>CM051459.1:175675831-176885672 GCA_028095005.1 Rhynchospora pubera | reverse complement strand
TGTCAGCTTCTCACGACTTTATTTTTTCATGCGCTTACTCCGAGAATTCTCTCGAGGAGGGTCACGACTTTATTTTTTTCATGCGCTTACTCCGAGAATTCTCTCGAGGAGGGTCACGACTATTTTTTCATGCGCTTACTCCGAGAATTCTCTCGAGGAGGGTCACGACTTTATTTTTTCATGCGCTTACTCCGAGAATTCTCTCGAGGAGGGTCACGACTTTATTTTTTCATGCGCTTACTCCGAGAATTCTCTCGAGGAGGGTCACGACTTTATTTTTTCATGCGCTTACTCCGAGAATTCTCTCGAGGAGGGTCACGACTTTATTTTTTCATGCGCTTACTCCGAGAATTCTCTCGAGGAGGGTCACGACTTTATTTTTTCATGCGCTTACTCCGAGAATTCTCTCGAGGAGGGTCACGACTTTATTTTTTCATGCGCTTACTCCGAGAATTCTCTCGAGGAGGGTCACGACTTTATTTTTTCATGCGCTTACTCCGAGAATTCTCTCGAGGAGGGTCACGACTTTATTATTATTATATTATCTTTTTTTTTTTTTTTTTTTTTATTCAAGAATGCGAAGATCAGATAAAAAGCAAACTCTTCATTTAATATGAAAATTATATCGAGATACAAGGTCCTTAATACCCCAATTAAGAACAAAGAAGACCCGACTACGATACTGGTCTGGTTCTTGTTTTACTTATTACCACAAAAAACGAAAACCTAAAAATAAACTCGGACACGAAGAGACCGGCTACGGTATTGGTCTGGTTCTTGTTCTTACTTAAAACAACAAAGAACGAAAACATAAAACAACTCGGACACGAAGAGACCGGCTACGATATTGGTCGACTTCTATCCCCTCTAAACATAGAACTTTCTGAGATGGGCAGCGTTCCAAGCATTTGGGATGCGTTTGCCTCTCATATCCCTGAGATGATAAGCCCTGCCTTCAATAGACTTGATGATCTCGAATGGTCCTTCCCATGCAGGATCAAGTTTTCCCACCTGTTTACCTGTGGCTTCGATCTTCCTGAGCACCCAATCACCTGGTTGGAAATGTTTGGGAGCGACTTTCTTGTCGAAACCCCTCCGCATTCTTCTCTGGTATTCTTCCATCTTCACTCGAGCTTCCTCCCTCAACTCGTAAATGGTCTCCAAATCTTCCTCCCTTCGAGTTCCATTCTTCTCCCAAGTATACGACTTCGTTCTCAAAGTTGGGTGTACTGCTTCCATGGGTGTGACAGCTTCCATTCCATAGATCATGGAAAAAGGCGAACGGCCCGTGGAAGAGCGAGGTGTGGTACGATAGGCCCATAAGATTTCATCGAGATATTCGGGCCAAGAATTCTTACTGCCTTCGATTTTCCTCTTCAGTCCTTCCAATATAGTTCGGTTGGATACTTCAGCTAAACCATTAGATTGGGGATGACAGACCGAAGAGGTGCACGACCGGATACCCAGTCCCTTGCAAAAATCTTGGAATGGGGCACCAGTAAACTGCGTGCCATTGTCGGAGATGAAGGTATGTGGGATCCCATACCTATACACGATCTGGTGTCTCGCGAAATCCACTATCTTTTGCGATGTGATGGTTGCTAGGGGTTTGGCTTCAATCCATTTGGTGAAATATTCCACAGCCACCACTAAAAATTTAACATTTCCTTGTCCTTGAGGGAAAGGCCCCAACAAATCTAACCCCCACACATCGAACGGCCATGAACTGGAGATGGATTGCATCGGATGAGGTGGTTGTCTTGGAATACGGGCGTGGAACTGACATTTTTCGCATCTGCGAACGTATGTCTCCACATCTTTCTTCAAGGAAGGCCAGTAAAACCCTGCTCTAACGATCCTCCTTCCTAGCGAAGTTATTCCTTGGTGACTACCGCATATCCCTTCATGCACTTCTGCAATAATTTCGTCCGCTTTTGCTCTTCCCACACATGTGAGCCAGGGTATTCCATATCCTTTTTTCAACAGTAGACCATCTCGGATAGTAAATTCGAGAGCCCACCGCTTGACTTTTCGGGCCACCTTGTCCTCTTCTGGGAGTTTTCCTTCTTTGAGGAAATTCCACAACAAAGCATACCACTCCTTTCCTGCCTCCACGATATATACTTCGAATGCGAGAACATCAATGCTGGGGTGTGGTACTTCCAACATAACAATGGGTTTTTCCCGATCTAAATCGCTTTCTTTAGCAATTTTAGACAGAGCATCTGCTGTTTCGTTTTGAGTTCGTGGTACGTACTCTACAGAAGCACTTTCAAAAGCAGCTAACACTGTTTTCACTTTTTCCAAATATAGGGCTAGTCTTTCATTTATTGCTGCATATTCTCCTTTGATTTGGTTTACCACCAGCTGAGAATCCATGTAGAAACGCACACTTTTGGCCCCGATTGCCTCCATGAGTCGCATACCTGCCAACAACGCTTCATATTCTGCGACATTGTTGGATACCTCGAACGTCAGATGTATCGCATAATGAAATTTCTCGCCTTTCGGTCCTTTTATTTCAACGCCAACACCCGAACCCTTCTCCGAAGCTGCCCCATCCACAAACACTTCCCACATTTCCTCCTTGGGACTTTCAGTTTGCCTGGCTGTGCACTCGACTATGAAGTCGGCAAGAATTTGTCCTTTGTATGCTGTCCTTGGTTCGAAACTCACATCATATTCGGACAACTCTACTGCCCATTTTAACATCCGCCCTGCTACATCAAGCTGTCCCAAAGCTTTTCGAAGAGGCATGTCGGTGAGCACTTTGATGGGGTGTGCCTGAAAATACGGTTTGAGTTTCCTGGATGCTATCATGACCGCGAACGCCACCTTTTCAACAGGAGGGTATCTTATCTCAGCATCTCGCAGAATGCGAGACACGAAATAGACAGGTTTTTGTTGGTTTTCTTCGATCCTGATGAGAGCTGCGCTCACAGCTGTTTCGGAAGTCGCCACATAAAGGTAGAGAGTTTCCCCTTTCACAGGTCTACTGATTGTCGGTGGTGTAGCCAAGTATTCTTTGATCTTTTCAAAGGCATCTTGACATTCCACTGTCCATTGGAACTTCTTGTTTTTCCTGATTGTTTGGAAAAAAGGTTGACATACTTCGGCTGACTTTGAAATGAATCTATTTAGGGCAGCTATTCGCCCAGTTAATTCTTGCACCTCTTTGACTGTTTTTGGTGGTTCCATGTTCGCGATCGCCTGACATTTGCTCGGATGGACTTCTATGCCTCTTTCGGACACGATAAACCCTAAAAACTTTCCACTTCCGAGACAGAAAAAACTCTTTTTTGGGTTTAATCGCATTCCGACTTCTTTCATTTTCGCGAACACTCTTTCCAAGTGTTGCACATGTTCTTCCCCCGAACAACTTTTGATCACCATATCATCGACATATGCTTCCATAATCTTCCCAATTTCTCCTTGAAACAACTTGTTCACCATCCTTTGATATTCTGCTCCTGCATTCTTCAGACCAAAAGGCATGACCTTGTAACAATAGATCCCTTTTTCTGTAAGGAAACTAGTTTTTTCTTCATCTTCGGTACACATTTTAATCTGATGATATCCCGCGTTGGCATCGACAATGCTCAAGTGAGAAAAACCGGCCGTCGAATCCACTAGTGCATCGATGTTCGGCAATGGGAAAGGATCTTTCGGACATGCTTTGTTGAGGTCAGTGAAATCAATGCATACTCTCCACTTGTTGTTAGGTTTCGGAACCACCACTGGATTGGCTAGCCAAGCAGGGCATTTGACCTCGCGAATAAACCCAGCTGCGAGTAACCTTTGCACCTCCTCCTCAATTATCGTTCTACGTTCGGGTCCGAACTTCCTTTTCTTTTGATGCACTGGTCTGGCGTGTGGGAAGAGCTTGATTTTGTGTTCCGCAATCTCCCTCTTAATACCCGGCATTTGCCCTCCTTCAGCGACAAAAATCTCTTGGTTTCTTTTAAGACAGTCCTTCACCAATTCTCTATCCTTGGCCTCGAGCGCTGTCCCCAGTTTAGTGATTATTCCCTCACTCAGCTCTACTTCTTCCACATCTTCCCCCGGAGCGCCCGAACAGGGCACGCGCACTTTCTTCTCAACATTTCCCTTCTCTATTTGTGTTACTTGATCTATCACTGCTGCCTGGTAACATTCTCTAGCCTTTTGCTGGTCACCTTTTACCACACCTACTCCCAGTCTAGTGGGGAATTTGATCATGAGGTGCTTGGTCGAAGCGATTGCCCCAACATCGTTTAAAGATTTTCTTCCCAATATCACATTGTATGCAGATGGTGCATTAACCACTATGAACTTCACTCTTGATACTACACTGTTGGGTGGTTCCCCGAACTCAACTTCCAGGTCAATGGTCCCAAGTGGTATCACGGTGTCTCCTGCAAAACCAACTAATGGTGTGTCCATCGGAGTTAAGGGGTATGAGGCTAAATTGAGTTGCCGTAAGGCGTCGAAATATAGCACATCTGCTGAACTGCCTGTGTCCACTAAGATCCTTTTGACACGTCTGCCATGTATTCGCAGCATCAACACTATGGCATCATCATGTGGGTAACGGACACCTACGCAATCTTCAGGCCCGAAGGATATTCGGGTGTTAGTTAGGGACCCCTCTGCATGCAAGTGAAATATCTCATAACGCGAAGGTTGAGATAATCTCCTCGGATCTGCATATGAAGCTCGTTGATGAGGTTTGTCGCCTCCGGATGCGTCCCCCCCTGCAATGAACATCACTACCGGAGATCCTTTTTCTTCTCTAGGTTTATTCGGAACATTTTGTCTCTGAATGGGGATATTGTTCGGGTTATTTCGGTTGTCAGTTCTTTTCCATTGGTTATTGTATGGTTTTCGTTGCCATTGGTTGTTGAAAGATTCTCTAGTTCGGTTATCCTTGGCTCCTTCTTTCTCAATGTATTTCTCTAGCAGGTGTGTATGTCGGATTAACCTTTCTATTTCGTCCTTCAGCTTCAAACAATCTCGGGTGCGATGTCCCGAACTGCGATGGTAATCACAGTAAGCCGACTTGTCGAACTTCTCTGCTTCTACCAATGGTTCCGGTTATTGCAACTCCTTGCTATCTTTGATGACGTTGAACAATCGCTCCCTGGGTTCTGTACATATGTGGTATGTGGAGTATAGAGGTGCATATGCCTCTCCCGTCTTTCTGTAATTGTGGAGTTTATATGTCGCTCCTTTTATTACCTTTGCATTCCTTCTTCTTCCAGAAGGAGATCCATTGCGAGGTTGAGGCAGAGGGGAACAACTTCTTCTCGTCGGTGTTGTGATACGTCGCTCCGTGACATCTTGCCAACCCATTCGTTCTGCATCTTCCTCTGCCTGTATCACTTGTTGTGCACACTCCCTGAATTCTCGAAAAGATCCACAATCTTTTTTTATTAGCTCATATCTCAGATTTTTACTCCGAATACCTTGTAATACTGCCGCCAGCACCAGTTTCTCATCAAAATCGGAAACTTTGTATGCCTCTTCAGAGAATCTCGCGAGATATGCTCGTGATGATTCATATGGTTCTTGCTTTAGGGTCATGAGGCTCGTGCACTTGATGGTTGGCGCTCTTAATCCTCCGAATCTTCCCAAAAACTTGTCAGTTAGGTCATCAAAATTATGGATTGACCCTCGGGGTAGTTGCGAATACCATTCCCATGCACTCTCTGTAAGCCTTGTCGGAAAAACTAAACACATTACCCTATCGGATGCATGTGTGATGGCCATCATTGCTCGAAAGCTATTCACGAAAGCTTGAGCATCTTTAGCTTCTCCTCCCGGATATCTATCAAGATGGGGGTAATTTTTCATGTCAATCCGCGCTCCTTGATATAACCTTCTTGCTAGGGCCCCAACAGGTGGTGATCCTGATCCTTCTGATTCACGCGCACTATCTGAACTATGTTCGCGGCGTTGCCTTGTTTTCGCACGGCCTCTAGGGGATCTTTTCTCTTCGCGCTCCCTTCTTTCATTATTCAAGTTCCTTCCCGACATTACCTCTCTGTCTTCACCCGTTTGTGGTGCCCTTGTTCTTTCCACTCGAGATCCTAAGGGCTCTTGATTCACTTGTGGGGCAGGTAATGTCGGTACAGGAACCGCAAGAGATGGACTTGGGTTTGTTGGAATGATGTTTTCGGGAGGCCTTGGAATGGTTTGTGGCCTAGGATGTTCGGGTTGTTGAGGTGGTCGTGTCCATGAGTAAGGATTAGGGGTGTTCCACGAATTATGTGCGCCCCACTGAGCTGGATGGCCCCAAGGGAAATAGGTGGATGGAGCCTCTGGTCTAGGGAAACCATAAGTATTTTGGGGAGGATACCAGTCTATCATGTGGGCTTGTGGTATTGTGTGTTGAACATATCCTGTGGGATGCCATTGGAACATATGTGGAGGTTGTCCGACATTGTACATTTGTGGTGTTCCTGCTCTCCATGCTACGCTTTGGCGAGGATCGGCGACATATCCGTAACCTTGAGGGGGTTGTGTTACGCTTGGCATCTGTCGCGGATCCTGGGTCTCCGGTCTTGGTGGATTGAACTGAACTGTTGGAGTTGGAGTAACAGATGTGAAGGCTGCTTGCAGTGTTTGCTCTACAAGGTTTGTGAGATCTGCTTGAGAGAGAGAGCGTTGGTTCTCTGAATTGGTGGTGCTTCTCTGTTTTGCTGTAGATGTTTCGGGTCTTTCCAATCTTGGCTCTTCGCGAGGTTGTTGAATAGCTTGCAAAATCGGGTGCAGTACAACTGGTGCTGTTCTCGCTGACTCTTCGCGAGATTGTACAGCTTGTAAGATCGGGTGTATCACAACTGGCATTGCTCTTGTCGATCCCAGATCTAATGGTGTATCGTTGTCTGGCTGTTCGGGGTTGACTGGTCGTGTAGATGAATCGCCGACCACTGTTTGTGTTTTTGAAGTTTCAGCGTTTTGCTTGTTTTGAATCTCAGCATTCATCAGATCTGGTTGTGATGGTTGAACTGCATCGCCTGGTGCCTGAGGTGTGGAGAGCTCGATCTGCGTTTGAGATTCAGATCTAGCTCCCGGAAGAACGCGATGTTTCTCCTTGTTTAGCTTATCAGTAGCAAACTCCAGATCCAATCGCCTGGGTTGAATCGCACTCCTATTCTCATCCATTTCTCAGGATACCAAATGCAACTTTGAATTGCCAATGGTCGAATTCAGGTGGGCGCCAGTTGATAAGCTCAGTTTTAGTAGAGATTAACAACGTGAGAGAGTATAGAGATGAGAATGAGTGGAAAATGAACTTTATTGATTATTTTGGAGATTACAATCTGTTTACAATCTGTCTAATACAGGCGCCTTTCTCTACCAAAATGCCAACCCCTTTTACAATGATCTACCCCTTCTATTTATAGGCCTATTTTCCATAACAGAACGCTGACGTCACCCGACAGCCGTTAGCCTACTAGATGCCTCTAGATTCTCCCGACTTGTGTTCGGTGAGGTGCTCTGCATGAGTTTGTTACGGCTTGTCTCCCCCGACTTCATTTGGGGCATGCTGTTTAATTCAGCCTTTCCCGCTTCTTTACCTCCATTGCAGGCCTCTTTTGGGTTGGGTCCCATATCCTTCTATTTGGGCCGAGCTTTATCAGGCCGGCCCTATAGTTGATAAGCTCAGTTTTAGTAGAGATTAACAACGTGAGAGAGTATAGAGATGAGAATGAGTGGAAAATGAACTTTATTGATTATTTTGGAGATTACAATCTGTTTACAATCTGTCTAATACAGGCGCCTTTCTCTACCAAAATGCCAACCCCTTTTACAATGATCTACCCCTTCTATTTATAGGCCTATTTTCCATAACAGAACGCTGACGTCACCCGACAGCCGTTAGCCTACTAGATGCCTCTAGATTCTCCCGACTTGTGTTCGGTGAGGTGCTCTGCATGAGTTTGTTACGGCTTGTCTCCCCCGACTTCATTTGGGGCATGCTGTTTGATTCAGCCTTTCCCGCTTCTTTACCTCCATTGCAGGCCTCTTTTGGGTTGGGTCCCATATCCTTCTATTTGGGCCGAGCTTTATCAGGCCGGCCCTATAGTTGATAAGCTCAGTTTTAGTAGAGATTAACAACGTGAGAGAGTATAGAGATGAGAATGAGTGGAAAATGAACTTTATTGATTATTTTGGAGATTACAATCTGTTTACAATCTGTCTAATACAGGCGCCTTTCTCTACCAAAATGCCAACCCCTTTTACAATGATCTACCCCTTCTATTTATAGGCCTATTTTCCATAACAGAACGCTGACGTCACCCGACAGCCGTTAGCCTACTAGATGCCTCTAGATTCTCCCGACTTGTGTTCGGTGAGGTGCTCTGCATGAGTTTGTTACGGCTTGTCTCCCCCGACTTCATTTGGGGCATGCTGTTTGATTCAGCCTTTCCCGCTTCTTTACCTCCATTGCAGGCCTCTTTTGGGTTGGGTCCCATATCCTTCTATTTGGGCCGAGCTTTATCAGGCCGGCCCTATCATAAGCCCTTGAACTTGGGATGAGTATTCATCGCAAGTTGAAAATAAAGTCGCGAAGTTCAGGACTTAAGTGAGGCACGAAGTGGTGAAGCCCTTGAGTCCCGAACACATGACTCTTGGGTGAAGCACGAAGTGGTGAAGCCCTTGAGTCCCGAATACATGACTCTTGGGTGAAGCACGAAGTGGTGAAGCCCTTGAGTCCCGAACACATGACTCTTGGGTGAAGCACGAAGTGGTGAAGCCCTTGAGTCCCGAACACATGACTCTGGGATGAAGCACGAAGTGGTGAAGCCCTTGAGTCCCGAATACATGACTCTTGGGTGAAGCACGAAGTGGTGAAGCCCTTGAGTCCCGAACACATGACTCTTGGGTGAAGCACGAAGTGGTGAAGCCCTTGAGTCCCGAACACATGACTCTTGGGTGAAGCACGAAGTGGTGAAGCCCTTGAGTCCCGAACACATGACTCTTGGGTGAAGCACGACGTGGTGAAGCCCTTGAGTCCCGAACACATGACTCTTGGGTGAAGCACGAAGTGGTGAAGCCCTTGAGTCCCGAACACATGAAACGGTCAGGCGGTCAAGTTAGCTGTCGCTTGGTATGCACCTTGGTCCAAACGCCAAACCTTTCATCTTCGCCTCGTGATCTGTGAAAGTTAATACCGCCTTTACTGCTGTCCCTTCAATTCCCAGCCTTTTATACTTCTATTTCTCTCTCTTCTTCTCTCATTCATCATTTCAACTCCCTCTCCTCTTTCTTTCCTGACGAGCTTTCCCTTGCTACTCCAACGATCGTTCGTCCTTCTCTCCGGCGAGCTCCCCTTCTCATCTTCCGACGAGCTTCTCTCCCTCTCCGGCGAGTTTTCTTCGACCAGTTTCCCTCTCTTCAGGCATCTTCCCTCCTCTCTCTCCTTTTTGTTCTAAGTTTCATTTTCTTATCACGGGATTGTCTCCTATCTGTCTGGTATGAATGTGGGTGCATTTAGAACTGGTACGGTTAATATCTATTGTGATCTTGGTATGAAGGTCATCTATTCTTCAGGTTCTTGCTTATACCTTTTTTGTAGTTAGCAAACGGTTTTGTTTCTTGCTTCATCTTTTTAGGTATGGTATATACCTTATATTTGTATTGACTGGTCTAAAAAGTTAAGGTGTAAGAGGTACTAGTTATTCCCATTATATTGTATCTGTTCTGTGGTGATCCCTCGCATTATTGCCAGTCCCTATTGTGCTTGTATCCAGAGTTTTTTCGCTAGTACCATGATTTATCCTTGAGCATTATACTTATGTGCTTTGTTTTCTAGTTTCTATGGCTTCAAGTAGTTCTAAGCCGCAAGTTCCATCTTCGGTTGTCTCAGAAAGGTCCACCAATCCAGAGCGACAGATGGTCGTTCACCCTTCCACTGGGGGAAACTTGGAAGTCGATAATTCTTCTCCTGTTCGGGATCCTGAAAAGGGGAAAGGTCGGGTGGCTCCCAGAAAGGAGGTTTTTCGTCGCTCCTCTCGTCCTCTTGATGAAGTATTCAAGAAGACGCCTACCTTCCAATCGCAAAGCTGGAGTGAGAAGTCTTTGTACGACTTCTCTTGTCAAATTGGTCTCACCGAGAAGGATGCCTTAGAAGCTGCCGCCCCAGATGATCGACCTTATGATGAAGAGAAGGGGGCAGTCCTCTTTAAACCCTTGTCAAGGTGTGGCTTCAAGGTCCCTCTTACACAGTTCGTGACCGACATTCTCTCCCTTCTCGAGATCGCCCCTGGACAACTCCACCCCAATGCCTGGTGTATCATTAGATCCTTCGAGACTGTGGTAACTTTATTTTCTCTGGCTATGGGTTTTGAAGGAATGACAGCTTCCTTACGGATGTTCGGTCATTACTTTGGGTTTTCAAAAGCTGGGGATCTGTGTACTGTTCGGAACAAAGTGAACATGGTTTTGTTCGGGAAAGTTAAGAAACTCGACAATTGGGAGACTCACTTCTGTTACCTTCGCCAGCCTTATCTGGATGTATTCGGTATTACAAAAAAGTGGAATAAAGACACTGATAGCTTCAATGGTGTCTCTATTGATCCTCCCACTGTAGAAGAATATGCTTTCCTTCTTAAATTGGACTCGGTCATCAAAACCGAAGGTCCAATTCGCTTGGTTTTCAATGGGACTTCTTTAGAGGAGGAATCTCCAATACATCTCGGAGCTGAACCTGTTATTCCCCCCGCAGCCCCACCGAAGGTTTTAAAAAGGGGGGTTGCTTCTACTACTGCTTCTGAGCGTCGCCAGAAGAAAGCGCGACGAGATGCTGGGCCCGCCAAAGTGTCACATCCTGCGGTGTCAGAAGCAGGAATCTCCCAAAAAGGGGCTGGGAGTACTAGCGAAAAGGGTCCTTCTCACACCCGACCTTCCCTGGAGGCCTCTTCTCACCCTCCTCCAGAAAGGACAACTGTTGATGTTTCCGACGATGAGTTGTTTGTGGTTCCCCCACGTTTGCCAAGACCTGGCTCATCCAATATCGGAATTCCCCTTACTTCGGAACCCACTTCAGAATTTGTTCTCGAGGTCATTCCAGAACCTGTTCCCTCTCATCAGATTTCGGAGGGTTCAGCTCGTTCTTGTCCTCCAACTCCTGCCCGATCTCTTCCTTTAGATGATGAAGACCCGATGCACTCTGCTTCTACTCCTCTTCAAATGCCTGCGAGTTCTATGAGGTCTCACCTGGATGCAGCTGTCGTTACTCTGAACTCCGTATCTCCTTCATCTTCTCAATTAACTCATTGCTTCACGGAGCTTCGAGCGATCTTTTCTGCTCAAGAAGCTCGCATTGCTTCTTTGGAAGTAGAGTTGGCGAAGGAGAAGTCAAAGGTACAAAATTTACATGTTGAACACGACCAGCAATATAAGGACTGGCATTCTATGACTCACAACTATGTTGACTCTAACAAATTCATTGTACTCTTCGCTCAGAATCTTCTGAAGGAAAACACCGAGCAAGCCAAGAAATTGGAGGATTTCGAGCGGCTAAGGCATTTATTGCTTTTAAAATTGGATTCATCTTTGAGACAGAAAGACCAAGTCGTAGGTCTTCTGAATACTACTCGGAAGGATTTGGCAGAAGAGACAAGTAGGAGGCAGAAGTCCGAGAACATCTCGGAGATACTCAAGGACGAAGTGACAAGACTATCAGTGGAAAATTCTCTTCTTGCTGGGGCGGCCGAGTTGTCTCAAGATGACAAGTATAAGATTTTTGATGAACTTCTCCCTTCTTTCCTTCGTTCTCGTGCTTTCAAAAGGGTTGCTGGAATGCAGTCGGCGTCAGTTCTCAGGAATGTTTTACTTCGGGTGTGTCGCGGGCTCCAATGGTCCTATCCGATTACGGACGAGGAGTTTGGCCTTCTCGCAGCTGATGCAGTTCCTCATCTTCCTCCCGTTGCTGAGTGTAGCTGGCGCCGTTCAGATGACCGACTTTTAGGCCCGGATGGGAATGTGTTATCGGGTACCATTGATGTGTTGGGAGAGATGTTTGCTCCGCGATATCCATGGCCTGAAGAACAAGTGCCTTGGCCCGCAGATGTCCCGAAGCCTGTAGATGACGAAGATAATTCGGGGTCTGGATAGGCTAGTATTTGTATTATGTTTTGTTTTAGGTATAGTTGGGGTCGAACAAATTAATATTTTGGTGATATGACTTGATGTAATATGATGCTTTATTTGAAGTGAAAATCGCGACTTCTTTTGCCTTAATTGTCTCTATTCTCTGTTAATTACTTCCCTTTTTTTTTTTTTTTTTTTTTTTTTTTTTGCGAGATGTTAAACATCATCTGGGTGTATCTTTTGCAGCATATCTTCGAGATCTGTTCTCGAAATTAATAAGTATACTAACTCCGAGATACCTTCTAAATAATGAAAATATGTTAACTCTAAGATACATTTTCAAGGAAACAAACATATATTAGTTCCGAGATACATTTTCAAGGAAACAAAAAATACATAAATTCCGAGATACATTCTCAAGGAAATAAAAATACATAAATTCCGAGATACATTCTCAAGGAAATAAAAATACATAAATTCCGAGATACATTCTCAAGGAAATAAAAATACATAAATTCCGAGATACATTCTCAAGGAAATATATTTTCTAACTACTGCTAACTGCACCGAGGATAATTCTTCTTGACTTTCTTTCTGTATATATTCGCGGACAATCCTCAGAAAGAAGTGATTTTTGTCATCTAACACTAACAACCCCGGGCTAGTTAATAAATCTTCCCAGCCTTAGAAACCAATCTCCTAAGTCTGGGGAGACTTCCATCACCCGAAACAAACTCGATCCATTGGATTCGGAACGACTGAGATAACAAAGCCGCTCCTGAATTCGCAGGATTCAGGTGTTTCGGGGATGTTCGGAACCGAAGATTGGTGAACATCTGATGCGAGTATTTTGCTTTACATCAGCTATCCACCTAAATCTCCGATTCCTTCTCAGCTATCCTCCTAAATTTTCTTTTATCTTAGTGGAATATATTTTATTTTTCTTTTTCTTTCTTTTCGCCATTGTTGACTTCAAGCTTAGAACGTGTTCTGGTGCCTCCTTTGGGAAAGACGATGGGTTCTATTTATAGCTTTTTTTTCAGCTAACTGCCAACTAACTGTATTAAATGTCAGCATTTATTGTCAGATTTTGTCTTTATTTCCAAGTACTACCAAAGTACAGTTAGTTGTCAGCTTCTCACGACTTTATTTTTTCATGCGCTTACTCCGAGAATTCTCTCGAGGAGGGTCACGACTTTATTTTTTCATGCGCTTACTCCGAGAATTCTCTCGAGGAGGGTCACGACTATTTTTTCATGCGCTTACTCCGAGAATTCTCTCGAGGAGGGTCACGACTTTATTTTTTCATGCGCTTACTCCGAGAATTCTCTCGAGGAGGGTCACGACTTTATTTTTTCATGCGCTTACTCCGAGAATTCTCTCGAGGAGGGTCACGACTTTATTTTTTCATGCGCTTACTCCGAGAATTCTCTCGAGGAGGGTCACGACTTTATTTTTTCATGCGCTTACTCCGAGAATTCTCTCGAGGAGGGTCACGACTTTATTTTTTCATGCGCTTACTCCGAGAATTCTCTCGAGGAGGGTCACGACTTAATTTTTTCATGCGCTTCCTCCGAGAATTCTCTCGAGGAGGGTCACGACTTAATTTTTTCATGCGCTTACTCCGAGAATTCTCTCGAGGAGGGTCACGACTTTATTTTTTCATGCGCTTACTCCGAGAATTCTCTCGAGAAGGGTCACGACTTTATTTTTTCATGCGCTTACTCCGAGAATTCTCTCGAGGAGGGTCACGACTTTATTTTTTCATGCGCTTACTCCGAGAATTCTCTCGAGGAGGGTCACGACTTTATTTTTTCATGCGCTTACTCCGAGAATTCTCTCGAGGAGGGTCACGACTTTATTTTTTCATGCGCTTACTCCGAGAATTCTCTCGAGGAGGGTCACGACTTTATTTTTTCATGCGCTTACTCCGAGAATTCTCTCGAGGAGGGTCACGACTTTATTTTTTCATGCGCTTACTCCGAGAATTCTCTCGAGGAGGGTCACGACTTTATTTTTTCATGCGCTTACTCCGAGAATTCTCTCGAGGAGGGTCACGACTTTATTTTTTCATGCGCTTACTCCGAGAATTCTCTCGAGGAGGGTCACGACTTTATTTTTTCATGCGCTTACTCCGAGAATTCTCTCGAGGAGGGTCACGACTTTATTATTATTATATTATCTTTTTTTTTTTTTTTTTTTTATTCAAGAATGCGAAGATCAGATAAAAAGCAAACTCTTCATTTAATATGAAAATTATATCGAGATACAAGGTCCTTAATACCCCAATTAAGAACAAAGAAGACCCGACTACGATACTGGTCTGGTTCTTATTTTACTTATTACCACAAAAAACGAAAACCTAAAAATAAACTCGGACACGAAGAGACCGGCTACGGTATTGGTCTGGTTCTTGTTCTTACTTAAAACAACAAAGAACGAAAACATAAAACAACTCGGACACGAAGAGACCGGCTACGATATTGGTCGACTTCTATCCCCTCTAAACATAGAACTTTCTGAGATGGGCAGCGTTCCAAGCATTTGGGATGCGTTTGCCTCTCATATCCCTGAGATGATAAGCCCTGCCTTCAATAGACTTGATGATCTCGAATGGTCCTTCCCATGCAGGATCAAGTTTTCCCACCTGTTTACCTGTGGCTTCGATCTTCCTGAGCACCCAATCACCTGGTTGGAAATGTTTGGGAGCGACTTTCTTGTCGAAACCCCTCCGCATTCTTCTCTGGTATTCTTCCATCTTCACTCGAGCTTCCTCCCTCAACTCGTAAATGGTCTCCAAATCTTCCTCCCTTCGAGTTCCATTCTTCTCCCAAGTATACGACTTCGTTCTCAAAGTTGGGTGTACTGCTTCCATGGGTGTGACAGCTTCCATTCCATAGATCATGGAAAAAGGCGAACGGCCCGTGGAAGAGCGAGGTGTGGTACGATAGGCCCATAAGATTTCATCGAGATATTCGGGCCAAGAATTCTTACTGCCTTCGATTTTCCTCTTCAGTCCTTCCAATATAGTTCGGTTGGATACTTCAGCTAAACCATTAGATTGGGGATGACAGACCGAAGAGGTGCACGACCGGATACCCAGTCCCTTGCAAAAATCTTGGAATGGGGCACCAGTAAACTGCGTGCCATTGTCGGAGATGAAGGTATGTGGGATCCCATACCTATACACGATCTGGTGTCTCGCGAAATCCACTATCTTTTGCGATGTGATGGTTGCTAGGGGTTTGGCTTCAATCCATTTGGTGAAATATTCCACAGCCACCACTAAAAATTTAACATTTCCTTGTCCTTGAGGGAAAGGCCCCAACAAATCTAACCCCCACACATCGAACGGCCATGAACTGGAGATGGATTGCATCGGATGAGGTGGTTGTCTTGGAATACGGGCGTGGAACTGACATTTTTCGCATCTGCGAACGTATGTCTCCACATCTTTCTTCAAGGAAGGCCAGTAAAACCCTGCTCTAACGATCCTCCTTCCTAGCGAAGTTATTCCTTGGTGACTACCGCATATCCCTTCATGCACTTCTGCAATAATTTCGTCCGCTTTTGCTCTTCCCACACATGTGAGCCAGGGTATTCCATATCCTTTTTTCAACAGTAGACCATCTCGGATAGTAAATTCGAGAGCCCACCGCTTGACTTTTCGGGCCACCTTGTCCTCTTCTGGGAGTTTTCCTTCTTTGAGGAAATTCCACAACAAAGCATACCACTCCTTTCCTGCCTCCACGATATATACTTCGAATGCGAGAACATCAATGCTGGGGTGTGGTACTTCCAACATAACAATGGGTTTTTCCCGATCTAAATCGCTTTCTTTAGCAATTTTAGACAGAGCATCTGCTGTTTCGTTTTGAGTTCGTGGTACGTACTCTACAGAAGCACTTTCAAAAGCAGCTAACACTGTTTTCACTTTTTCCAAATATAGGGCTAGTCTTTCATTTATTGCTGCATATTCTCCTTTGATTTGGTTTACCACCAGCTGAGAATCCATGTAGAAACGCACACTTTTGGCCCCGATTGCCTCCATGAGTCGCATACCTGCCAACAACGCTTCATATTCTGCGACATTGTTGGATACCTCGAACGTCAGATGTATCGCATAATGAAATTTCTCGCCTTTCGGTCCTTTTATTTCAACGCCAACACCCGAACCCTTCTCCGAAGCTGCCCCATCCACAAACACTTCCCACATTTCCTCCTTGGGACTTTCAGTTTGCCTGGCTGTGCACTCGACTATGAAGTCGGCAAGAATTTGTCCTTTGTATGCTGTCCTTGGTTCGAAACTCACATCATATTCGGACAACTCTACTGCCCATTTTAACATCCGCCCTGCTACATCAAGCTGTCCCAAAGCTTTTCGAAGAGGCATGTCGGTGAGCACTTTGATGGGGTGTGCCTGAAAATACGGTTTGAGTTTCCTGGATGCTATCATGACCGCGAACGCCACCTTTTCAACAGGAGGGTATCTTATCTCAGCATCTCGCAGAATGCGAGACACGAAATAGACAGGTTTTTGTTGGTTTTCTTCGATCCTGATGAGAGCTGCGCTCACAGCTGTTTCGGAAGTAAAACTGAGCTCGGCCCAAATAGAAGGATATGGGACCCAACCCAAAAGAGGCCTGCAATGGAGGTAAAGAAGCGGGAAAGGCTGAATCAAACAGCATGCCCCAAATGAAGTCGGGGGAGACAAGCCGTAACAAACTCATGCAGAGCACCTCACCGAACACAAGTCGGGAGAATCTAGAGGCATCTAGTAGGCTAACGGCTGTCGGGTGACGTCAGCGTTCTGTTATGGAAAATAGGCCTATAAATAGAAGGGGTAGATCATTGTAAAAGGGGTTGGCATTTTGGTAGAGAAAGGCGCCTGTATTAGACAGATTGTAAACAGATTGTAATCTCCAAAATAATCAATAAAATTCATTTTCCACTCATTCTCATCTCTATACTCTCTCACGTTGTTAATCTCTACTAAAACTGAGCTTATCAATCAGGATGATTGACTTGGTAGCAAAGAACAAACTGCCTACGTACTCGTATGGTTTTCTTTCTTTTTTTCTTTTGAAGTATTTTGTTTGTTTATGTATGTCAGTTCAACTCGTGCAGTCGTGCCTAATATGTTTCTTTGCTTTCAATTTTTGGTACAATGAGATGGCTCTTGAACTAGCGTAAAGGTTGTCAGGGCCCATATAGAAAATTTCGAATTGTCCAAAACATTATTGGACGGAAGTTTTCACTGTTAACTCATTTCTTTATTTAAAATTCAAATAAATTACTTTTTTCATTTTAATAGAAATGTATTTATATATAATTTTATTACTTTTAAAATATAAAATTTTAACAAAAAAAAGGCAAGCACAAACATTAGATGATCTCGGGCAAATCTAAGCCATCCATTTAAATATGAGAGAATCGAGATCAGACTTGATTTTATCATCAGAATTTATATGTAGAAGACAATAAGGCTCAACCAGAACAATTTGCATTTGCTGCTTTTCTCGGCCAGAAAGCAGAACTTGCTTTTCTGATTGAGATCACCTAAGATGAAGGGAATTACTTAAGACAATCAGGAATCTAGCAATCACACAATTAGAGTCTCACGACTCCCCTCACTCAATTCCTCTTGCAACACGACTCTCCTCCCCTCCCCTCCCCTACGCGCCTCCCCTCTCTCCACGTGCCTCTCCTCACACGACCTATCCCTATGTCGCGAGACGCGACTCGCAATTATTCTCCTCCGACTCGCATCCTCTCGCTCTCCTCTGCCTCTTCTCTCCTCACCCTCTACAGCTCCATCTACTCTATCTCGCTCTCCTTTTCTCTATCCCCCATTTCTCTCACCATTAAACCATCTCTACAAAATCATCTATTCTCTCGCTCCCCTCTTCTCTCCCTCCCCTTCCTCTCACCATTAAACTTCAAATTCATTACTAATTCTTCACCCTCTTTCTTGTATATTCTCTTCTCCATTATTAATCTCTTCTGATTACACGGTTCTCTGCAAGGAAGTAACTTAAAAAGTACAAAGGTGAATTTTATTAAATATAAGTGAATATCTAATACATATAAGGGAGTAAATAACATGAGAAAGTTTAATATGCACCATAGTGCATAGAGGTTTCTATGCACTGCGTACTTTTTCGGAGATATTTTTGTAAATTGACAAATCTAATTCAACCAATCTAATCTACATATTGAAATCTCATAGCAAACCAAATTTTATAATTTTTGAGATTTTATTAATATTTTTTTCCGAATTTTTTAAAACATGCCATTTTTGGAATGTTATACTATTTACAATATTCCAAAAATGACATGTTTTAAAAAATTCGAAAAAAATAGTAATAAAATCTAAAAAATTGTAAAATTTGGTTCGCTATGAGATTTTCAATATGTAGATTAGATTGGTTAAATTAGATTTGTAAATTTACAAAAATACTCTTGAAAAAGTCGGCGGTGCATAGAAAGCTCTATACACTATAGTGCATATTAAACTTTCTCAAATAACATTCATATCTGATTTTGTTATTGTTTGGGAGTAACTAAATGACTATAAGAGAGTAAATAATAATCATGAGGGAGTATCTAATACATATAGAGGAGTAAATAACCTTCAGATCTGATTATGCTATTATTTGGGAGTAACTAAATAACTACAAGAGAGTAAATAATTAGTATAAAGAAGTATCTAATACATATAAAGGAATAAATAACATTCGTATCTGATTCTGCTATTGTTTGCGAGTGACTAAATGGTTACAAGAGAGTAAATAATTAATATCAGAGAGTATCTAAAACATGTAAGGGAGTAAAATAACATGCATATCTGATTCTGCTATTGTTTTAGAGTAACTAAATGGCTACAAGAGAGTAAATAATGAGTATAAGAGAGTATTTAATACAAGTAAGAGAGTAAATAACATGCATATCTGATTTTGCTATTATTTGGGAGTAACTAAATGACTACAAGGGAGTAAATAATGAGTGCAAGAGAGTATCTAATACATGTAAGGAAATAAATAACATATATATCTGATTCTGCTATTGTTTGGGAGTAACTAATAACTATAAGGGAGTAAATAAATGAGTATCAGGAAGTATCTAATATAGAAAAAAGAAGGATATGAGGAATGAGATGTTAAAATGGACAAAGAGACGACAACATGAATGGAATGAAAGAGAAAAAAGAGAAACGAGAGAAGGCGAGAAAGGAGAGAAAATGGGCGAAAACAAGAAAGAGGGCGGAGAAGAGAGGAGAGAAGATGGATGAGAGAAAGAAATAGGGAAGAGGTGGCGTGGGGTGAGGGGTGCGCGAACAGAGGGGCACGCGTGGGGGGGGGGTGATGCGGGGTGAGAGCGATCCAGGGTGAAAGTGTGCACACACGGAGGGGATCGAACGCGTTTTTACAGGATACGCTTTCCATTTCCGGAAAGAGTAAATTAGCGCCCATGCCAAAAATAGCTTATGATTGCTTGATTGCCTTAGAGCTTGATTGTATTTATTAGCTCCGTAAAATGAATGAATAAGCCGATTCTATCAAATCTTACCAGTTTTACAGAAAAAGCTCTCAAGTCCTTAGTAAATGTGGATACGAGACAGAGGATCTCTCTCTCACTTTCATTTCAATCCGAAATCTGATCAGGTTGTACATTTTTTATGTTATTTCCTTTAGTGATTTGGAGAAAAAAAAATAGAAAGAAATAAACAGAGACGCCTATATTTTTATAAAGGCTCATCAATTTTTTCTGATTATTATTTTCTTTCTCTCTGTAAAACTTTATGAAAAAAAAAATGGTGGTGTGCGTGTGTTGTGGATGAAGATACATATGGTATTAAATTACATTAAATCCACGTGCTATGTGTTTTTCTTCTTCTTTACTTTTCTTTACATAGTATTAGAGAGGTAGGTCCTAAGACATTTTGTTTTTACTTTCCCTCATTTATTTCTTATTTAGATGTTTAGATGATCATTTGTATATGGGTAGGTCTGTCAAACGTACAAAACGACCACGTAAAAGGTCTCTTACGTTTAACGTTCTGTCTAAGAAACAAAAATATTTGTTGTGATGTTTAACGTTTCATTTAGTAAACGTAAGAATTTATTTGTCGACACACATTAAGGGTGCGATTGGTGAGGTGGGGTTAGCATTTTTCTGAGGTTAGTGCGCTAATCTTTATCAGTTGAATTTGTCAAACGAATCAAGATTAGACATGTTAGCGCTACTTTTCCGCTAACCTGCTAACTAAGCTTTTTGTTGAGTTAGAGTGCATTTGGTGAGAGCAAGACTAGTGCGCTAACTGGTTTTTCCTGGAAGTGCCAAACGAATTGAGATTAGAGAGTTTAGTTGCTACCCCAAAGCTAATCTGCTAACTCAACCAAAACATGAGTTAGCAACTTCTCTCTCCTACGTAAAGAGAGAGATATTAAACAATCCCTTCATCTATTTTTTTTTTATCGTCTCTCTCCTACTTTCTCTTCCAAATGGCTGCCTCCTCCCATGCAAAAAAAACCCGAAATTATTTTATATAGGAATTTAAACATAAAAAATTTTAATAGAAAGAATTAATATATTTTTTTTTAATAAGAAGAAAGTTCTAACGCGTTTATAAACCGCGCGTCTCTCTCTCCTCTCGAACGCGTTTATAAAACGGGTAAGAAGGCTTCTTACCCGTTTTATAAACGCGCTATACGGCTCTTATAAACCGCGCGTCTCTCTTCTCGAACGCGTTTATAAAACGGGTAAGAAGACTTCCTACTCGTTTTATAAACGCGCTATAAAAAGGAAGAAGAATATTTAACTTAAAAATTAGAATAGATACTTCCAAAATAAAAAGGTACCAGTGAATGAGCGACACTTAGATGACCAATACCTGGTTTGTTAATTTTAGGATTTGGATACAGCTGACTTGGTCAAAGCGTGGGTTATGTACTATTGTTAAATACTAACATTGTAAATCCTAACTTTTAATGTCATAATGGTCAACAAAAATATTTAATATGATCGTTATATAAAAATTTAAATGCAATCAAATTTAACTAATTTCAATTTTTTTATGTACTTTTGTTACATATTTTTACAACTTCACCTCTTTGTAAATAATTTTTATTTCAGTAAAACAATACAAATGATTTTAATTTTTTTACTATTGCATGGTTTTTTTTTACATAACACAAATAAAATACGAGTCATGAGTGACGTCCAGTGGAGAAGCTAGGATTTCGTGTTAGCAGGGTCCGTAATTTTTTTTGTTGAAAATATATGTATGATGTAACTTTTAATATAGACATAGTATAATAATATTTTTAAATAAAGAACTACTCTAAATGATGTGATAAAAAAAATTCATGAGAAATCAAATATATCTTATAATAACAATAGAAAATCTAAAATAATATATTTAATATACAAAATAATAATTCAAAAATCAAGACAATAAAAAAATACAACAATTTCCTATGAATTTTTATTTTTTCATAATTTTACATAATAGGTCCATTAGAAATCTTATTGAACGCTTCTTTTTTATATTATAGATATATAAATATATGAGACATATAGAGGAATTTGGACACTATTCAAACCACAATATTTCTTATCTTTTGTCACGCTCGAAATTTTTTTTTGACAAGAATCGTATTTATAATTTTTACTGGCAGTTTTTATATAATATCCGAATTGTATTTTTTATCTTCTGTGGTAGCTTTTGTTTATTATGTCCTAAAGTTCACAAAATATTATATAGACGAATCATGCAATGCACGAGATTCACGCTAGTATATATATGCTACAAATAATTATTTATCCAAATATTCCATTCTATTCTAAATTTTGTCTTAATAAAATTAATTGGGGATGAAGGAAGAAGACGATTAGTCAGGAACAAATGCTACCTGGGTCCCTATGCGATTTTTTAGGCGTCGTTATACAATTCAAATCAAACACGAAATGTCTAGCTGGGTCCTTAAAATTTTTGAGATGGATCCCTAACTTCTTGTGATTTTTTTTATTACAAACAAATATACTATTAAGAAAATATTATTTTTTGCATGATTCGTCTATATTTATTACAAACAAATATATTATTTTCTTATTGTCTTGATTTTTAAATTATTATTTTGTATATTAAATATATTATTTTAGATTTTCTATTGTTATTATAATATATATTTGATTTCTCATGAAATTTTTATATCACATCATTTAGAGTAGTTCTTTATTTAAAAAATATTATTATACTATGTCTATATTATCATACATATATTTTCAGCAAAAAAAAAAATTACGGACCCTGCTAACACGAAATTCTAACTTCGCAACTGGACGTCACTCATGACTCGTATTTTATTTGTGTTATGTAAAAAAAAACCTTGCAATAGTAAAAAAAATTAAAATCATTTGTATTGTTTTACTGAAAGTAAAAATTATTTACAAAGAGGTGAAGTTGTAAAAATATGTAACAATAGTACATAAAAAAATTGAAATTAGTTAAATTTGATTGCATTTAAATTTTTATATAACGATCATATTAAATATTTTTGTTGACCATTATGACATTAAAAGTTAGGATTTACAATGTTAGTATTTAACAATAGTATTTAACGATCATAACCCACGCTTTGACCAAGTCAGCTGTATCCAAATTCTAAAATTAACAAACAAGGTATTGGTCATCCAAGTGTCGCTCATTCACTGGTGCCTTGTTATTTTGGAAGTATCTATCCTAACTTTTTAGTTAAATATTCTTCTTCCTTTTTATGTTGTATAGCGCGTTTATAAAACGGGTAAGAAGCATTCTTACCCGCTTTATAAACGCGTTCGAGAGGAGAGAGACGTGCGGTTTATAAGAGCCGTATAGCGCGTTTATAAAACGGGTAAGAAGCCTTCTTACCCGTTTTATAAACGCGTTCGAGAGGAGAGAGAGACGCGCGGTTTATAAACGCGTTAGAACTTTCTTCTTATTAAAAAAATATATATTAATTCTTTCTATTAAAATTTTTTATGTTTAAATTCCTATATAAAATAATTTCGGAAAAAAAACAAAACTTCTGCCCTTGTACGTAGCTCAAATATCCATCGATAAGTAACGAAATCACCTTAAATAAACATGATTTTTGTTCTCTTCAAATCAAAAGAAGTTCATAGACATCCACTTTGCCTCAATTTCATGAAGAATTGCGGGCTGTCCAATTGAACGTTGTTATGGTTATGGTTGCGAGTGGGATTAAAGAGCAAGAGACAATTGCTTGCTTGTAGGGAGGGGGGACGCATTGGTTCAGAGGACAAGAGCTGGCCAGGTGATTCATCGCTTTATAAATTAGAAGCTGGCCATAATACTCCTAATTTGATTTCTCGCATTACTTTAAAATCCACGATAAAAAATGTTGGATTTTGAAAGTTATAATGTAAATCAGTTCTTTAAATTACAAAGTTTTATGAATACTTTAAGCTCATTTGTTTCTACTATGATATGTAGACACGATCTTCTTTGTGGAATGAAGAAAAATAAAACGGATACATGACCGCCTATGTTGTATTTGAAAAGTATAGGACAATTGACGTCAGCGTTATAATTAATAATATTGTCAATTATAATTATAATAATCATGATAATTATAATTATAATACGTTTTTCTAATTTTATTATAATCATGCATATAAAAAATATTATTTAGTGCAAAAACAAAAATAAAAAGTAATCAATAAGTTATTCATTTTCCTCCATCACTAATCTCGACGTACCACATCAAATAATATTGGCTAACTTTAGACTAGCACTAACCTTTTTCAATCACTACCCTCATCAATCTATCCCTCTAACCTCAAAAAATACCCAATCTATTATTTTATTATTATCTCCTAATTCCCAATCTGTCTCCGAGAACTCTCCCAGAAAGAAAGAAAGAAAGAGAAAAATAAAACTTGATCTTTATTCTTGTACAATTCTTCGGCAACTACAGGCGACGAAATTGCTACCATTAATGTTGCCATTGAACTCTCATCATCGTGCAGAGCCGATGGAGGTCCATTGTGCTAGTCTTTCGTTGAGACTTCCGTCGATTGTTTGCTGCTGTCGAGTGTCTTCACCGGCGCCGTCAACTTTTCGCAAAGTTTGCAACGAAGGCCTTTGAAGCCTGCATGTACCATGTCTTTTCTTGCTCTCTCGCGTTACCTCTTTCTCTTCACGACGACAATATCAACCTTGGAGCTTCTCACCTCGACATTTCTCCGTTGCTAATTTCTCTAATTACTTGTCGATATTCTCAATTATTGTTCAACTATTTTAGTTCATTACGAGTTCATGTGAATTATTCTAATCTGTTGTGAGTAAATCATGATCTTGTTGCTCAATTGATGAAATTTGGTATACTAAGAAAGTCGGGTTTTTGCTCAATTGATTGAATTTGGGGAGATGAAAAATCATGATTAAGGATGATATTAGAGGCAATGAAGCTTTGAAGCATATAAAACGTACGTATTCTTTCGTAAAATAATAATAAAGCATGATGTCGAGATAATGAAAATAATAGTAAATAACAAACATACTTATTATAACCATTATTATTACTAACATATTATTACTATTAATCTTATCATTAATAATTCAAATAGTTTTTATAATTATGATGCAAATAAATTAATAGTTTATTCATTTCCCTCCATCACTAACCTCAACGTACAACATCAAACAACATTCGCTAATTTTAAACTAGTACTAACTCTTTCCAATCACTACTTTCATCATTCTACTTTTCCAACTCCAAAAATTATTAACCTTACACCACTGGTTGTACTAATATTGTATTTGTCAAACGCACCCAATATTTAACATTCAGTTAATATTTAACATTTGGTTTACGTTTCGTCGGCCGAAATGTAAAGATTTTTTGCTCCGTTTAACTTTCCGTTCAGCTTAGGGAACATTTAAACGTTTATACGGCTCAAAACTGATAGGCCTATATAGGGGAGCTTTAAAAAAAATGAACACTCTGTTTCACGCTTATTAGGCCTTGAATAGGCCCTATCATGACTTCTGGCTGGTTATAGTTTAGTCCAAGTCAAGACCAAGACCTCATGAACAGGCTTATAGACTTATAGAGTTACAGTAGGCTAGGCTTGAATTACTAGTATAGAAGTCAACTGTATAGGCCTGAGTCTCTGGGATCTCAATTCTCATCTGAGTCGATTTCAGTGTCATATTATAACTGTATATAGAGATGGGGAAGCATATTAAGGGATTGAGTTATCTGGCGTGAAAATGAGCATAGTTAAGCAAAGGGACGATGAGGAAACACATCTTAGTCTTCAATTAGATATATACTAAAGATTTTTTTTAATGGTTTTAATTTTTTTATTAATTTTGTCTAAATTCCCATCCATAAATTTTTTGTCCATAAAAAAATTATATGTATATGTATGGTATGTAGGAAGCAATTTTGAACTAGTGACTTTGTCCTTAGATTGATGCTTCACTTCGTGCAGCCCCACCGATTGTCATAGAGCAGGGAATTCTTATTTGCTCTCCCGCGGGATCGTCCTGCGCACTCTTCGAACCGTCTGATCTGATCTGGATAGTTCGGACCTATCGATCTAGTTACATGCACGGGACTCCCCTTTGCCATGCATTGAGATTAAATCATACGGTTGTGATATGTGCGCTGGACGGTCCCGCGCGGGACTAGATTTCATTTCTAGAGCAAGGTGGTGGACACCATGGAACCCTTCTTTTTTTTTTGCCTAGGCCTATTTCTCTTCAAAACAAAAGAAGAACTGTTGAACGCATATTAAATGTTTTATATATACGCATCCAAACACACCTATAAAAACGAAGTCATTAACAATTCGTTTTGGACTACGTTATACAAGCATGAATATTTTAAATTTATTTAATCAATTTTGCTACTGCTATTGCATTGTTCGGCTCGATTGCTACAGCGCGAAATTTGTTGAAAGGTCATAACTTATTCATTTCTTCATTAAAATGAATTATACAAATGGAACCAGAAAAAATGTGTAAGGTACAGCTCATGCCATTATTGTTCACAGATAAATTGGAGTGAATCTGCACTGCTCATGGAAAGACTATCCATATTGGAGAAGACCCATGGAAGAAATTAGTTCATAAAAAGATAGCTCACAAAAAGATTTTGCATATTTTGTATATTCATATTCAAGAAATAAGATATTGGAGAAAAACGAAAAAAAACAAGTAATTCAAATTGATCGGTTCCAAACGTGTTGGGTCAACATTAAATTCTTCAAACCACCGATTCTAATTTGTTTATATTACAACTTGAGAATCGAATCACATAACGAAACTATTCAATTCCTAAGTCATTTAGTTAATTTGATTAGATTTATGATTTTGAAATAAAAAATAATTGACTCAATTAGGTTGTCAGGTTTTCAAACTTTTACCTTAGTCAGAAGTGGAACATACCATTTGCTCAGGCGGTCCATTCTACTCCTGTCAGCTTATGGAACTACTTGCCTAGAACACCCCCACTCGGACGATCCGTTCAAGTACTAAAATAACCCGTTCCAAAGGATGATGATGTCTCTTTTGCTTAGTTAATTAAAATTAGAAAACTATCTTTAATGCAGCATTAATAATCTAATTAAGGAAATGTAACACCCCTGATTTATCTTTTAGAACTAGTTGTATTAAAAATATTTATATTGGCTGTTTCAAAATTAAAATAAAATTTTCTTTCATTTATAACAAGGTGACCCTTATTGGCTGTTTCATTTTTTTAACTTAATTAGAAAATTACTTTTATATATATAAAGGAAATTCTAATATTGTGGACACGAAAAATACGGACCGTCAATTATTAGCAGATCTGACGACTGTAAATCGATTCCGATCTTCTACGTCTCCGTTAAATTAAACTGAAAAGTTTTGGCGGAAGGGTAAAATTGTCCACTATTTCATTTCGTAGCACCCTCCGCGACCCTCCGCCGCACCAGCATCCTCTACAGCCATAAAAAGGACTGCTTGGAGAATCCAAACCGTTGATCTTGTTAAGTTTTATCGGCGATGCATTTTCATATAAGTTTTATAAAATTTGAAGTTGATTTGATACTTGATTAAGTGGTCAACAAATGAACGAATCTGGTTTGATTAATTCTAATACGTTCATAATTTGGTCACTCAATCAAGTATCAAATCAACTTCAAATTTTATAAAACTTATATGAAAATGCATCGCCGATAAAACTTAACAAGATCAACGGTTTGGATTCTCCATTTGAATTTTAAAATTTAAACAAATTAAAAAAAATAAAAAGAACTGCTTGGAGCAGTCCTTTTTATGGCTGTAGAGGATGCTGGTGCACCCTCCGCCTCCTCTCTCCAAAAACCCTTCTCCTCCAAAAACTGATGGCGTGGCGATCTTATATGTCTCATCTACTTTCTCCTCCAAATCTAGCCGCTTCCAGAGAGAGAGAGAGAGATAGAAAGTGAGATTAAAAGCCTCTTCTCTCCACCTCTTCTCCCATCAACTGAAATCGCTCCAAAATCCCTTCTCCACCAAACCTAGCAGATGCCAGATACAGAGAGAGATCGAAAGTGAGAGAAAAAAGAGACGAAGGTTTCAATGCCGTGGGAGAACCGGAGGAGCGGATTCTAGGTACCTTTTCTGAGATTCGACGACGACCAAAAATCACCTTCCTCCACCTCCTCCGCTGCTTATCCAGTCGTTACGGCAGCTGCAGCGCCGCCGGACCTAAAGATAACGCTCCAGAGCTGTCAATACTCGAGCTCCAAATCAAAACCCAACTATGCCAGGACAGGTCGATTATCAAGCTCCAAATTTAACGCCGACTGCCCCAGAAGGAGGCCATGCTTTAGCTACAAAACTGACATTGTTCAATAGCCAAGTCAGTCATCTAGTTCTAGAAAAACCCTGATAGTAATGTCATGTCCAGGTGACACTGGTACTGACTTCAATATCCTTTTTTTTGTAAACAAAGAGACATTCTATGGCGAGGTGTTAACTTTAATTTTTTTCGTATTCTTTTGATTTTGGACTTATGTTTTTGGTTCCACCTGCGTTCTCCGTCTTGTAGCTCCTTTTGATGTTTGTGCTCTAAAGGATGTGTTCAATACATTAAAATCATAATTTAGTACTATAAAGATGTTCACATAGCCGAAATTGCTGATTTTGGAGATTGGTTTTCTAATTTCGGACTCTTAAAGTCCAAAAGCAAAGAAAAAAAATTTGTAAAATTGTGACAGTGATGTCTGGTCCATTTTGAATTCTTTGTTTTCTTTGGATTGTTTTTTTTTCTATTTTTCTATTGTGCAACCTGATCAAATTGGACAGAAGGCACCAGTTTACCACTTTGTTTGGGGTTGAGGTATTTGTTCTCATCCCCTAACCTTAAAATTTAATTTTCGTTTTGGTTTAAAAGAAATTAATATCGCAAACCATATAATTTGATGATTGGGGATGCTTATTTTGAAATTGGTTAAGGAACATGTATACTTCAAAATTCAGTGCAATTGTTATCAAGACAGTTCAGTGGATCAAGTTGCATACTTCTATCACATTTATTTAGCCAGCTTCAGAGCAGCAAAGTGTAAAATTGCATATGACTTGTGACCAATCTGTCATGGAACGGGTTGATGATCCAGCTCAAAATCTAAACCTGTCAACCCCACTACTGGTCAATACTCCATGTCCAAATTTAACCCAACAATACCAGGACAGGTCGGTTATCATTTACTGGTTCTTGTGTAAACTTATGCCACAGATGTAACCTTTGATAGTTTAATAAAAAATTCATAACTTGTTATTTTATTGGTCTAGATTATAGACGGAAACAATGAAGAAGGAAGCGAAGGACTGAAGGCCATGATGTCTCCAATCCAAGAGAGATGCTAGTGCAGACTGGTGATGGATATTGAATACAAGAGCTAGAAAAGGAGCAGCTGGGATACACCCAATAGGTTCATGGTATCGATCTCTGGTACAGAAGAACCTATACTTGTATGGTGTTTGTGACATGAGCCTTGAACCCAGGAAAAAGGGATTATCCAAGTACATAGGCCTCTTGGCAAATTTATTGGGTTGTCGGGTTGGAATTTGTTTCTTCTGTTGGGTTCATATTTCTTTAATTAGTGGTTCCGGATGTGAATCTGTTAGGCCATAAATAAAATCTCCAGTATGCAAGTATCTTAAAATTTGCTATAAAATCTGTTCAGCTAAAGTGATGTTATCTTGTTTAAATTTGCAAGTATCTTATTTCTAATTGTTGGCATGGTTCGAATTAAGCATGCCATAACCTATCACTAAGAAGAGAAATTATGAGAGCCGATTTTCTGGTATAAAGATCTCATTTTTCTAGTCAAAGGAGATTTGGCAATCCAAATTTCTTATTTTGAAATACTCGCCTTGGTATAATAAAGATCTGATTTTGAGGTAAAAAAAAAAGAAATTGAAGGAGATTTGGCGTTCCAATACTGGCTATTGATTTGGATTGGGGAATTTTGTAAATAGTAAGCGTCCAGTAAATGTTATGTCTTTACTAAAGTCGCATGTGTCAAGGCGCATATGATAAAAAAAACAAAAGAAAATGTACAGACCAGTTAACATCACTGTGTCATTTTTTTTTAAAATAAAATAAAACAAGCAGTCAAGATGAAATTATTTTGGTTTTTTAATTTAAGAAAAAATGAATAGTCGAGATGAAATTAAAGTCTTCGACTTTTTTAAAAATGAATGTAAAGATCAGTTAATGTTACTTTGTCGTTTTTTTTTTTAAAAAAAGAAACAAACAGTCTAGATGGAATTATTTTTGTTTTTCAATTTTAAAAAAGAAATGAACAATCGAGATAAAATTAAAGCCTTCAACTTTTTAAAAATAAATGTACATACCAGCTAACATCATTGTGTCATTTTTTTTTTAAAAAAAATAAGCAGTCTAGATGGAATTATTTTGGTCTTTTAATTTACAAAAATGATCAATCAAGATGAAATTAAAGCCTTCGACTTTTTAAAAATGAATGTACAAGCCAGCTAACGTCACTGTGTCGTCTTTCTTAAAAAAAAAACAAGTAGTCTGGATGGAATTATTTTGGTTTTTTAATTTAAAAAAGAAATGAGCGGTCAAGACAAAATTAAAAGCTTTCAATTTTTTAAAAATAAATGTACATATCAGCAAAGGTCACTTTGTCATTCTTTTTTTAAAAAAACAAAACAAACAGTACAGATGGATATTAATTTAAAAAATAATCAATCAAGACGAAATTAAAGCCTTCGACTTTTTAAAAATGAATGTACATACCAGCTAAGGTCACTTTGTCGTTTTGTTTTGTTAAAAAACAAAAGAAACAGTACATATGCATATATTTTGATTTTTTAATTTTAAAAAAAAAAGAATGAACGGTCGAGACGAAATTAAAGCTTTCGACTTTTCAAAATGAATGTACAGACCAGCTAACGTCACTTTGTTGTTTTTTTCTTAAAAAAGAAAACAAATAGTCTAGATGGAATTATTTTTATTTTTTTTATTTTAAAAAAGAAATGAACAATCGAGACAAAATTAAAGCCTTCGACTTTTTAAAAATGAATGTACATACCAGCTAAGGTCACTTTATCATTTTGTTTAAAAAAGAAAAATAAGTAGCCTGGATGGAATTATTTTGGTTTTTTAATTTTAAAAAGAAATAAACCGTCAAGATGAAATCAAAGCCTTCGACTTTTTAAAAATGAATGTACAAACCAACTAATGTAACTGTGTCGTTTTTTTAAAAAAAAAACAGGCAGTCTAGATGGAATAATTTTGGTTTTTTAATTTAAAAAGAAATGAACAGTTGAGACGAAATTAAAGCCTTCGACTTTTTAAAAATGAATGTACAGACCATTTAACATCACTTTGTCATTTAAAAAAAAAAGAAAACGAATTGTCTAGATGGAATTATTTTTATTTTTCAATTAAAAAAAAGAAATGAACAGTCGATACGAAATTAAAGCTTTCAAATTTTTAAAAATGAATGTACAAAGTAGCTAACATCAGTTCGCCATTTTTTTAAAAAAGAAAACCAATAGTCTAGATGGAATTACTTTTGCTTTTTAATTACAAAAAAAAACTGTTGAAACAAAATTGAAGCCTTCGACTTTTTAAAAATAAATGTACAGACAATCTAACGTCACGGTGTCATTTTTTTTTTGAAAAAAAAAACTAGTCTGGATGGAATTATTTTGGTTTTTTTAATTTAAAAAAGAAATGAATAGTCGAGACAAAATTAAAGCCTCTGACTTTTAAAAAATGAATGTACATACCAGCTAACGTCACTTTGTTGTTTTTAAAAAACAAAAATAAATAGTCTAGATGGAATTATTTTGGTTTTTTTATTTAAAAAAAGTGAAAAAAATCTATTTGAAATTAAACCATTAGACTTTTATAGCATGGACGAGCAAACCAGCTAAATCTCGCTTTGTTATTTGGTTTTTTAAAAAAAATGAAATGAGTAGTCCATATGGATTTTTTTTTATTTAAAAAAAATATTAAATCTATTTGAAATTAAAGCATTTGACTTTTATTGCATGGAAGAACAAACCAGTTGAACTCACTTTGTCATTTCATTCAAAAAAGAAATGAGCAGTCCATGTTGATTTTTTTCGTATTTTATTTAAAAAAGAAAATAAAAAATCCATTTGACGAACAAACTAGGTGAACTCTCTTTGTCATTTGGTTAAAAAAAGGTGAAGAGTCCATATGGATTTCTTTCGTTTTTTATTTAAAAAATAAGAAAATTTAAAATCCATTTGAAATTAAAGCATTAGACTTTTATAAATGGAACAAGTTCAGATGAATTTTTTTCATTTTTTATTTAAAAAAAAAGAAAATGAGAAATCCATTTGAAATTAAAGCATTAACCTTTTATAACACGGAAGAATAGACCAGGTAAACTCGCTTTGTCATTTTGTTAAAAAGATGAATATTTTCATTTTTTTATTTAAAAATATAAAAAGTCTATTCGAAATTAAAGTATTAAACTTTTAAAACATGAATAATATCAACTGCATATATTTAATTTGGTATTGACAATTATTAACTTGGTAATTTTAACATCGTCAAAAGAATTTACAGTTACACGTGGAATAAAATAATTACTTTATAAATCATGCACATTAAAATATGAAATATGATTTTGAATTTCATAACCTATTAAATACGTTGGTACATGTTATCCCTTGTTTTTTTATTAAATATAAGATGGTAAACATTTTTTTTATTTGCACGTGTGATACATATGAAATTTCCTAAATATAGATGGTAAACAAGTCTTTGATTGCAATTTGATTTGATTAGTACGGGATGCTCTTTGAATACAGATATACGGAAATTGGAAACAAATTGAAAATGAAAAGATATAAATTGAATTTGGAATATTAGATCCAAATCAATAGTCTAGATAACTTTCTATTTACAAAATTCCTTGATCTTTTCTTACCGCATCTTTGTCTTTAGGCTAGATTGCATGAATTAATAGCCCTTTAATTGCTTTCGACATCATAAATTTTAGGATAGTGCAAAAGATCTAATACCATCAGTTTAACACCAGAAAACCTCTCTACAATACAAAACTAGAAACAGATATTTGCATACTTGTATAAAATAAGAAGAATAAAACTAGCATGCATAATATAAGAGATTTACCCCAAATATATTATCGTGTATAAACTAGCTAGAAATATTTATAGCACGAAGATTAATGCCGATCCACCAAGTGCCTATTTGAACACAAACTGCACTGGTACCACATCCATACCAGTGCCATATCCGTACTAGTGAAGCAACCAAACAAAGACAAATTACACTGGTAGGACATCTGTACCAGTGAACTACTTCTATCCACCTAAAGCTGCATACAATAGAAGCACATAAAGCACATCACGCGATATACACCCTATTAGCTCCCCAGTATCTTACCAGCTCATTAGAAAGCAAACATTATTACGAAAAGATCCCCACCAGCTTTTATTATTACAAACAAAATGTAAAAAGACAGTGCTTGTAAAATCACTCATTAAAAATTGCTAAAACACTCCTAATCACATCTAAAGACTTGACGTCCTTCATCTACCAACTGTTGCATCCCCATCTGATGCTTCATATAACTTTGTAACTGCAATTGAAAGCTGCCAGGTCACTGACAGTACTGAAATTTGAGCTTTCCATTTTCAATTTATGATATAGTCCTTGAGAAAAAAAAAGTAACGTACCAGCTGAGAAAGAACATATGACAAGCATAACAACAATAAAATCCTAGATTAAATTATCCACATGAGCACTGATTACAGCACTAGAAATTTGATGGCCACATTTGTTTTATCTCTCTTAATGATACTCTTTCTCACGGTAAACTCTTTTCTCTTGGCATAATCATTGAAAAACACAAAAGCTTCATTCTCACTTGAGAAAGTCATGTTGATGATGGAGTCATGCTCCTTCAACGACGCTACGTCCTGAAAAAGAAATTGATTCAACGCCTTTATCTTTCAGTTTTGGTGCTATACCATTGAATTTATTTATGTATTATACATGTTTGTTCATGACAAGAAAGTGAATACAAAGATATCTTTACATGAATTGATTATTATAGTAATCAAGAAAGGTTATAGACTTTACAATAATAGACAGCAAGTATATTTGATTTGCAAAACAATCACTAATTTCTTAAAGCTAAATAATCCGTATGACAAGAAACGTTTTTTAATCAGAAGGTATCCACTGTAGACAAATTCAATCCAGTTAGATATCAATCATTTCTCCTCAACTCAAATGAAATTGAAACAAAAATAGAGAACATATTCATAACTTAAGTAATAAGGAAGCATACCATGAGTTTATCTGGTGATTCTTTCTGATACAGAAGTGGTGTACTTGTTGGTACCTCTTTCCTAGACACAATGTAAATAAACCTAATCACTCTCTATTGCCATGACTTCATCAAATTAGTGAAACAGTGAAAAGGCAGCATTACAGTGTTTACTGGCATGTATCCATAACAGGAAAGTTGTTTCTATACTCAATCGGTCCCGCACCAATTCTACACATAACTGAGCCTGATTTAGTGAAGGCTGTTAGCCAGTGCACTGTTTTCGAGCTCGGCTGGCCTGAGTTATTTATAAAGGCTAGAAAATCAATATTTGGAGGAAAAGGTGTTGTGATGTCGAGTGGTGAACTGTGGACTCATGAGAGAAAGATGCTTCAACAAGAGTTCTTCGTGCATAGGGTCAACGTAATTAATAATAGCACCATCATAATACTGGTACGGACAGTGCACACTGTTAAGAAAAATTGTTAGACCTCAGTGAACTAGTCCATTATGTTCACTACAAGTAATTGGATCAATATAAACTTATTTTTATTGCAAGTTGATCTTATTTCCTTTCTTTTTTTTGTTTCAAGGGGGAAATAAAAAATAATGGTTCAGAGCCACTTAAGAAACTTTTCCGTAAAATAAAGTGACTCTAAACGAAAACAAGTGAAATCGCTAATTCGCTAAATAAAAAAATGACTCTAATCGGAAATCCTGGATCTACCTCGAGGAGGAAGAGAAGAGCAGGCGGCGAGGGGAAAGGAAGGACGAGCCTGAAGGAGCAAGCGACGAGGAGGAAGAGAGGAGCAGGCGGTGAGGGGAAGGGAAGGACAAGCCCAAAAATGAAGGAGCAGGCGGAGAGGAAAAAGAGAAGAGCAGGAGCCATAGATTTTCAGATTTTGTTCGGAAGAGAGGAGAGAGAATGTATGGAAAAATGAATTTTGATTCCAATTTCAAAAGCGATTTTGCGCCGATCTTTTCCGATATAGTCTTTTTGGGGCCGTTTGGATCCCTTAGGAATTTGAGGAATTTGGAGAAGTTGAAATTCCTAGGAATAAATTTATTGAGAAGTGTGTAATTTTGTGAAGAGTTTGGATTGTTTATAATAAATTTATGGTAGGAAGATGAAATTCCCCAAAATCTTCATGGGATCCAAACGGCCCCTTTATTTTTCTCAGCGCTTAACGGACAGAGACGGATAGAGACAGAGAGACGGAGAGAGATAGGATATACCGATTTTAACCCTCTAATTTTATACGGCTGTGATTTACCGCTGAATATTTTATAAAAATTTTGGTGTCCAGCATAGCATGACCCATATTTATATATGTATTATGATATGATTTTTGTTGAACACATTTTTTTTGTCATCTATTTACCTATTTTTCTCCGTAAGTACGAATTAAGGAAAATGTTTTGACTCTTGGACCCCATTTTTTTACCATATGCTTAATTTATTGTTGTACTAAACGTCTCTAGGTTTGTCGATTACAAAACAATATCATTTAACATTTAACAATCCTCTTTGAGTTTTATAGGAAGAAGATGCAAAGTTTGAAGACTTGGATAAAAACTATGAGCAAGATCAAGATCAAGTCTTTAGAGAGTTTGTAGGCTAGTTTAGACTTAAATAGAAGGTTTATTTTACTCCTTTTATCCTTGAAATGATCTAGATAGCAGAAAAACTCAAGAACTCAGTATTTTTCTCAGTCTCAGAACCAGTACGTTGTGTAATGCAATTTTGGGTTACACAACGCGCTAGTGAGTTGTGTAACGCAATATTGGGTTATACAACGCACCACTTTTGTGCAAAATTTTCTGTCTCAAAACCAGTGCGTCGTGTAACGTAATATCGGGTTATACAACGCACCAGTGAGTTGTGTAACACAATATTGGGTTATACAACGCACCAGTATTGTGCAGAATTTCTCTGTTTCTTAAATTAACAGAAACAGTGCGTCACACAACGCAACAGAAGGTCGTGTAACGCACTAGCTGCATCATACAACGTAATTTACCCGTCGTGCAGCGCAATTTTCTCAAGTCAAGCCAGAACGTTGTATAACACACTGAAATGTTGTACAACCTTCCTTTGGTTTCTCTCTGGCCTTTTTCACTCGTTTTTGAAGCAAAATTATAATCATTTAATGTTGCATTGCACAACGGGTGGATTGGGTCGTATAATGCACCTGACAACTCAAACAGATAGTTCATCCGTTTTGTTTTATTATAACGGTCGTTCAGTGCATCGTACAACGCAATATTGGATCGTGTAACGCACTAGCAACAGATAGCTTGTTTTCTTTGTTTTATTATAACGGCTATCTATGCATTGTGTAACGCAATATTGTGTTGTATAACGCACAACAGCAAGTTGAGTTGTCTTGCAGTTTTTGACGAGCTCTATATATATCCACCCTTTGTTCTCTCTCAAGAGAGAGCTTTGTCTTGCAAAATTTGACCAGAATAAAGCCTTTGAGCACATGAATACTCTCCCACTTGAGCTTTTCATAGCTAGACCATTTTGAGAGATTTAGTAGCCTCAAACATCACCGCCCGACATTATCGCTAGGTGTAGGTTGCAATAGGTTGAGAGCTCTTCTCCTTTGAGACCGTTGTGCCGTTTGAGTTAGGCCGATCCACCTCGGTTACTTGGTGTACGAGGTGATTCGGTTCGAAATTGTAGACCCGTTCTTATTGGAATTGAACGAAGCGCGCTCTTTCGGGGTAGCGAAACTCCCGACGATGTACGACTAAGGCTAGCCTTTCCTAACGGGTTGGAACTCCGTAATCATATCGCGTGTTCAATTTCTCTCTCTTTCTCTCTTTACTTTCTTGCTATATTTGAATTGCTCGTGTGATTGCTTGTATTGGGTACCAATTGAATTGTGTTAGGGTTGTTCATACCAAACCGGTCCAAAACCATATTTGCTTCCGCCAAATCTTATTTAAACCGCCTCCTCATGAACAACATTTATCATTTAAAAGTAAATATTAATTATAAAATTAATTTGGTTAAAAAGAATTTTCTTATTTTAATATTACTTCTTCTCCACGTTCTTGTTGTTCTTTGATTAATCATTCTCTCTCTTTAATAAGCCACGTTCTGCTACTATACGGATAGATCCGTCAGCTACGATTATATCTCAATTTTTGAGGTTCTAATGGCTAATCTGAACCATTAATTGTGTTCTCCATATTGAAATTTTATTGGAAACTGTTTTTTATATTTATTTTATTTTAGTTACTATTTTTTTAGATTTTTAAAAATCATAGTTATTGAAGAGTCCAGAATTGTATAGATTAAGAATTTTGTAAAATATCAAAAAAATACTAAAAATTTCAGAAAAATAAAAAAATTTGTTTCCAATAAGATTTCAATTTGAAGAACACATTGAACGGTTCGGATCGACTGTTACAATTTCGAAAATTAAAATTTGATCGTAGCTAACGATCTCATCCGTCGATCGCGACTGATTTTAACCTGTCTCTTCCAGAAATAAATAGTATTTCTCCAACTCTTCCTTTGTACGTGACCAATCAAAGAAACAAAATCCATTCTCCCTTTTAATTTGTTTTTCCATTTAATTTTGATGACCATCTCCATTTAAATATGCACTGTTTCAATACCGAGTGATATTTTTTTCATCAATCCGATTGGAATTCGAATTCAACATCGAAATTATTGTTAGTTTCATTATTCTAGATCGCATGATAAGGTAATCGGATTTTTCTATAATTTAATTTTTGCATTGATTGATTTAAAATTTGTTTGTTTACTTGAATGAATTGATATATGAAAATTATGACTGATATATTTTTACGAATCAACGGGTCTCTGATGTGATTTGTTTTGAAATGGAAAAGTGATATGAAATGTGTAGCGGAATCGTCTAGAAAGGGATTCACTCTAATGTGAAAAAAATATTGGAAAAGAGGGGTTAAAACCCTAGAATTTCTGCCTTTTTTTTTATCGGGGACATGGCTGTACTTAAATAGGCATCAAATGCAGTTGCTATGAAGTAGCTATCTATCGTAGAAAAACGCGTGGAGAAAAGTTGACAAATTTAGCCTCGTCATTTATAGAAAGTCCGGATAATTTGGAACGGTCTGTTCTAGGCAAGTTAGGCTACTATCTAGATTGGTCCGTTTAATTCCTCCAGATTTCCACTTTAAAGTCGATTAATCTTCAATTATATTTGTCTTGCCGCTTTTGTGATGATCATGCAAAACAAGAGCCGGGCTATGGCTGCACCTCACTTACACCTAATGTTAGCAAATTAAATTAAAAGCATACAAAATTAAATATAATTAAGGGTGTAAATTTAGTTAAAATGTATGCATGAAAACTCCATCACAAATCATAATAATTACACTATAAATTCGACACCTATCATTATGGTATCAAGAAAAACAGAAATTAACTTAATAAAAAAATAAATGAGTCTTGTTAATTTAAATGAAGTATTTTTTTTTACTCCAACATTAAATAATCGGTGCAAGCATATAGAGTTGCTTGCGGGTCGTTTATAGCGTCTCTATACTATGTCTAATTTGTATAAAATTTCATTTTTTTTAAATTTCTCTTTTTCAAGTTTTATAATCTTTTGTTTGTTATTTACATGCATTTTTTTTATAATTGTAGAATGTCAATCTCTTAATGCAATTTAGCAGAAAGAGTTTACGCGACGACATCATAAAAACCCGAAATAATACTGCAATCAGATCAAAAGGTCCGAAACATTCTAACAGTTCACATTCTAAATGAACGGTGAACTTATATGGTTTAATTCATCATACGACTATGAATGTGTTAAGATATGACACAATTTACACTTCATACCACTTTGACAAATCTAGCTTCGTCCGTAGTTCATACCACTTAATATCCAACTCCATCGGTGGTGATTGTATTATTAGTATTTTTAATTCGGAGATATCTAATAATATAAATTTTATGAACTTTCTCTCTTTTTTTCCTTCAAAAAAATAAAATAAATATTTCAAAAGACAGCAGATTGAACTTTAATTGTGAAATTTCTTTTTAACTATTTAGATGCTGGTACTCATTAGCGGGGATTCCTTATAATTTTTTTTATTTACTCGTTACTACCAGTAAACACACACACACACATATATATATATAGGATTGCTAAAATGATATGCATGGCACGGATGCTCTTCGTGCTACGGATTCGTTCTTGTATTACATGCTTCAAACAACCGATCCAAACCGCTCATTATCTTCTTCATATTGAAATCTCATTAGAAATCAAATTTTATATATTTTTTATTTTTTTTTACTATTTTCCTCATATTTTTTAAAATGCTTAATCTAATAAATTCTGGACCCTCAATAACAGTGATTTTCAAAAATCTGAGAAAAATAGTAAAAAATTCAAAAAAATTTAAAATTTGGTTTCTAATAAGATTTCAATATGTAGAAGATAATGAATGATTTAGATCGGTTGTTTGAAGCATAAAATTCAAAAACGAATTCGTAGCATGAAGGACATTCGTGCTATGCATAGCATTTTAGCAATTCTCTCTCTCTCTATGTATGTGTGTGTGTGTGTGTGTGTGTGTATATATATAGAGAGAGAGAGAATGGCTAATGTGCCATAGATGGCACAGAGGATCCCGTGCCATAGAGTCGTTTTTCGAGATCCAAAATTCAAATGCTCAATTCGAACTGTTTTTTAAAAAATTCAAATGCTCTATGATATTTTTAAAAAACTTTATATTTGGAGTATTTCAGACCCTCCAATTTAAACATATCAAAATAAATAACAAAAAAATATAAAATTTGGTCTTCAATGATATTTCAATATGGTGATCAATTTGAACGGTTTGGATTAACTGATTGAATTTCAGATCTTCAAAAAATGATTCAAAAAAGACGTCTATGACATTGCCATCTATGGCACTTTAGCCCATAAATGTTCTAGTGTTCCATCTATGGCACTTTGAATATATAAACAGTATTTTACAAATATTCTAGTTAGGGCTGTCAACGGTACTCCATTTACCGTTATGCCGTTTCGTTTAACCGAAATGGAACGGTTTGTGGCATAGAAAATTATACCATTTTTTAAGTGGCATGGTTGATGGCGCAGTTGATTATACCGTTTCGACCATTTCAACCTCATTTCAAACCGTTTTATGTGTAATATACGGTTGATGGCACATAAATTTGTTTCGTTTAATAAATAGAACGGTAAGTGGCATGCCGGTATTGTACCGTTTAATAAGTGGCACGGTAACGATTTGGTATCATTCCGTGCCACTTAACACGTTTTGACAGCCCTAGTTCTAGTGTTCCATCAATGATCTCTCTTCAGGGGAAAAAATTATACTGATTAAATATAATCAAAACAATATTAAAATTTTATGACAATCATTACTTATACAATTAATAAAGATTAATTATACACCTTGTTTTTATATATTTTTTGAGGGGGCTGGCTCATGTCCTGGCACTCCAATGAAAGCATGACATTATATTATATATATGCATTCCTCCCTTTAGCACCACCTTAGACCGTAGTGGCGCAACCAAACATAGTCAGATCGAACAATGCTGGCACAAGAAACTGCGTATTATTTACTCCATATGCATTGTAACTTGCGTTAGTAGCCGGGTCAATTAATAGGTCCCCAGCATAGCCCGGGAAAGCCCGTTTGCCGTATATCCCTGGACATGCAGTTGCAGCCTCCAAGGGTGTCTCCGGTTCTCCCTGAAAATATCCATCTCCATTTGGGTTTGTACATGTGCCTGCCAAGAGACTTGCCAAATTTACCACCATTCCGTCAGTACCAACCTCGCCGTTAGGTGGCACAAGCGGTGCAGTAGACGGGCCATCGTCAATTTGAGAAAATGGCCATGCACATTGGCCAGGACATTGGGTCGAAGAATTACCGACCCAGATATAGGTGAAACGATTCTGGCTTGAGCCAGGTCCAGAACCGTGCAACCCGCACCGGCTTATGCAGAACCCCTCCACTCCGACATCAGCTGATGTCATGACCACATTAATTGCATTTTGTTGCGGTCCCGAGCTCGCTATGGGAAGAATGTCAGAGATGTTTAGTGAATCCCCATGTGAGTATGAGTTATCATCGATCTGTTTCCCTAAGGTGAGAGTAGGGAAACTGATACCAGTGTTGTCGTAGTACTTGTTGAGAGTTTTCCACCAAGTGGCGACTGATGGTTCTTTTTTGACATAGCCATCGGACAGAGAATTTATGAAATCAGTAAAGACGCTTTTCTGGGATGCGGTGAAATTGCCGTACCAAATGAAATTCACACCGATTGAGTCAGTGAGCAATGCACCGTTATGGTACGTTAAGTTCATTGGCGGCTCCTCCGCCAAATCGCCATAAGATAATGGCGCACCAAGAGAGAGTATAATAAGGCAAACTGGGACGAATAGAGAGGATCTAAAGTAGTTCATGTTTAGGCTGATTGATTTACATGGAGATGAATCGATGCTGGCTTTGATTTTATAGGCGGTCCGATTTACATGTGCCAGAGGTACTCTTTGCTTGTACCGTTGGTGAACCGTGAAATAGAAATGATTATAGTAATATGTAACGGGGATTTGAAGGTGGGGAAGAGGAAAGGCGGATTGAGAGGCGATGGAAAAGGGGAGCAGGCACGGTGGCCATGAGGCAAGTGGCGAGAGTAAAGGAGAAGTCACGCTGCGACTGCGAATGTATACCGTGTTTGCTTTATGGCAAATGATGAGTTGACTGCACTCCATTGACTCTTCAACACTTGAAGAGATTTAAACCATTATAAATCGTAAACAGTGGAAGTTGGGCTGATATTTTCGTTGGGCCCGGAATAATTCGGCAGGTTCTTATCTCCGAAAAAAATTAAAGTAATATCGTTCAGCTAAATATATCGTTATTTGCAAGAACGATATATTAGTTATTATGCATTTTCAATTATTTCATATATCAAATCGATAATTTTCACAAAATTAAAATTATTATGTTACAAGTCAACTCATAATTCAACAAGCCGAGTTGAGACTAATTCATACTCGACATGTCAATTAACCGAGTTGGTTCAACTTGAGTTCTTTTAGCTCGAGTTTTTTACGAGTTTTTTGCACACCTCTCGCCATTGACAAGAATAAACTAGAGTTCTGATACCATGATAACATAAATTAATTAGATTTTGAATTGATTGTTTACATACAGAGTCAAACATATATAGAATACAAAACTTGAATATAAAAAAAAACATAAATTATAATCAAATCTTAAATATTTTCAATATCAGAATTAAATTTAATTGATGGTATAATCGTAAATTGTGCTATAATTACAAAACTTATAAAAGTCCATCTGTTGTAGAAGTATCCATCGTTGGAAGTTTAAATTCCAGAACTATAATAACGGAAGCGGATAAGAACGATTTGTGCCGTATTTTAAAATAATAACACAGACTAGGATAACGAACCATCTAGATTCGTGGTTCACATTATCACCTATATAGGGGGCCTTATTTTTTTAGTCGAGGTCAGTACGTAACGATGAGATCATGGTAATATCTGCTGAAACAAAGTTAACAAATATATTACTTATATTAACATTTCAAACAAAATGGTATGTTAATATGTTATAGAAATTTAGTTTTTCAATTAACAGTAAAAGATATAAATATCAAACTAAACAGCAATTAAAATACATAAAAAAAAATTCAAGATATGTTAATTGCTAGCATTATGTCAAAACGAAGATTAATAATTAATGCTTGGTTCACTGAAGTTTACATAAATTATAAATATTGGTTGTATTAACATTTGAAAAATAGTAACAAAATTGGTTTCCCAATTAACTTAAAAGATATTAATAGCAAACTACTACAAAAATGCAAGATATGTTAAGTTCTAGCATACGTCAAAACGAAGATTAATATCAAGGCATTAGACATAATAAAACTTCAAGGTATCTTAGGCATCTAAAATAAATTTTTCATTCCATCCAGTCAAATTAATTAGATCGAATTTATTCGATTCAAGATCGACAAGACTTATATTAAACAAAGTTTTGAGATACTAGCTTAATAACATGTTAGTTCGGTATAAGTAGAGGTTATCAAATTTAAATACAAATTAACACGTGTAAACAGCTTGATTTTTAATAAATAAAAAATGTAATTTTTTAATGGATAAAGATTGCTAGAGTAGGCAGCACAGACTCAAAAGATTCGGACTACGTCAAATTTTTAATTGCTCCGTTTGGATAAGTGTAGGAAGAAGGGAAGAAGTATTAGGAAGCGTGTAACTTTGTGAAGAGTTTGGATTGTTTATAATTTTTTTTCTTCTTCTTCTTTCTTCTTCTTCTTTCTTCCAACGATCCAAACGCACCAAATGAAAACAGAAACAACTCGGTAATGATTAATTCCACGTGTTAATTCTGGTTAAGCCATCCTCTTTGTTTTTTTTTTTTTAGAGACACTAGGCAGAGACTACCCAGTTATAACAGAAAGGAAAAAAGCAGGAAAGAAAGAGAAAACAGTAAAAAAACAATAACACAAGGAACTCCTAGAAAGCAAATCAACAATGTCTCAGAAAAAAATAAGCCTCTTGTAATTTTCAGCTGTGTGTGACAGTGACCATCCTTCTTGAGTTCCTGAAAATTCGATTATTTCTCTCCAACCATATCCCCTAATAGCAGTTGCTACCTTTACCGAAAGTGTCTGATTTCAAGTTACATTTGATTTGAGCAAAGGACAAAAAGAATGTCATGAACACACTGGAGATTAAGGTAATTAAGGTTCAACAATGACCAAATGCTCTTTGCATAGAAGCAATCGCATAGCAAATGTTGTGCGTTCTCTAATATGGGGGTCTGACACAAATGACAAAATTGCTGAATAGCAATGTTTCTTCTGAGCAGCTGGTCCTATGTTAAGATCCTCTGTTATGTTTGGAAGTGGTGTGGAATAAGAACATGAACAAGAACAAGTTTATTTTTGTTTTTGTTCTAGTTTCATATTTTTGTTGGAACAAGAACAAGATTCATTTTGTTCTTATTCTCATTGTTCTAAATGATGCCAAACAAGAAATAACTTATTCTTATTTTCTTATTCTTATTCTATGGACTTCCAAAATCTTAAATAGTAGATTTGTTAATATAGTTTCATTAAATTAAGTCTCATCGAATGTAAAGAAATTTCATTTAATTTATGTTTTTTTTAATATACTGTTTGCATTTCATTTGGATTATACAATTATTTACATTGTTTTTGTATTAAAAAAATACATCGTTTTTTACTACTTAAGGTAAACTTTCAAAAACTAGAAGCTTTTATTTACCTCTTTATTATTTGCATTCAAGCTTTTAAATTTCGGTTTTTTCGGTATGACGGTCCAAGTCCCCATATTATTTCGGTGTTGTAACGGTGATATAACGGTGTAGTATTTTTTTCAAAGTTTGACACACATCAATTCTATAACTATCAATTTATATGTTTATACATCTCCAATACTCCATACAAATAGCATACAGCTATACCAAATTCAATATACTGCAGTGTACCAATATTGAGTAGCAGTAGCAGCTCGTACCAATTTAACAATAGTTCAATATTGAATACACAATTTAACAATAGTAGCAATAATAGCTTGTTATTTCGCCGAAATAACTGAAATAACGCGTTACGTCATTTTCTCAATTAAGACTGTAACGTTCATGCGGTTTGAAACATAATACCGCTATTTCTGTTATTTTGTCGTTATTTCGCCGAAATTTAGAAGCTTGTTTGCATTAAAACTTAATTTAACTTGTTTGTTTTGACTATTTAATAAGTTCGAGATTGAAATCATATGATGGACTTCTTCAAAGTCGAGTCGAAATGGTTCAACATGTAAATATTTTTTTCAAGTTAAAATATGTACTTGTATATCAATATTATGTAATATGGTCATATTGACATACAAGTACGAACTTTTTTCAAATTTTATTACAGAATCGGTCTTTAGTAAATTTTATAATATAAAAAATTAGCATTAATATTTTATTTAATTTTTTTCAAAATACTTGAAATTAAATAAATTTATCTTTAATTATTCTGTACAGTTTGAACTCATTAATAATCCAAATTGATTCAATTGGATTACACAGATTAATTTGCAACTAATACTTAACTCCACTAAAAGTACAATTAAATCAAACTTAGAAAAATCTACTCAAAACTTAGGCTCATCTGCAACAATTTTATTTTCCAGTGCATCTCTGCTTCCGTGCAGTAAGATATTAAGATGCGTTATCCACACTCATAAGCGCCGTCTTTGACAATTTTATTGGTTTTTAATAGTCTTACACGTAGCAGAAACAGGGGAGAGGCCAAAGATAGCGATGTACAGCTGCACCCCACGTGTTCATCTTCTTCTATAAATCTTTACCAAGAAGCTGGATAAATTGGTAGCAAGAAGCTTGGTCGAAGGTTACATTTTTCTCTTCCTATAAATCTTTGCATGCATACAGCATACTCTGTAGATACACTTCTGACTTCGCCAAATCCATCTATACCTGTACTCTCAAATGGCTTCTAGATCTTTCAGTTCAACTATGGCAATACTATTGACACTCTTGTTTATTACCTTCTCTCCTCCGTGCCTTGCTACTAGGCGGCTCACTGCTCTGTACCAGCCACCAGAAATGTCTCTTACATACCACCATGGCGCTGTGCTCCAAGGAAACATACCTATCTCAGTGCTTTGGTACGGCCGGTTCACACCGACCCAAAAATCAATCATCTCAGACTTTCTTTCATCTCTAACTCAGACTTCTCAATCTCCTTCTCCCTCAGTTTCACAGTGGTGGAGCACAATCAACAGCCTTTACTTGTCAAAAACCTCTAGCACCAAGTTTGGCCTTAAGAATTCTAATATGTTACTTGCTAACCAAAGAACAGATGCCAAGTGTTCCATGGGAAAATCTCTTAGCTTGTCTCAGATTGCCACTCTGGCAGCCAACGCCCGGGCAAAGAAAGGCGGTATTGCTCTGGTACTTACAGCTCAGGACGTGGCAGTAGAGGGTTTCTGCATGAGCCGGTGTGGTATGCATGGTACTGTCACAAAAACCGGTTCGACCTTTATTTGGGTCGGTAACTCGGCTACTCAGTGCCCCGGCCAGTGTGCCTGGCCATTTCACCAGCCAATTTACGGCCCCCAAACTCCCCCACTTATCGCACCTAATGGAGATGTCGGGATTGACGGAATGATAATTAACATCGGCAGTATGATTGCTGGTGCAGTGACTAATCCATTTGGAGACGGGTTCTTTCAGGGGCTGAAGGAGGCACCGCTAGAAGCCGCTACGGCTTGTCCAGGAGTTTATGGGAAGGGGGCCTTTCCAGGATACCCTGGGCATTTGCTAGTAAACCCCGCAACCGGTGCTAGTTATAATGCGAATGGGGCCCGGGGCAGGAACTATCTGTTGCCGGCTCTGTTCGACCCAGCTACATCATCTTGTTCGACCTTGGTGTAGAGTTTTGAGTTAGAAAGTAGTAGATTTGTTTTAATGTGTCATATAAGCAGAGTTTTGAGTATAGATGAAGTTGTATTTTATTCTGTAAAGAACGGTGTTGAATTCTTTTAGTGAAGCGTTGCACTCATGTAATTCTTTTATCTTTCTGTAACAAACTTAAGATCGCGAAGGAGGACTAAATATGTTGTAAGCACTGACTAGTGACTACTGAGATTTAGCTATGTGAAAATGCAAGTTCTTGATTAGTACCTATCCTCATCAATATTCAGTAAGATCGGTTTAATAAAATCAAAATGTTAATTTTCAATTATGAAGAAAATATGGTTGATTGAATGCCAATTTATGGATAAATTACTCCCTGGCCGGCTAAAATTAGCTGGAGTTTGGCTGTCAACTTGCTGCTAAAGCTAGAATCTACCTTTTGAGAATTGAATTGACTACATATTTGACTTCACTTTTAGAAATTTTCAATATGAGCTTCGGCATTCTTTTTTTTAATCAAGAGAAGATGCTTTTTTTATATGTTATTAATTAGTAATTACTATTAACTATCAAAGGAGAATGTATATTTATTTTCTTCCTTTTCAGATTTCAGAATTAATTGCATTTGCTGTTGTGCATGATAAACCATTTTGTCCCTAATCGGCACGATTTCCATCTTGTTTAGTACCACAAGTATCCCCAGTTTTACATTAAGGAATTCTACAGAATCTATACTCCGCTTTCGTCGGATAATTCTCTTTTCAATGTAACTCCACCTCTAGGCAATTAAATCCCACAGCGATCAGGTTTGATGATCAAGTTAATTCATTTTTCGCGTATAATTACGCCATAAAGATTTTTTGGTAATCAAGTTCCATAATTGATGGCTTCACTGTTTCAGCTGTTGATTTTTTAAACGATTAAGTTGTGGTTACTTTGTTACTTCATACTCTATATGAAATGCATATTATTTTTTGAAATTTATGAAGACAACTTTGTTAGAATTTCAGCAATATTCTTATGCTAGTTGTACGTTTACAGGATACCGGTACATGTACATGCCTTTTTTTCGAGGGTTGGTTGGCAAGGTATATGTAATTGTAGATGTCATAGATATGCTTAATTAGGAGAAAATTATTTTTGTCGGAAGGGGACCAAGGGGTAATGGTTAGGACAAAATTATAGCCTAGTTAAAAGGAGCATTATTTTGTACAAACAAAACTTTTCCTAGTTTTTCTTTTTAAAAAAAAAAAGTTTGTGTTGAAAGAAAAAAGAAAAAAGTTGACTTTGCTTAAGAATACCAGGCATATAAAAACATTTATCTTCTTTGTAAACTTATCAGTTCCAGTTGGAATTTCCAGAATCATCAAAATCCAAGGTAAAGATGAGATCTGAAAATACTTTCATGAAATGGACCACAGAAACAGGGCCCATATCGCACTTCCCGCAGTTGGGCCTATTTCTCACCAAAATGATATCCTCTGCAGTAACCGCAGAGAGCAATTCTCGTTGTTGTCGTGATTAATATCGGATTCGTACGGTTCGTAAATCTTAACCGTGGAAATTAGATCCAACAGTCTCAAAAAAAATCGCAGAGTGCAGTGAACTGCCGAGGACGCTGGTCAATTTCTCACCACCAAACTACTCCAGAAAACTGAGGAAAGAGGCTAAATATTGTTGTCAACTAGGTGAAGAAATTTCTGGAGAGAGAGAAAAAGCTTCCTTCAAGTCAAAGATGAGCCATTTCTCACGGATTTCTCTACGTGAACGTGCAGTTGTCTTCTTTCAGAGCTTCCTCTTCTTCGCGCACGTACAATTATTCCTGCGAGTTTGTCGACAAAGATATAATAATCTATTAAGATGAATCCAATTTTTGGGACAAAATTTATCACGTAATATGCACAACAAATAGAACTTGTATATTATCCTTTACCGTAAAGAGGTAAATATGTTAAAAAAACATATATAAATATTGGGTCAAGGTTGTAATCACACCAGAATGCATTAGTTATTAGATCAGAACGTACTATAATATACTATCACCGTGATATTGTAGGGGCATCATAATTAAAGAACTTTCCAAAACGATGCATGAAACCAGTTGTTAAGCATATTATTCCACTCAAAAAGAGCCCATATATATTAATGCCTAGCTGAGGAGCCCACATAATTGGGAATTTTGGAAATGCCAACAAGTGTACCAATCCCACTGTACAAATTCCTACCAAAAAAAATTACCCCCACTGAACCGACCAATCATTTCCCCAGGGAAATTTTTTTTTTTTGAGCGATAGGGATCAATAATACTACAGAGCACTATATATATATTTTTTTTTTGTGGTCGCGCAAATTATCTTCCATTTTTTTTTAGCAAAAGGTGTTATCCTTTGGTAGTTTAGTTGGTACCAACCACCTATTCCCGTTCACAAAACATTATGTATTACTACTACCAAAGCCTAATTACCAATCACTACAACAATAATACTAACAGAGAGATGTTAGAAGGTATCTTTTTGTGCACCAGTGACAACAATGCCATCAGAGGCCATGTACCCACAAAATACCCAATGCCAACTTGTACCGGTGACGACTTAACTGAAAACAGAAATCCATTAGACATAAGAAGTTATCTAAGGCACACTGATGCACAGTTTACACCATTTATTACAATCAACGGAGAAAATATGCATCAAAACACCACAAATTGCACACATCGTGCCTTGACTGGTGTTGCCAATGGCCTGGTACCAGAGTCCACCTCCTGCTGTCTCACCTCTTCTCTGTCAAGCATTTTTAAGAAACAGCAGCACTTGACTTGATATAGCCGTTTGAGGTCACTATAGTTTCAGATGAGACTTGACTTGATACATCCGTTTATATAACAAGTTTTTAAGTTAATAGTTTAGATCACGATCAATTATAATATATCTGTTAGACAATTTTATAAATCGTCACAAGTAAAATTGGAGTTCATTATTGTATAGGTAAGTTATGATCGATGATATAGATTATTCCAACTACAAAAGTTAATTTTTACTACCAATTGAATAATTTTCACTCCCAATAATTTGAGTTTAATTATTCCACAAGCATCACCAAATAATTAAATTATATATCAATTTATTGGTAATTAAACACATATATATGATCTTATATATAGTATAATTTGATTTCTTAAAAGTAAATTTTCTAAACTAGTAAGGGAAAAGAATGTTTAATACAAAAATTTTATCGCATTGACATAGATATCTGTCCTTTCTGTTATGGGATTAAACTAGGGATGAAAACGGTGCGGATAAATCTCGTACCGAACCGCATCTGAATTCGAAAAATATTCTTAACATCCGAACTATTTCTGTATCTGAACATACCTGTATTCGTATTCGTGTCCGACAAAAAAATTATTGATACGAATATAGTTTGACTACTATCTCATCTGTATCTGTATCCGACAAAAAAATATATATTATCTGATATGTATCCGTATCCGACAAAAAAATATATTATCTGATCCGTATTTGGTCCTTATCCAAACCGTTTTCGCCCTTAATTGAATCAATATGACACAAGATGATTAACCTAATTACTCTTCTAGTGCTATAAAAAAGATTTTTGACTTGATAATTAAACTAAGCTTATATTAGTTATATTAGCTTATAATAACATTTTGACTAGACTAATAACATAATGTGATGATAATATAGAATTACTTATTAATTTTTCATAATTTATATATATATTTTAATATATCAAATATATTCGTATACCGCAGTATTTGATTCGAATTCGTATTCAAACATATCCGTATTGGTATCGATATCAAGAATAAAATATAAATACGGATATAATATCAACACTAACCGAACCGTGTCAGATCCGTTTTCATCCCTAATTAAACCCATCTCTTGACACTTTTGAAGCAGCAGCGGCGGTCCTAGTCATTGTTCATGATTCAACTTTTCCTCGTCGTTCAGCACTTCTGCTTTACAGCCTAGCGTTTATTTATTTTATTTACATTTAATTTGTTTTAAATTGATCCAATCCAATCAGCACGTATACGTGTTTTGCATTGTTATTAGGACTGAATAGTAATCATCCCTTTATTTCGGTCCTACTTTGTAGTAGCATCCCCAATCATTTTTCTGTGTCGACCAAACTCGTCTTGTTTGAAAACTTATGAATTTGAAATGTCATGATGCTATTACTCGCCATCAATTTCGATTAAAAATGCGAACCAACCACCAGGAATGTATATGAAAGAAGATTGCAACAGAAAAGTTCCGTTGTAGACTAATTGTAATTGTACTATAGTTCATTCAATTTTGAATGAGAAGAGGCTTTAATTAGTATTGAAACAAATAGTCGTAATATATAAACGGAGACGGGGGACGGCATATGTTGATATATATATCAGCATTCCTTTATGCATTAATATATATAGAAGGAATTTTGCTATGTTTGTCACGACTCATCAAGAGTACGTGAGTCGCGCTCAAAACTTCTACGGTTCAAAATGACTGATTCAAACCGTCCAATATGATCTTCCTATTGAAATTTCTATGCATATCAAATTTTATATTTTCTAAAAATATTTTTTTTTATTTTAAAAAATCGTTAATCTAATTAGTTATGAATCGTTCAAAAACAACCGTTTTTACAAGTCCGAAAAGAATACTTAAAAATTTCTAAAAAATATAAAATTTGGTCTGCATGGAGATTTTAATAAGGAGATCGTATTGGACAGTTTGGATTGGTCATTTTGAACCAGAAGTGTTTTAGCGCGACTCACCATAGCAAAATTATATATAGAAGTGTTTTTATCGTTACTGTCACAAGATTACTATAGATTTGGGGGGGAGGGGGTTTGCCAAATTTGTTCGCTTGGAGCTTAGGAGTTAGGACAAAAACAATGATCTATTTGTTTCACATGCCAATATATCCTATTGACTCGCCGGAGGGAGATTTTGTGGTCAGAAAGATAGGAGATTATAATATTGGCATAGCATTCAAATATAAGAATAGAGCGCTGGTGGTTCTCCTTGCATTCGTTATCTTGCTTTTCCTAACTTAACTTGACAATAGGTCGCCTTCACTTTTTTATCGACGTGTTAAAAACAGAATATGTGTGACCATGCCTGCTTGGATCCTTGCTTCGATCGGTTGTCCGACAATTGCGATGAAACCGACAGTCTCGATCTTTAACAGAGGTATTTGTGTGAATTTTTAAAAATTTTGCAAAAATTTAAGCGATATATACTCACTCGTTGATTTGATTTTGGCGCAATATTGGAAATTGCTCGGCTCACTCTCATCTTACTCATTCACTCCCAAAATGACTAAAATATCCTCACTTCAGGGCTAAAATCTGAGAGTATCAAAACAGAAGAGGAGGGTATTTTGGTCATTTTCGGGAGTGAATGAGCAAGATGGAAGTGAGCCGAGCAATTCCCCGCAATATTGCACGACAAAGGATCTCGAATCGACATAATAGTCATGAGCCCTAGCTATAGGACAAAGTGCTAACTTGACTTGATGTCATGATCCATCCTTTTGAAATTAAATTTTCATTACCTTCCAAATAAATAAAAAACAAAAAAATGTGTTTTTTATAACGCTACAAACACTCAAATAAAATCCGGGTATTTGTCGTCCAAGTATAAACAATTGTCGATAAGATTAGTATTTGATAGATTACTAACTCCAATTAAAAATTTTATAAAGCGATTGTCTTTATTAATAAAAAAAAAATTGAGCGGCTGTCAAGCAGAATTGGAGAGAAATAGTCAAAATCAAAATTTTAAGATTCATTCATAGCAATGTAATCATTTTAGGCTGTGTTTAGATGAGTGAGGGAATAAGGAAATAGCTTCTTTTTATTCTCAAATTTATTATAAACAATCCAAATTCTTTACAAAGTTACACACTTCCTAATTTTTCTTTTCTTATTCCTCTTATTCCCACATCATCCAAACGGAACCTTAGATAGATATTGTGGCATTAGATGTCCAAGATGTTTTCAACCATATCTTAGCAAATTTTGCCTTGGAAATATGCTACCCTAGATCTTTGAAAGTCGAAGCATGCTATTTTGGCATTTAACTAAAACCAGGAACAAGTACCTCTCAAGTTACAGCTGGTGAGCTTCATTGATCTTGAGGTCTTAGCAAAAGGATGGATCATGACAAAATATTATTTAGTATTATTTTTTTATGAGATGGGCTAAAATCAGCCACGACTGACAGATGCAACCGTCAGCTACGATTAAATCTCAATTTTCGAGATTCTAACAGTCGATCCGAACCGTTCAATGTGTTCTTCATATTGAAATTTCATTGGAGACCAAATTTTATATTTTTCTGATTTTATTTACTATTTTTTTAGATTTTTAAAAATCATAGTTATTGAAGGGTCCAGAATTGTTTAGATTAAGAATTTTGTAAAATATCAAACAAATACTAAAAAATTTCAAAAAAATATAAATTTTGTCTCCAACGAGATTTCAATGTGGAGAACACATTGAACGGTTCGGATCGACTGTTAGAATCACGAAAATTGAGATTTGATCGTAGCTGACGGTTGCATCCGTCAGTCGTGGCTGATTTTAGCCCATCTCTTTTTTTTTTGGTTCAATATTATCTTGCAGTTGACGAAATCTAAACTGGTTAGTACGAATTTAAGAGCTCTGGATCTTATTTTATTGTCCAATACACAACCCATATTGTTAGAGAGGATATGGATCTCTAGTTCTCTACATGCATGGTTCCCAGAATGGAAAGAACAAGGCATCACTCTTCTGATTTCATAGAGATATAGCTGCTTGAATCGGAAGCATGAACAGCTGTGATATGATGATGAACATTTGTATGGTTGCAGCGATAGCTGTTGGTGTCAATGCTATTGCCATGTCAATCCACGACTCCACCAAAACTGGGTGTGGTATAGTCCGATTAAACAAATTTCTGTAACACCGGCCGAATGTATACTTCTTGTAACGAGTTCTGTACCAGTTGTATATAACTTGTTTTAATGAACTACACAACATAATTGCCACATCGCAAACTTACGTAAATTCAATGGGGTTTCAGATGCGTGCAAACAAATAGTACCCATATAAGTATATAACTGAAAAAGTGAACCAACGGTGGAGCTCTATCGTATGGCATGGAATCAAATTATTATCCCCACGGTACCTTAGGTCTGACAAACGTTTCAAAATACCAAGTTACTATCCATACCGTTTGTCGTTTCGTTAAGAAAATGATTTCAACATTCATTCCGTTAACCCGTTACATTTACGAAACGGCATAGAATTATGTTCCGTTATTCGTTCCACTTAAGAAATTACACATGAAACGATTTGAAATAAGACGAAACAGTTCGAAGCGTCACTATTCTCGTTCCGTTTGCCATTTCGTTTATTAAAACGAAATAAAATTGGTATCGTTATTCGTTTTGTTTCGTATAAATGAAACTGAATCACGTGTATTTTTACGTCGTTGACAGGCCTATGCTAGCTGCTCGTTGAAAATTATCGTTATTTTCTTCAGCTATCGAATCTAGAACATCCTACAAAATCAAAGTTTTATTTGTGATCAAAGTAAGCCTCAATTAAATATAAAAGATATATATATATATCTTCAGCTATCGAATCTAGAACATCCTACAAAATCAAAGTTTTATTTGTGATCAAAGTAAGCCTCAACTAAATATAAAAGATATATATATATATATATAGTTATCTCCAAAATGTACTTTATATTAAAATATGTTCATATGTAATGATTTTATTTATTATTTAAAATATATATTTTATCATTTTAAAACTATATTTATTACTATCTAATTTTGAATATGCACATTTTTTTTAAATCAACTTTTAAAAAAAAAAGTTTTTCGTCATTAATATATACTTTTTTCCCCCGAAGAAAAATATGGAGAATAACCCATCCCTATAAACAAATTTAATATTTCTGATTTTCTTTAATTGAATAACCATCATCACAAAACAAGCACACACGAAGGGGGAAAAAAAAAACTCTTACTAAAAAACAGTCCGTTTCTCCGTGAGGCACCGCACAACGTACCGCTTTACTGATTCTACAATTTGTTTTTCCCTCGTCCATCTTTTCTCATGCTGTTTCACAAGTGTTTTCAGCTCTCCACACCGTCCGTGAGGCAGGACGGGCCATGTACGCTTTCCCCTTTTTCAGATTCTTTTTATCGGAAGATGGATTTGATTGCCATGAAGGCATGGTGGGTCAGGCCAAGCCTGCTTGTACAGTTGTACTACAAAACGAAATCAGGTGTCGCACGGGACGGTGCAGCGCACCATCTTTCACCGTCCGATTTTTGATATGTGGCCTCTAGATAATACCGGATTGATAGGTCCGAAAAAATGTAACCGTTCATAGTGCGGCACAGAAATTGGATGCGTTGTACTAAAAATCTGTATTTCCTAGAGTGTGACTCTGGTGACTTTAATTGAGATCCTCTGGTTTTTTCCAAACGACCGGTGGTCATTTTTGAATTTGAGCTGTCCGATCACTAATGGATTGATTAATACCTGATCAGTCGAGATTCGTGCGATCCATTAAAATCAGCCCGTTCAGATTAATTTGAACGGATCGGATAAAAAACGAACACCGATCGTCTTTTTGAGCCGACCAGAGGATCCGGGCTCTTGGTGACTTGGTCATGGTAAGATTGAGTCGATATATATACTCCTTACCCAGCATGCTTAGCATCTAATGCGTGCCGAACAATCCCCCCTCAAGGCGTGTGTTTTTTTTAAATCCGCATACTTGGTACAAAAGTAATAAACTTCTTTTGGGTTCCGTTTGGATAAGTTGTGAAGATAAAAAAGAAATGAAAAAAATATTGAGAAATGTGTAACTTTGGCTCTGTTTGGATGCAAGAAGAAGAAGAGGAAGAAGGAAGAAGGGAAGAAAAAAAATTATAAACAATCCAAACTCTTTACAAAGTTACACACTTCCCAATACTTCTTTTCACTTCTTCCCTTCTTCCCTTCTTCCCACACCTATCCAAACGGAGCATTTGTGAAGAATTTGGATTACTTATAATAAATTTATTAACTTATTCCTTCTTTCTTTTTTCCTAAATGAAATCCAAACGTAACCTTAGAAAATTTATCAATATTTTTTATTTTTTATGTTAGATTTTTTTTGTGGATATGAAAAATCATAACAATTCTAATTGAACCGTTACCCAAGATAGTACAATAAGAATGCACTTTCTTTAGAAAAAAGAATATATATATTTACCTTTCCGCCATTCCCGTATTTTGAAAGATAATATTAAGCTTCCGTTTGAATGTATTGAGAAGAAGTAGGAAGAAAGAAGAAAGGAAGAAGGGAAAAAAATTATAAACAATCCAAACTCTTCATAAAGTTACACATTTTCCAATACTTCTTCCCTTCTTTCCTTCTTCCCACACCTATCCAAATGGAGCCAAGATAGAATATTTCAGGGGCCGTTTGGATCGGTTAGGAATTTGGAGAATTTGGGAAAGTTGCAATTTCTAGGAATAAATTTATTGGGAAATGTGTAACTTTGTGAAGAGTTTGGATTGTTTATAATAAATTTATGGTACGAAGATGAAATTTCCCAAAATCCTCCATCAATCCAAACAGCCCCTCAGAGGTTTCATCATTTTGTGTACATTTTTCAAATGCATACGTTAAACAAATCTAATTGAAAATGTACGTTTTCATTGTATTAGAATAATTTAATATTTAAAGTATTAAATTAATAATAGAGTAAATTTAAATACATATATATTCATTAGTTCAAAACTCGTGAAATGCATATCCAGGACGGGTGTACTAAAATCCTAATTTTTCATTTCTTATTTGCAATTTTTTTGTCCCACTAATAAATACGTAAATTTAGTTCTAAACTCCAAATGATGATTAATATGAGACATACATTTCTTAGAAAGTATTTGCATTATATTTTTTTAAATGTAGAATGGATAAATAAAAAAATACCTTTAACGACCCTTTTTTTTTCTTTTCATTAGAAGCAATCATGTAGTATGAAATACTTTGGCATGCTATAATAGGATGCAGCCTCCTTGTTTGGGGTGCTATTTTTTTTTAAAAAAAAAAACAATCATGTAATGTTTCCATTGCTGGACGAGGTAGGATCCACCCTAAGTAACCCTAATTGGTCTAGGCATTTACTACCCGGTCTTGTACGAAATGAGGTATCACTTTACAGCTTCCGGACTTATAAATCGTTAAAATACAATATAATGGAAGAAGTAATTTTTATTAAAAAGAATATTTTATTAAAAAAATTAAAAATAACCCATATTTATTTTCTTTTTTAATAAGAACCAAGCGATTACTTGTTCCATAAACGTGTTAGTTTCTCTCCTAATTATCTGTTTATAAATCACATTAGATGGAATTGCGCGTTTTATAAACAGCCAAGTAGCCCAATAACGTATTTTATAAACGGGTAAGTAGGCTAAAAAAAGATAGTCTGCATTTCATAATTATCCTGACATGCCAGATATATTAGCACGTTTTATAAATGCATAATTATGCTTTTTACTCATTTTATAAACGGATAATTAGATCAAAAATTTGGATATATATATCTATGCGCTGTGTTTTTCTTTCTCGCACCACAAAAAGCAGAAAACAAAAAATAGAAGAAGAGAAAAAAAAAGAGAAGAAGAGATAATGGGTCGCACCACTAAAAATGTTAATTGGTGCGAAATTAATAGCCATAAGGACTGTATGCGGCACAACTATTTAGCGTGACTCTTTTTTTTTTGCGCGGTGGAGGAGAAGAAAGAACATGTAGATGTATATATCGAACCTATTTACCCGTTTATAAAACGCGTTATTGGATTATTAGCGTGTTTTATAAGCGGGTAAGTTGGCTCAGAAAAAAAAATTCGCCCTCCAAAACTCACAAACTGGCAATTTAAATAAATTCCATTAAAAAACGCAAAAACCTTAGCCTATTTACCCGTTCATAAAACGAGTTGTTACCCTATGTATCCGTTCATAAAATGCGCTATTTTGTCTCCACGGTGCAGAAAAAAGAGAAAAAAAAATAGAATTATTACTGTGAAATTTATTATTGTCTATAAATATTATTACTTGTGCAAAAGCAATTTAATTGTTACATTTTTCACAATTACATTTTTTTAGTTAGATTTTTAAGAGTTATATTCTTAACATTTTTTAGAGTTACATTTATTTAACATCTTTAAAGTCACATTTTTTACAAATTAGTTGTTTTTCGAGAGTTACATTTATTGTGTATTTTTAAAGTTAATTTTATGTTAGAACAAATCAACAATATAGAAAATAACAATAATTCTCATTAAAATCATACATTACAATTAAAAAAAAATTTACGACTTTTTTCATTACAATAATACAAATTATAATATTTAAACTAGGTAAAACACCATCCGTGCGCCTATTTAAACTTGGACAAAACACAGTAGCGAGGAAACTTATCACTTGACGGGACCTTCTTTTTGCAATTGATATAACCTGAGAGCAAAGGTGATAGGCGTTTATTTATAGAGGAACCAAAACAATTTTTTGGATGTTTCTTTGATAGCCGTTGAGTTCTTCTCCAGTTTGGGGTGGTAGAACTCGATAGTGGAGGATCCAAAATCGTTGGCTGCAGAATATTGGTTTGGCTCAGATGATGCGACAAGGCATGTGATGGATTATTATCGTAGCATGGCTTTAATTGACAACCTTAGACTGTCCATCTGAGTCGTTCTCTGCGCATAAAAACTGATTTTATGTCGAAATTTGTTATTTATAGTTGGTGGTGTTGTCTCTAATTAAAGGCCTAGAGGGGATGAATAGGTCTAACTTTGGTTTCCTAAACCGACATGGTTAATTTTGGGTTCAATTCAAATTTGGTCTAACACAAACAATACACAAAGAAATCACAATGCAAATAAATAAAGAGATAAGAGAAAGAGATTGCACGCGAGATGATTACGGAGTTCCGACCCGCTAGATTAGCCTAGCCTTAGCCGTACGTCTCCGAAAATTTCGCAATCACGAAAAGGATGCGCTTCGTTCAATTCCATACGAACAGGACTACAAGTTCGAACCGAATCTTTCCGTTACAACGAACTCGAGGAGGATCGGCCTAACCTCTAACTAATCAATCACAAACACTCAATTGATTTGAGGCTCTAACCAAAACACTCAAAGGTCTAGCAATTAGGAACTAAGGGTTTGGTCAAGGCATACTAAACTCAATGATTTTGCAAGTTGAATGCTCGAACACAAGAGAGAATTGATTCTAGTTGGTTGGAGCTCAAAGAGAAGGATTTTGCAAGGTTTCAAAAGTGTCAAAACAGTCCCAAATGGGCTGGCATAAATAGAGGGCGCCAACAGCTCCAAACCAGTCAAAATCAACCTTAGAGTTGTGTAACGCTATATAGCTTTGTACAACGGTTCAACTAGCCGTTGAAAAATCAAACGGTAACTTGACAGTTTCGTTGTGAATGTCAGAGCGTTGTACAACGCTATATAGCGTTACACAACTCTAAGGTTGATTTTTCAACGGCTAACAACCAAAAGATAAACTCGACAGTTCCGTTGGAACATGTCAGAGCGTTGTGCAACGCTAGGGAGCGTTATACAACGTTAGACCAAAGAGAAAGGGAGTAGCTCTGACAGACTCAACAAACCTTGTCAAGACATCTCACGACGTTGAATGACGTTACACAACGATAGCGCTAGCGTTGTACAACGCAGGCCTACAACGTTACATGTAAAATACGCTGCTCAGTGTGAGACAACGCTGTCTACATGGATTTTATATGGAACAACGTTGTTTGAGCGGCGGAGAAAACCTTGGTTCAAACAAGTGTTGTGCAACGTTATATAGTGTTACACAACATCAATGCGGTAATGTTGTGCAACATTATACAGCGTTGCATAACGATCTGACAAAAGGGCAAAGGAAAGCTCCAGGTTCTTTTATGTGATGCAGCGTTGCACAATGCTACTGAGCGTTGTATAACGTTGTCTCAACCTTGTGAGAGATTTTACAATTTTTGATCGAATTAACTCTGCGTTATGTAACACCATATGGCGTTGTATGACGCTGAACATAAAAATTGAGTATTTGACAGCAAATTGATCGAGATTAGTTTAGAGTTAAGTAATACCTAAACTAATGACTTTAGCTAATCAAATGAAGTCTCTTGATGCTCCAAAACTTGTGCTTCACTTTCTTCAAGTCATTCTTCAAGTAAATTAACTAAACCTCACTAAATTGAATCATTAGTTGAAAGGTTTTGGTGTTGTTTTGCAAATCGACAAATCGAGAGTTAATTATTTAAACCAGCAGGTGGAATATCAATAGCCATAAGGATTGTGTGCGACGCTGTATCACTAAATAGTTATGCCGCACACAACCCTTATGACTATTAATTTCGCACCAAATAACAATTTTAATGGCTTTCTATTTTGTAATGTGTTTGAGAGAGAGAAAGTGGGAGAGAGAGAGAGAAGGAGAGGGGAGGGGTGAGTTATGCGAGAAGGGAAATGTTGTTTTATAAGTTGTAATAACGCGTTTATAAATTCAGAAATTAATTGACAGAAATGACAAAAGTTTGATTAAAACGATGTAAATTTATATAATTATCCATTTATAAAACACGTTAGTAAGCTAATAATCTATTTTATAAACGAGTTAATAGAGCTGTTAATTGAAAGTTGAAGTAAAATGTCTGACTGCTTTAGCAGGACCTTTTACAACCTACTTACATGTTTATAAGACGCGTTACCGAGTTTCTTACTTGTTTATAAAATGCGCAATTCCATCTAACGCGTTTGATAAATGGATAATTAATCAGGGAAGAGAGACTAACGCGTTTATGGAACGGATAATTGCTTGATTCTTATTAAAAAAAAATCTTTATTGCTTTTAAAATTTTGTAATAAAATATTCTTTATTATAAAAATTACTGAAATGGATGTGCATTCATCATTAAATACAGTGCATCTAATTCATCGACTCAATTACTGAAATGGTTTTTTGAAACCTCCTTTTCACATTTTTTATTCGTAAACTTGAACATTATTTACCGTTTGGATCGCTTAGGAATTTGAAAATTTCTTATTTCTAGGCATAAATTTATTAAGAAGTGTGTAATTTTGTAAAAAGTTTGAATTGTTTATAATAAATTTATGCCTAGGAATTAGAAATTCTCCAAATTTTCCAAATTCTCACCTCAATCCAAACGGCCCAAGGATAAAACTAAGGATCCATTTTTTTTTATTTTATCTTTCCTTATATGTAAATGAGTAATATCCGTAATTGAAAGAAAGGATTATATATGGAACATCGCAAGAACATGATTTTTTTTATTATTGACCTTTATACAGATATCCGTGCTTTTTTGAGGTGTTCAGTACATTAAACTTAACATCTTTTTCATAGTTCTTAATCCCATTCAGTTCTTTTTTTCTTTTTCTTTGCTCCGTTCTTATTTATCAAGAGAGTCGTTAGATGGCTAGTTTTTACCCAAACAATAGAATAGTGCACTAAGTATAATCTATACATTTAAAATTGTAAATTAAATTGATAAATTGATGACCCCTCACTCTCTCTTTTTTTAGTCTCAAAACGGGATGATTTATGAAAAGTGATATTTTTTTATGGTTTAAAAATAACACTCTTCCGAGTTGTGCAATTTCAATTACTTTAGAGCACTATCCATTTCAATTCCTTTATTGGCCAATCCGCCCTAGATAAATACAAATTGATAGTCTAACTAAAAATATGAAATGTGAATCCGATACTGGTTTAAATCAAATTATAATTATGAAAAATTTCATGACAAAAGTACATAGCGAACAATTAATTTGACGTGCTTATGTTGAAAGAGGAAAGAACAGACTAACTAAAAGGAAATTTTCAGTACTGAAATGGTCACTGTAACACGGCTCATTTCAAGGACAGCCGTGAATTACTCAATTTAAATTGAAGATGGAGGCCCTGTTAAATGAAACCAGATGGAGTCCCCAATCCCCAATTAAAACGCTCAGTCCAGGTAACAGTGTTTTCTAAAGGGTTCCTTTTTCATTATAAACCCTGAATTTGTATTTTTTATAAAGGCACCATAAAATGTATATTATGTTTACCACAAATGCTATAATTATTTACTACAGTTGAGTTAAAAATACTGTATAAATATTTTATATTCGGACCGTCATATAATTAATTCAATAATATTTTTATATGAAATATTGATTTAAATCATTTAAAGTTGTATTAAAAATTCACAGGATACCAAAATTTTCTATATTAATATTTTTACTTATAACTGAAATGCATTTTAAAGCTTTTCAGGTTTTTTCTCAGAATTGAAATTTGTAACTTCTTTACTTGTTCAATTAAAAAAAATGAAATGCCTATTATTTTTTTTGCGATAGCCTAAAACTCAAAAACTTTTTTATTAAACACAAGACATCACGCTATTAAATTTTATTTAAAATAAACACAATCATGTTCTAAGAGACCACAATTTTGGAACAATCTGTGCTGATTTCATAATATGAGTAACTTAATTAAACATCATGCTATAAGGAAATTGAATTTATTTCAGAGAAATTATAGAATATATACTTTTTAGGATTCAATATAAACATTCAATGGAGGAATTTCGAATCTTCCACATACTATAAACTAATTTAAAGAGCTAGTAATTAGTAAATAGTCGGTTTAATACTACTAATGTGACACGGTGTACAAATGTTTCTTAAGAATAAAAAATTGTTTTATGTAAGTCATTTATTTTACTCAGAATCATTGTATTAGTTTTACTTCTAAATGTTTAATCATATTTAAGACTAATAATACTTCAAACAACATATTTCTCCTAATCATTGGACTCATGCTAAATTATTCAGCCAATAATGCAGATCTCATGGATGACATAAATTTTGTTAGGACAAATTTTAGAATATATTTTTATCAATATAGACATATATCATTTTTATCAATCCAGCATTGAGTGAGTACATGATTTATATCAATTATTAAAGCATAAGGAATAAGCCTTGAATAAGAATAAGAATAAGGAATTTCAGTATGCGTGCTTGTCTAAATTTTTTATTTGAGTAAATTTTTTTAGAGATCCCTAAACTTTATTTATTGTCCAATTTTAGTCACTCAACTTCAATTTGTCCATTTATAGTCACTAAACTTTATATGTTGTCCAATTTTAGTCACTCTGTGATCTTTCTGTTTAATTCCGTCTATTTTAGTCGATTGAGGTGCAAAATAAAGATCCGAATCAAATGTGTAGTAGGTCCGGTCTGTCATAGGTGTGATATAACTAAAAAAATAAAATTCTTCCTTTTGAATCAATCCCACCTCTCGTCTTTCTTCCATCCTGAGGAACTTATTTTTGACGCCATGACCATTGCCGCATCTTATCCATCTTCCTGTCTCGTCCGCTGCGATCCCTCCTCCGTCAAAGACATCTTCGCTCTCTTCTCCAATCCTTCCTCTGCCTTTTGCCTCCCATGATCCCACCTCTTCGCATCCATTCCCTAATCTCCTCTCTCTCTCTCCTACAATTGCCTCAAATCCCCTGTCAATGTGCCAATATAACAATGGCCTTTGAGAATCGCTAATAACAATGGCCATTGACATATCAGATATGATGTTTTTTTTTTAAATGTGCCAATATTCTTCAATTTTTGTTCCCATGTATGCCTTATCCCACAATTCTCTGTCTCAAATGTTTATCTAACATATTAAAATAAAACTAATATATCCAAACTAAGATGACAAAAATAATGAAATATAAAAATTAGAACCCTTCATTATCTGCTTTACTTTTTATCAGTAAACAGACTTTGGCCCAATACTTGAGTATATATAAGCTACTAAGCTCCAATACGCTCCTTCTAGCCTCCTAATTCAATTCTTCATTACATCATATGAAATCCTACTTAATTTAAAATAGATTACACATTATGAACTTGTACTTGAAACCCAACTGTGCTAATTGCGGCTCTATATATTAATAGGAGTAGTAATCAGACAAGGGGTGAAGATTGCTTTTTAATTTTATCATTGTCAATATTAGGATGGTATGTTTTAAATTCTTTTTCAAATTCTAATTGTGAATGTCTTGTCTTGCCATCATCAATATTAGTGTTGTGCTGATTGAAGGAGAGAGGACTAGAGGAGTTAAGGGAAAGAAGGCGAAGAGGTGGTATTGTCGGAGGCGCGAAGTGAAGGAAGGATCGGAGAGGAGAGCGGAGATCTTCGACGGAGGAGGACGCAGAGGAGAGAGATCGAAGAAGAAAATAGGAGGAAGGATAACAACAGAGGAGGCATCGAAGATGGGAAAGATGTGGCAGTGGTCTTAGCCTCATAAATAAGCTGCCTCAGATGGAAGAAAGACAAAGTCAAGAGGTGGGATCGACTGAGAAAGAAGAACATTTTTTTTTAGTGATATTACTCGTATGACAGACTGGACCTACCACACATTTGATTCGAATCCTTATTTTGCACCTCGATCAACCAAAATAGACAGAATTAAACGGAAAGATCACAGAGTGACTAAAATTGGACTACATATAAAGTTTAGTGACTATAAATGGACAAATTGAAGTTAAGTGACTAAAATTAGACAATACATAAAGTTTAGGGACCTCTGAAAAAATTTACTCTTTTTATTTTTATATCATGGTTTTGTTAGTATGGCTCCGTTTGGATGGATTCTTCCCGGAATAAAGAATAAGGAATAACCACTTTTTACCAATAAATTTATTTCTAACCATCCAAACTTTTCACAAAAGTTACACACTTCCCAATAAATTTACTCCTTCCCAATAAATTTTTTCTCTTATTCCTTCTTCCTATCTTATTCTCAACGCATCCAAACGGAAAATATAAGCTAAAATTCCTTATTCTTGTGTTGTTTTGGTTACACAAGAATAAAAATAAGTACGCATACCGAAATCTTTTATCCAAGAATATGGAATACTTAAAAGGGCACATCAAAAAAAAAATTAGGTAAAATTGGATATAACCAATGGCTTCCTCAGCAATACACAAACAAACATCTTCTTTCTCAATCCTCACTCTGCTCCCTAGTCATCCACCCTATAAAATCAAGAACCCCCTGCTTCTTATTTCCCATTCCCACTCCAACCCCTTTCAAAATTTCAAAACCCTGTACCTCACAATGTCTCCTCTTCTCCTCCTTTCTCTCCTCACTCTCCTTCCCGCACTCACCCTCTCCACCACCCCACGCTCTCTCTACCTCGTCACACCTGAACCCATCTCTCTTAGTTACCATCACGGCCCCCTTCTCACCGGCAAACTCGCCGTGAACATTCTCTGGTATGGCCGCTTCACCCCTTCCCAACGCTCCATTGTTTCTGACTTCCTTCTATCCCTCTCCTCGCCAGCTTCTTCCCCTGCTGCCTCCACCTGGTGGCATACCACCTCTTTGTACCATAACAGTACCACCCAACTCGCTCTCGGTCGCCAGGTCATCGACTCTGCTCTTTCACTCGGTCGATCCCTCACCTCAGATGACCTCACCAAACTTTCCTCTCGCTTGTCTCCTCACCGTAACACCATTGCTGTTGTACTCACTGGAGAGGATGTATTAGTTGAAGGGTTCTGTATGAGCCGGTGTGGGCACCATGGCTCTGCCCCAGCTGGGCGCCATGGCCGGTCACATTTTGCATACATATGGGTCGGGAACTCGGTCACACAATGCCCTGGAGAGTGCGCATGGCCGTTTCACCAGCCGATTTACGGGCCGCAAACGCCTCCATTGGTTGCCCCGAATGGAGATGTCGGTGTAGATGGAATGATCATAAACCTGGCCACCTTACTTGCCGCCACTGTGACAAATCCTTTCGGAGATGGGTACTTCCAGGGACCCGCAAATGCACCGTTAGAAGCGGTTACGGCATGTACCGGTATATTCGGTACCGGGTCATACCCGGGCTACCCGGGACAGCTGTTGGTTGACTCAACCACCGGAGCCAGCTTCAATGCCAAAGGATTGGGTGGGAGGAAGTACCTTCTCCCTGCCATGTGGGACCCAAAGACTAATCAGTGTACTACTCTGGTATAAAGGTAGTAGGGGTTCAGTACTTAAGTACCTTGGTGCTTTGTATGAAGACTAGCTTTTTCTTTTTTGCATTTTGTGCTGCTTTTCCTTTTTATTTTTGTACATTTTATGAAAGAAAGAGAAAGCAGGAAAAAAAAATATGTCATGTCTTATGCGAGTTAAACGAGGCTTAATGTAATTTAGTGATGTACTTTGGTCTGTTTGTCCATATTATTATTTGCGTATGGCTTTGTGTTGTGTTGTGTTCCTTGGAGCGATTTATTTTTGCCTAGGGGCTGATGTGGTACAACTGTACCGCATGGATGCATTTTGAACTTTCGGTTGCATACTCCAAACATAGGAATTACAAGCTTATTTTAAATTTCTTCAAAAATTACGAGCACCAAAGAGATGGATGACTATTTTATTTCACCAAAGAGATGAATGACTATTTTATTTTATAAAAGAGATGGATGACTGGTTTATTTTAGAAAGGTGAAAGAAGTAGGTTAGATTCTAGATTACATTAAACTGATCGTCCATAAAAGCACCAAAAGGCCTATTCCTAAAAAAGTAAAAAGCAACTATTTTCTGACAGTAAGATGCCCACCTATAATTATTTATTAATTTTTAATATTGTTTAACAGATAAAAAATATGCTGGTGTAATTTTTCGTGACGATTTGATCCTTTCAAAATTGCCCATGAGCATCAAACAGCGCTAATTAGTCTTTGTGTCAAATAAACAAACTCAGTACTGTCAAAAAAAATAATTTTAGGAAAAACTGGATCTAGAGCCTCTTCACTTATTTTCAAATTAAATATCTATGAAAAATTTCCATCCGAATTTCGAACCTATGATTTTTTCATTTAAGACTCTATTTGGATGGTGTGAAAATAAGAGTAATAAGAGAAGAAGTAGAAAAAAGTATTGGAAAGTATGTAATTTTATGAAGAGTTTAGATTGTTTATAATAAATTTATTTTATTATTCTCTTGGGTGTATTTGGATGAGCATGGAATAAGAAATAAAAATAAAAAATTTCGGTATGCGTACTTATTCTTATTCTTGTGCAACCCAAATAACACAAGAATAAGAAAATTTGGACTCTTATTCCTATACTAACAAAATCATGGTATAAGAATAAGGAATTTGGATAAGCACGCATACCGAAATTCCTTATTCTTATTCCTTATTCCGTGCTCATCCAAACACACTCTTTCCACACCTCATCCAAACGGAGCCTAAGATGTATTATTATTTGTCACTAAGACCTTCAGTGCTATTAAAAAAAAGTTTAAAAAATAAATGTGATCTCTATTGATAGATTAATTATTATGTATCGGATTAATAAGATTTTTATTTCATAAAGTTTGATGCTTTTATTTATTATATAGAGAAATCAGATTCCAATTCTGAGAAATTTTCAAAGTAACGAAAGTGGGTCTTAACATTTTATTTGTAGTAATTTGTCCCTTTAAATATTTATAAGAGAATTAAGTTATATTTTTAACTTTTAAGGGACTACGATTTTTATTCTTGAAGCGCGTCAAAAAGTTAAGGATGCATAGCAATTCATACGGAATTTGAAACACGGAAAATAATATTAACCGAGCAAAGAGTCAAAATAGTTAAATCAGTTCAACTAGTTAGACAAAGTAAAGGGGAACACAAACGAACCGAGCAAATATTCATGTTCAGACAGTCTCAGATATACTGAACTGGAGCTCAAATTCAAATGCAAACTTGCAAAATTTTAATTAATCACTTCAGTGGACTCTAAACTTGCCAAAATTTTCCTGACAATTATAAATTATTTGCAGAGGAAATTTTATCCTGAAAACATTAAATTGAATAGACAATACTTCCTTAGTCCACTGACTATAATTAATTTGGCATCTTACATCATCGTTGGAGGTGCACAGTTGTATTTGATCACTTAATCAATTCTCATTAATGGAACCAGCCTAAAATGCATCCGAATCATTTAAGAACTCCAAGCGAGACGTTTTATATATTTTCTGACATTGCGAATCTTTATTACGAATCAGTGAAAATTTTTCGCCAACAAAATATAATCTTATTTTCACAACTATCACTACACCCTTTTTGCTTCAACTTATACCTCAAAATTTAGAGACGCGCTAACCATAATGCTCCACATTATCTGTAAATTAAACAACTGTACAAATTATTAGTTAACATTGTATAAAGTTCAATGTCATAACCCGCATGATAAATTAGCTCAATAAAATATTGCAATTATAATTATTGTTTACTTTTGTATTTGGAATTTATATCCTCTTTACACGTGCAAGAAGTGCACAACGACTTGGGACCAACAGATGTCATAAAAAATCTACAAACGAACAAATCGTTGGCTTTTAATTTTCTTAGCCCTCCAGTTTCCTCGGCTTATTTAATAATTTTGTACGACTTTTTTTAGCTTTGTAACAATGTAAGAAGTGATGGCTTTGATGATTTGACTGGCTGAAATAATTAATCTTCTTTGTAAATTGTAAATTATAAGCATTGACGATCTTGCTATTTTAAACATTTTGCGGAGATATAGAAATATGGGTGCATTTTTTACAATGATTAATGATTAATATGAATTAACGGTTCAAAGTTAACATTTTTGTACTAAAATTCCCACCTTCAAAAATATGAAAGCGCGCGTGGCATTGGATGTTTCTGAAAGTAACATATTTTTTTTTGCTGTTATTCACCCTTTAGAAAAAAAAAATTTATATGAAAGCGTCTTATAACTTAATAAATGTAGTGGATTGTAGTAGTAGACATCTGTACAAGACATCATTTGTTAGGATCTTCCTCTTGTAATTTGGGGATCCATTGGGATTGGGAATCACAAACTTTTCTCCGATACAAAAGATCTTTAATCTCAGCCGTTGGTGGATTGATCGACGCTTAATTATATACTGCAAAGTGCAAACGCATCCATCTTGAAGCGTGTCTCATACAACCCTATCAGTGTATCACTAGAAATGTGATATTACGTCAGTCGTCAGGTGGTAAAGTCGAAAAAAGAGCATCGAACTATGCTAGTGATAGGAAGCATTTCATTGAGCGCAAGTCACATTCCAGTAGTCATGTCAACAGGCGATGTTTGCGTGCGTGTGCGGGGCTTGATCTGACCCGCCTCTGATCAGCTCTTTTCAGACCATTACCATCTACCCACCCCGTCCTGAGTCATGATTAGAGAGCTGTGCACACTTCCATATTTAAATATTCAATTCAAAATCCCCAGAACAAAATTTATCCTATTATTGTTTTTTATGATCAACACAGAAAAAATTCAATTCAAGCGTAATAGTTAAATAGCGATTTGTACGATGAATTAATTATATATTTTCCCTGAATCTGGTACTTTTAGTTTTACTGTACCAATGCGTGAAAATAACAGTGGCTCGCAAGATAAATAAAATAGTTTCTCGAGGTATGCCGCATGCATCTATAAATGTATCGTCAATAATTATTTTTCAATAAGTATTAATCATTAATAAAATATTTAATAGATATTAAATGTTTTATTTTTCTGTTCATCCTTTCTTATAAAATAGATGGCTTTTGATCCTTAAAAAATTAAATAATTGAAGGATGATAAAAGGTAATTACAAAGTATAACAAGTGTCTGCTTTTCTACAAAACTTCTACAAATGTATGAATTATGTAAAAACTAGAAGGTCATGATCAAAATGGTGTAGACATGAGATTTTATTTTATTTCATTGGATTAGAATTGTTTGGAGATGACTTCCGATTGAAATTTCATGATAAAAAAAATATAGCAGAATAATTTATTTGTATTCTAGAAAGTACACACATTTTGCCCTCATTTATTTGAAGGAGAGGAGGGGTATTAAGGTCTTTTTCTATTTCTCTCATGAAATTCGACCAAATTTCGATCAATTCCCAAGATTTCAATGGGGTCAAATTTTCTCACGGAATCCGATCAAATGAATTGAAATCCAACTATTTATTAGATTCGGGGATTTCAAAATCATGAAAATTCCAAATTCAATTCCTACATAAAATGTTGATTTTTGATCAGGCCGAAGTGAATGAACTATTTGGAGCTTTTGGGCTGTCAATTATGAAAAAATTATATTTCAAAATAATGCTCCAACAATTCTATAATATATCGTTATCAGAAACTAATTGTTCAATAAAATTTAATTGTTTTCTTTACACCACATAGAGTTTTTTGGACTGACAAGCATGTCTATAAAAAAATGCGGTTCATTGTATACAGTGATTGCCTGATTAGTATTATCTTTAAGTTTCATAAATAAGACGGAATGACATACTTACGCTAATTAAATTATCCGAAACAAACTTTCATAACAAAGTATTAATTAATAACACGTTGCATTAGCATATTACCTCAAAAGAGAAAGATAAAATAGTTCAGTACTACAGTACATATTACGGAAAGCTAAGAAAGTGGGCCCAGATACTAGAGGGGTAAGGAGCAGGTACCACAGTGGTACGGAGAGAGGTCGCATCATTGCACGGGTTGGCTGAGCATCAGAGGCCTGACTCGCCAGCCAGGACCTGACTCATGGCAGTGCTACGGCCGCTACAGTAATAAAGGAACGTGAGCCACATCTCATCCCATCCCTTACGACATGAGATCTGCTGCCGCGCGACACCGCGTGTCGCTCGGTATGCTTGCCGTCTGATTAAGATTCAATGGACAAGGGAGCTCCGTTCATGTAACCTAGATTGATAGGCCCGTAAAAAATGAACCATCCGATCAAAATCAGACGGCTCGTAGTGTGCTACACGCTGTGTCGCGCAACAGCAGAGTCGGATTGCCAGACCGTACTCTCTAGTCTCTTGCGACTTGCGAATGGCGTAGTTGCGTCTCTTAATTAAAGTCGTTCCAAGGTAAGGCAAGAGAAGTAGAGAACTAAAGCGACATTAAAATCGCGGAAACTCATATCTGCTCTCAAATCGACATTTATTAGTTACTTTACAAACAAATATAATTGATTGAACAACATACAGTTTACATCGAGTTTCTTTTTTATTCTATTTTTTTTTTACCAAATCCGAAATGTTGATTTTAGACATTCACTATACTTTCTTGTTGAGATCTTTATGAATCAAAATTTTAAATTCACTTATACTTTCTTGTTGACTTGCGAATGCTTATTTTTTTCCAATTATTTTAGGATCATCATTCAAGAACAAAAAAATAGTTAGTACAATAACACATATACATAGACACACACCATACATACGTCGAAAGTAGAGTCATTTTATACCATATCCACATCACATTATAAATGTGGAATAGTGAACAAGTGGAATTGGCCTACTTTTGCCCATGACGACGGATAGCTAAAAAAATAAAATAAAGTACTTTTTTCTATATATTATTTAAGATTTTAAGTCTCCTCCATGAAATGGAAAAGATAATTTCATAGATTAGAGTGGGGCAAAGTGCAAACATGAGGAGCTTGCCACAAATTTTTTTTATCCTAATTTCGCTTTTTTATCTTTACAATTCAGGTCCAAAAAAATGCACTCTAGCCCAATAATAGATTATTATTCAATAAGCTCAAACAATTTAACGGCCCGGAAAAAAAAAATCAGCACATATTATTTGAAATCATAAGGGATTAAGATATAAATAAAAGCATTTAGCAAGATTTATATAATATATACAAATATCTCATCTTATGTATTAAATTTTTTAATAAATAAACTCTGCGTCATCTAAAAATAGCCATCCCTGTCACATCTCACTTATTTCAACACACATTTTTTTTTCCTAGTGAATATCTCTACACACTTGTACCACAAGCACATAGGCATTTATTCTGTTGCCCTTCCAATTAATTGGTAAACACATCGGGGCGTTTGTTTGTGACTTAAAGGGTGTATAACTTAAGTTATGTATCCTTAAGTCACCAAACACCTCTTACATAAGATGACTTAAGGATACATAAGTTATGCAACCTAAATAGGTTGCATAAGTTATGCACCGGTCCCCTTTAATTTTTTTCCAACAATACCCTTTAGAAATAATTAATAATAATAATTAATAATATATAATATTAATAATAATTAAAAAATAATAATATTTAATAAGTAACAATAACTATTAAAAATCATAATTAGTAATAAATATTAATTATTATAATTAATAATTAATAATATATAACAAGTAATAATAATAATTAATAAACAATATTGATTTATTATTAAATAATTAATAATATTTTATAATAATAAAATGATTTCTTGTTATCACTAATAATTAATTTTTATAATAATTAAAAATTAATTAATATTAATTAATAAATAATAATACTTAATAAGTAACAATAATTATTAAAAAATCATAATGAATAACAACAGATTAATTATTATAATTAATAATATTTAACAAGTAATATTAATTATTAATAATAATGATTTAAGAATAATAATTAATTGAAGATAATTAATCAATAATAATTTTTATTATAAAATAAATAATAATATTTATAATATTTAATTAAAAGTAAATTATTAATATTTCATGATAGTAAAAATGATTTATTATCATCATTAATAATTAATTTTTATAATAATTAATAATTAACAATAATTAGGTCACAACATATAATACATGATACTAATTCTAATTTAAGGGCATTTTAGTCTTTTGACATGAATATATGCATGCATTAAGTTAGTCATCCTTACTACACAACCAAACATCTATTACATAACACTACATAAACACTTAGGTATCCTTAAGTTATGCAACTCCTTACTACACAAACAAACGCCCCTATCATATTTAAGCAATGATAGCCGATAGGAATTGGTTTTTATAGTTTCTAATTATTGATATTTTTATTGTCGATGACCCTATTTTCTTATGCTATTAAAAGTTTATAAAAAATGTTTTTAATTTTCTCTTATCATAAAATAGTAATATGTAATTTTTATTCACTAAAAAAGAATATGCTATTTTTATTACGATAGTAATATGACATGCTTATCTCGAGATGTACCATCTGGACCATCCCAGTACTTCTGTCTTTTCTGTCCCTAAAGCTGCTATGATGTATTAACAAATATTGATCTTGGACAAATGAGGCATGATTAATATGAAATGACGAAAAGGAGAGACCATAATAGTTGTTGTGTCCCATTTCTCGCACGGACAATCCGGATTCGCTGTTGCGCTACACCGCGTGTCGCGCACTACGAGCCGTCTGATCTTGATCGGACGGTTCACTTTTTACGGGCCTACCAATCTAGGTTACATGCACGGGGCTCTCTTGTCCATTGGATTTTAATCAAACGGCCAGCATACCGCGCGACACGCTGTGTCGCGCGGCAGCTGATCTCAATTTTCGCACGGATATCATATGGAATCGTAAATCAAGACAAAGGAAAAGTTGCTTTAGTGACGGTGAATATGGTTGGTCTTCTCGATATTTGTACCAATGTTTGGATTATTTTTTGATAAATAATTATCGTACGTGAAATGCAAGGGCAAAAAGAGCCTCCGTCTTTATCTTCTTTCACAAAGCTTTACTTGTCGTGGGGTCGAAAATTATATTTTCAGTTTTTCATTACCCTTGGCTGCTCTTTTTTTTTTTTGCCCCCGAATCATTAGTAGGATAGTATCAATTAATTGTCTATTAAAATCAAGCCCTCCAATAGTAAAATATCCAAACGAAAAATACGAAACTATATATGAAAGAAATAACGGATTTAATTTACAAATATAACTGTTTTTGGTGTTACTACAGATTTAGAGCTCATTTGTTTTGATTTTTCTTTTTGAAATTAATACGCAAATCGACTGCGGACTTTCATAAAATTTTAATATTAATAAGAAATATTTGATAATACCAGTTCAAACAATCAAACTGTAATCACAGGGCTCAATGACAATTGTTAAATGTATATTTTTTCAAATACCGATATAATTATAATAATTATACATAAGAAATATATGTTTTGTAGTTAACGGGGTCAAGAGTGGAACAATAATAAAATTTTTATGGATTTTAACTGTTTGAATATGCATTTTATTAAAAAATAATAATCATCAATAATACTAAATAATTGTATATACTAGTATATATCTATTTGAAACGGAAAAAGGAGAGAATGTCTCCCATTTTTGTATATTTTGATACGCCGTTAAAAATTATTCTTCACTAATAAACGGCAATATCCAAATGGCTCCCGGTGTAACATATTCTTGTCGACAGTGTATATTAATTTGGTTTAACATGCCATTGTTTGTCATTTACTAACTTGGATCGGTGAAACAAGCTAGTAGTATTAACAATATCTGGTTGAAATCAAAGAATCGAATCTAGGATTACAATGAAGGTCATGGATCATGAGGAAGCTAGACATTTTGATCTTATATGCTACCCTGACCTGTTGACTGTTTGGTAATAGTGAGTGGTATTCTTTTTGTTGGGTCCGTATCCTCTGCCAACCTTTTGAGGTGGGTAGAGGTCCGTATCCGAGGCGTTCGATTTAATTTCGACGGTTAAGATTTTTCGAACTTATCAGTCTAAGTTATATGCACGGAACTTTCTTAACCGTTGAAATTAGATCTAACGGATTAGATCAGAAGTTGTCACTCTACCGATCTTTTAAGATCGGTAGAGGATGTGATTCACTTTTTGTTACGGAGAAAAGTGTCTGTATACGGTATGCCACGTGATTTTCAAGTGGGGGCATTGATGAAGAACTCGCACACGCAGTGTCTGAGATTTTCCTTTTCAATTTTTTTCCCCGAAAGTCTACCGCCATGGGCAAGTGAACAGTGTTTGTTTCCCTTCAAATAAGCCTTCTCAGCAGGGCTGTCAAACGTGTGAGATGGAACAGAAATTCATCATTCCGTTTTCATTTCACTTTAAAATACGAAACAGAAAACCATTCCATTTCCGTTTCATTTCGTTAAACGAAACGGAAATTTCACTTCCACATTCATTTTACATTGAAATTTCTCATTTCAACGTTCCATTTTCATTCCGTTTCTAAAAATGAAACTACTTTTCCTTCCACTTCTGTTTCATTTCAGACGGAACGAAACAGAAACGTTCGAAACGGCGGTATATTGACAGTCCTACTTCTCAGATTATTAGATGCCTCTGGAAGTGTGTATCATTACGAGATGCCCGATTAACATTATAATTTCAAGGGAACCAAAAACTGACAAGTTAACTTGACACCATTCAGAGCTGCCTAATTAAGTTACCTCGTCGATTTTAAATAACTAGCATAAGATGTGCTTCTGTGTGGGCAAATAAAGAACAAAAAGGAATATTAGATGATAAAAATATGTTGCTCAATCTACTAGCGATATAAATAGATGAGAAAGATTTCGCTACTAACATTTTGGTGGACGGAAATCCTCTACAGTCTTTTTTTTTTTACTGCTCCAAGCAGTCTTTTATTTTTTTTAATATTTCAAATTTAAAAGTTCAAATGTATAATCCAAATCGTTGATCTTGTTAAATTTTATCGGCGATGCATTTTCATATAAATTTTATAAAATTTAAAGTCGATTTGATACTTGATTAAGTGACATAATTATGAACGTATTAGAATTAATCTGACTAGATTCGTTCATTTGTTGATCTCTTGATCTAGTATTAAATCGACTTCAAATTTTATAAAATTTATATGAAAACGCATCGCCGGTAAAATTTAACAAGATCAACGGTTTAGATTCTCCATTTAAGTTTTTAAATTTTGAAATATTAAAAAAAAAACAAAGGACTGTTTGGAGTAGTAAAAAAAAAGGATTGTAGAGGATTTCTGTCCACATTTTGGTTGCCCCAAAATGCCAATATTTTACTATAAAGTTATTTTTTCAAATTTTAAAATTCAAATATTAAATCCAAACCGTTGATCTTATTTAGTTTAAAGAGCGATGCGTTTTGATATAAGTTTTGTAAATTTTGGAGTTTATTTGATACACGATCAAGAGATAGAAAAACGAACGAACCTTGTTAATTCTGATAGATTCATTCTAATACGTTCATGTTTTAGCCTTTGATTGAGTATCGAATAAACTCTAAAATTTACAAAACTTATATGAAAATGCATCGCTCATTAAATTAAATAAGATCAACGGTCTTGAATTTTAAAATTTGAAAAATTAACTAAATAGCAAAATTTTTGCATTTGGGAACAACTAAAATGTCATTCAATTTATTTTTTTATTAGACGGAAAACTAAAATATATTATTGTTTCGTCTGACGATTGATATCCAGTCATAAATCAAATCGAACAAACGACAAAAAGACATATTTACACGCTAGATCTAGGATGTTAAAACCTCTTAGATCTAGAATTAATTGTTTTTCTGCAAGAGAACTGCCAAGAAAAAAAAAATCAAGAAAAAATTCTTATTGGTCCCCTTCTACTGTTATAGTTATGAGGGTTTTTTTTTAATTCTTGAAAGACAAAATAGTTGCTTTTTTTTTTTTGTTGCAATACTACAATCATGATATGTGATATGGACAGTCTAATTCAAATAAGAGAAGGGTTCCAATGCCAACATTTTGGTTGCCCCCAAATGCCAACATTTCACTATTTGGTTACTTTTTTAAAATTTAAAATAGAAACGTCAAATCCAAACCGGTCATCTTATTTAGTTCAATGACCGATGCATTTTGATATAAGTTTTGTAAATTTTAGAGTTTATTTGATACTCCATCAAAGGCTAAAACATGGACGTATTAGAATGAATCTATCACAATTAATAAGGTTCGTTTATTTTTCTACCTCTTGATAGAGTAGCAAACAAACTCTAAAATTTACAAAACTTATATCAAAATGCATCGGTCATTGAACTAAATAAGATGACCGGTTTGGATTTGACGTTTCTATTTTAAATTTTAAAAAAGTAACCAAATAGTGAAATGTTGGCATTTGGGGGCAACCAAAATGTTGGCATTGGAACCCTCCTCTTCAAATAATATATGTAGCAAATCATGAGGTGGCTTTTGGGACTAGTTTTTTTGCACGTTGAATAATTCATGTAACTATTATTAATAAAGAGATACAAAAGATCTAGCGGTACTTTAAGAAACAAAATTAAATGGAACGACTTAAATGTAAATAAACGTGAAGTCGGAAGTTGGAATAATAATTCTTACCTTCACATCATTTCAATAGAGTGTACTCCAGCATGTTACAAAGATCGTTACAATACTGGAGTTACGGACCGATAATAGCGGTATAATCTTCCTTGATTCCCAATACAATTCTGTTAAGAATGTACATGCATGGCTACAGTCTCAACAGACTAATCATCATGATTTTTCAATGAATAGATAAAACAAACTATGTGGGCACAATTCTCACTAATTTTAAAAAGGGGCATAATCCATTTACGACTATTTTACTTTAACACTTTTTATAACAATTTCATGATAAAGTAAGAAAAAATAAATAGAAAGAATATTATAAATATGTAATCAACTTCATAGATTGATTGATTATTAATTTTTAATATATTTTAAATGTAATTTTATTTTCTGTCGGAGTTCATAACGTGCCACTCCAGAGTTCTGTTCATTTAATTTACTATAAGTGTACATTAAATTTCATTATTTTTCAATTTAATGTTGTACATAAAGTATAGATCATATTTTTAAGTGTTAGATTTTAAAATAGTAAGCTTTTTGGATGGTTATCAAAATCGTAAAACTAATCCGTCGTTAATAAATCTCAAATCGAGAAAATTCCTAACAGTTAGGCCCTGATCAAAATGTTTTTTTTTTTCGCGAAATTTCATTTCAATTCAATTGATTTCACAATTGTTGGATGTAATTATATAGAAATTCCAACCAAATGACATCAAATATGTTCATTTTGATAATTTTCCAACGAAATGATTTTACATTTTTTCTTTCTCCCCCCCCCCCCCCCCCCCAAGAATGTCCGGTTATTCGAAGTAATATCTTTCTAAACCCCAGACATTGCATGATGTTTCCTAAATTGTTTCTATAACAGAGTTTTGAGGAGCTTCTATGAATACTTTTGTGCTTGAATATATATTTTTTTCTGCACTATACATCTATAAATATTTAGCAATTCTTGATGTACTGCTTTTTGGGCCATTTTTTTTTTCCCATCGAAGCTTCGATTTGGATGTCTCAAACTCTTAAAGCGATTCAAATAAACAAGAGCATCGATCGTCCTCATAAAATACTTTTTTTCCCCAACAAAAGTAAGAAAGAGATTCTATAATCTTGTTGCATTCTAAAATGAGGAAGCTATCGAATTTTCGAAAGTTAGTGGCGGACAAAATTAAGTACTTGACAGCAAGATCAGTTGAAGCTATCCAACTTCCTGCGAGTTGCATCATTTATCTTTTCCGGCAAAACTGCAAAATCAATTAATGGAAGCTACCACTTGGACTCCACCTATTCTACAGATAATAATGATAAAAATAAAGAAAATTAACGAGCCTGAATCTGCTGACAGCTAAAACAAAAATTATAATATATAATAAAACCATGATTTAGACTTTTTGCCTATTTGAGTAGAAACGTCAAGTTGCGTGAAATATTATATTCTTCAATATATTAAACCTATAAAAGTTTAAGCCCACTAATCTTAAAAGCCTAAGCCTGATAGACTGATAGTTCTCCAGAGATCTTATAAAGTAGAAATTAATAAGGCTTAGAAAACCTTAGAAAGGCAGCCCAAAATCCCTGTTTCGCTCTGACACAAAACAGCTCCTTTATGACTTATGAGGAATTTATAAATCATAAACCAAACCTTCCATACTTCAAATTACTCAACAGAGGAATTCATTTTTTAGATTGCACAAAATTTATTAAATTTGATAATTATAGGGAATATGACCAAAACTACAATTTTCTAATTTTGGCAAGTGGTGAGCTGATAGTCACCGTTAGCAAGTTTTTCTCAACAAGACACATAATTTTTGTGATTTTGCTAACAAAATCGGCCTCTCAAAATGTCCACTTATGAGAAAAGAAAGTGATTCGTCCTAGCTACAAGCAGCTCTATTATTATTTGCATTGAACAGTATCAACTAAGCTATGAAGCTAACCTGATTCCTCTCTGAACACAGAATGGAATTCTCTAAACAAAAAAGGCTTCCAAAAACTATCTAAGCTTTGTCATTGGTACTTCCAGTAACTGCTTCGGATTGAATCTCTTGTTCCTTCGTCTCCAATTCATTGGTAACCGAAGTTCGACCTCTAGATTTAATTTCTTCTGCTGGAGGGCCCTGTGTTTGGTCTATTGGCCTCTGAGCTTGTCCTATTGCCAGAATAAGCTGCAGTTGTTTCTGTTGTTGCTCCTGTAAAAGTGTTGATATATTATATTTTTGAAAGAGATAATATATAAAATGAAGTTCGAGTTTTAGAATCAAAGGCAAAGTCTCTTTTCTTTTACAAGGTATGACATATTAACTGGTAAAGGATCTACATAGATGCGGAAATTCTACATCAACTTATACTATGAAACAGAAGGGGGGTTGTGGGGGGGGGGGGGGGGGGGGGGTAAGAAGTTGTGCAAGGGGACCAACGCTGTGTTCCAGAAATCATATTAGAGGTGTGAGAGGAGGTAAAGGGAGAGGAGGGAAGGTGAACTACAGCCTCTACCCTGCTCCAGAATTATAAAAAGGGAAAAGTGAATCCAAAGGAGATGAGGAAGTTATCTCATATTAATGGATTTTTGTACCCCCGAATTTGGGTTCACACATTTTAGTTGCCCCAGATAGCCCTTCCCTACTCTTCCTTTCCCCTCGCTAAAATTTCTGGAGGATAGAGTTACAGGGCCTCTATAAATCTAACAACTGAAATTATAGCAAATGGGCTCAGAAAGAGTAATAGGGGAAAGACAACATTCCAATATTAGCTAAAAATCAATTCCTCCTTTTATTCTAAGAAGTTTTGTTTGTCAAATCTGCATAACAATGTAGCAAGACCCAAATTTCTATGTATCAGAAGATAATGTGAAACCAATGCCAAAAAACAAGAGCAGCTAGGTCAGTAATTTCTATGTTCTGTATCAGAAGTTAACATGAAACCAATGCCAAACAACAAGACCAGCTAGGTCAGTACTGGCCTTAAAGTGTATATTTGGTCCACAACCAATATAAGCACATCCATGTAACATTTGGATCGTTTTGGTTTCTATACTAAACCAGGCATTTCATCATATAGAGGAACCACAAAGCACAGGTGAAACTTCCAATATATAGACCACACTAATCAGAGGCATCACGATCAAGACAAACCTTGACTCTATAAGACTAAAAAAACCTTATCCTGGTCAGCACCATATATTCATTCATTTTTCTATTTGTAGATTTTGGAAAAACAAACTCAAATTTTAATTCCTGCCAGTTCTGTACTGTGCCAAGTTGGTCCATATCAGTAGAGGGTATAGACCATCCAGTTGGGTATCAACAAAAAGTACACCCCCTATAGAGAGCCACAACATGTACAAGAAAACTTAAATTGTTTTTATTTTGTAATGATTATATAATGACTGAGACCTGCATTGCGAGCAGAACATGCTGAATTTCATGAAGCTCCTTCTCAAGCAGCTCTTTTTGCATCGCTAGTGCCCTTGTTGCCTCTGAGTTCTTTTGTGCTAGAGCTGCCATCTATAAATACATAGCCATATTAGAAACCATTCCAATTTTCCAATTTATCATGCAATCTCTAGATTGTCTACCACGAAAGCACACAAAGTTGCAATAACATACAAATGTATACATTGCCAACAATTTACTTCTCGAGCTATACAAAAAAAAAAAAAAATTACTTCTGATATTGGGTCTTTGAATGCCTTCTTAGTAACTCGAAATCGGATCCCAAGTTTCTCGAGCTGCCTTGAAAGCACACTAACAATCCTAGAAGAGCTCTTTACGTCATCCTCGACTCTCTCTATCCTTGAAATCAGATCAACACTTGTACCTCTGTAGTTCACAAAACACAGTCTCTGCCATTGCCTCCATCTAATTAGGTTCCCAATCACCACAGCTCCAATCAAGAACAAGTATTGAGTAACAAATAACTTACTCGAAGCAGACAATCGCAATAGTTTCGCGACATTCGGTACAAACAAACTGATGAAACAAGCGATTGAATACAAGGCAGGAGGCACAATGCAAAGAAACTCAGCAGCTGAGAGAAACCCATCAAAGGGTAGGTCTTCAGCAAAGCTCCTCGCACTGATCCCTTCACCTAAATTTAATAATTAAAGCTTCCTTAAGCTTAATTGAGCGATTTCAGTTTATAACAAAAGCCAAGTTTGTGAATTTACCTGATGAGGATGAATTGGGTTGCCATGAAAACCTCTTCTGGAAGGGATTGATACTAGTAGATTGAGTATAAATAGAAGGAAATAGGATGGAATTAGAGAAGAGAGCGTTGGTGAGGCGATTAGAAGAGGTGCTAATTTGGGAAAATCGAATATGGCGATGTACTGAGAGTAAATTTGGGGCAGAAGCAGCTGTGTGGGCACTCGCCATTGCAACTGCGAGTGAGGGATTTATGTTTATCTCGCGATATGTAATTTCTCGATAAGTCGGTTTATACGAAGAGATGATCGAAGAAGTGGGTACTCGCTGGAGAGGGGTCAAGTGTGGGAGGCGCAGGTCAAGGGACAAGGTGTTTTCTCCGGGTGTAGTTGGGAGATGAGTATGGTTGATTGGGTTTAACTTATCTACTTTTTCTGTGGTTATTGATGTGTTTCTCGGGATGTGTCAGTCCACTGCATGTCTTGTGAACAGTGTTTCAGACGACCTAACGGAGCAACACCACATCAGTTCCCAACTGCACCTCATTATATCCGTCTTAGTAGGAATACTGCAGGTGGAAGTGGAAGTGTGGAACAATTTGTTGTTAGGAAATATTTAATTATTTACACAACTCTATCGGTTAATAAGTGTAATTCGAAACTTCAAACTACATAAATTTATAGTTATAGTTAAATATATATAACAATTTTTTTGGTTTTAATCTGAAAACTCAAGAAGAGTACAAATTCAGCGACAAAGTCGTTCAGACTTGCGGAGATGTTGACAGATAAGAGCATAAATTGGATGGAGTAATGGAGATATATGCATGCCCGTTAATGAATTTAGTCTTATTTAGTATCTAATATTATTTGTTAATATCCAGGCTTAATTGGAACCTATTATTGCTTAACTTAACAAATGACAGTTGAGAAAAAAGATAATTATTGCATTAAATTTATTTTAAATAATTTATATAGTAAATAAAGAAATAACTAGAACAATACTATTTAAACAATAGCTCATTAATATCATCAAGAGGAATTAAATACAAAGAATACACGTTCTTTGCTCTTATAGAATTAATTACATGATTTGTTATTCCATACGAGGGGGGGGGTTTAGAATTTTTTATTTAGGCATACTAAAATTTGAAAGTTTAAAAATCTAAAAAAAAATGGCAACAAAAAATAATATTGTATTTTGAGAATATTTATTGTGAACCATGATGCATAGAGGGCTCCGTGCACCATGACCATTTGATCGGTGATTTTACAAATTGACAAATCTAAATTAAATAATTCAATCTATATATTGAAATATCATAGCAAACAACATTTTACAATTTTTTTCGAATATTTTAAAACTTGTCATTTTTTGTTACAAATTAGTGTATTTATAAGCCAAAAATGACAAGCTTTAAAAAATTCGAAAAAAATAGTAAAATTTTTTTGAAAATTATAAAATTTTATTTGATATGAGATTTCAATATATAGATTGAATTGGTTAAATTAGATTTGACAATTTGTGAAACCACTGACCAAAACGGTAATGATTCACAATAGATTTACTCTTGTATTTTTTAACATGAGTTATATCAAATAAATATTGAAGTAATTTTTTCTTCTAGAAATAATAAGCAAAAATTTTCATAATTTCTTCAAAAAATTTATTTAATTTTTTGTCTTCTAAATTTGCTCTTAAAAAAATTTATAATTAAATTAATTTGAATAAATAATAAACTTAATTAGATTGTATTTGAACTCTATTAGAGTGCAATATGTTATATATTAAAAAAAAGTTAGTATATACTACAAAACCTTCCATACATTTTTAAAATCTTAGGGGTGCTAAGCCCCCTTGGCATCGTTACTGGCTCCGCCCCTGCATACGTAAAAAAATTGACATTGGTTGTGTACGGTAAGGCTGTGCTCCAGAAACGTGAATCAGAGGGAGAGGAGAGGAGAGTAACGAAACTATCGGAAAAGTTTACTCTGACCGAGTGTTTACTCGCTCCGCTCAGAAAGAGAAGGCAACGGAAGGGATGAGAAGAAGATGGAAGAGCACGTTCAAATTTTAGAAAATTTAGTGTAGAAAGATGGAAGAGCACGTTCAAATTTCAAAAAATTTAGAGTAAACTTCTACACCCAAATGGAGAGTAACAAATTCCGATCAATCCTTAGGCTATGCTCCAGAATTTCAAAACTAAGAGAAAGGTAAGGAATGGGAAGGAAAGGCAGGTACAGGAAGTATATGAAAATGAAAGGAACTTGTGATTCCTTGCTCCAGGATTCAAAAAATATGTATTGAAGTTAAAAGCTGTAATCTTCTTTCTAATATGCAAAAGTACAATGCTACTAAACTTAAATCTTGCTCACATACAGAACCTCTGTCAGAATCACAAGATTCAATGCATTTGGGTAGCCTTGAGTTCGAAGATGGAAAAAGGGAAGAAGTTCAACATAGAACCAGTGTGGTTGACTGACAATGGGGCCCAAGTTGAGAACCAATTATGATTTTCTATATTGTTTTCATGATTCTTACTGCAAATCAGCAATGTCTGATCCTCAACTACCTTTATCAGTAACAGTAATAGACAATCTGAAAAGCAAATCAGCAAGTACGGCATATTGCAATCTCAAGTAAAGTAACCGCCATTTATGGAGTTGCCTGGGTTTGGAAAAAAAAAATAAAGCAAACAAAATTGGAAAACAAATAAACTACATATCAGAAAATTAGGCAGGGAACAAATACAAGTTGAATTGTCTCAAGGAAACAACGAATTCAAAAAATATATTCTGAACCATTATCAATGGGCGCAAATTGGAAAGGAAAATGTGGAATCCAATTGTCAAATGCCATATAAACAGACTAATTAATAGTGGGAGAAAAGGAAAGCTTACAGGAAAATCCTTCAATGCGCACAAATTGAAACCACCAGCTTTGTTTCTTTCCCTTTTTGTGGAGCGCAAATAAATTGCTCCAGACATATAGTTCCCAAATAAATAGATTTTCCATGTACAAATTGCTGTTTTAGCGGGAGGCCAGCAAAAATTAGGAGGGAAACAATGAAATTTGTGGGGTCTATTGTCAGAGAAAGAAATTTGCAAGGGCATTCACGGTAGAAAGGTCTAATTCGCTGGTGCTTCTTCGATACTCCCCCATTTTGGGAGTAACCAGTATTTGCCGAGAACTAGGTTTCAAGACCCTTCCGTTTCCTTCAGTTTTCGTCGGTTCACTCAGCAACCTCTTCTGGAGCAAGATAAATCAGTTACGCTTCCTTTCCTTAGCCCTCGTTCATCCCTTCTGGAGCAGGGCCTTACTCTCTCTTTGTTCCGCTCCTTTGATGTCGAGTTTCTGGAGCACAGCCTAAGGGTCGAGTAATGGGGTAATGAGCTAAAGGGTTCATTGACACTTCTCAAACAGAACTCTCACCGGTCCGGTAGGGGTACCCTGCCTCTCTCAGTTTCTCTTTCCCCTCCCATGGCGGCAGACAGATCCAAGCGTTTCGTACCTATACGGGTTTGGGAATCAGTATGGTGGCGATCGTGTATGCGTGCGTCGACTACCTCCAGCACGTGCGCCCCACGTGGCACGATCGACTGATGCCAGCTCTGTGGGCAGTGCTCGTTCTCGCTACGGTGTATCGCATCATCTTCTGCCGCCATTGGTCCAAAGAGCTTCCTGCAGCGTTGCCATTTCTTGCTTCCGTAGTGTTCCTGCTCCTTGCTTTTCTCTTCGAAGCTCTTTCGGTTAGATTCGTTACTACTGTACTCGGACTGGATTGGCACCGGTTAGTGTTTAGTTTTAGCTCTGAAACTGGTTTCCTTTAGCTTAATTTAATTGTTATTGATACTCAATTGATCTAGTAAAGAGTTATCGATATAATATTTGAACCTATTTTTGTCACAATTGGTCAAATTTGTTTTACTAATTTTGAGTGTGGATTCTACTTACTATTTTTGTCCCCTATATATTAGCAAATGGTAATTTAATATCCAATAACCTCAAAGAAATAATTATTGGTACCAACTCAAGCAAATTACTATAGTACTAGCTAACACTTGTCCCTCCCAAACATTTGACTGGTACAGTGAGGAAATTCAGTCTTGTAACCTTGATTTGTGCTCACTGAAACTCGCATTTTTTGCATTTTTTATGTATCATTTGTAAGGCTCTGCAGATCCCTTGCCAGACACTGGCCAATGGCTTCTCTTAGCACTAAATGAGAAGCTACCTGAAGCCCTTGTATCTCTACTCCGGGCCACATTATTACCCTCCCCTCTAAACCAACAATACTTTTCTGAAACAACATAAATGACAATACACAATAATCAGAATATCCACAAAATAATCTGATTCAAAATATCCTTTTGCTACTGAAACATATATCATCTTTAATAGTATTCGTTTGTATCTGAAGCAACACGTGTTTGTGTTGATGATTAATAGTATTCTAATACGTTCATAATTTGGTCACTGATTAACTATCACCATAAGGCACAGGAGTTGGAGTTCTAGTTCGAGGTTAATTGTTAAGCCTAAATAGTAGTTTATTCGATTTTTAACTCCAGTTTATCTTTTTAATTTGTACTTGTAGTTAGGATGGGTGTTGTAATTTAATCATGTCAATATTTGTAATCGTTGATGAGTCAAATCATTGTAAAAATAAGTAATTAGTCTACTATCATGTAGGTCATAACGTGAACACATCTTTACGAATGTTTTGAATGCTTCATCGTAAAACCGAGTAGATGAAAACCACTTATCAATCCTACTGGATGATTTTGTTTTAACTCCCATTTGCGAATGTTTTTAATGCCTCATTAAAAGTTCAATTGATACCTCTTGACAGCTGCTGTCAAGGTTTCGAAAAAAAAAGTTCAATTGATACCACATAGTAAGTATTGACGGACTTGAATGAATAAAAAATAATTGAAATAATGCTTGCAATTAGCTATGATCATATCCAAAATTATCATCATCCATCATATACACAAACGAAGTGGCATTACAATAGGCAATACTGTAAAAAAATAAAAATGTAAAGATCTGATTTTGCTAGTACATGAAATCTTCTCCACATAGGAAACCTTTTCATTTTTAGAAGAAACAAGTCCTAAAAATTGATAAAATTGCCGCTAATAACATGAAAAGTGGCCAAAACATCTCAAACAACCAAAGCAAAGAAGAGACACCAACCTCCAGGCACTTCAAAGCTGCATAAATGCCAATATCTCTAGTTGGAATTGCTATGTCATTGCATTGAATGAAACTTGAAAGGTAACAGAGTTTGGAGTGGAAAATTGTTAGATGGATTTTTATTTAAAATTTCTAACAACTTCTCTGATAGAGAAGTAACATTCACCTTTGCTATTTAATGAACTTACTAAAAAACATAAGAAAGGGAGGCAAAAGAAAGGAAAAGAGAAATACGATACAAAATATTTCCAAATAATTTCTAATTTAGAATCTGCATAATTATAAGGGAAAGTCGGTATTATAACTCTGGTTTAGGGAGCTTATCCTCTACTGCATTGCACTACACAGTATGGCCCATTATTGTCTGATATGTAAAGAAGGAAAAATAAATATCAGATATTTGTGCTGCAAAAGTTGCAATGCATAAGGGATTATAATCCCTCAGGTTAGGTGCCACAATGTTTCAGGGTTAAACTCCTCATCTGATACAATTCAAATTACGAATTATCACAATGTTACTAAATCCATCCACAAAAGCCAACTAAATGCATTGCGGTATGTGCGCTGCCATCTTTACTTTCTTTTTTGATTACTGGTGGAAATTTTGTATTTTGGAGGCCCGGTTTGCAGTCTTGTAAATGACAGAAGAAACCATACCTACTAGTACAACAACAGAATTAAGGGCTACAAGCCTCTTATAATTAATCTTGCTACATCAGAAAACACAGGAAATTTTTTTCAAAAAACACAGGTAAAAGAACACTGTGAGCAATGTACGCTGCAATAGAGATGATACAGTAATTACAAGCACGAACTGAAGCAAATCTGTACTTTGATAATGACAAAACCAAACCAAATTTATCTACTTGCCTCAATCTAGTTCTACACAACGACCGCAACCATATTAATATATATGCTACATTAAAAAAGAAAAATTAAGAACAACATCTAAAAAGAAATAAGAAATGGGGTCCTTATTCTAATACTGCCCCAGATGTTCTCAAAAGCAGTTAATTCTACATAACTAACTAGTCAACTTACAAAGGATAAATCTCCTAACCTCAAGCCATATCAATGGAAAGAGTTACTGAACTTCTTGGCCTTAGGTATCGACCCACTGACAGCCTCGGCAATCCTCTCCACTAGATACTGCTGCGTCTCAATGACCATTTTCTGTCTCTTCATCTCCATCTCCATCCGATCCTTCTCGATTTCTCTCAATATCTCTATTTTCCTCTTTTCAATTCTCGAAACCTCTTCTCCAAACCCCTTCACCACCTCCATCATCCCCACCACACCTCCACCTCTCCCCACCTCATGTTTCTCCTCTTCCACCTCTTCCTCCTTTTTAACCCCAGAATGGACACCTCCATTAACGCCTCCAGTCTTACTCACATCCACCTCCTCCTCCTCCTCTTCGTCACTAGATCTGTTCGACTGCGCCACGTGGCGAGAAGGTGGAAACACCGAAATCGGAGTGGGCCCACGATCCAGCCGTGCCATGCGATCAAAAAAAGGCCAGAAGGAGCGAACAGGTCGGGCCCTCTCAGCCTTGAACCGCTTCCGAAGCTTCTCGATCTTGTGGCGACACTGCGTACCGGATTTGGCCGGAATCTGACCGGCGCCACCAGTACCGGAACGTTCAGCAACAGTGGCGGCGACGTCTTCCCACTCGTGCGCCTTGAGCTGGCTGCGCTTGAGCTCGAGCCACTTCTCTTCGTACGCGTCGATGAGGTGGAAGGTCTCCGCCTGGCCCCAGGGCATGCCGGGCGAGGGCTTCCTCGTTTGGCCCAGAGGCGCTGGCGGAGTCGGCGCCGGCGCCGCTGCGGTGGGTTGGTCGTCTCCAGTAGACATTGAGTTGGAGTTTGGGGTTTGGTAGATGCGAATGGAAAGGAGGTGGTTGAACTTGAAGTAACAACCGGCGCTACTGGGGACTCGCATCCTCAGCAGTCAAAAAAAAAAAACTGCTCCAAGCAGTTCTTTTTATTTTTTTTTAATTTTTAAAAATTGTAAAACTTAAATAGAAAATTCAAACTGTTGATCTTGTTAAGTTTTATCGTCGATGCGTTTCTATATAAGTTTTATAAAATTTGAAATTAATTTGATATTAGATCAAGTGGTCAACAAATGAACGAACCTGATTTAATTAATTTTAATCCGTTCATAATTTGGTCACTTAATCAGGTATCAAATCAACTTCAAATTTTATAAAACTTATATAAAAATGCATCGCCGATAAAACTTAACAAGATCAACGGTTTGGATTCTCCATTTGAGTTTTATAATTTTTAAAAATTAAAAAAAATGAAAAAGACTGCTTGGAGCAATCTTTTTTCGGACTGCTGAGGATGCGGTTCCGCGCTACTGGTGGGATAAGGAGAAGGATTGATGGTGTGGTGGACCTGAGTGGGACCCGCTTGTTTCAATTCATCAATTATTTGTTTCGGACCTTCCGGTAGGGGTAGCGGCTCCTCTTCAATAGTATTAGTAGCAGACTAGCAGGAATAGAGGGGTGTTTTGGATCTTCCGATTTTGATCCCAAGGTTCAGATTGAAAGTATATTAAAGTTTGAAACGGTTGATGAATCGGGGATTGTTGATATGATTTACGAGTATATAAAAAGGTGGGAAATATTTAGAATGTTTGGATGAAAATAAAATTAGGAATAATTATGCGCTTTGGAACGTGGAGTGAATAAGAATGAATAAAAAAATTCATGAATAAGAATTAAGTTTTTCTCTCTCATCTCTCCTCTTTTCTCTTAATCATTTTTGTTCTAACAATATTAAGAATAAGGGCCCAAATTTCTTATTCTCGTGTTGTTTGGGTTGCACAAGAATAAGAATAAGCACGCATACCAAAATTTTTTATTCTTATTCCTTATTCTAAGCTTATCCAAACACACCTCTTGTGTTTGGTTTCATTCGGAATAGGTCTTATTCCGTTGCATCCAAACACGTCCAATATTTGGGATCAAAAGTAATAGTATTATATGTAAATGATTTTAGATTCAGAATAAACTTTTGATCTCTGGATCAAAATTATATTTCAAATAAAATGATCAAAAGCACTTGGATTTAAATTTTACTTCTGATTCGGAACCAATTAAAATAACACCATTAATCTAAAATATTTATTGTCAACCATATAAGATTTTTTTCGAATAATTAATTTTAACTTTATCCTTGAACTATCCAAAACACATCCTAAATGGGTGATAATATATTTTTATATTAATAGTGTTATTTTAAGTTGAAAAATAATCCAAACACACTCAAATTAAAAATTTGTTTCAAGTTCGAGATCACTTAGAAATAAAACTATTCATAAAAAAAAATTGTCCTCAATTATTTATAAATAAATTTTTTACTTTGAATAGCTAATTTTAACCTTATTTGTAACAATCTAGACACTTATCTTTTCTGATTGTATCATTGCCATCAAAGTTTTAACTTTTAAATATGATCATTTATTAAGAGAGGTATATACTACTATTTGAAATACATTTTCTTCTTTTATTTTATTTTATTTTTTTCGATACATCTAGATAGTGGCTATCTAGCTAGTTCTTCTTTTATTTTATGCAAGTGAAAATAGATTCGGGCAAAGTCACCGACCGTCAAATATTTAATTTTGACTGTTCAACATAATATATCTACCTTGTACAATTTTTGGCAATTTTTTACATTATCCGACGAACTTCGGATAATGGTCAGCCAAACTTCAGCATTGGTTTTATAGTACAATTTTATTATTAGTTTAAATTTAAATGTTTTTGTCGAAATGTGCTGCAGCACTATCGGTATATATATATATATAGAATTTTGCTATGGTGAGTTGCAACTCACCAAAGTGTCCGTGAGTCACGCTCAAAATTTCGAAATTTAGTTCAAAATGATCGATCCAAACCATCTAATACGATCTCCCTATTGAAATCTCCATGGAGACCAAATTTTATATTTTTTCGAAATTTTTAAGTATTTTTTTGAAATTTTAGAAAATCATTAATCTAATTTGTTCTGAATCGTTAAAAAACAGCAGTTTTTAAAAATCGAAATAAATACTTAAAATTTTCGAAAAAAATATAAAATTTGGTCTGCATGGAGATTTCAATAGTGAGATCGTATTAGACGGTTTGGATCAGTTATTTTGAACTAAACTTCGGAATTTTAAGCGCGACTCACCGACGCTTTGGTGAGTTGCAACTCACCATAGTAAAACTCTCTCTCTCTCTCTATCTATATATATATATATATATATAGAGAGAGAGAGAGAGAGAGAGAGAGAGAGAGAGAGAGAGAAAACTTTTAATCAAAGCACTTTGACCGGAGTCCCGGTTAAACCCCGTCAGGTCTCAAATTTAAAAATTTAAATGACCAATCCAAAAAGTCAAATATGATCTCCATATTGAAATCTCGTTGCCGACCAATTTTTTCATTTTTTTTAAATTTTTAAGTATTTTTTCGAATTTTAGAAAATCGTTAATCTAATTTGTTTTGAACCCTACAAAAATTGCTGTTTTTATAAATCCAAAAAAATACTTAAAAATTTAAAAAAATGAAATAATTGGTCGGCAAGGAGATTTCAATATGGAGATCATATTTAACGGTTTGGATCGATCATTTGAACTTTCAATATTGAGATCTGACAGGATTTAACCGGGACTCCGGTCAAAACGCTTTGATTGAATCCTTCCTCTACATATATATATGTGCTATGGTGAGTTGCAACTCATCCGTGAGTTGCGCTCAAAATTATAAAATTTAGTTCAAAATGACCGATCCAAACCGTCTAATGCGATCTCCCTATTGAAATCTACATGCAAACCAATTTTTTTTTTCAAAATTTTGAAGTATTTTTTTGAAATTTTAGAAAATCATTAATCTAATTAGTTCTCAACCGTACAAAAACTTGCATGTCCTTTGCTTGAAATGGAAATCAAGTAAAGTTTCCACAAAGAGAATTCCTTTAAATATTCGGTACAAATTGGACCATGTATATCGTCAATGGAAATTGATTACTACCATCTGCAGTTTTGCCATCACTGCCATCGCTAAATATAAAGTGAACATATACAGAAAATAAAGTGAATATATAGACGATCTAAGTGAACACATACAAATAAATAAGTTAAATGAAAATAAGTTGAATATGCATGTAAACTTCTGAACAAGTGATGACAACACTTATTTATTTATAAGTGTTCACTTAGATCACATATATGTTCACCTTATTTGCTTTATATGTTCACTTTGTATATAGCGATGGCTGAGATGATATATTTACCGATGACACTTATAATCCCTGCTTTTTTAAACCCAAACTCTATGAATGAATGACCAAATTATGATGGGTTATATTTGCACAATATTATATACAAAAGTAAGAAATTAAACAATTGGAAATTCAAAAAAACCTTGAATTTAAAAAAAAAATGGAAAACAAATAAGATGAGAATTTATGTATATACCAGTTTACCACCATCAATTTGCACCGGATGATCACATAGCCTTAAGTAAAAGCACTTTCTTGGAGGCATATAGGACTGGCTGCCCAACTCGAGATAGGAAAGAAATCATTTGGGAATTGTAATAAGATTAATGGTCAGATAGGCTAGGGGGCATTTTAGTCCTTGATTTTTAAAATTAATTTTTTCAGAATAAAAATATTGTTAAAATTAATCAAAATGATAAATTTCTATAATGACAATGATTAGAAGGGGATATTTCCATTTTCAAAGATTACAGGGGATATTTTCAATTAGACAAGATTACAAGGGTATATGATTGATTTTTCTATTTATTTGATAGCAAATTCTGTTATAAGTTATGACAATTGTTTAAAATCAGATCGTTAATTCAAAACTATTTTAAAAAGTTTAATAATTAATTTATGGGAACCGTTTCAATATATCTGGAATTGCCAATATCCTCATATTTTCCTTCTTTGGGAATTTCCCAAAATTAGGCGATAGAAGAAATCCTGCAAAAAATTTAGCTATTCCCTCGAAATTATTCATATATTTAGGGACAACCCGAAAATTAATAAGTACCACTTCAGTTGCAACTTGCAAGTTTTTAAAGTACAAGCCCGCGTATGCTCACGGTGCTGTCTGTCTAACAAAATTCAACCTAGCACAAGCACAAACAAACCTTATCCGATGAATGAAAGTCTCGCTTTACGTTGTTGACCCTTCGACTTACCAGTTACCACAGTTTTTTTCCTCGCACCTGGACTAGTACTCCGGTACTAACCTGAAAGTGGAACAACATCATCTTCTGTTAAACAATTTGTAAACCATGTTCACATCAGAATCTAGATACTTTTACCAGGCCACCAACCCTTTCCAAGTTCCACGTGTACCACTTCAAGTTCTATTTAAAGGGCTGTTTGGATTGGGGAAGGAATTTGGGGAATTTCATCTTCCTACCAAAAATTTATTATAAATAATTCAAACTCTTCACAAAGTTACACACTTCTCAATAAATTTATTCCTAGGAATTACAACTTCCCCAAATTCCTCAAATTCCTAAGCGATCCAAACGGCCCTAAGCGAAGACTTGGCCCACAAAATTAAATTAACGAGATATTAAAAATATCTAATCCTTTCTTCTCGTGTGTCCGACAGTCGGAGTCTCATCCATTCCATAAACCTCTCCTCAGACCTCAATTCGGTCTGATCCAACAATGGCGCTTTCATGCGGCTCCTCTCTCTCCACGCCGAAACCCTCTCTCCGCCCATCCCTCCGCCGTGTCTCCGCCATGCACTCCGCCAAGCCAGCCAAAACCCCCACCCAAGCCCCAATCTCCCTCAATTCTAGCGGTTGGTCGATCGACAGTTGGAAATCCAAGCCTGCTCAACAACTCCCCGAGTACCCCGACAAACACGAGCTGGCGTCAGTGCTGACCACGATCGAGAGCTTCCCTCCGCTTGTGTTCGCCGGGGAGGCGCGCCTCCTGGAGGAGAAGCTCGCGGAGGCCGCGTTCGGAAGAGCGTTTCTGCTTCAAGGAGGAGATTGTGCTGAGAGCTTCAAGGAATTCACTGGGAATAATATTCGGGATACTCTTCGAGTTATTCTTCAGATGAGTGTTGTGCTCATGTTTGGTGGCCAGGTTCCTGTAATTAAGGTACGTTGTGTGAGAAAAAAAAAATGAAAGATTATAAAGTTTTATGAAACTGGCTTTTGGTTCATTCGAGTGTAGGAGGCTCGGTTGAGGTATAGTAGATTATAGTACAATTTGCCTGTGCAAAAGACTGATGTCTGTATTTAAGTGTAAGCATCCAAGAATTCATCTCATTTTAGGAACCTGGACATGAAGTTCCTTTCTAAGGATGAGTTTCATAGAAGCATTTACATTTTTTTTTTCATGAAAATAAAAACTACAAGTCATATCACAACCCACAAAAGTTTTCTATGAATGATACCAGAAAACCCCCAATTATTCTGAAATGCGTAAACGGCACTGGTACCGTTATCTATTGGTACCAGTGTCCCTGTACTATCTATCTGTCCATCTATTTTGCAAGTATAAATAAGCATTTACATTTAACGTTGTCAGTTTATAGAATTATATTGGGTACCAACTGAATTGGATTTTGCATGTGCATTTATAGGTGGGAAGAATGGCAGGGCAATTTGCAAAGCCAAGGTCGGATCCGTTTGAAGAGAAAGATGGGGTGAGACTGCCAAGTTATAGGGGAGATAATATTAATGGAGATGCATTTGATGAGAAATCAAGGACCCCTAGCCCAAACCGCATGATTAATGCTTACACACAGTCGGCATCCACACTTAATCTCCTTCGTGCATTTGTCGCTGGTGGTTATGCTGCCATGCAGAGAGTCTCGCAATGGAACTTGGATTTCACTGAAAATAGTGAGCAGGCAGACAGGTTATGTATATATATATTTCGTATAGTAATTTTTTTTTTTGTATGATTTGTTATTTTCACAAATGTCGCTAAATGTCGAAGATGTTTCACAACCTTCTTATGTCTTTCATATGCCTACTTGATTAATATGAAATCAAGAGACTTTAAATGCTGATGAACTGCTTGTCTCAATGCCAAACAGATACAAAGAGCTTGCACACAGAGTTGATGAAGCCCTAGGTTTCATGGCTGCTGCCGGACTGACAACTGGCCACCCGATCATTACCACCACTGATATCTGGACCTCACATGAATGTCTCCTTCTTCCATACGAACAAGCACTTACCAGAGAAGACTCAACCTCAGGCCGGTACTATGATTGCTCAGCTCACTTCCTTTGGGTTGGTGAGCGTACCCGTCAGCTTGACGGAGCTCATGTCGAATTCCTACGTGGTTTAGCTAACCCACTTGGCATCAAGGTAAAAAAAAAATAAGCTGCACTCTTTCAAATTTCCAGCAATCCAAATACAAAGAAGGGGGTGGTCCAGTCTGGGCCAGAGCCCTTGTCTTATTAAATTGTTGCATTAACATTTTAGTTAATTATAATGTGCTTTCTTATTCTTTTAATGAGTAAAATAAACTTATTATTATTAAGACTACAATTATATATAAAATTGGTCATTACTCATTAGTAGACATTTTATTATAACTGCCCTCAAGTATTTACTACTCTGACATTCTACCTCTCATTTTATTTTCTTTTTATTTTAAAATTCATAATTTAAAATTATATTCTAATTTGGAGTCAGATTTAAATTTGTGGATTCATTTGTTCAAAATTAAAAAATGATTACTAATGATGTCAACAGAACAGATGCTACAGTGATTACATAGCATCCCTTGGTTTTAGATTTTATTGTATATAAGCAAATTATATATTTATGATCGATCCCCTTAATGATCAAATCATGGCTCCATTACTTTTGCAATCATTATTGATTATTCATCTTCTTAGGTAAGTGACAAGATGGACCCCAAAGAGCTTGTAAAGCTGATTGAAATCCTAAACCCAGAAAACAAGGCTGGGAGAATTACAATAATAGCAAGAATGGGGGCAGAGAACATGCGTGTCAAGCTGCCACATCTGATCCGAGCAGTGCGTGGGGCTGGGCTGGTTGTTACATGGGTCAGTGACCCAATGCACGGCAATACCATGAAGGCTCCTTGTGGCCTGAAAACTCGCTCTTTCGATAGAATTCTGGTACCATCAACTCTCTCTTTTTCTCTACAATCTCTTACTGGTAGATAAGAACCAATGCCATCTGACAGTCTACATATTCCTTTCGGTTTGTATTGTGTTTAAGTGACATTTTGTGGCTGGATAGGGATTTTTCCATTGAGATACCTTTGTCAATAACATGCATTTACCTGTGTGCACCAGTCAGTGCAAAAATGTTTTCATGCTGGTATGAAGTATGAACTACTTGCTCAAGTTGTTATAGTTTATTTTTTTGTGGTGGGTAGTTGATAAAAAAGAGTTAGGTCCTCGTCTCTTTACAGTAGGCCATAGGATGAATAATTGATACTTTGAAAAATGTTTTCAGTGTAAAATGGTTGTCGACTCCTTTCCCCTCTTGTTTTTTTTTGGAAATTTCCTCCTGGATCAATCCAGCAAATGGTTTTCATATCCTTCAATTACTCTTAATCCTCCTGAAAACACTGTAGATTAAGAACAATAATTTAATAAAATTAAGGCAACAATACACTTGACAGTCATTGTCATGTTATTCTAAAAAAATATTAAGCCAACAATTGTTTGCTTGAATAGGCTGAAGTGCGGGCTTTCTTCGATGTGCATGAGCAAGAAGGGAGCCACCCAGGTGGGGTCCACTTGGAGATGACTGGCCAGAATGTGACTGAGTGTATAGGTGGGTCCCGCACAATCACTTATGATGACTTGGGATCGCGTTATCATACGCACTGCGACCCAAGACTGAATGCTTCACAATCTCTTGAGTTGGCCTTCATCATTGCCGAGAGGCTCAGGAAGAGAAGAATTGCATCTTGGTCCCTCTAATGAAAATTATTACCATTTTAGTTCCTCAGCCGACTTGTCTTTGGATCTATAGAACGAGTAAATGGTATTTTGTTTTTCTTGACTTCTGGAAGGTTTTAGTTATCTACTATTTGTCTTCTTTTCTTATATTGTCTCAGAAAACGTAAAATGATATATATTACATATGCAATAGAATGAAATAAAGTTAATGAGATTCTTTTTGCACTACTCTTGAGTTTTCATTCTCTTTGCTTTATTCCCCCTTGATTTCCTTTCTTTTCTTTTCTTTTGTTGTTTCCGTCTTCTAGGTCAAGATGATAAATAAAACTGTTCACCAGCCGGCCTTCAAAAAAAAGATAAATAAAACTGTTATATCTTGCTTTTGACATGGTATGCTATTTTCTTTATAAGTCCTGAAAAACCTGAATCATAGGTTTGATGATTGATGAAAGCAAACCATGCGTCTGCTTAATCAAATTCATTGTTATAGTTGGAACATTGATGATTGTCGATTGATGAAAGGAAAAGTATCGATCAATGTTGTGTAATATACAATACTAGCGGAAGACCGGAACACGGTGAAATCAGTGAAAAATATATGAAATATATCAATATATGATCATATTGATAGAGAGAATTAAGGCGTTGTGATAGGCTGATAGCCTATATTTTTGATGAAGTTGACCATTAATTTTTTACCTAATGATGTTGGTATAAATTTTATATAGTCTACATATCATATCTATAATAAATGATGAGATTTGATGTATTTGTTATCGAGCAGCTTATACAGTCATTAATTCATCAGCATACTCAAAACTGTATCAAAATTGACTGTTTGGTTGCACATATCTGTAATATATAATATATAATTTTTATTTTTATTTAATTTGATTAAAAAATATTACTAAATTTGCCAATATAGCTACTATCAAGTAACTCTTTCCCTCTTTTTTTTTTCTAATGTTTATAGTTAGAGCCGGTGTAAATGTTAGACACTAAAATCAGAGTAACAGAGAAACCGACATTTTTCAACCATCAACTATTATTGACAATCATTAACACTCCTTATCGTAACAAAACTTCCAAGATTTACTTTTACCCTCTTCCCCTACGAAATTACAAAGAGCAACGAAATGAGTATATATTTAAAAAAAAAAAAATCAAACAAACTGCATTTTTTGTTTTAGTAGATTTTTCATGGAGATGAGCCTGAGGGACTGTCGTGCGTTGACTCCTTGGAGGCTCTAAACTTCCATCCCTTAATCATTGGTTTAACCTTCTCTGTAGTCTTAACGATCATGAAGAACAACAACCGGTACAGCACGACCATGCCGAATAAAATTGCAAGATCAATCCACTTATTGTGCATTTCAACCTCCCATATATCCCGGCAAATCTCCTCGCCCGTTATAGTTGGCGGCCCACCAGCCTGATTGTTCGGGAATGTGAGCCCCAGAAACTCATTCTTATAAAATCCTTGGAACGTGTACTTGTGAAACGAGATGTAGTACATTGGGTACCGCCAGACCGGCTTAGGCAAATCATTGGGCAGTCTGAAAAAGCCTCCGGCAAGCATCATGACGCCTTGGAGACCGGCGCCGGTGATGATGCCCATGAGAAAATCTGGCACGATGCTCGCAACTATCATCATGAGGCCTTCAACAAGCATCATGCACATGAAGAGCAACAACGCGAAGTAGACGAAGTGGTCCGCACTGCGTTGGAGGCCAGTCAAGTAGTATGCAATTGCACCTGGTATGACTGAGATAAGTGCCAGGTATGGAATGGCTGATATGCTGTTTGAAATCACAAATGAACCTACACCGTAGTGCCCATTTAGCCTCTCTCTCTGAAAAACCTGTAATTTCAAAATTATGATCATGTTAGCGTAAATTAAGGACATACTCACATACGATTTGACAAAATATTTTGGGCCGTAAATAATGGACTCAATTTGGGTGCATAGTCCCAGCCCAAATTAGGAAAGTAGCCTAATCACCTTCATATCCTCAACAAATGATGGAAATCCTCCAATTGCCATAAAGGTCAGGAAAGAAGCAACAAACATAAGCATGGAACCTCTCGCCTGTCAAAAGGGTAAGAAAACAATGTCAAAACTTGAAAGTACTAGTACTCTGTGTAGGAAAATGTATGTCTGGAGGTGTGTAAAAGTTTACATACTTGAATTGATCCATAGGAGTGACCAATGTTGTAGAAAATGGTGCCATCACAGATACAAAGTGCAATGTAAATCGCAAGTCGTAACCAATAATAGCCCAAGTCTCGGTACATATTCACGAATGATCGACGCGTGAGAACAAGAGACTGTGTCAGGAAGCTTGCCTGTCCACCTTTACTCACAGTTGCTCCTTCCTGATATCATGAAACAAAAAAAATTGTTGGATCATGGTACTTTGACATATTATTTTAGATACATTTAAGCGATACCAGTAATTTTAACTGCAAAATCCTCATCCAATTGGACATTTCGTAATCATTCGTTTAATGCCAATCCTCATTTTCACTAAGTGAAATTTTTGTTGAAAATATGGATTTAACTTATACCACCCAATGGAAGGTTGATGTAATATATAGTGTTTAGAACGGCTCATTAATTTATGATTCTTTATTCTTACCACTTGGCGTATCTCTGCAATCTCTTGTAAAACTTTCTGTGCATGACTTGAAGACTTGTAGGAATTGACGAGGTGCTGGATCGCCTGAGCTGCGTTGGTTGTCCTAGCCTCTGCGTTTCCCTCCTAATAAATAACAATACATAGATGATAGATCGTTTAGACTATTTGACTAAACTCCAATTTAATTATCTTATTTTTAAAAAAGTCCAACCTTATCGAAGTCCTTGTTGATTGTTCTTAAGAAGTGATCAGAAGGATTTCTCAACGGTGGACAAGGGAACCCGTTTGAAGCGAAGAACTGCAAGAGCAAGTACAAAAATATTATCTTCAATTTTTTACAAAAATAATAACAGGATGAAAACATAATTAATTATTTCGATGTCGATGGTAGAAAGTAGAAAGAGTTTACCTACTGTCAATAAATATTGTATGATCAAGTAAACAGGTTCTCATATCGCTTCTAGTTAATTAATATGAATTAGATTTCTGTATTCTTCACATCCACAAAGAATTAATTTCATCTAATTCTATCTTTTACCATTAAGTTCTTATGGGAAAAGATCACAATTATAATCGAATAAAAACAGTAGTTACTTTAGTACTTAGTTTCAGATATAAAGCAGATTAAATGTAAATCCATATACGGATAAACAGCAACATATGCAAAATTTCATAAAATATTATAAAGAAGTTATGTATCTGTTGAAATAAGTCTACTAATTAAATAATTAATACTTCATACTCCCTATTAAACTTCACAATCAAACTTAAAAAATGTTATAAGATTAAATTTATTAGTACAAGTATAAACTATAATTTTGTACATCTAATGAAAAAACAACTAAACAAGTACCAAATACTTTTTGTGCAGGAATGATAACTGCCATCTGCAGTTTTGCCATCTCTGTCATCGTTAAATATAAAGTGAACATATACAACAAATAAGGTGAACATATAGATATCTAAGTGAACACTTACAAACAAATAAGCGTTGTCATTATTTGTTCAGAATTTTACATGTATATTCAATTTATTTTCATTGAAATTATTTGTTTGTAAGTGTTCACTTAGATCATCTATATGTTCACGTTATTTACTTTATATATGTTCATTTTATATTTAGGGATGGAAAGAATGACAAAACTGCATATGACAGTAATCAATTTCCCTTTTTTTTGGCAGTTGTTACCCCAAAGTTGACCGATTATGTGAAAGTGGAACTTGTTATCTTAATTAAGCTGTGCCATCCGGCCCTATCAGCATTAATGATTTGGTACAAACGAAAAAGAAATAGTCGTCCAATTCCACCTGTCTTTAAAAACTATTTGTTCCTTTTTGACTCTCCTGGCAGGAAAGCTACGGTTTGACCATAGTACAATACAATTTATATTTCACTATAACTGAGAGACCTGAATCTTCTATGTAAATAATACAATATCCCAAGTAGTAAAACCCAATTACTGGTATATTGCGCTGATGCAATGCATTTGTTATATACCAGCAGTAAAAAAATGTCGCCGGGCATAACTGACCGAGAATTTAGCGTTTACTTTAATTTTTGAACAGTTGGCCTAGTAAATATTAAAAATATGCAAATGAAGAAAGCAAATTAAATACCAAGTCTATTGTCGTTAATTTAGCTTATTTAATACCATGCCCTCTTTTAGTTAAGAAATTTTATATTGATAGCGGGGCTTAGCCGCCTTAATAAATGCTGTATGTTCTTTTCCAGCTTGTGACAACTTGGAAGCTGACATGTATAAAGCATAAAAGAGCATTAACAATTCTTCTGATCTTATCTCCTTATGATTCAGTTACAATTTTCTCTATTAGGATGCATGTACTGCGCATCAATCCTTATACTAATGTTTGCACAAGTCTGAACCCTTTTTTATTTTTTTATTTTTATTTTTTTTTGCTCATCAAAAGCATAATTAATCACGAAATGCTGAAGCACTTATTGTTAAGAAAATAACAATTATAGAAAAAATAAATACTTGGGATAAAATTAATGAAGAGGGAGGAGGTCAGAAGGAAAAAAATGTCAACTAAATAAATAAAATAAGCACCTCGCTTGTGTCTTTTGCAGCGCCAAAGTAGACGGTCTTGCCGTATGCCAGCAGACACAGCCCATGGAACAGGTCGAACACCTCGCTGCTCGGCTGGTGAATTGCCGCCACGACTGTCATCCCTTCCCGCCTTGCAAGTTTCGCAATCCGACTCATGACATGGTATGAAGCTGCACTGTCCAACCCGCTAGTAGGTTCATCAAGGAACAGCAGCTCCGGCCGGGTCAATATCTCCATGCATATGCTGACCCTTCGCTTTTGCCCACCGCTTATGCCTTTGTGGGCCCACCCTCCGATTCTGGTGTTCGCAGCCCCAGTGAGGCCCATCTCATCTATAGTCTCCTCTGCTCGCTTCCTCTTATCGGCCAGTGACATGGAGTCCGGCAACTGGAGCTGTGCTGAGTAGTACACTACCTCTCTCACCGTTAGAGTTGTCATTAGCACGTCATCTTGCGTGACATATGCCTGTATCAAGGAATTTATCAGTAAGCTTAACATGGCTTTTCTAAAATTCTTTGAATGTCTTGTAGCAATCAAGGGCATGTAGAATTACCGAGGTACCAAACGCAAGCTTTTGGCGCCGTCCATTGAGCAAGATATCTCCGGTTTGGCTGACACCTGACCCTAGTCGTCCTGTCAATTAAGTTCAACACATGTTAGCTCAAAATCAATCATCAGATAATGACTCAAAGGATTCAATGCAAAAACAGAATTGATATAAAAGATTGAATGTTTTACCGGCTAAGGTATCGAGAAGAGTAGATTTGCCGCAACCAGAAGGACCCATGATAGCCAAAACTTCTCCGGGCCGTGCAAACCCGTTGAGGCCAGAGAGGATCGGTACATTATTGCCCTTCCCACTTTCCGCTGAAACACACAAATCCTCCCAGGTAAGCAAGATTCCCCGATCCTTGCGCATTGAATCTTGCGTCTTATACGCATCTCCAGACGGCATTGTGATTGCCACTGACTCCATGGAGTGGCGGCTTGTGCTATTGATAGACCGCTGATGCAACGGTGGCGGAACGGCCTTCGAGTCGCCAAAAGGGAAGTGGTCATGTGTGCTGTTGTTGTTTTCATCGCGAGTTGGATTTGGTGTCCATCTAGGCACATTTGGAGATGTATCCATTTGTATGAGGCAGTGTGGCTAGACTTCTTAGTTCTTACTCTTAGCTTTTGAAACCGTTGCTTTAAATAGGAACATGCCAATTGCTTTAACAGTTTAACTGGCTTCCAGGAAGCTATACATGAGACGTGACGTAATAATGCTTGCGAGGGATTGTTTGCGACCCACCTTGTGCAGATATATTATCATCTAACCCGTTATATAGGAATTAAGTAACGAAGTAACTTTAATAATTTTCTTCTTACACGTATATGCATATTAGAAATATATTCAATCCATAGTAACCGGGAACTATAATAGGTGGATATTATTTCCAATTTTGCGTTTACCTCAAATTTTTAAGATAACAACAATAATTTAGTCGATACCTCTGACTAAACACACGTTCATACATTCTTAAACGCATAGAATTATAGTTCTTATTTTTAGCACTAAGAAAATTTCTTTAAAAGTTTAAATGTATGTGCTCTATCAGAACCGTTGAATGCACGCATCGAATAACTAAATCTATTCTTATCAATTTTGTTTTTTGAAAATATAAATATTATTTTTTTAAAGTTCGAAATAAATTTGGAGTGACCAAATGTGTATATCAAAAGATGCAAAACAAGAAGAAATGATGATCAAGAGGGTTAAGTTTCAAATCTTATTGATCATATAATCCATAGACCTCTCCTCATATAAAGAAGATATGTATAATTAATGTGGCTAATTTAGGTAACGACACAAAATTAATACGACTTCCTTTATGTTCCTCTGGATAATTTTTTGTACAGCTTATCGTGTTATTTTTCTTTGCATGTCTTTATCATTTAAAAAAATAATTCTTACACAAAATTTACTATATGTTAAATGTAAAAATTTAGTTGAATTTTGAAAGTAGATTCAACATGCATGACCATTGTTTAGTTATATATGAATTTGAAATCGGAACTAGCTGACAATCAATTTTACTCCGCATGCAGTTGTCAAATATAAAGTTGAAACATAAACTCGATTTTATTATATAACATTATAAAAGAAAAATAAGTGAAAACCAAGCTTCTAAATTTCTCCGAAATAACGGCGAAATAACAGAAATAGCGGTATTCTGTGTCAAACCGCATGAACGTTACAGTCTTAATTGAGAAAATGACGTAACGCGTTATTTCAGTTATTTCAGCGATATAACGCGTTATTTCAGTTATTTCAACGAAATAACAAGCTGTTATTGCTACTATTGTTAAATTGTGTATTCAATATTGAACTATTGTTAAATTGGTACAAGCTGCTACTGCTACTTAATATTGGTACACTGCAGTATATTGAATTTGGTATGGTTGTATGCTATTTGTATGGAGTATTGGAGATGTATAAACATATAAATTGATAGTTATAGAATTGATGCGTGTCAAACTTTGAAAAAAAAAACACTACACCGTTATAACATCGAAATAACACCGAAATAACATGGGGACCTGGACCGTCATACCGAAAAAATCGAAATTTAAAAGCTTGGTGAAAACTGATGCTTACTATTTTAGTATTGACTTTTTTAATTAACAGTCTTTGATAATTTGTGAATTAATGTTATAATTGATTAATATATTAAAAAAATAGTCTTTGATAACTTACCACTTGACTTATTTGCTATCCGTGTTATTTTTGCGTTTATAGTAATAAAAGAGTTTATGCATAACAGTCATATCTATTGAGAATCGATCTCTAATTTAGTGATTTAGGTAGCAAATTAAAAAAATTCAGTTAAAGATTCTTTATGCATATTTCAAGTTAGAAGATTTAAATTTCATCTTTATTCCAAAAAATATAGAATATCTGCCCTTCTACCGTACCCTATCCAAGAAAAATGAGGCACCAATTAACAACCTTATGGATGTTACTTTAACTAGCAAAAGATGTCCTCAATAGATGCCCTCAATACGTGGGCAAATAAAAAAAATAAAATATTTATATTATTTTTTGTTATATATAAAACGTTACATGTTAGGCAATAAAGATATGGTAAAATCAATAATTTAGTCTTTCCTTTTAAATAAATAGCTAATTTGGTAGTAACTTAATTTTTTTAAAAAAAAGTCTAACTTTGATCTAGACTACTGATCAAATCAAATTACACAAATCAATGGTCCATAATTGATATAAGATTGTTTGCACCCTTTTATCTGACAAGTTTACTCCTTTTATATGACAAGTTTACTCTTTTTATTTATATGGGTGCTTTATAAGTTCAATCAATGGTCCATAATTGATATAAGAATTGTTTACACCCTTTTATCTGACAAGTTTACTCCTTTTATATGACAAGTTTTACTCTTTTTATATGAATTCTTTATAAATAGTATAGATATAGATAGATAGATATAGATATAGATAATAGTAAATTAGTAATTAAAAAAAAAGAATATTAGAGATGCTTGCGTTTACCCCCCCCCCCTCCCACGCCCAAAAAAAAAAAGAAAAAAAAGAAGAAGAAGAAGAAAAAGAAATATTGACTAGTCTGTTCCTCTATCTACCGTGCCTGATCCAACAATCTATGAACCAACAAAGGAACAATCTTGCGGATGTTGCTTCGATAGACGAAATGAAAAAAAAATCTTACGGTTGTGATGATTAATTGCGTTACGAGTCATCCCCTGGTTTTTTGTTCCTATAGGGTTTCGTTTTGATTTTTCGTTAGTGGATATAGCCACCTTTGCGCTTGACCCACCTCACACTATTGGTGCCATTGAAGCATTCTTTCCTTCAGAAGAATAATAATAATAATAATAATAATAATAATAACAAGCAGCCATGTCTTTTGGACTGACTTGATATTTTTTTAAAATTCAAACTTGATATTATTATTATCGATATATGTTATCTATATATGCATGTGTATAAAAAACAATTGGAACTGATGCATACATATGTTTTTAGGAATGGCCATTATACAGTGTAGCATATTTGTAAAACAGTTCTACTGTTTTCACTCTTTTTTTAATTAATAGTGTTTGATAATTTATGAAGTAATGTTCTAATTGATTAACAGATTAATTTATAAACTAATGTTAAAGTTAGTTAGCGCTTTTTAAATATGATTTAGCTTTTTTTGGGTCCCAATCAGCTCATAAAGTTTATGGAATTCAAAGATAGTTCAAAACTTGATTCAATGGATAAGACCTTAGGATTATTTGAATGTAAAGTCAACACGATAATTAATAGGTCAAATATGAATGTGAAATTCAGAATAAGTTGACAAAAAATTCAACTCCAAGTTGTCGTATATAAATTTTGAATTTCAAAATTGTTGTTATTATGACTTATCAGTTGTATATATATCATTTATATAAAACTACTGGAGCTAATTCATATAATATTGGAATATATTAAATAGTGTAGCAAATATTATAAAACTTTTTTACGTTTTGACTTTTTATTAAGTTAATAGTCTTTAATAATTTATTAATTAATGTTCTACTTGTATAAAAATATTTTTACTAGTAACAATCGTATAAATTTTTACTAGAAGTGCTCTTGTTGCTGGAGTTTTTTTTTTTTTTACTACTTGTATAATGTCCACCATTTAGAGTATTTTACACATTAAACCATGTTTGACCAAATCAACTTAAGTATGAATATTAGGCAAATTGTGTAGCGGACCATTTCTTTTTATATAGGCTGCTTCCCCCATCGCTTTTTTTTTTAACAAAAAATATAAACAATTGTGATTAATTTGAGCAAAAATAAAATTTAAACTGAATTGAAAAGATTGGCCCGTCTCTGATTTTCCCTGTAAAATTTGCATACGGCTGTCAATGGTACATTTTTAATCGTTTATCCTACTCGTATCGTATTCGATAAGACGGGTATGGGTAAGATTTTATTTTCGTTAAGTTCGGGTATGTGTATGGATAAAATTTTTTTTTGTTAATTTATTGGATAAGGGTATGGGTAAGGCTATTTCGTATTTGTTAATTACCCGTACCGTTAATCTTTATCTAACCAAAAAATATAATTGTAAGATTGAATTAATACGTTAATAACAAACTAAAATCCAAAAGATATATTTGTAAGATTCAATTGATATGTTAATAATTAAACTAGGCAATTAAATTATAAGATTTGATTGAAATAATACTACGTTAAATTGAAAAGATATAATGGTAAGATTCAATGATATGTTAATTATATTTTTTTTTCATTCACGGGCTACATTAAAAAAAATAATAAACTTTTTCAGAAAATCATTTCTTCTCAGTTGTCATTTGAGAAAATATTGTATAATTAATTAATTAGTATTAGTTATATAATTTTTTGTGGCAATTGACATGAGAAGATATAGTATGATTTTATTATATTTAAAGTATTATTCAATGTTGCATTTTATTAATATATATATATGATAATATTTATTTATCTCTATTGTACAATATTTTTTCATTGAGTTATTAACATTATTAGTCATTTTCTACCGTTAATTCTTAACGGGTAAGGGTAGGATACGGGTGAAGTTAAATTTTTACGGGTAAGAGTAGGGTATGGGTAAAAAATTTTTTAATAGGTACGGATATGAAAAATATTTCTACCGTATCGTACCATACCCATTGACAGCCCTAAATTTGCACAATATAATAATAATTGGGCATATATAATCTACCAAAAATGAACTGATAATTATTATCACTCAATTTATGGATAAGATATGCATGCCCGCATGTACACTTACCATATTTAATTAATAGAATGTATTTGTTAAACCATAATCCGAATTAATCTTATAAATTTCAGAAATTTAATGTGATGGAAAGTCAGCAGACAAATATACTTTTGACCGCCAATTTAAAATATCATGCTCTGCTGAAGCGCTAACAAATACCGTGTTTTGGATTTGAATCTTTTTGACTTCCTGAGTTTATTTGGAGCAAATTAGGGTGCAGCCGCGGCCTTATCTACTTGAATGATATCATGGTCTATTGTCTGTTGTTAATAAGCAGAAAACAGTAAAAGGAAAAGTTTATTGAGATTTAGAACTGAATTTCCTGAAGGAGTGAGTTTTCTTAACGAAGACTTTGGCATATTATTTTTCTCTATTTTGAAAGCAATATGATTCATACTTAAAAAAATTGGAAAAGATAAAATTGGTAAACAAAAAACGTGAGAAAATAAAAGTTATAAGAGGACAACGATCGATTAATTTAAAAAGAACAATTCACTCTTATATACTTTTTAAACGTTATTTGTTTCTATCAAAATTTCAAAACATGAGAAATCGATTCCAATCCTGGCTAGCTTAATAATGGACACGTGGGTCTAAGTTTCAAGGATTTGTTCAAATGCCAAAACGGACTGGAAATTGGATTCAAGGGTCAAAAAGAGAATCGATATTAAAAAAAAAAACATTGCACGTATGGCACGCACAAGCCGCAAGGATGTCTTTTTTATGAAGCGGAAAAGATTTATGTCTTTATCAAAATCAATAGAATTGAATTTGGAACTCCCACGATATTGAAATTTCTGATCAGAATCTAATAAAATGTTAGATTTCGTTTCATTTGATCGGATTCTTTGAAAAAATTCAACTTCATTGAAATCTTGGAAATTGAACTGAAATTTGGTCGGATTTCGCGAGGGGAATAGACACTTAATTGGAAAAAACCTTAATACCCCGCCTTTTATTCAAATAGATAAAGACAAAGTAGACCTTTTCAAGAATTCAAATCAATTTTTTTTACATTTATTCTGATAATGAGATTTCAATTGAAAATCATCTCCAATCAATTCTAATCCAATAAAATAAAATGAAATCCTATGTCTACATTATTTTGATGAGTGCCTTATTGTGCACCCACTGCAAAGCAAGCAAACAACAGTAGAAATATATATAATTGCCTACGGGCTTTTACAAACAACAAAATAATACAATACATTATCTTAATAGAAAGAAAAAAAAAAAAGTAGGACTAATTAAGAGCAGAAAACCCGACAAGCTACTAGGCAACTGTATGGCCCATACAGTATATGGGTAACGGAATTGGATTTGCTCACCCCGAAAATGATGGAATACCCTCAAATTACTTAAATATTTTTCTACTCTTAATTAAATGTAAAAATGTGATTAATTTAATTTTGTATTCTAATATAACAGTGGATTGATCATTTTAGAGATGTTCTATCATTTTAAGCGTTCCCAAATCCATTTCCTTCAACGGCGCGCATGTTGTCAGTTGCAGATATCTATTACGAACACATAATTAATACTTCTAAATATTTAAGTAATTAAATAATTATTATATTATGTATATTATTATGCTATAAATAATTTCATATCCACATATATTCGAATTTGTATAAAGTTATAAACTGATATAATATATTTATATGAGGAGAGCTCCGGTGCCCTACTATTATTATATATATGCATATTTGATAAAAGAAAATTTAATTATCAGTTTGAAATCGTAGTCATTAACTACATGTGAATATCCGAATTTGATTAAAATATATTTAATTTTATATTTTAGCATTTACTAATATCTGATATATAATTTTAATATTATATGTCAGATATAAACAAAATGAGCAAGGTTCTAGTGCCATCATTTTTGGATGCCATAAGTTGCCATAATTTGATATTTTATTAATATTTACAAAATTTAAAATTCAAATGTTGAATCCAATTCGTTGACCTTGTTCAATTTAACGAGCGATGATTTTTATATAAGTTTTATAAAATTTGGAGTTGATTTAATATTCGATTAAGTGATTAAACGATGAACGTATTAGAATCAATCAGCCATAATTAACCAGATTCGTTCATTTATTGACCACTTAATCACATAACAAATCAACTCTAAATTTTATAAAACTTATATAGAAATGCATCGCTAATTAAATATAAAAAGATTAACGGTTTGGATTTAAAATTAAAATTTAAAATTTTTAAATATTAATAAAATATAAAGTTGTGATAACTTATAACACAAAAGAACCTTCCTTGAAAACAATTTAGCTATAGCTTTCAAAGTTCCAAAAATTCCATGAATAGAAGAGAACAAAGTACACATGCAGAGGAATTTTATGACAAGGTGACCGGCTGACAGCAACTAGCTTTCACACTAATTCAGGAGTGTAGCTCAATAAAATAAATAAATAAGAAAAATTCAGTCGTAGAAGATATTTTGTAATCGAATTTAAATTTAGATTGTTAATTTAATTTTTAAAATTATAAATAAAGATGTCTGATTAGAAGTTAAGTCTGGATTCAAACTTACATCCGGGATAAAAAAAATATTTAAACAAATAAATAAATGTGTTAAAGATCAGAATTGCAAAACATTGTCTATAGAGTTTTCAACTACAGATCCTCATTAAAAACTTCGTTTGCATATATTTAAATATTAACGGCTTGTTGCGTGAAGTGCTTCTCACCACCTTAATATACGACAGCTATTGATTCAGGCTCAAGTCTAGTTGAATTTTAAGAACGAGTTGATCAGATTTACACAAGTCGGAATTTATATTATCAAAATTAAATCTTATTCTATTTATTATCTGCCCAGCTTGTTCTTTTTCCTCTCTATTATTATTATTATTATTATTATTATTATTATTTTTATTATTATTATTATTATTATTATTATTATTATTATTATTATTATTATTATTATTATTATTGTTATTGTTATTATTATATTTGGAAGGGAGAGATTGGATCAGATTTTAATGAACGGACACGTAGCATATAAAAATTTATTTGTTTGCAGTAAAAATAAAAGCGTTTATAATATTAATTTCTCGTTCCAAAGTATGTAGATCTTTGCTATTCATAAATCATAAATGGCCCTGTGGAATGGTTTTATTCAAATTATCGCTACAATATACTCTGAATTTAGAGTAGGTTTTGTACTTTAAAGAGAAACCATCAAACTGTGCAATTAACCCCCCCCTCCCCCTTTATTATGATGAAATTTGGTTGTTTGGTAAATTAATTAACGAAAGAGTCGGCATACCATCCTCTGATTAATTAGGTGAACATCAAATAGTCTACAACCAACGTGTGGTAGGTTCCTAATTCCTATTTCACCAGGTTCTTCGTTAATATTCAACTAATAAATAAGAAGCATAGACTGCTCTTATTTTTATTTTTATTTTTTTGAGTCGAAGTATATACTGCTCTGAAACTAGATACTAGGCACAACGTTGGGTCGTTGGCACTACAGTTATTATTTGTGCATATTATAACTTTTTTTATACATTCGAAATTTGTTTATGTGCATGTGAAAGTTAATATAGATCGTATCTAGCGGTTTATTTTTGCAATTTAAGTTTTAAAATCATGTTATTCACAATTTAAAAAAATGAAGCCATCTCAACCCATCAAAATTCAGAGTTTTAAGCAGAGAATAAAATTAAGGAAATAATTGCTCCATACGGTCTATTGTTACATAAAAATCCATCAAATTAAATAATCACAAAACAAATCGTGGACCTCAACCAATCCTTAAGTCGAATATCATAAACATCAAAACTTGGAAGTTTAGCATTTTAACGAAAGAGCGAAAAATTAAACAATGATTGCCGTACGTAGACCATTTAAATTTAGCAGTTCTAGTGCAAAAGAAATCAACAAATTTAAAAAAGTTCACATAAACGCCAATACCTCCACTAAAGAATCCATTTGTATATTTGTTGGAGAAAGTTGGTGAAAGATCATCAAAATTCAAATTTTAGATGTAGAAAGTTATAATCTCAACAACTAACACTAGTGTATGAAAATTCTGGGTAGCATGCTGCCGTTTCGTTAAGAAAAATGAAAAAAATCCATTATAAAAATTTAAGGTACACTTGCATCTGTTCTGTCTGGTGTTCTTCAAAATGACACGATATGATCATGTTGGCACAACACGACATTACACAAATACAAAATTGAAACGGACACGATCATGTTATTGTGTTGTGTTGGGACAATAAAAAATTTGACACGATCCAACACAAAATGATTCAACACGCAATACAAATTTAATTATTAATGTTGATTATTTAAACAAAATTAATAATTTAAATTCAATTTAAATACTACATCATATTATTTAACATATTTGACTCATATTATTCTTATCTAATTATATTTTTTACAAAAATATTAATAAAAAGTTTAAAAACTTAACCAAATAATAAATTATTCATGTTTAATAAAAACTTTTTCTTTACTTTAATTTTTAATAATTTTTTTTAAAATAATAAAATAATCTGATCCAACTAATACGACGTTCCAACACGACATGGCATGATGTGTTTCGTGTTGGCTCCTTTCATCATTTAACACGGGACGATTTAAAAAAAATAGTTTGTGCCAACATGACACGACACAATACTCCAATACGGTCGTATTATTTAACACGACACGACACTACACCACACCACACCACACTCACTATTAGATAACCCTAGTTCTGCCTATTATTTTTCTAATTTATTGTGAGCTTATATATTTTAGTTTAGTTTTATTTATTGGTTACTTGACTCTACAAGAAACCGTTATGTTGATATTTCCTAGCAAAAACAAGAAGCCGATGATATCATTGGCATTTGTCTAATAACCATTCGTTTTTTCAAAAGAAAGATGCGCCTCCACGCCAGTTTGGCACCTGTCAGCTGAAAAGTCATATTAGATCGTCACACTTGGCATTCCTTCTCACGGTCAAAGGCATTTGCGACTTAATTTAAACACTTCTATTAATTTTCATTTTTTTTATTCAAATTTGGAAGAATATTTACATTAAGAAAAAAACAGGATCCAAACCCAGAACAGAGGTATTATAAGAGGTAAAAATTTAATCTTGCAAAACTAAATGAAAAGTCTCTGAAAGATATCATTGAATCTTTTTTTTTTTTGAGTTACAATAATATAGATTCGATCGTGTAATCAGAATAAAGAAGTATTCTCTCTATTTTCAAGTGTAGGAAAATTTAGGATTTAGTTTTTCCTTATTGGGTCTAAAACGTAGAAGGGCAGAAGACAAATACCGATTGATTAAATTGCGTGTATAACTAAAGTGCCTATTTATTTGACAGGTACATTTAAAGCAAAATTAAACAGTTTCAAAAAAAAGAAAAGAAAAAACAATTAGTGTGGTAGATGTTGATCCTCATATGTAAAGATTTTTTGTAGCAAGCACTAACTGATGACCAAGAAAAAGAAACAAAAAAAAAAAAAACAGAAGAATAAAACAGAGCCTCGATATCGATATAGAAGTATGCAAAACCATTATGTAAAATAACAGTACGTATTTATAGTTTCTTTTAAAAAAAAAACTTTAACTCACAACAATTTTTTTTTCATTTTAGCTCTATGTGTTGGACCCATTTTTACGTGTAAATTTTTTCTCTGCCAATCATTCCATTCCTTTTATTTAACATAGCAAGTTTGTGAGAGAATACAATTTTGGTCTGTCCAAACAATGTTTTGACCATGTAAAGCATGGTCGATAGTGGTGCTTGTCCCGCTATAGTAACTATGGTCTATGGAACAATCTTGCATGTGTTATACATCATGTTATGCATCATAAAAATAGAAAAATTGACGGTGAAAATGAATTATAGCCGTGACCCAAACTATGATTGTTGTGTTGGCCATAGCATGTTCTATCGACTGTCGGTTATAAACCGTAAGCCTAAACGGTGGTTATACTGGTCGTGTTTCATGAACTTAATTAGCTAAATGGGACAGTAAGCACTGAAGTTGTACAATAGGTACGTCACTGGACCAATCCAGCAGGTCGGATCAATGGAGATGTCCAGTTGGACAACCAAATTCCAAACCTAACTAGAAGCATAGTATGGGATAACCACCGTTGGACAAACAAGCTTGTTCTTATTCTTGTTCTTATTCCACACAACTTCCAAACATACCCAGGTGACCAGCCAATAGAATCGAGGTATGTACGTAGTAGCTGCGGGACTAGGGAGAAATAAGGGACTGTTGACATGTGCCTTGCACCTCTTAAGTCTTGTTTCTCCTCAACCAAAAGACCCTTCACTACATAATTTCGTAGCTGCCAAGTCGAGCCACAAAAGTAACCACTGTAGTGATGTTGAGAAGGTTTAGTGCATGAATTACACAACTAGAAGCATAGTGTGGGATAGCTGGAGCAGTCAGCCAGGGGCGGATCTAGTGGTCGTCGAGCCCTAAAGTCTCTCTTTAGTCTCAATGAATTTTTTCAACCATTGGAGCACTCAAAGGTGGGGCTGAAGAACAGAAAAAGAGAAACCGTTCAATCAAATAATTCATTAGAGCACTCAGCCCCACCTAAATATTTTTGCTAGATCCGCCACTGCAGTCAGCATAGTGTTCATCTTTATAATTTTTTTACTGTCATTTCTGAAGTAGTCAGATCGCATTTCTTCATTTCCAATAATTTTGAAACAAGAATTTTTTTTAAGATAAATTGGAGGTCTAAACCACCCAATTTATTTTTAAATTAAATTAAATGTCTATGAAAGATCTCCAGCCGGATTTCGAACATGCGACTTTTCACTCATCACTCAAAGAGTCAAGGTTCATTGCTCTTTATCACTAGACCAAAACCTGATTCTCGATTTTGAAACAAGAATTTGACTTTAACATCACATGCAATTCACATGAGCTTTGTAGTCAATAGAGAATAATTAACGAAATTTCACGGAAACTTTTTATGCAAAGGTTTGTTGATGTACACGAGAAGTCACTAGCTTCCAATTCTGAAGTAAACGGAAGACCGTAAGTTGTTATCCTTTATTTACTTTTTTCCTTTTGATCCTGTATTATATTAATTCCACATTTTGAAAAAAAATATTTATAGCATTTAAACCAGGTGGTCATTTGACATTTTAACATTCAAGTGAAATAAAACAACCACTTGATACCGACATTTTATTGGGACCTATTTTTTTTTAGTTTTACGGTCCAAGTAATACCTCTATATAATAATATTACTAATATTTTTTTTTGAAGATAAATTGATTCAAGTCTCCTAATTTATTTTTAAATTAAATGTCTATAAAAGACTCTCAGTCCGATTTCAAACTTACGACCTTTTATCAAGATACATGCATTGCTCTTTGTCACTAGACCAAGAACTAGTTCTTTTTGCTACGAGGACAACCTCAGCGTGTGAGACAACAATTGGACCAGTTTACTAATACTTAAAAAAAAATATATATGTAATGACAATCATAACGTAAAACAATATAAATTCTAATAAGTACAATACTATAAAATTGTATATAATATTATGAGGTCCAAATCATAAATCAATATAAATATATAATATTTTAAATTATTTCAATATTAAGATACCCCAGATTTAATACACTCTTGGTTTTGGAGGATATGGCACCAAAAGTTTACAAGCTGGTCATCTTTCATATCGAGCCATTGAAGCAGCGCGTCGCGCTATAATCGGACAATTCAACCGTACTATTAACGGGGAATTCCGACAAAATGGTAAGATTTGGGTACGACTTCTCGCGGATCTTTCTATTACGGGGAAACCCACAGAGGTGAGAATGGGAAGAGGAAAAGGAAAAGGAAATCCTACGGTTGATTACTAATTTACTAATTCCGTTCAATTAAACTAGCTTTATTTCAACTGATATATATATATATATATATACTATGGCGCATCGCGATGTATTGAGGTTTTTTTACATTGTGATCATTATCCGTCAACCGTTTTATAAATTGACAAATCTAATTAAACTAATCCAATCTACATATTAAAATTGTTAGGAAGTGTGTAATTTTCAATTTTTATGCTAATTATAACTAATTAAGCCATCGAAACAACACACACAACGGATCGTGCCCAAAAGCCATTCGACACAAGAGATAGGTGGGAAAATCAATACCTCATCCAATATCGTAATTGGATGGCTCGACCTAGGCATTGATGTCGATGGGGTGCTCTCCTTCGCCTCCTCCATGTTTGGCCTCGAGTCCACTAAGGTATTAACCAAGTTATTCTCGAATCGTGCTAGCGATAAGAATAACAAGTCTAATCCCAAAGCTTTCCCCTTCTTGCAAATAATTCACCAATTGATTTGTGGAAGAGGAAGAGCTCAACACATGAGCAATAGAATGGAAGAGAGAAGAGGGAGGCGGCGCACCATGGGGAGGTGGCGGCTAGGTGGAGAGAGGGAGAGAGAGAACCACCCAAAAGGAGCCTCCATATAGGTCCTTATATAGCCTCCAAACCCTAACACAAAGTTCACACTAATTACAAGTGTGCCACCCCACCTACCATCCTAATAGGACCGGCCTTCTAGTGGGCTTTGTTGGGCCACTAGCTCTTCTATTTAATGTCTCAATTCAATTAATTAAATGCCCATTCAATTGCTACTTAAATTGGACATTTAATTTACCAATAAATTAAAGCCCAATTAACTTAATTAAATTAAGTGTGTTGTTTATAAATAATTATTAACTTAATAATAATTATTTAGAGATTAGACAATGCATTAATTTATTTCTATATGATCCATTTGATTTAATTAATTATAACGGTCCATAACGTTATTTAATTAATTAATCAACTTATCATATTTTGCAATACTAACTGTTGCAAATAAATAAATAATGCACGTATGGTTAAACACTTTATTATGTGTGACCCTTTGAGGATTTATGCTATGTTGGACATGGAATTAAATCGCTATTTAATTCCAATAATCATAAGCGGTATCTAGCAACACGTTATGACTCCCAATTCGCATAAATAATGTACTGCTACAATATTTCAATCCTGCATAAGAGAATAATAATGTTTCTCTATTTTGATTCTTATGTCTCACGATATCATCGTATAATCCAAGATAGGAATGTGTCATTCTTGCAGATTATACGTTTCTTGATCTAGAGTTGATCGCTTAGTTGCGCGCATACGATCCAACTCCATAAAGGGGCCCAAACAGATATCGTCACTCACTAAGTGAATTAATGAGGGACATACGGTTTTCTTGATGATTAGCTTTTTCCCGCACAATTCAAGAGAACATAAATAAAGTCCGTATATCAGCCCTTATCGGGAATCAGCGGTAGACAATATTTATTGAACCTATCCTCATGTGGAAAAGATAAACATCTCAAACTTAGAACCAAAATCATAACGAAATAAACAATGACACATAACACAATCCATATGTTTATTTCATTGGGTCAAGTCCTGTACTATGTTCCATAACATATACATATGCAATTAAATTGGTAACTATTTACCTATGATTAGTAGAACTTAATCATCACTTAACTTGCATACTAATCTTATATGATAATTAATGTTCCTTGTTAATTATCAAGATTATGGACCGTTTAGATTTATTATTGTCATTCTAAAGAATGATCAACATAGATCTACTATTCAGATCCTCAACCTGAATAATCTGTCAATAATAAACCTAGGAACAGATGATAAAATATCATCCTACACATAAACTAATAATTAAGTCATTAAATTATTGACTTCTAGGACATAACTCTAACAGAAATCTCATTACAAACCAAATTTTATATTTTTTGAAATTTTTTTACTTTTTTTTCGAATTTTCTAAAACTTTTCTTTTTTGGAAACCAATTAATAATAAAAAAATTCTAAAAATGACATGTTTTAAAAAAAATTGAAAAAATTAGTAAAAAAATTTCAAAAAAAATATAAAATTTGGTTTGCAATGAGATTTCAATATATAGATTGAATTTGTTTAGTTAGAATTTCAATTTGTAAAACTATCGACAAATATGATTGCGATATACAAAAGCCTTAATACATCGCGATGTACCATAGCGATGTACCATAGCCTTAAACTATCGACAATTTGCATTTTACTTTAGAATTTGGTAAGTGCAAATAAGGTACAATTAGTAAATTAGGGTCGGATAGAAACTTATATTTCAAGGCCATAAGGGTCGGATAGAAACTTATTTTTCAAGGCCATAAGGGTCGGATAGAAACTTTTGAAGTCACGGGGTTGAAAATGTTAATTTAATCAATTAAGATTAAGCAACATTTGACCGCTGTTAAAAAAGGAGAATAAAACAATTAAAAAAACAATTGAAACATGATTGCAATATTCTGATATTATTTTTATAGGAACCATATAAAACGATTAAAAAAATGCCGTTTGTAATCTTCTTAAATAAAATCAGCTTTCTCAAATTGGAGATTTAACTGGTATTTGTGATGCTCGGTCTCTCTCTGTTAATTCCATTTAATTCCGAATATTTAAATTTGAGAGCAGGGTTTCGCTACCGAATTTCACAATTTCATTTTTTCATTAATTTTTCATATTTAGAAATTAAAACACCAAACTCAAACAGTTAACCTTGTTTAATTTAATGAAAAATGTGTTGTCCATAATTTATAAAAAAAAAGTACATGATAACACATTGCTCGTTAAATTGAACAAACTCAAACATTGTAGATTTGAAGTTAAAATTTTAATTTTAAAAAATTTAAAATTTTTTAAGATAAATTGGGGGTCAAGTCTCCCAGCTTATTTTTAAATTAAATTAAATATCTATAAAAGATCCCCACTAGATTTCGAACATGCGACCTCTCACTTGAAATACATTGCTCTTTGTCACTAGACTAAAGAGCTGATTCTTATTTTTTAAAAATTTAATTAAAAAAAATAAAATTATGGCATCTGGGGTCAAGCGGGCACCATTACTCTTCTCGAAAATTCATATGATTTTTTGAACCAAGAATTTATTTGCTCGGCTGACCTCTCCGCCAGGTTAACATATTGCGTGGATCGGTTTTCCCAAAAAAGCAATCCTGTTAAACGAATTGGTCTGATATTAATCTTGAACAAATTTAAATCTACCAATTGAAAAATTGGACTATTGCAACTTGCATACTTCATCAATCGTGTTAGCTTATAAGTCAATTTGTATGTACAAATAATCAATTATACAAATAAGTGGCAAGCAAATCGTTTTAACTTATAATTGTCCAGTTTGGCAATCATGTCACTATTTCTTGATTTCAACATTTTTTTTTTCCAAATTAGCTGCCTAAACTTTAGGCTGCTAGCTTTCATTAAACTAGATTTTAACAAGTAGGCTGCCAGCTTTCATGAAAATAGACCTTGGTTTGAAAGAAGAGCGCTTTAGGTGTACCCTAAATAATAAGCTTTTTCTTGCACGAATCAATTTCAAGTAAATAAATGTCCTGCATGTCAAGGTTTAGTACATTGTCGCTTTCCTTTCATGAATTCATCATTAAAATCTAAGAACAATTGTCAATATCGACTAAGTATATAACAATTCAGTAAATTAAGTCAAGGACGGATAATACAACTCACAAAAAGATAAATGACTTAGAAATTAAAAAAAATGTAAAATAACAATTCCCAAAATCTTGTGCTAAAACAAAACTACCCTTCAATACAATACACGTAAGCAAAAGTTGCATTGAAGGACCTAAAAACCAATTAAATAGTAACTTCTTCCTCCATATTTTCAGTTGTATTTACCGGCTCAACATCATGAGGAGGCACAACAGAATCATCTTCCAATAGTACGCTCTCCTCAAGTACTTTAACCGAGGCAGTAACATCTTTTTTACCAAGCCGAATTTCAAGCCTTTCCAGTAATTCCTTAGCGTCAGAAGGGGAAACCATGATGCTTAGGTTAGACTTCCCTTTCCAACATACTATAGCTATTGTCGAAGCATCTGCTTTCAGATCTGTACTGTTATTTCCTACTAAATAACAAGAGAAATATGTCAGTAAAATAGCTCACATTAAGGCCCTGATCAAAATCTCACTTTTTTAACATGGGAATTCATTTCATTTCATTTCGTTGGAAAATTCTTGATCAAAATGAACGGATTTGATGTCATTTAGTTGGAATTCCTATGTAATTAGATCTAACAAAATCCTACAAAATCTTATGAAATCAATTGAATTGAATTGAATTGAGTTGAAATCCCATGAAAAAACCATTTTGATCAGGGCCTAAGTCTAGTACATGAAACAAACATGACTAATGAAACTTAATTGACCTACAAGGAATCATCACACAATAATATCAATTTCAGCAGAAACTGGTACAATATTTGGTGAGATTTGATCATCATAAGTCTAGCTAACAAGATGCTCAGGTGTCCAGACCAATGCTTTTTGCATTATGATCCAGCACCTGCCAAACAATTATTTTTGACATTTTTTTAATCTAATTTATGTTAGTAAAAGTTTTGAGATATAGTTAGCATGTCAAATGTAGTCCCAGTACTCTCTCTGTACATAGCTGATGAAGTAATCTTTAAAATCTCACCTTGATGTAGAACAACCACACAGCACCCAGGCAACAGGGCTGATGCTTTCTGGCCAAGCGTGGAATCAACAAAATCCACAAACTTTACAGCACGGTACTTCAAAAGGTGCTCCAAATCAGAAAATGGTGCATACAATATTTGTTTGGTAAGGTATGGGAAGAGTAACTGTAGCCCTTCTGATGAAATTCTGTAAGCACATGCTGCCTCATCTTTAACCGTTTGCCTCTCCTGATAATAGACAATGCGTCAAATATCAAATCAAACTTCATTTTTTAATCAATATATTTTCCATAAATAGGCACCCAGTTACCCCAATAAGACCCAAACAGATCCAAAAATATGTTTATTCTACTATCTGCTAACCAAACATCACTTACAAACCTATCGTAGGCATGATATTTGCACTATATAAATCATACATATAATATTGGATCTCAAATATAAACATTATTTTAAAAAATTGTCAAGCACTCCCTGCCTACTTTTTAATCCTACTATCTCCTAATCAAGAATCATTTTATTGAGCACTTACAAAGATTTTCAATCCCAGAGAGGTTATCTTGAGCCACTGACCAACTTGTAAGTTGAGTTCAAGGATTTCACGGACTGATCGTGACACATAATATATCCTCTTGACATTAGTAGACTCATCGTTACGGGTAACAAGGTGACCTGCAAGAGGAAAATTTGCAGATACACCGTAGAAAGTTATTATGCTGTTAATAATAGTCTCATCAGTGAAAAACACAACAGGGTCAACCCCACGCCATTTCCCTTGCATCTGTAGCTTCCTCTTTCTATTATCAGTTTTACCGATTTGAACCCCATTTTCATCATTATTATCTGATAATGGTACCGCCTCTTGATCCTTCTTTTCTGATATTGTTTCAGTTTTTTCTTCTATGATTTTGGAGTCGTTATTATCTGATAATGGTACCGCCTCTTGATCCTTCTTTTCTGATATTGTTTCAGTGTTTTCTTCTATGATTTTGGAATCGGTATTGATCTCCAACACACTTTCAGCCTTCTGGATTTCTGATTCCTCCTCAAGTTTTGCACTCATGCGACCTCCATCTCTTTGCTTAGATTTAGTCTGTTTGTTGATCGAATGGTTTGCTGAAACAAAAAAGAAAAAGAAAACAAATACTCATCTAATTGTGACTATTCAAACTTCAAAAGTGTAAAGCAAAATGGCAAAAGTGGAAAGATAAATTCCTAATAAAGAGAAAAATCTACTCAAACATCTTAGTATCATGTATTTATCATAAATTACACAAATACTCAGTATCATGTGTTTCCTGTTTTGGTCCTTTAAATTTACAACTGCCACCAATTTAAGATTATCTCAAACATCTGCCATGAAAATAACTATTTTCTAAAGAACCATTAACTAAATGCCAACGTAGTACAGATGCTGTGAATAGTAATATCATTATTCATGGAATCACATATCAAGTAAATCGACACTTGCACAACTGCCCATGTTAGCATAAATTAATTGAAAACAATATTGCCATGAATTTCACCATGGATATCATCATGACAAGGATGCTAACATGATTTTTTTTTCAAACAGATTATTAAACTAGTGATGAAGGCCTAACTTGATGTAAATTGGAAAGCTTCAAGGGCCAAAATGATATTTTGAAACTTTTACAAACCAAATTGGAAAAGAGTAATATCAGTTGTGTAATTTACTCTTCTACTCTTCTATCAAAATTATCCTCCCAGACTCCATCCCTTACTTATTGTACTGATGGTTTGAAATAATTCCCATTAGCTACAGTAATTTTTGCAAATTCATGTGCAGTGTGATAATTGAAGTTTGCAAGGTAAAATTGAAAATTTCATTTTAAGATATATGCAGGGGCAGAGCAACAGGGCTGCAAAGGAGGGCTTTGCACTCCCTGTGATTTGAATTATTAGTACAATTACCATGTTATTTTTAATGAAATTGTGTATAATTAAGCAATTTGCACCCCCACCACAAAAGACTATGGCCCTGATCAAAATGGTTTTTTCACAGGATTTCAATTCAATTCAATTCAATTCAATTGATTTCATAGGATTTCGTTGGATCTAATTACATAGGAATTCCAACCAAATGACACCAAATCCGTTCATTTTGATCAAGAATTTTCCAACGAAATGAAATGAAATGAAATCCCATGTTAAAAAAATGAGATTTTGATCAGGGCCTATTTCTGCCTCCAACCCTGGATATATGTAAATAGATAAGCAAAAACAAAACAAAACATAAAAAACACAGCCTCCACCTGGAATAGGGGAGATCTTTTGCAGAACAGCTATAAAAAATGCCCCGCTATTCTGATCGTGTGGAACAATTCTCATGCAACGCTCAAGTGGAAGAACCGAAACTTCCATTTCACCTAGCTTTGCACTTGCATCAGACTCCCTGGGTTCTTCATTGACTGACCCTTCAGTTAAATGGTTCATAGCACCTTCATTGACAGTCTCTTTCCAACTTTGACCAGAAGGAAACATGCTTTGGACTATGGCAGATCTTCTTTGAACAGATACGTCTTTGTAAGTACTGAACCAAGACCCCCTATCGCGAACCTACGTATTTTGGAGAAAGATAAGATTTTTTACCTTTAATACCATCATAAAGCAGTTTTAAATACTAAGGGAATTTCAGTTACAATCCAGAAAATTTTCACATATAAACCAAAAAATAAATATTGTGGAAACTGCAAATTCCAAACCAAAAAGGGACTGTTGCATACTTTAGGAAACATGGAAATGGAAATATAAAGTAATGTTCTCCTGTTCCTCATTTGCTTCAAAACTTTTCTGAAAACATCCCTCTTTTCCACAGTTTGTCTCGATAGTCAGGATGAGAGGAGGACACATTGGGCATTTAGAAAAAAAGGAAAATTAAAATAAAAGGCATTCACATTATAGATAAGTAGTATTTCTCATTTTGCAAAGGCATGGTTAATGTTTCTCATATGTGTTTAAACTAAACAGAAAACTGACCTTCCACGTTTTAAGACCTGGCCGACGTACCAGCCCTGCTAGCTCATTTGAGACATCAAGCAGCTCAACTGAACCCTCACACCTTCTAAGAATCTATTTATAAGAATAAGAATTCAAAGGGTGGAGCATCAGAGATTTTAAATAAGGTGGGAAAAAAAGAGGTGAAGCTGCAGAAAATAATATATTACCTCAGCCACAACAGCCTCATTTTCAACCGGATTCATTGAACAGGTTGAATAAACCATCCTCCCTCCCACTTTAAGCAATGCCAGACCTGCATGTGGTTATATATACTAAAATCTCATATCTTTATCTGCATTCCCTTTTTAATGAAATGATTCAGATATGGTAGAATGCTCACCACGCACGGCAATTGCCACCTGGAGGCAATGAAGACCATTTCCCATACCAGCATTCCTGTACAATGATGATGGAGAAGATCAACAATAACAATAGTTATATACTATGATAGTAGTGAATAATAATAATGACAATAACTTGGAAAAATGGTTACCACTTTCGCCAAATATCAGGAGCCTTGCGTAGGGTCCCATCACCACTACAGGGGACATCACAGAGAACACGGTCAAACAGCAATTGAGATTTTTCTACCTGTCCATCTCCTCCCATAGAAATACCAGGGAAGTGCTGGGCTTCGTGATTTGTTACTATAAGATTAGCAGTGCTCATCCTCTTGGTTTGATGAATTAGTAAATTACATCTTTGTACATCAACATCGTTTGCAATAACCTGTTACGCAGAGAAATAAATAAAAGTGAGTACTTCCACCCAAAAATATACACTAGTTGCCAATAAAAATTACTTGCATACCAGTCCATCAGGGAGCTGTCCGGGTTTAGTACACCCATGAATAATCTCAAGCAACTGAAATGTCTTTGATCCTGGAGCAGCACACACTGAACAAAAGTCGCCACATTCGATCAATAATATGAAATATATACAGCAAAATCTTAATTGCACACTATTGTTGTATGATTATATGCAGTTTTGTACATACTGTCAAGGATGTGATTTTCGGGTAATACATTGAGGAACAAAGGAGGAACCTGCAATAGTGTGACACACAAAAGAAAAAACAATGATATTAACAAAGGTTTTGTTTGCAAGAAAAAATAAACATTAACAAGAGCATTCACCATGCTGACAGCTTCTTGCCTTGTGATATTGCCAATCTCATTTTCCTGCTTTAGAAACTCATGAAACCTGATATGAATTGGAAATGCTAAAATTAGTTGTTTAATGGGTATTAAATCATAAATTAACTATATTAACTTTCTTTTACCTCTCAAGTGCTTGGTTTTTTCTTAGTTGCATACGAGAAAAGTTAAGCTGCCACGCAAGATTCCCTGGATACCAAGGCAAAGGCCTGATAGCTTTCTCACCGTTTTCATTGTTAGCCTGATCAAAATGCATTTTTTGTTCACAAGTTAAAATGGTTTAAGTCACATGACCAATAAGGCAATAACAGATATCCACACCTTCACCAAAAATAATGTAATTGTACCTCTGCTTCCAAAGATTTAGCGAATTCTTTCTCGAGTTGTGATCGTATGTCCTCACTGAACTGCGCACTGTAAAATTACATGACAAAAAAATACCAAGTAACAATTAACTTATCAGTAAATCATGAAATCAGTATGTATGTGATGAGTAATCTCCCACCTGGCATTGATCCTAAAAGCTGCTGGCAAGGGTTTACGCAGAGTGGAGATGAACTCATCCCATTCTTCTTGACCAACAATTCTTTGCTCCTACAAATAAAACAAAAACAACAAAATCATCCACCCATTACCCAAACATAACCAAACACCAAGCACCGAACTGTACACATCTCACCTTGTAGTACTCATCAAAGCCAGGGTTTTGAGTGGCGAAGGGCTGCCACGTGGGGTTTTCCTCTGTTGGGTTTTCCACGGTGGGGCCGCCGGAGGGGTGGGCGGCGGGAGGAGCCTTGTTAGGGTTATGCTTCCAGACGTTGTCGCGGTTCTGCTGGAAGTGGCGGCGCTGAGTGCGGCCGCGCTTCTGACCGCCGCCCATGACCGACGCCGCTTGGTGCGAGAGGAGGAGAAGAGGGTTTGCGAGATCGACTCCCGTCGGGGTTTTGCGATAAGCGGTTTGTTGCGAGGTTTTGAGGTGGATTTGAATTGGAATTGGAGATGGTTTTGGGCCTAGAGAGGTAAGGTGCATATGCTCTTTGATTGGGCTTAGAATGAGCGCAGGGAAGTGTCTTGTCTATTTTTGTTCTCTCAATGTTAGCCGTGCAAACGGAACTCCGATTTAACCGTTGATCGTTTCATTTCGTCCTTTCAGAAGAGTTAATGAAATTATTTTTTAATCCGTTTGTTAACGAAACTGACCTCTTTCGATTCGTTTAACCGTTTATGTCATTTTTCAAGTATTTTTATGATTTTTTTAAAGTATCTATGAATAAATTTTGGTGAACTGAAATTTATGAACAAATTTTGGTGAATCGAAAATATTGCAGCATCAAACCGATCATTTATACATGTGAAATAGAAAAACATGTATAAAAATTAATTGTCAAAGCATAAAAATCAAACACAATTATACGTTTTGATTGTCTTTTGAAATGAAATAATTAACTTAAATTAATTTTCTTTTTATCGTTTCGTTGCGTTTGTATCATTTTAATGTTTTATTTTTTTTTTTTCCTTTTTCTCTTTGGTAAGTGTTTTTCTTTTTTTCCCTGTATGTTACTGCAAATCCGAACTGATGTTTTATGGGTGAAAGTTTCGGCGGTGCGTGGTCCATAGTGGATAGTGTAGATTGGTTTCTGAGGTATGATATACACCATCCAATGAAAACTATCCAACCATCCATCTTCTCCAACATCAAGAAAATAAATTTTATGGATGCCCAGGTCTATTTTTTCGCACACTGACATCATTATTTTCGTGTGATAACGTCATCAAATTTTTTTTGTGTGTTGACGTCATCAAATGGACAATTTATTGTTTAGTTAGATGCGTCAAGGGATGAGTTAAACTAATTAGGTGTTCAATTAGATGCATTTCAAAATTGAATTTTCGTATTTTTGTGTTCAGTTAAACATGTTAAGGGATGAGTTAAATTGAGTTATGTGTTCAGTTAGATGTATTGGTAATATGACGGTTTAGTTCTGATATGACGTAAATATGAATATTTAAAACAACAAAACAAACACTTACAACAACAAAAGAAAGAGAGACAAATATTAATTAAATAAACAAGCAACATAAATAAATAGAAAAATAAACCAAACACTTATAACAACAAAGCAAATATTTACAACAATAAACTGAACATATATACAAATTTCATAAGTAAGAAATAAATGATCATATTCAACATACAAATTGAACACTTATAACAACATCTTTCATATATGCAATAAACAAATTGAACAGATACACTCTTCACTACAAACATCTGCCCCAATCGGATAAGCACGATTTTTGAAGTGAGTTAACAACACGATCCCTTGATCTGAAAAATAGATCGGAGTGTACCTGTGTGTCTTCTTGACTCCTCTAGTGATCGGAGTGTGACAGTGTGTGGCTTATTAACTCCTCTGGTGGTCGAAACACGACAACCTGGTTGAACGCAACTAGGGTTTGAGGCGATATGGGCAGAGAGGAGAGAAGATGAGGCGATCTGGTTGGAGGCGCTAGGGTTTGATCTGGTAGGAGACAGGAGAGGAGAGGAGGCGACAAATCTTATCTAGTTGGTGGCGACGAAGGAGGGAGAGGAGAGGAGGCGGATCGGAAGAAACCATGGAGAAGAGAAACGATGGATGGAGAGGAGAAGCCATGACAATCTGGAGCGACGCGAGAGGAGAGAGAACCCATGCGGTCTGGAGAAAGTAGAGAGAAATAAACGGAGAAAAGATGCCTCTTTGAAGAGGTGGCTTGTTTTATATGCGGCTATGTATGGATGGGGTGGATGGGAATCTCTCGGATGGTAAACACCAATTACCTTGGTTTCTACCTATTTTTTTTAATCTTATTATTTTTCTAAAAAGGATTGTTGATGTTGGCCATAATTTTATCTCGTTCTATCTTATTCGAGTTCTTTTTTTTTATCAATTATTAATTAAATTATAATTATTTTCCCAAAAAAGAATGGGCGAGATCAAATTTTTTTGAATGCTAATAACACAATTGGGCGTGTTTGCACTGTTTGAGAATAAATAAGAAATAACTCTTCTAGAAAGAAAAATTAGAAAGTGTTGTTTTTAGAAGAAGAAATTGTTAGGAAATACTTAATTTTAATTTTTGTGACTAATTACACTTAATTAATCCAATTAAAACACAAGCAAATCGGATCTAGTGCTTAAATTCAATCCAACATAAGAGATAGGTGGGAAATTTATACCTCTCTTGATATTGTAATCAAGAGGCTCGATCCTACGGCTTAGAAATTGATGGGGTGCTCTCCAAACTCCTCCAATTCGAAACGCATCGAGTCCACTAAGGTATTAACCAAGTTATTCTCGAATTGTGCTAGCGATGAGAATAACAAGTCTAATTCCAAAATTTTCCCTTTATTCAATCAATTCACCAATTAATTTGTGGAAGGGATTGCTCAACACACGAGCCATTGAATGGAGATAAGAGAGAGAGGTGGGCGGCGCACCAAGGGGAAGAGGTGGCGGCTAGGAGAAGGGAGGAAGAGAACCATCCAAAGAAACCTCCATATAGGTCTTTATATAGCCTCCAAACCCTAGCACAAAGTTCACACTAATTACAAGTGTGCCACCCCACCTACCACCCTAATAGGGCCGGCCTCTTAGTGGGCTTTGTTGGGCTACTAGCTCTTATATTTAATGCCTCAATTCATTAATTAAAGGCTCATTCAATTGCTACTTAAAATTGGACATTTAATTTACCAATAAATTAAAGTCCAATTAACTTAATTTAAATTAAGTGTGTTGTTTATAAATAATTATTAACTTAATAATAATTATTTAGAGATTAGACAATGCATTAATTTATTTCTATATGATCCATTTGATTTAATTAATTAAACGGTCCATAACGTTATTTAATTAATTAATCAACTTATCATATTTTGCAATACTCAATATTGCAAATAAATAAATAATGCATGTATGGTTAAACACCTTATTATGTGTGACCCTTTGAGGATTTATGCTATGTTGGGCATGAAATTAAATCGCTATTTAATTCCAATAATCATAAGCGGTATCTAGCAACATGTTATGATTCCCAATTCGTATAAATAATGTACTGCTACAGTATTTAAATCCTGCATGAGAGAATAAAAGTATTTCTCTATTTTGATTCTTATATCTCACGATATCATCGTATAATCCAAGATAAGAATGTGTCATTCTTGCAGATTATATGTTTCTTGATCTAGAGTTGATCGCTTAGTTGCGCGCATACGATCTAACTCCATCAAGGGGCCCAAACAGATTTCGTCACTCCCTAAGTGAATTAACGAGGGACATGATTTTCTTATTGATTAGCTTTTTCCCTCACAATTTAAGAAAACATAAATAAAGTCCGTATAGCAGCCCTTATCGGGAATCCGCGGTAGACAATATTTATTGAACCTATCCTCATGTGGAAAAGATAAACATCTCAAACTTAGAACCAAAATCATAACGAAATAAATAATGACACATAACACAATACATATATTTATTTCGTTGGGTCAAGTCATGTACTATGTTCCATAACATATACATATGCAATTAAGTTGGTAACTCTTTACCTATGATTAGTAGAACTTAATCATCACTTAACTTGCATACTAATCTTATATGATAATTAATGTTCCTTTGTTAATTATCAAGATTATGGACCGTTTAGATTTATTATTGTCATTATGAAGAATGATCCATAGAGATCTACAATTCAGATTCTCAACCTGAATAATCTGTCAATAATAAACGTAGGAACAGATGATATCATAGACTAATATTTAAGTCATCAAATTATTGACTTTTAGGACATAACTCCAACAGAAATGTTATTTGGATGGTGATTGGTGAGTAGAGAATAAAAATGAAAATGAAAAATAATAAATAAAAAATAGTTTGTTTTATTTTTTCTAGCCAATTTCTAATTTATTATTCTTTATTTAGTTTAATATTTGTTATTGCAATATAAAGATTATAATAACATTCCTACTAATATAAAAATAATTAATTATTACTAATAATAATATAATAAAAATAAATTTATTATTATTAAATACGATTGATTGGTATTAATACCATTGATTAAATGCCCGATTATTATTAATAAAGAATTTTATTATATATGTTGCATTAATGTCGTAAATAGTTGGACTGGAGAGAGAAATTTTTTTTTTATTCTTATACTTGTTTTAATCTATTCATCATGAGAGAGAAAAAAATACTTTTGGAAATTGATTACTGTCATCTACAGTTTTGCTAATCCTGCCATCGCTAAATATAAAATGAACATATACAACAAGCAAAGTGAACATATAGACGATCTAAGTGAACATATACAAATAAATAAGTTCAATGAAAATAAGTTGAATATACATGTAAAATTCTAAATAAATGATGATAACACTTATTTGTTTGTAAGTGATCACTTAGATCGTTTATATGTTCACTTTATATTTAGCAATGACAGGAATGACAGAACTGCAGATGACAGTTATCATTCCTGTTTCTTTTTTTTTTTATTATTCATTGATGTTTCTTCTAACTTCTAAGTTTTTCTTCCTCCTTCCAACTACGGGCCGAACGAGTTCTTCCTGAAAGGCTGAAAGCATTCTTCATCCCAGCAATTCAAACACAACAAATAATACTTCAATTAGTATTTAACTTCAGTAATAAAAAGCAGAATGTAAGGGGAAAAAAATCTCCCTACATTTTATTTTCCGCGTGAAATCACAAGCGAGTTTCTCTCCTTCGTTACCGGTATTGATAACTTCGACGGAAGAGCCTTCTCCAACATCATTACGAGCCATTTTGTTTGTTGCTTGAATTTTCTAATCATATAATTGAAGTTCACTTGTCCTTTTGTATTGCAAACAAGCTTTTAAATTTCGGTTTTTTCGGTATGACGGTCCAGAGTTGATTTAACGGTGCGGCGTTTTTTCGGTGATAAAACGGACGATATAACGGTGTGTGTATACCAATTCTAAAATTATCATTGCATTATACTATTGTGATTTGTAAACTATACTTACCCAAAATTGGACCTGACTAGGATAAATATTGGAGAATAATACTTAAATATATATATTTTTTTGGTACAACACTTATATATCAGTAAACAAAGCTTACCAGTATTGTCCCTCTCTCTCTCTCTCAAATCTTACCAGTATTGTCTAATCTTTACTAAAGAGGATGTTGATGATAGATGGAATAGAAGTGGAAAAACAAAAGAAAAAAATGCAACAAAAGAGACGAAAAAGAAGGGGAAAAAAATGAAGTACCAAAAGTGGCTACACTGCCTCTTCTCTTCCTGTCTTGCTTCCATGGCTACCAGCCTCTTCCTGCCTTGCTTCCATGGCTACTAGTAGAGAGGAGCAGAGTGACTGCGCCAGAAGAGGAGATCGAGCGGCAGAGGAAAGGATCGAAGGAGGGGAAATCGGAGTCGAGGAGGAGATCGAGCGGCGGAGGAGGGGATCGGAGGAGGAGATCTAGAGCACCACCTTATAGATAGTCGTCGTCGGACGAGATGGGATTGGCGCCTCGTCGGAGGAGGAGATTGGATTGGCGCCGAGAGAGAGAGAGATGTGTGGGGAAGGGAGGTTTGGTCTGGAGTCGCTAAATGAAACCGTCAATACTCCGCTAAACGAAATATAATTTACGAATTATCGCCGAAAAAACAAAAATATCGCGTTACGTTATTTTGTCGATTATGAGCGTAACGTTCGTGCGGTTGGACGGAAAATACCGATATTTCCGGAAATTTGAAAGCTTGATTGCAAATGATGGCGGCTCTCTTGAGTATATATTGTTCCATTTCATATGGAGCCAGGAAAGACTGCCTACCCTAGGGTGCGTTTGGATGAGAGAAGAAGAAGAGGAAGAAGGAAGATGGGAAGAAAAAAAATTATAAACAATCCAAACTCTTCACAAAGTTACACACTTCCCAATACTTCTTCCCACTTCTTCCATTCTTCCCTTCTTCCCACACCCATCCAAACGCACCCCTAGTTTTTTTAAAATTAATTACCATATATTAATTTTGCTATTCATTTAGAACATAAAAATAAAAGTGCCCATACTTAATTTAGCATAAGTGCCGAGGCTTTCAATTTTTTCCTTCACTCTTGTGCCTCAAAAAGGCGAGACATTCTCAGATGATTTATAATTTTTTAATCATGACTTTACAGTTTTTACAAACAATATGAAATATATTGGACAACTAGCAAACATTTTTTTTTTGCACCTACAAAAGTTGGAGAGTTTTTTTTAGTATTTTAACATCTATTCTTATTATAAGTATTTTGTGTTGTATCATTTTGTTCGTAGAATTAAACTATATACTATGAATCCTACAACTAGATCTAAATATAAATAAACCATAGTAAATATTTTTCATATAGTGTCTTTCTGTTTTTTTTTTTTTTGGAAAAAGATAGCATCAAACTTTATACTATGATTCCTGTAGATAAATCTAGATATAATATCATAGTAATTTTTTTTTATATAATAGTGTCTTACTGAGTTTTCTTTTTTGTTTTTTTAAAAAAAACTGTTGTAATTAAGATTAATTATATAAATAGTTGGAGATATACTTTAGTATCTCAAAATCTGGTATATTATCATACAATCTAAAAATCAAACAATTATTCAATTTTGTATTTCTATGTTCTATTTACTAGTAATATTTTAATATGTCATCCAATAATAAAATTTCACTATTTATTTATTAGATTTAATATATTTTGTTATTTATTAAAATTTTCTTCTACTGGACTATAATAGTATCATTATTGATTATGTTTGAGAAAGTAATATATTTATGTATAAAATTGATTTATTATTTATTTTTTTATATTAATTTTATTGTTATAGCATTGACTTAATAATTTTGTTATGGTACCCATACTTTTAAAATTTGTCTGGATCCGTACCTGGACTTAACCACCCATGCATGACCCATCTATATTACACTTTTTTTTGGTGATTAGAATTTCGACAGGAACACATGGCGAAATGACCAAAGGGAAATATAGAAACATGAAAGGTTTTATCTAGATGACTTCAATAAAAGATTTTAATGTATATATGAATTCTAAGAAAGAAAATTTTGCTTACACAATATAGAAAAAAATATTATATGCAACTAATTTATTTCAGATAGGACAATTTCCCAGGGATAAAGCGGTGGCTTTACCAAAATTACTGATCTTTGACTAGTTAAATGCCGACATCAAGGAGTCACAGCTGGATACAAATTGTCAAATGAAGATTATTGGAGCAAAAGGAAGCAGCAAAATTTTTTTTTTTAAGGCTCAAACGGAATAAGGTGTAAAAAGAAGAGAAGAAAGAAAGAAGTGAGAAGAAGTATTTCTAAACAGAAGAAAGAATAAGGAAATAAATTTATTATAAATAATTTAAACTCTTCACAAAGTTACACACTTGTATTTTCAAACGAAAGAAAGAATAAAAAAATAAATTTATTATTAAACAATTCAAACTCTTCACAAAATTACACACTTCTCAATATTTCTTCTCACTTCTTCCTTCCTTCCCGCAGACCCACACGTTATCCAAACCCGGAGCGAGTTCAAAAAATAATAAATACCAGGCACCGAATCTTTCGAAAAGTGGAATCGTCGTCTTTTAATCGCATCCACTGGTAAAATTAATATATTTCACAAAAAAGCATGTATAGTAGAACCGGATGCCGATGGCCTCAGGCCTCAGCGACGACCACTGAGAATCTAGGATGTCCATTTGACCAATTCCACACTCCTAGCTGTCCTAAATTTATGAGGTGCTTGTACGTGCAACTATCCATGTAAATATCTAACCATGTGTGATTTATTTTAACAACATATTAAAAAACTTAAGTGTGTGTATATATAATATAATATAATAAAATAATAATCAAAGTGAGTTTGTTTTTCAATAGTTTTAGAATGAAGCAATTTCATCATCCATTATGGTTCGTGCCATCTTCCCATAATGACGGTCTTAAATGAAAGTTTTTTTTAACATATGAAAATCTTAATGGCTCCGTTTGGATAGGTGTGGGAAGAAAGAAAGAAGGGAAGAAGTGAAAAGAAGTATTGAGAAGTGTGTAATTTTGTGAATAATTTAGATTGTTTATAATAAATTTGAGCCTTCTTCCTTCTTCTTTCTTCCTATATCCAAACGGTGCTAATGAATGGAAAGGCAAGAGATTCTACACGAGGAAAATAATAGTAAAAAACTAACATAATGATTTTTTTTTTCCTACAGAATGGCGGTCTTAAATGAAAGTTGAGTACGCAATTAAATTAATGCAATTTTTTGTTTTATTTTGAGTTCATTTTTTTTAAACGTCACATTTGAAGAAATTAATATTTTTTTTAACTGATGTTTCTTTAAGCCCGAGATAGAGCTCTAATTGTTATTGGATTGAACTATTTTTGAAGCACATGTTTGACTCTTTTATGTATACATTTATTTTCGTATTATACACATACAAATCATTAACTCATTATAACCCTAAAAGATATAATGCCAAATGCAGAATTACACGGTACAGGAAATTACAAAATTTAGGAAGACTCGAAAGAAAAAAAAAACTATTATAATGGAAAGATATAACTTATTTTTTATGAAAATGTCAATTTCATATCAAATTTGTTCATAATATTATAGCCAAACACCAAGGTAGAAATATTTTATTATAATTTCATTAGCAAGAAAATTGTTTGTTTGGTTGAGCCTTACCACATTATCATCCGTTGCACCATAGCCTTGGAATTTGGAACGTTGGAGAGACCTGTCAAAGACTGGAGAAATGACAATTACAGAAAATCAGGTTCAGAATAAAAGTGCTTTTCATTGTTTTTAAGTAAAATGCAATGCCATACCTTATCTCTGCACGACTGCACTTACCCAGCCAAAGAAAGAAACCAGGTCCCCACAAAGGAGACTTTTGGTTAATCCTTGGAGTTTTCTGTGCCGATTTGTTTGCTACAAATATATGTGTCAATTTTTATGTCACGGATATTATTCTGTCTAACATAGTGCAAGATATTTTAGCATCAAATAAACTAATGTTGACGTCGTGGATATTATTCATTTGAAGATTTCGCAAAGTTATTGCATGAATTTATTCATGAGTAAAACTAAATTTACATAAAATTTACATGAGTAAAACTTTTTGCTTTATATATCAAATAAAATTTAGCACGAACAATAGAGAAAGATAATAAAAATAAAAAAAATATTTTAACCTGAGGTCACATAGATTCTCAATTTTTTTTTATAAAGTTCAATTCTCAAACATCAATAATTGTCAAAAGACACACAACTATCTTAAAAGCAAATACAAAACTCTAAAAAGACAAAATACATAAAAATTGCTAAAATAACTTTAAAATCCTGAAAATTGTAAAGAAAGATCGAAAAGTCCATAAAGAAATACTCAGATCACGAACTTAAAATAATACGCTGGCAAAACTAAGCTATGTTTCGAGCTTTGGGTCATGGAGTTATTGTCAAAATTTCAGCTTGATCCAATAAGCGGATCAAAAGTTACACTTTTTTTGTGAAATGCGCGTGGGACCACATTGTCATTGCATCATTTACTCTTTTGTACATCATTGTCTAAAAAGAAAACAAATGTAAATAAATAAGAGCAATAAATACAAAAATATTGATGTAGTACTTGAGCTCGTCTTCAGAATAATGCATACATTATTTTTCCTCCCGCCGTTGAAGATTATCAAATTATTTTTTTCCTTTTGATTTATCGTCATGATCAAATTATTATTTTTTTTTTGATTGATCGCCATATCAACTTAGTGTCAAACACTAAATCGACAATTTTTTTTAACTTTGATCGACCATGATAAGATTTTGGAAATTTATTGTGTTTTCATTATTATTTTTTTTATGAAAAGATTAACAATTAGGCCCTGATCAAAATCTCATTTTTTTAGCGTGGGATTTCATTTCGTTGGAAAATTCTTGATCAAAATGAAGGGATTTAGTGTCATTTGGTTGAAATTCCTATGTAATTAGATCCAACGAAATCTTATAAAATCAATTCAATTGAAATGAAATGAAATGAAATTCCACGTAAACCTCATTTTGATCAGGACCTTACTCATGCAAATCCTAAAATGTTAGATGACCGATCCAATATTAAGTCAGCCACTCGCTACAAACTCAGCTACACCAACTTAACACAAAATCAACGAGAGAATTCTTTTCTTGTACCTAGAAAGGGGAACACGCAGCAACTCGCACACACTCCAGAACGCTCAAGCAAACTAGCAAAGAAAGACTCTGTAGCCAAACTCCAATCATGCTTCCCCTCCGAAATATCTCTCTTTTCATCTCTCTACTCTGCCATGCCTCCCTCCTCTCTTCACTCTTCGCAAAAGAGCTCGAACTAGGTTACTACTCCGACACATGCCCCGATGCAGAGTCGATCGTAAGGGAGGTCATGCGCCGGGCCATGGTTAGAGAGCCGAGAAGTGTCGCCTCTGTCATGCGTCTCCAATTCCACGATTGTTTCGTCAATGTAAGCTTACATTTCTTTTCACTTTGTGATGTGTTTGTTTTAAATTTGTATTTTGCCCCTTAGATGCGTAACATTTCAGTAATAGATTGTTACTTATTACTTATGTAATTGGTATTTTGGTTTGAACTTTGAAAAGGGGTGTGACGGATCAGTGTTGATGGATGAGACAGAGACAATGCTTGGCGAGAAGGAAGCGTTGTCGAACATAAATTCGCTAAGATCTTTTGAGGTGATCGATGAAATAAAGGAGGCACTAGAAGAGAACTGTCCTGGAGTTGTGTCATGCGCTGACATCATCATCATGGCCTCCAGAGATGCAGTTGCTCTGGTATGTGGTAACGAGCATTTTTTCCCCCCTTTTTGTTCTTTTCTTCCACTTGTGCCACTTTTAGGTGCTCAAATTTACTTATCTTTGTTCTTTTTCTTTTTGTGACAATTTTCACAATTAAGAAGCCTCATTTTGTAAATTAATTAGCAGGAATTATAAGTGCCATCGGCAAATATATCATCCCAGCCATCGCTTAATACAAAGTGAACGTGCACAACAAACAAAGTGAACATATAGACGATCTAAGTGATCACTTACAAACAAATAAGTGTTGTCATCACTTGTTCAGAAGTTTACATGTATATTCAACTTATTTTCATTGAACTTATTTGTATACAAACAAATATATGTTCACTTTGTTTGCTGTATATGTTCACTTTATATTTAGCGATGGCTGGGATGATATATTTGCCGATGGCAGTAATCAATTTCCATTAATTAGGGGGTTAAATTAAGCACAATAGAAAATCTCAGTTTACAGTTCTGTAGTGATTATTAAAATTTAAAGCAATTATATATTGAATTTTCATATAACATCTGTGTGTCATTTGCAAGCATTTTTCTTTTTATAAAATTGGTTAGACCAATAAGGCAATAACTGTCTCCATCTCCCTCTAATTTTCACAAGGTCTCTGTTTTTTCATTAAAGTTTCTTTTGATAACCGTACGTCATTAATTTGCTTTCCCCTATAGAAACTCAATAATTGGCAATGCAATACTTCAGTTACAGATACCATACTATTTCTGTTGCTTATTCTATTTATAGTAATATATCATTAATTTGATCCTCTGTTTATGGCCCATGGTATTGGATATGCCAGTAATAGAGTCCATGATACTATGTGGCTCATCCTTTCAGTTAGAAATCATGAGACGTCTGTGCTTTCTTTTAACATATATAATTTTAACAGCGGTGATTCGAAATTCGAATTGTTATAATGAACACACTCACAATATATCAAATGGATCAATTTATTTAGTAGCAAGAGTCTGATAATTCAACTTGTTTCTATCTTGGCTATTTGGCAGAGTGGTGGGCCGTATTGGAATGTAAAACTCGGCCGAGAGGACAGCCTTTACGCCAGCCAGGATGATTCAAATGACATCATGCCGAGCCCGCGTGCAAATGCAACTATGCTAATCGATCTTTTTAGTCGATTCAACCTAACAATTACTGATTTAGTTGCCTTATCGGGTTCACACTCAATAGGTGAGGCTCGGTGCTTCTCCATAATGTTCCGTCTCTACAACCAATCCGGATCAGGCCGGCCTGATCCAAACATGGACTCGAAGTTTAGAAACAAGTTGGACAGTCTATGCCCGCGAGGTGGGGATGAAAATGTAACAGGAGGGATGGATTCTACACCAGTAAAATTTGACAATCAATATTTCAAGGACTTGGTTCAGTTACGAGGGTTTTTAAATTCCGACCAGACGCTGTTTTCTGATAACATTAGAACTAGAAAATTGGTCAAGAAATTCAGCACCGATCAAGAAGCTTTTTTCAAGGCATTTATTAAAGGCATGGTGAAGATGGGAGACTTGCAATCAAACAGAAAGGGGGAGATTAGAAGAAATTGTCGGGTTGCTAACAATCAACGGGAGGATGATTTCTTGATTCGAGTTTTCTGATTGAAAGATATCATCTCAATTAACCAAAAAAACAATAATAATTTGGCAAGATAGAAGATAATGAGTTTTAGATTACTGAAGAATGTCACAGTATTAGCTCAATGGTATTGTAGAACTTGTCTTAATATGAAAGCAATATGATCCTAGGATGTGCGACTTTATTGTATTACCATTAATTCATTAGAACGTATTCAATGGAATACTTGAATTATTTATAAAATACTTCCTTTGTTATTTGAATCGTGATAAATTTTAACTTTATGCAATTATGCTTCTAGTCCAAGCTAGGGGTGAAAACGGTCACCGTTTCGACCGTCCTTTCGTTTCGTTTCGTCCAAAACGAAACGAAACGGTTAAGATTTTTTGTTGCGTTTTATAAACGAAACGGTTAACGAAAGCTTAGAACAGTTTCGTCCATGTGTATTTTCGTGGTATTTTTGTGATTTCGACCGTTTCGTCTAAAACGAAACAGTTAACGCAAATGGGTAATCAATTTCGTTTTAAAACGAAACGGTTAACGAAATCGACCGTGGTCGCTTTAGACGTTATGCAGCCATAGTCCAAGCAGATGTAAATTTCAACAATAAAATAGCCCGTTCCTGTGTGGAACATTACGCCCATATCCTGCCTGCAAGGCTCACGCAACCCAGAGGTGTGCTGGTGGTATCATAGCAGCTATTGAACACTTCAACCTGGGCCCAGCCCAAAAACACATTTTAGTTTACCACTGGCGATTGTTGGCCTAATATTCCACACAGGATTATTTCAATAAATTAGAAAATATTTTAATACACTGATAAACTAGTATCTTGTTTTTACTGAATACAGAAATTTATTTCAGTGCAAATTCTGGAATTTAGCTTGGGAATGCTTGCTTGTAGTTTATCTTTTGTATTATAGTATGTATTTACCATGTTTAAAGATCAGTAAAGAGTTTTTGCAATGATATACCTCGAAGTTACCAGAGCAATTCAGAGTAATTTACTGTTAACCAAAATGCCACAATCAATATTTCAGCGTTTAGTTCTATCATCTGAATAAATGAAAAAGATAAGAAAAAAAGAAAGAAAACAGAAACAGAAATAAAGTGCCTTCAAACAAAGTAAATTACTCCACACAAGAGGACTCTAAATTTGCTCTTATTTCCTTTTCATCTTCTCGGAGGCGGAATTAACTATTGTCCATTTACCTTCCTTGACAAGCTGATTAGGAAAGAGATGTGCTTCAGAAGTTCCACAAATAATTACCATCATTGCACATGCGCCGTGAAGGAATTGCATTGTAACCTTTATCTTAGCATTGTCACTAAGTTCCTTCAACAGGAAAGGATTGGAAAACATAAACTTTATATACTCAACTTTCTGTGCCAACTGGAAGAGGTTTTCAGGCTTAGAAGCATAATCAAGACAAGGTTGCTTCAAACCGCAACTATTGTGCTCATCTGCAAGAGTTAAGCTACTAATTACCGAATTGATTGAGATTTCCCTTATAAACCTGTCTTCACAAATCATTCATTGTCAACCCGTCCAGCGCGTATCTATAAGCAGCCATTGTTTGTTTTTGGGGGGTTTCGGAGGGAACTAGATCCTACGTCGTGCGGCACAGGTATAGCACACACGATCGCAACCGTCCACCAAATCCAACGGTAAGCATTGGTTTCCTCTCCGCTCCTAACTCAAATGGATGCTTATCGGATTTGGCTATGTTCCTCCCATATTAGATCCGAAATAAAAGAGCACAATTGGTGAAATTAGAGGGAAAATTGGAGAGGGCCCCATCACATCTCCAAAGGCTTGGCAATATTGGAGGGAAAATTGGGAATGAAATTTCAAACAGAAGAAGTAGCTTGATAATTCTGGAATAGATATGCAAGAAATATGAGTTTTGGTGTTAGGAGAAGTTATGCACATAAGAGTTGGGTTAATTCTATGCTTATGTCAATGGTGTTTGTATGCTCCAATAGAAGTTATCAGAAAAAGAAGCAAGGTGACAACTCCAAGAACCCTCAAGTAGAAACTTGAACTGGATGCAATATTCATTTGGCTGTGAAATTTATTAGAGAAAACAATATCATTAGAGTTGAAGATTTTATTTCTGACCACACACTTCTTATTCAGAAACCTAAGCTTGTCACATGATGCGTAGTCAACATAAGATAACAGAACTTACACAACTTGAAATTGATTAGTCGATGAGTCGAGTATTCAACCAAAACAAGCCTATGAGTTAAGACAAGTCGGTGGTCACACAAATCTTTCTATGACTATCATTGATTATAGAAATTACTTGAGGGTCAAATAGAGGAGAATACTATTTTTTTATGAAACTGAGGCAATGTTGAAATATTTTAATAATCGCACTTTAGAGATTCCTTTATTTTATCATGTTGTGCAAGTAGATGAATTTCAAGAGATTACTAATATTGTTTGGATAAATGCAAGGATGATTGCGGATTATGCCCGATTTGATGATGTAATTGCTTTTGACACCATATTTGGTACAAAAAAAAACACAGACATTTTGGAGTTTTTGTTGGTTTTAATCATTTTAGAGAGGCTGATATTTGGAGCAACACTAATGTATGATCAAACTAAAGATTCTTTTGAATGAGTAATGATTATTCAAAATCAAACCAAAGTCTCTACGGACTGGTATAATGTTGGTTATGTATTACCACAAAAATTTTGAATACTCATTCAAAAGAATCTTTGGTTTGATTATACATTATTGTTGCTCCAAATATCAGTCTCTCTAAAATGATTAAAACCGACAAAAATTCCAAAAGGTCTGTGTTTTGTTTGTACCAAATGTGGTATAAAAAATAACTGCATCACCAAACCGGGCATAATCCGCAATCATCCTTGCATCTGTCTAAACAATATTAGTAATCTCTTGAAAATCATCTACTTGCTCAACATGATAAAATGAACAATTATCTAAAGTACGATCATTAAAGTATTTCAATATTGTCGTAACTTCACCAAAAATTAATATTCTCCTCCGTTTGTCCCTTAAGTAATTTCTATAATTAATGATAGTCATAGAAAGATTTGTGTGATCACTAACTCGTCTACCTATTAACTCATATGCTTATTTTGGTTGAATACCTGACTCATCGGCTAAATCAATTTCAAATTGTGCAAGCTCTATTACCTTACGTTGACTACGTATCATGTGACAAGTTTCAAGCTTTTGAAGAAGATGGTTGTGGTCAGAAACGAAATCTTCAACTCTAAAGATTTTGTTTTCTCTAATAAATTTTACAGCCAAACAAGCCTTGCATCCGATTCGTGTTTCTGCCCGAGGATTCTTAGAGCTGTCACCTTGTTTCTCTTTCTAATAACCTTCAATTTAAGCATACATGAGCTTAGAATCAACCTGACTCTTATGTGCATAACTTCTCCTAGCACCAAAATTCATCTTTTTGTAAATCTATTCCAGAATTGTCAAGCTTCTTCTCTTTGAAATTCCATTCCCAATTAAGAAATCCAATCACTCTCTACGCTGAAATTGCAAATGAAAAAATTTTTAGTAAATAAAGTATTTGATTGAACATAAAGATTATTCAAGAGTATGATTCTAATGTTTGACATTAAGCTATCCTCTGAAAGGTAAGTCATGTACCTCTTATCATGCATATAGACATATAGTATAAAGAGAATCTTAATTTTAATTGGTCATGAAACTAACAGGGAAAATGTCTTTGACTTTTAATCATTTGGCGTTTTCTTTCTCTCATCACTATACCAAGACAATTACAGAATAGGATAATCCCTTTGTAATATATAGTAAGCATTGGACATGAGGGAAATTGGTTATAGAAATTCAGGTGTCAATCAAATTTCACTTCTCATGTAAATTTCCAAGAAGACCTATGGCACTTACCATGTCATTCAAATTATAACCTTTATTACCTCCTGATTTATGTTTGAAATACACTTTACTACTTAAATTAATGCGCCAGCACAGAGAAAAGGAAGCAAGTTCTATACAACTATAACGTTCTCAGACCTCTGACAAGCAATATTTGCTTTTTGTTTATTGGACCCTATGTTTTTATAAAATAAAAACATGAAAGTTGTTTACTACATTAGGAACAGCTAACCATGAAACAAAGAACACAAGGCAATTGCCAAACCACATAATCATCACATTCTAGGGTGGAGAAGTTGCCATTTGGTAGAGAAATCGTAAGAAATCACAAAAGATTTGAGTGTATATCGCACTAAGTAATTGCTTGAGATGTGGTGGGGCCTGGTCCTGGAGATCGCACGAAATCGCTGGAGATGTGGTGGGGCCCTCTCCGCAGGAAATTGCCGGAGATGTGGTGGGGCCCTCCCATGGAGATATAGGAAATCGCTGGAGATGTGGCCCTCTCCAATTTTCCCTCCAATTTCACCAACTCCGATTGTGCTCTTTTATTTTGGATCCAATATGGGAGGAACGGAGCCAAATCCAATAAGTATCTGTTTGAATTAGGAGTGGATAGGAAACCAACGCGAACCCTTGGATTTGGTAATGGCTCCGATCGTGTGCGCTATACGCATGCCATGCGACATAGGATTTGGTTCCCTCCAAAACAAACAATGGCTCGTGTAACGAAACTACATCAAACTATAGTTACTTACAGAAAAGTAATTTGTAATATAACCTTAACGACAACAACAGACGATTTAAATTTCCCAACACTGTACTAGCAACCCCAATATCCGTTGTCCTTTAAATATTGTGTATTTATTTATTTATTTACTTTTCCAAAACTCTATTTGACAGTAGTAGATAAGACCCTTAAAACCTTGCTAAATTGTAGATACAGAACTGAGATGTTAAAATGCAAAAGCAAGTTCCAACGTTGACCTGATAGAATACAATCACAGTTTCTAGTTTCTGTTATATCAACAATTATTCAGCTGGTAAGAATAATTATAAGACAAAAAAAATATAAATTCGCATACAAAATGCATATATAAAAAAGAAAAACAATTTCTGAGGAGAAAATAATTGGTACAAGATTAGACTTCATTTCTAAGTCTTATTCATACTGAAAATCTAACTCTGTTAATATGCCAAACTTTGAGTCAGATTGAAAACGTAATAAAAAGTTGGAACCATGATGAGTACAGCGGACTGTTAATTGTGTGTATATTTTCTCTAATTTTAGTTGTGACCTGTAGAGGATCACGTAGTTCTCTTTTAACAAAAATCAAGCATTAACAAATAGCATGAATTTGATGCATACAACCTCTGATATTTGTACACTTAAAAGTTAGAAATCCAAGTAGAAGCAACTAGGAATATCATGATTAAATAATAAAACTAGCTGTTACAAGATTGCATCGTCTTATACTAGCATAATAGTAGATTTTTGCCAAGTACCATCAGATTTTTTGCCGTATCAGGAGGTACTTGGCACCAAGGTGCTACAAGGCTACATCAAAATTCGGGTTAAGTATATTTAACATTGTATAGAGGCATTAAAGGGAGACTACATGGCTTTATAATATTGTGCTACAAACAATTATGGGACTTTCTCCATTATCATCCCGATATAGTTTGAAAACCCGTCAAATTCAAAATTTGAAACGAAATTGAACTAAAAAATTAGATATTTTGCAATTTGAACTACACAACAGAAAAGGAAAAGAGAGCGCATGCTACCTGCAGGCGTTGTGATCTGAGAGAGTGGATAGGTGTCGATCGAGAGAGAGAGAGGTGACCTCGGAGCTGTCAATCGAGAGAGAGTTGAGCCTAGCTGTTGATCGAGGTGCTCCAAGATGAGTTAGACGCGGAGAAAGCTGAGCCTAGGGGTTTGGTTTAGAAGGTATCGACTTCGAGGAGAGTAAGGCTGTGCTCCAGATTGACGAAGACGGAGTAAGGGGAGGGGTGGGGAGATTAGGGGTGACCGGATTGTGAATCCCCAAAATCGGAGTGAATCGGAGTGGGATTAACTCTTCGTGAATTTAGTCAGTCTCTCACCTCGTCGCCTCCTCCTTCATCCTCTTTCATCTCCGATCTGGAGCGAGTAACAACTCACGGGCAGCTTAAAAGTTTATTCTGTCTTGTCTCCTCATTCCCTCTCCCCTTATAAATCTCGTTCTGGAGCACAGCCTAACGGAGAGGGGTGAGCCTAGGGTTTTTGTTTGTAACTTGCAAGGGATTTGATTAATTTTGAGGGGGAGAGACCCATCCGGTAGTGGACTTCCTCGCATCTGAGCAGTCCAATTTAATCTCAATGGTTAAAAATTTTTTTAGACCTATTAAAATTTTTTTCGAACCTATTAAAATGGTATTTACGGGGGCACTCATAATCGTCGAACAGCTCAGATGAGAGTAAGTGAAATCCTGAGGATCTCTTTCGCCATCCGGAGCCTCTGGAACTCCAACCCTGTCCGATCTAATCTCGACAATTAATATTTATTGATCGTATGAATTCGATATTAATCACGGAAATCCATTAGCGATCGGATGGTTGGAAAAAAATTTGCACTCTGCAATATCATTCTCATGAGAGGAGGGGATTCATATCCTTTGCAGTTCAGGAGCAAGAATTGCTCTCTAGTTTTGCATCACAATTGTCTAACCGTCCGATCTAATCTGGAGGGTTAATATTCACAAGCTGTATGGTTCTATATTTATCACGGCGCAACAATTATTGATCGGACGGTGCAATACTGCATAAAAATATCATTCTAAGAAGTGAAGAGCCCTAAGCAATAAACACAATACTGGAGATCCAGAACCTCTTCATTGAATCAATGGAATAGAAGAAGAAGACAGAAATGATTAAACATATAGAGCTAATACAAAAATCACTCTATCTCTCACATCTTTTTCTCTTATTTTCCGTTACTCTCTTACCGTTTTAAATTCTTCCCATCACCTCCTCTTCATTTCCCTCCGAAAATAGCATTCTGCAGCAAACCATTAATGAGACAGAGAAATAACTAAAAGAGAAAATGATATGTATATCCATTTTCTCTATTATATATATAATGGATTCAATCAAATCAATTTAACTGGACTCTTCGTTAAATCTCGTCAAATTTCAAATTTAAAAGTTCAAATGACCGTTTCAAATCGTTTAAAATAATCTCCCTATTAAAATATCCTTGCTGACATAATTTTACATTTTTTCAAAAAAATTTAAGCACTTTATTCAGATTTTTTTAAACTACTATTTTTTTAAAGATTCTGAACAATTTAAGTTAATGATTTTCTAAAACTAAAAAAATAAAAATAAATAAAATTTCACCGGCAAGGAGATTTTATTTGGAATGTCATAATAGACGATTTAGATCGATTATTTGAACTTTTAAAATTGATACATAATGCGATAGTTCGATCAAACTCAATTTAATCGTATTATTTCTGCCCACGGGCTCATTACCAAAAATAATAATAATAATAATCGTATTATTTCTATATATATATATATATATATATATATATATATATATATATATATATAGTTTAGCTACGGTGAGTCACGACTCACGGACCCTCCGGTGAGTCGCGACCAATACTCCTAGATCTAGATCAAAATGACCGATCCAAACCGTTCAATATGATCTCCCTATTGAAATCTCCGTGCAAACCAAATTTTTTATTTTTTCGAAATTTTTAAGTATTTTTTCGGATTTTTAAAAACTGATATTTTTGAATGGTTCAGAACCAATTAGATTAACGATTTTCTAAAATTTCAAAAAAATACTTAAAAATTTTGAAAAAATAAAAAATTTGGTCTACATTGAGATTTCAATAGGGAGATCATATTGGACGGTTTGGATCGGTCATTTTGATCTAGATCTAGGAGTATTGGTCGCGACTCACCGTAGCTAAACTCTATATATATATATATATAATATAGGAAGCCACAACAGTAGGCGTACATTAGTGCGTACACCGTAAAGCACCAATCGAGGGTTAAGTCCCACTTACATCCGAAATTATTTAATATAAAAATTCAGACACCAAAAAATTTAATAGAAAGAATTATTTATTTTTTTTTAATAAGAAGAAAGTTCCAACGCGTTTATAAACCGCGCCTCTCTCTCTCCTCTCGAACGCGTTTTATAAACGCGTTACAGGCCCTAAAACGCGTTTATAAAACGCGCTAGAAGCTGCAGTGATTGCGGCGAAAGTTTCTGACTTTGCGCGTTATTTTCTGATTTTACGCGTTTATAAAACGCGTAAGAAACCTTCTTACCACTTTATAAAACGCGTTCGAGAGATCTAATTTCCATATAAATACCCAACCTTCTGTCGTCCAAAATCAAAAAAAAAAAAGGAAAAAAATCTGAAAAAAAGAAAAAAATGAGAGGAAAAGAAGAGTTAGATGGTGGAATGCAAAATAATATTAGTTGGTGCGAAACTAATAGCCATAAGGGTTGTATGCGGCACACTTATTCACTGATACAGAGTCGCACACAATCCTTATGGCTATTAATATTCCACCAACTTTAAAATAAAAACTTTCCTGTGGAATCTGTTATTACGTGTAGAGGACGGTTTGTTGGGCTGGGTCTACGAGCCATAACACCGCAGCCGGCATCCTTGGATGAGAATCTGCATACATGCAGTCATCCTCATCCAAGTCTCAGAAAAAGAGGGGGTCAATATGACAATCAGTCGCCCTACTTTTCTCTATTAGTTGCGGTGATGTTTTCTCTTCCCACCCTTAGCAATGGATCTTCTACAATTTTTTTTTATGTGGTTCAAAATTTTAATATCATGTATTTTGTAATTTTTTTTGTTGTGTATTGTGTGGTTCAAAATTTTAATAAATTATAATTTGTAATTTGTATTGTGTTTTTTATTATAATGTTCATTGAGTTGTAATGTCTAATATAATTTAAATAAATATTAAGTCTTTTAATATTAATATTTCGAATTTCACAATAAAAATGAAAATGGATAAAATAAAAACTAAAATAAATTAGATAATAAAACTTACAACACATATACTACACGAATTGATACATATACTAAAACACGAATTAATACATATACTAAAACATAAAAGAAAACATCTAATTATAGAAAACCTAATTATAGAACACACAATAATAAAAACATCTAATTATAGAAAACCTAATTATAGAACACACAATAATAAAAACATCTAATTATAGAAAACCTAATTATAGAACACACAATAATAAAAACATCTAATTATAGAAAACCTAATAATCAGTCCAAATGATATATGTCATTTCCATTTAAAGGGTGATTTTCAAATCCAGGAGGACATGCCTGTTGCAAACGCAACCAAACGATTCCATCTCCACGTCGGACATGATATCCTCCATCCCTCTTAACTACATCCGTCCAATATTTCGGCCCTCTGACTTCAAAAACGTCGCGTTGAAAAACCTTCACGTAAAATTTGTCGGAAGGATAGTGCAAGTAGACGTGCCGAAGAATATCTCGTTTACTTATTCCTCCATCTCCTTGTAGAAGCACACCGGTACAAACATGACGTGGTTTAGTTGACATTATGTTTTCTCGGTTTCTTTTCTCTGCGTAAGTTCTCTAAAGTTTTTCTGAATTTTCGACGTGAATTTGCGGAGAAGCAGGACTATTTATAGACTCAACCCTTCGTACGCGTTTATAAAACGCGTAATAAGGTTTGAGCGCGTTTTATAAACGCGTACGAAGGGCTAAGTTAATGGAATTCAATACTTTCGCAGGTTGTCAGTCTGTTTTACTGTTTTACCTGGACACCACCTTCGTACGCGTTTATAAAACGCGTTCGGAGGCCTCCAACGCGTTTTATAAACGCGTACAAAGGTGGTGTCCACTTTTTGAGCAGCGTGATACTGTGTTTGAGCAGCGTTTTATAGCGCGTTTTTTGAGCAGACCCCTATTCTAGCGCGGTTTTATAAACGGTTAAATAATTGCCTATATATATCTCAATTCGTTCTCCTATTTCGTATCAAAAAATCACAAACAAAAGACGCGTAAAATCAGAAATTTGAGAAATGGAGAAGGATCAAAACAATAATAAGATGGGGGAGGAAACATCCAAGGTGGGAGAGGGAAAACCTAATGTGGGAGCAAAAAGGATCCCATTATACGGCCCTCCGAAGAGAAGGGCCGTCTCTGCTGTACGTCGTTTCCCTCCAGGATGTGGCAGGAGCCCTGATTTTAGTATGGGGGTTAAAATAGATGAGAGTTCTAGTGAGAATAAGGAGGAGGAGAAGAATAAAGACGTTAAGGAAGTGGAGAAAAATTAAAGTTTAATTGTGCTAGAATAATGAAATTTATGTATTTTATTTTCTATGAAATTTATGTTATTGTATGAATTTATGTTATTGTATGATTTTATGTTTTATCTATGTTTTAATATTTATAACTAATTAATATAAAAATTAAGAAAAAATTTCATTACAAAAACTCTCATTAATATGAAAACAACGATTTAAATTAATAACAATTTTCATTACAATAATTCTCATTAATATGAAAACAACGATTTGCGGAGACTCATGGACAGTTGCCCAATTCTGCGAGAGCCTTCGACAGTCGTCGAGTTCCTCCCTAATTGGGTCGGCAGAACTCTACCGCCCATTACCCATGATCGTAGGCAGCAAAGTGTTGGTCTACCTCAGATGATGATGAAGTTAGCGAGCTGTCCATCTGGGCCGACCTTCGTACATAATAACAGATTCCACCGGAAAATCTCTTATTACAATTTCGCACTTATTAACATTGAGAGGTGAGAATGAGAGAGGTGAGAATGAGAGCTGAGAATGATATTCAGAGGTGAGAATGAGAGATGCGAGAATTGGGCGTTTTATAAAAAGGTAAAGCCTTTTAACGCGTTTTATAAAATGGTACAAAGCCTTTTAACGCGTTTTATAAAAGGGTACAAAGTCTTTTAACGCGTTTTATAAAAGGGTAAAGCCTTTTAGCGCGTTTTATAAAAGGGTAAACCCTTTTAGCGCGTTTTATAAAAGGGTAAAACCTTTTAGCGCGTTTTATAAAAGGGTACAAAGCCTCTGAACGCGTTTTATAATAGGGTAAAGCCTTTTAGCGCGTTTTATAAAAGGGTACAAAGCCTTTTAGCGCTACGAGTTAATTAACTGCTTCTCAACACTAAAAAGTTCAAGTGCCTGTCAATGCTAACACTATAGAGTACAAAGCCTTTTAGGATTAGGACTTTTTGTAGATAACAAGAATGCATGTCTGTCAATGCTAACACTAAACCTTTCAACATTATATTATACGAGTTAATTGTAAAATTCTCTTACAATACATTCTATTACAATATATAAAATTACGACAACACTTAATCTTCAATTATTTCATTTTTTCTTCCTACCGAAAGACAGTATATTGCCAAATTTCCCCCCAAACAATCCTTTACGTCCTCTCTCCCTTGATGTATTGCCTTGATCTGTTGGAAATCTAGCCGACTCACTTCTCATATTTCCAGATGCGACATCTCTTACCCGTGGATCAATGCTTATAGAATTTCTCTGTGGTTGTACAGATCCTTGGTCCTCCCGATTATTGTTGCTTCGTGGATCAACATGCAATGACATTCGTCCTGGTTGAATGGGTGTTTGACGAGTCCGAACCGTAAGTTCAGTACTCGCTGCCCTTCTTGGACTGTTGGCCCTTGTTGGTGGTCTACTGGTGTATCGACCGGATTGCAATGCGTCCATCGGATATGGCGGTTGGGGTGCTGCTTGTCGCGGTTGACTGGTTGAAGCTTCACCTTGATTTTTCTTTTTTATTTTTCTTGTGGAACCTCCACCTTTCCTTCCTTCCATCCTATCCATCCACATCTCTGCACGAATGATTTTGCGCCTTCCTCGATTGACCAAACTCTTGTCGGGGACAATTATCGGACCTGTATAAACTGGCCACTCTTCCTCATCTTTGTAACAATGAAACCGACCTGCTGACCAAATCATGTGCTGGTTTTGCATGCTATAGTGACCATCCATAAATTGATCTACATTGTAATTTGTCTCCCTGCAAACAGAAATGACATGTGCGCAAGGGATACCTGTCAATTGTGGTTTTTGGCACTCACATGTGGTTCGAGTGAAGGGCAATTGCACATCGGTTTGCTCCATGTCGGGTGGAATTTGAACTGTGTAATGGGAATAATCGTAGCCTACACCATCACGGTACTCCTCGCGAACTTTCACGCGAAATTCTCCAAGGTCCAATCTTAACATGAATGTGCTCATAAACTCCTCTGAGATTGAAACAAAAAGATGAAGTTAGTTCAAAATGGATTAAAATGAATGAATGAATTAAATTCTTTTTTTTTTAGTACTTACGTGATTTCCATCATGCTTGATCAATTTATTCTTTACTCCTTCCGGCCATCTTTCTCCTAAACTCAACCTTTGAAGTGCTTCTTGTGTTCGCCTGTTCATCCAGTTGGCACATTTATACCACGTGCCTTCTATAAGTGCTGTCACTGGTAATCTTCTCTCTATTCTAAACACATTATTCAGACTCTCCGATCCATTACTCGTCATTATACCCCACCGATGCCCCTTGTCAAAACTCTGAGCCCATTTATATAGTTTTGGCCGCTCGTTGTTGTCATTTTCATTAATTTTACCACAATTTCTTAGGTACTGATAAGCTCTCAGGTTATTTTCCTTCAGAACTCCCCAATTCTCTCTAAAACGTCTAGGGTTTTTCTTGTTAGCAAGTCTACATTTGAAAAAGTTTTTCAAATCAGCATCTTGTGACCCGCCAGCCTCCTTCCATAAGTTTTCCGCAACATGCTGCATGCAGAACCGATGAATCGCTACTGCATGCGCACCTTGTGCCTTCCAACCGTAATCTACGGATGCAAATACCGCTTTTATTGCCTTATGACGGTCAGATATGACACAGTATCTAGTGTTCCGGCCTAAAACTTCCCATCTAACCCAAGACATAAACCATCCCCAAGTATCCTTATCTTCTTTTTCGCCCAATCCGAATGCAACCGGAATTAATCGATTTTCTGGATCATAACCACACACTGAGAACAATCTACCTTTGTATCGGCCCGATAAAAAACTAGCATCAATTGAGATAACAGGTCTGGCATATTTCATCGCTTCTATGCACGGACCAAAAGCCCAGGCTGTCATCTTGAAGACGCCAACGTTAGGATCGTTTGTAGGCCAAGAAACTATTGTGTATTTCGTTCCTGGGGTTGTCGCCTTCATTGCCTCCAGGAGGCGTGGAAGTTTATTGTAGGCCCCTTCCCAGGACCCAAACAATTGCTCCAACGCTCGCTCCCTCCCACGCCATAGTTTATTATAAGTCGGTTCAATACGTGGATATCTAGCCCTTATGAGGCTTCCTATGTCCTGGACACTTTTTCCCAAATTTTTTTTCAATTCATCCCTAACGTGTTCGGCAATGAGACTAGCTGTAAGGTTTGCGTGACCTTTTTGGCCCGGGGGTCTCGAACAAATATGCTCATTTGGATTGGTAGAGATCTTCCAATTTGTATTATAACTCTCACGTCTACCATACAATCGCCACTTACAATTCGGTTTTTGCATGCAAACCATTACAATTTTTTGTTTATTGCTAGTTTCCGTTCGAACTTCTCGATTTGTTTTGCATGAAACATCACAGACAGCTAGAATTAATTGTTTTTTGGAACCGAATCGTTTACCAACAGCAAGTTCGCCTTGTGGCCCTAAACTACGCTCCGGCATACCAGCATACTCAAACATGGAAATATCACACAATTCACTTACAGGATGGTGCAAGTCCGTCCTTCCTGAAACGTATGGCTGGTCGCAGTTTGAATAAAAAGGCACTTCTCTCTCGGAGAAGTCCTCCACATCGGTATATTCTTCTCCGGTAGGAAGGTCGGAGTAGTCGCCGGACCCTCATCTTCATCACCATCGGCAACCTCGACTTCATCTCCTGATGTGTTATTGTCTTGCGTAGGAACGGACTGTTCGCCAGTGTATTGGTAAGGGGTGGATTGCTGGCCACACATAAGGTTTAAGGAAGTGTTTGGCTCACTGCTACCGGGCTCGTCAAGGGGTGTTAGGTTCAGATCTGGTCACGTGCCATATACGGGGATGAAATCAACATGCAAATCAATAATCGGTAACCCTCTCGTCTCGAATGTCTCGTGGTAAAAAAGGTGCCATTGATCTTCAGAATTTACAGGAAGAAATAGTGATTCATATCTCCCATTTACAATTTCATTGTAACGACCATGGATATTCAAAGTGTACTGGGTTTCTAAAATCTGTAGCCTGCTGTATAATTCATTTCGAATTTCAGCAAATGTGGTATGCATACTACAACCGATGTGGAAGTAAGAAGCACCAAAAGTTGGACATTGGTTGACATATATTGTAATTGTAGACATTTTTGGATTTGATTGATAGGTTTTTAAATTGTAAGAGATAATCTGTTGTTGACGATTTAAATTCTGCGAGAATGTATAGTCTTATATAACTTCAAATAACGCGTTTATAAATTCACAAACTTATAGACAGAAATGACTAAAGTTCGATCGAAATGACTAAAGTTTGATCGAAGTGATAGAAGTTGGAATGTTCAGGCTTCTAGCGCGTTTTATAAACGAGTAACAAGCTTTCTAGCGCGTTTTATAAACGCGTTAATTGCGTTTTAACTATTCTGAAAGTTCAGGCTTCTAGCGCGTTTTATAAACGCGTTTTAAGGCCTGTAACGCGTTTATAAAACGCGTTCAAGAGGAGAGAGAGAGGCGCGGTTTATAAACGCGTTGGAACTTTCTTCTTATTAAAAAAAAATAAATAATTCTTTGTATTAAATTTTTTGGTGTCTGAATTTTTATATTAAATAATTTCGGCACTTACATTGAGGCGTCATTTATTGCCAAAAAATCAGAGACCCGTCTTTACAAATATTACACCTGATAATCTTGTCACTCTTTTTTCTTCTTTTGAATAATAAAATTATGCATTTTTATCTTAAATTTTGGTCAACCGCGTTTGGTCTTCTACTATTTTTATCTTAAAATTTTACATGTTAGATAACGGTACGAAATAGATTTTACCCATATCTATATCTGATAAATTAACGAAAATTTTATTTGCCCATAACTATATCTGTTAGTCTAACGAAAATAAAAATTTACTCATACGCGTCTTAACAAATACGGTACGGATGGAATGAACGGTCAAACGAATTTCATTCACAGCCTTACTTTATAATAAATTAGAAAATATTTTAATACCTATGATGAGTATATTACACTGATAAACTTGTATCTAGTTTTTACTGAATACAGAGGATTATTTCAGTGACAATTTTGGTATTTAGCTTGGTAATGCTTGCTTGTAGTTTAGCTTTTTGTATTGTACTATGTATTTACTGTGTTTAAAGATCAGTCAAGAATAAATGCAATGATGTACCTCGAAGTTACAAGAGCAATTCAGAATATACCTCTCAAAAGGTAGTGATTGCGCAATTCAGACGATCATTAAGATCAAATTCATGCTCGTAGTTGCAAATCTTGTTTTCTCCATGGATGTTCACCTTTGGTCTTCTCAATTTTTTATTTATTTTTTTACTTCAAGATTCTGTCACTTCCGTGACCTCTAATCAATACACGTATCATTTATTTATTGCCAAAAAAGTAACATGTTCTATTCATTTTTTTTAATGAAATGTTCAATTCAATTTTGGAAGACAATGTTGGAATTTTTATGTGGTATATATTGTTAATTATGAACCAAGTTCATTTAAGTTAAATTACTAAAGGGTGCATCATTATTTTGATGGAAAATTCTGATGTCCACATTTAATGTATTGATCCCAAAGGTTGCCTTAGAAATATATTATAAATACTCATTCTCTATTATATCTAATGATTGGTTTTATTTTCTGCCACATAAATATAAAAGAAAAAGAAAATTGAGTAGAGAAAACGGCTATAAAGAAGCCCATCATAATGTCTAAGAAAAACCGTTGAAGATCAGTACTAACGCTTCCGCCTAATGACTAATGATTTATGCTCTTCAATCTGTAAGTTTTATACTCATAATTTTGTTATTTTATATGATTTACGGATCCTGAAAATTATGTTATTATTTGTAAACACGTTAATTAATGATTATGTCTATGTGAAGAACTTTATGTTAAAACTGAAATATTATTTCAGTTTAATTAATTACAAGTTTTTTTATTATGCTATGTGAATTTTAGTCGACTATTAATCACTTTATTTTTCCAGAATTTTACAACATTGAATAAAACTAATTATTCCAACTTGAAAAGAACCAATTGAGATTTGTCTTGGTATTTTGAAATTAAACCAGACATTATGAAAAGATTCTGTTGCAATTATCAACAAAGGCAGCGATGATGAAATACTAATTTTTCTAAATTATATCTCAAATTTGATGAGGTCAAGTTCGGATTTAAAGAAAATATTATAAATCAATGTATATATCTCAAAATTGTGGGAGTAATTTTTCATTGTCATTTTGTACGTGGATGATATTTTATTAGTCAATAAGAAATTCACATTAGGTTATTTATTTGTGCTTGTATATATAATGATTAATTTTATGGAAGAGTGCTGAGCAGTTTATAATGTCATCTTCCATTATGCAGGCAGAATTTTTGTGGCATTTTGAAAGGTCACTTATCTTATTTTTGTAATAACGTGACTGCTATTTTATCTTTTAATAACAACAAATTAAGTAACATGTCTAATGGATTGACATTATATATCTTGTTGTTAAATACAAAGTCAAAGATATGACAATACAAATACAACATATTAATTGAGAATTATGCTAATTAATTTTCTCATTAAAGTATTACCACCCATTTTTGCCGGTACGGGTTTGCTTGCTAATTATGATTTTGTTGTATTGAATTATGTATTAACTTTTAAATTATGATGTGAAGCTTCAAATTATGACTTTGACTTTGAACTACGAAATTTGCTTATTTCTTATGTTGCGCATTATGTTTAATTTAAGCAAATTTACTTAAGTGGATCGAATGAATTATATTAACTATTTGTTGGAAAGAATACCAATACTATAATTAATGGGGGTCAAGTAACTTTAATAGTTATTTTGATTGTATTAGTTTAGTTTGGTATTTCTAACTAAACAAGGTTTAAGATTATGTTGGCCAACTTTGAATTTGTGTTTTATTATGATAATTTAATATAGACCAAGTGGAAGAATGTTAAAATTTTTATGTGGTCTATATTGTTAATTATGAACCAAGTTCATTTAAGTTAAATTACTGAAGGGTGCATCATTATTTTGATGGAAAATTCTGATGTCCACATTCAATGTATTGATCCCAAGGGTTGCCTTAAAAATATATTATAAATATTCATTCTCTATTATGTCTAATGGTTGGTTTTATTTTTTGCCACATAAATATAAAAAAAAGAAAAGAAAAATGAGTAGAGAAAACGTCTATAAGGAAGCCCATCATAATGTCTAAGGAAAACTGTTGAAAATCAGTACTAACGTTTCCGCCTAATGACTAATGATTTCTGCTCTTCAATTTGTAAATTTTATACTCATAATTTTATTATTTTATATGATTTACGGATCCTGAAAATTATATTATTATTTATAAACACGTTAATTAATGATTACGTATATCAGACAAAACTTTAAAAAAGTGTCTTCATAAGCTAGAATGAGTGCTTGCCTTGTTGCGATTTATTGAAAAACGAGTCATTATTTAGTTTCTTTCAATTTTCTATGAACAACAACAACAATGGCAAAGCCGAAACATTCTCCAATGCACTGGAGAGAGTAATTTTAATTACCAAAACAAAGAAACTGTAAATCTAATGTACATCTGAATTTATGAACCATCCATTTAATGTTTTGTGGGAAAAAAATTCAAAGCATACTTCTAATGATGCGAGTTGTCTATTTCCTCATTGACTTTAAATATCTATAAAATAGCGCCTTATATTAACCAATAATAATGGCACTGTTACGGCTGGTCGACGGCATCATAGTAATACCGAGCCATCAGCCATGTGACGCATTTTGTGGGCAAATTTCATGGATAACCTCATAAAGGATCTAAATAATAATAAAAAACTAACAACCGTCTCAGGATGGTTAATGGATGCTGCAAGTAGACGACCAAGGCCTAAGCAGATCTGATTGGCATATGTAGCCGAACCAACAGGCACAGGATTCATGCGTTTAACAATTAATTAACATGCCAACAGTACTTAAAAAAGGAAAAAAAGAAAGAAAACAGAAACACAAATAAAGTGACTTGAAATAAAGTTAATTACTCCACAAAAGAGCACTTCTCTAAATTGGCTCTTATTTCTTTTTCATCTTTTATGGAGGCTGAATTAACTATTCTCCATTTACATTTCTTGACAAGCTGATTAGGAAAGGGATGTGGTTCACAAACTCCACAAATAATAACCATCATTGCGCATGCTCCGTGAAGGGATTTCATTGTAACCTTTATCTGTAGCATTGTCACTTAGTTCCTTCAACAGGTAAGGATTGGCAACCATGAACTCTATATACTCAGCTTTCACTGCTAACTGGGAGAGGTTTTCAGGCTTACAAGCATAATCAAGACAAGCGTGCTTCAGACCACAACAATTGTGCTCATCCGCTAGAGCTAAGCTACTAATTACTGAATTGATTGAGACATCCCTAATTAACCTGTCTTCACAAATCATTTTCAACCCATCCAGTGCGTATCTAGCAGCAGCTTTGTACAAATGTTGAACCTGGGTAACCATTGGGATGTCTTCATTTGATATGATATCAGGTACTGAGTCGGAGTAGATGAAATCAAGCATAGCCTTGAAAATTGCTGGCTTTATATCTTTGATCTGTATTCTTTCAACCTTGCTCTCAGTTCTCCCACCAAAGAATTCAGCCTTAAAAACAGGAGACCGAGCTGAAAGTACTGACCTATGAGCAGTAAAGAGCACCCCATCCACTTCAAAGACTACATCAGCCATCTCTTTGTTCTCCAAAACCTCAACAGAATGTTCATTAATACTCAAGTTTTTTAATTGGTGCATTGCAGTTGCAAAATCCATGCTCAAAAAGTCAGCATCTGTATTGGGTTTGTTCAAAGACTTTCCTTGACGAGCAACTAGGTGCAAACAAATAAATACAAACCTACAGAAAGGAAAAATCATAGTAAGCAAAGCAACAAGAACAGAGATAAAGAAAAAGAAATTAGAAGTGTTGTTACAAATAAAGGCAGTGAGTAAAGAAAGATAGTTTTTCATTGAGCATGAGTTGTTTCAATAGGAACGTACAGACTCCATGACCATGAGTAATTAAACAACTTTCTGTAATGCATATAAGAATAACTTAAAATGCATGACACTTGTATGCATTTGCTTTCACCAGAAACGTTTACATCCTTTTTTTTCTCAAGAAATTTCTGGGTAATTTGAAAAACTTAGGGATTCAAATATTCGACATGTACTATTCAATTAAATTGCATGATCAGAAAAAAAAAATAAGACTCATTTTAAAAAATCAGAAAACAAATATACTATTTAATCTATACTTTCAAACAGAAGACATATGAGATTTTTGCAAAGGAAACAAAAAGAACAAGGGTTTGCTACATGTGCAACGAAGTCTCTCTGAGATATTTTGTTAAGCACATCGTGAGCACTAATCACACAATCATTCCCATGCAAAACAGACACCCAAAATACCCCAAAAACAAACATGGAACTAGAGTTACTGAAAAGAAAGCTACTTTCAATCAAAAAAAAAAAAAGAAAGAAAGAAAGCTATCCAATTTATTTTTAAATTAAAATGTCTATAAAAGACCCCTCAACCATATATAATCTTAAAATACACGAATCCATGAAATTGAATAGAAAAAGAAAAAGTAATAAAGGGGTAAAATTGACGCCTGAGATAGGGAATTGCAAATAGGAATTGTAATCAGGACTTGTCGTTGCTTCAAATCTATTTATTATTATTATTATTTGTATATGGTTTGAGAAAAAAAAAAAAAGAATGATACGAGGAGAGGGAAACATGTACCTATTATACTCGAGGATTTAGAAGAAGAGCTTAGAGAAATAAGAACGAATTTGGCGCAGATATTTATAAGTGAGAAGTATACATAATACATATTTGAATCCACAACAGAGTCGGCGCAAATGGCAAATGCACCGTCAAGCATTAATTGAGGGTTGGGTCCCACTTACATTGAGACATCATTTATTTCCAAAGCAGAGAAAACTTTACACCTGATAATTTTGACACTCTTTTTTCGGTTATCTTCAATTTGGCCGACTGTGTTTGGTCCTCTCCTATTTCTAGCGTTCTGTTTTTAAGTTTTTATTCTTATTTCTCTTTTAATTTTATCAAATTATTGTCTAATTATACAATAATCATATAATCAAACTAAATGTATTATTAAATAATTAAAGGGAGAAGTATATATTGGGTCCCGCAAACAGTAAGACGTTATTTGTTTGTTTTTAATGCCGGACGGTTTTTCGTTATTCCTGTGTAAACCAGCCAAAACGGGTAATACTCAGCTCATACTTTTGACTCGCTACACGTATAGGAGTACAACACGATTCTCCCGATACGCTTGGAAATCGATACAGGCATGGTACGCATCAGTCTGGATTAGATTCGTGACGCTTTTGAACTTGACAATATCGAACAAAAGTTCGTGGATCGTGATTCGCGATATGCATTGTTGTTTGTTTTGTAAAACTCTTCTGGTGTGGTTTTGTCTAAATCATATCCTACGTGAATGATGAAATTGTCATTTGTCACGTTTTAATCTTGTTCATGACAAAACTGAAATATTATTTTAATAATTTCGCAAAATACTGCACTACAATTCTTGTCACGTAAATGAATTGTGTTGTGGTTAGTTTTTATGTTGTGCATATGTTACAATAAAGCATATATATGGAGATTCAAAATTTATGGTTTACAAGTTTAAAAACACGACCGCATCGAATATGTGGCAGCATTATGTGGGATATATAAAGTATGCACCGTATATTTATTACTAGATGAGGGGTAGGCGGCTTCGCCGCCATTTGATAAATTTTGATGGCTAAATTTTATCAATATATAAAGAAATATATGTTTCCAATATATCTATTTTATATTTACTTTATATATAAAAAACTATCTTAGATGATTGGTACAATTATTTTTAATATATTTAATCAAAAAAATATTTTTAATTAAAAGCTAATGGAATCATGACTTTTAATTAAGAAGGGTAAACTTCTAGAATATATTCAGATTGATCGATCAACGAAAATTGGAGGGCTCAGATTGCATGTCGTATGAGGGAATAAATTTTTATTTCCTATAGATTAGACATGAACTATCTTAGACTTCCAAATATATCTACCTTAGATTTCCAAATATATTTAATTTTTTTTTCCTATAAGTTAGACATGAACTACCTTAGACTTCCAAATATATCTACCTTAGATTTCCAAATATATTTAACCTTTAAACTATTTTTAATTTATATATATAACAATGTAAAAAAAATTAATTCTATTTTTGACCGATATTTCAAATTTAAATATCGGCCGCGGTTTTTAATATATATCTTAGATTTGATGGCTAAATCTATCAATATATAAAAAAAATATATGTTTCCAATATATCTATTTTATATTTACTTTATATATAAAAAACTATCTTAGATGATTGGTACAATTATTTTTAATATATTTAATCGAAAAAATATTTTAATTAAAAGCCAATGCAATCATGGCTTTTAATTAAGAAGGGTAAACTTCTAGAATATATTCAGATTGATTGATCAACGAAAATTGGAGGGCTCAGATTGCATGTCGTATGAGGGGATAAATTTTTTTTCCCTATAAGTTAGACATGAACTACCTTAGACTTCCAAATATATCTACCTTAGATTTCCAAATATATTTAACTTTTAAACTATTTTTAATTTATATAAATAACAATGTAAAAAAAATTAATTCTATTTTTGACCGATATTTCAAATTTAAATATCGGCCACGGTTTTTAATATATCTTAGATCTTAGATTTAATCATTTTAATATCTAATTATATAATAAAAGTAAATACCCTGTTTATGTCGACCCTTCACCAAAATAAAAAAGAAAACCCTGTTTATGTCAAGAACTTTAGACCCATATATTACCTGCGAGCCCAATTTCTACAATCTACTTCGGTATAACTAGGCTGAGGTCAAATAAATCCTAACGAGAGACCCAAAAAAAATAATAAATAAATAAAATCCCAATGTAAATTTATGCTTAATGTTTTCTTTTCTCATTTCTTTTCAGTGTGAAGGAATCATCAATTCGCTTGCTTAAATAAACTGACATGATCTATTCAGGTTTCTAGTTTCCATAATATTCAATATTAATATATATTGCATATTTGCATATGATAATTATATGAAGAGAATGTCATTGCGGCAAAATTTCAGGCAAGTGTATATATTATAACAACAATACTTGATAGTATAAGTATATACAACCCAGAAATAAAACAGTATCAACTTTTGTCATAATCTGATTCCATCCATCTTTGTTCAACAGTATACAGAGGATTTACAACCCAGAAAACAAACCAGAAGCTCTGCACAAATGCACACCACATAAAAGGGCAATTTTACAAAATAGTCATCTTAATTAGTAAGTGAAATGGGGATTACTTTGTCAAAATGACTACTTTTCTTGCTTCACCTGCATGTATGCTCCAGGAAATATACATAACATACTTGTTTTGTGTCTTTTTTCCTTCCATTTGGTTGTTCCCTACGGTGGATTTAAGGAAAATAGTTGCCAAAACCCAAAAGAAATAGGCGAGGCTACCTCATATCTGTTGATGATCACTAGGACTATATTGTAAAACTGCCCAAGTGTCAAAGAACAAATAAAAAAGAAAACGGAACACTCAGCAAAACTCTATGTCAACACTGAGTTCTGGTCCCATGTACGGCGCCCCACGCACGGTCAAATTATCAGGTAATTCAGTCTCTTCCAGCACAACATAACCTACATAGTTTAAAACAACAATTTTAGGTAAACATATATTTTGATTTGAATTGCAAACTGCACTGACACCACAGTACTGCAAAAAAGGAGGGTAGTGACTTCTAAAAATACAACATGAGCTAACCAGGTAAATTTGGGATCGGGATGTCAGTATAATACGTGGACGGACGACCGTTAGCTTCAGAGTAAGGTGGAGCAAGCACATCTAAGATTGCACATGGCGTCTCGGCATAAAAGGAGTGCATGTTCCCACCACTTTTAGGAAACAATACTGAGGCCTTGCTCCGTGCGTCGAGGAGCTGGTTATCTGACACCACCTTTGCGAGCCCGCCTGTACAAACAAATAAAAGTATCATCACAATGCTTCAAATTAATAAAACAGAAGTATACAAGCACGGTTTGAATTAATTGTATGCTGCGCTGCATAGTTCATCCGTTGCATTTCATCTCTGAGGTAAATTTTCTTCAGAATCGAAGAATTAAGAATTTAATATAATTATTTACAAGATCTTTTATGTCAGTGCAATTATATATTACCTTTTACTTTGAATAATTGGAAGTGTTTTGATAAGTGTATAGGGTTGTTCGCACAAGAAAAAACGCATTACACACAGTTTATTTAGATGTTGTGAACTTGTGATCTCATTGGTCATGTAAAACTTGACTTTGACCAAGTAAAAAGGCGGAACCATGTGCGACGACTAATTAAACAACTTTACTAGTGCAATGCAAGACCTTAGTTTTTGGCACCACATTTCTTTCTAAAATTAATGCAAAAGTAAACGCTAATGCGTCGTACTGAAAAGGTGGTTTAAACTATATTTCTATCGGAGCCCACAGTTTGGGTATGACTTAATTGCTAGTACTGGATTCAACAGAATGTTGCCTTGTAAGAAACTAAGATGATGTGCTTATTAATAATAGGAAGTGATTGAATTGAAATACTGATATAGTATTCAATATTATTATTACTATTAATTTGAAGGCATCTTGACAGACCTTTCATCATATTTAAAAGCCAACGTGTAACCTTGAAATCCTCCTTCTCTGTTTCTTTAAGAATTGTTACATTAACGTGTTCACTATTAATTAATTAATTAATCACCATACTAGTTCAAAAAAAGGTTTCAGCCACATAAATATCTCTTCCATTGTCCATGTACTTGAAACTTTTATGTTGGTACGTTCACTTAGTGGTACTATACCATAAAGTGAACAAGTAAATTATAATAGTACATATTATTCACCACTTGCATATTCACATAATGTACTCTGTCACTTGACCAGGCTATAATTTAATTGGGTGGTACCACTCTGTTATGTATAAGGTGAGGGAGTAGTATGAGTGAAGTACTTCAATTAATATTAACAAGTTTAATAATCGCTATATTATTGCCTACTTGTTGTGGACGACTACTGATGACTGCCTTCAAATTGATAACTAGTATTATGCTACAATATATACTTGGTTCGCATGCTAGAGGCGCGTCTCTAGGATTTTGAACATTTAACTCTGTAACTACTGAGTTTCTTTGGTTCCTGAATAATATTTGGGACTTATTAGATGACTCTATTTACCAAATCTTTAGACCAATTTACAATTATTGTGATAACTTCAACTTCAAGGCATCAATGATAGATCAAATGATCCTTAAAAAAGACATTATTGCGCCTCAGCAACAATCTGCCAATATACGTCATTTACGTACGTGGAAATCGTGTAAATCGTTTGATACATTAATTCTCAAATCATATACCATTCAATACAATGTTAGCTAAATAAAGAACTTCAAAGTTCGAAGTTTTCATATATTTTAGATTTAAAATATGAATGAACACACAAGTTTATTATGATATCTAGACATATATATGCAGTTCTCAGTTATAAACTTATTGACTGCTCTGTATTTATGTTAAGATATTTATAGTAAAGTAGAATATATATATATATATATATATACACATACATAGAAGGGATCGATATGAAGGTGACTTACTCTTTTTGGGGCTAGAACAAGGGCTAGTGACCCAATCGTAGGATTTTGATCTTATGGATCCATACAATACTTTGCTTAGAACAACCATATTTGGATGATCATGCAGGGGGAACATCGCTCCAGCCGGGAAGCAGAAGATTCCAATCTGCTACCCGAAATTTGCAATATGACTGGGTCATGCATCATTCATTTATCATCTCAAGCAAAATTCTTACTATAACTTCACACTTCAAATATTTGATAGAATAATAATTCGAAATATAGATACATATCAAGAAATGAATGCTATGACCTACCGAGAAATCTTCGCATTCATGTATATGTATGTATGTGATCTGCTTGACAGTTTTTCCTAAAATGAGCCCATTCCGGCTTGTCGGGCTTGACTCACTGTCTACTGATCCTTCATCATCACGCATCGCATCAATTCCAACATCACCCGGCTCCATTTTATCTGTGTGGTAAGGAAAAATAAACAAAAGTCAACTGTCAGCTAAGCTGTTTGGCTTTTACCCAACATTAGATTGTACCAATTGATAGGCATGGCTTGATCTGACCTGCATGACTGCATCAGAAAAGTAAGCTTCCTAGATCCATCATGGCCATGCATGTTTAACAGTAAGGACAACTAAATATACTAATGCTAATGCAGTTTGAGATCCTAAGTATTGCCATGTCAATTTTTTCAATCCAGCATGCATGAAACAGAACTCTTCCTATTATGTATTGATGAATTCTGATCTCGTAGAATCCGAACCTTTAGCCCAATCGAAACCTAAATTTCAGCTAAGTATATCGAATAATAAGCATGCAACCATGCTTATTTTTATTAGAGAAGCATAATGAGTGACAAGAACTCCAATTAGAACTCAAATCTAGATAACTTATACATAACAAAATCAAAACGAATTATACCAAGAAATTCTTGAAGCCATCGAATATGTCGAATCGTTGGCAGGCCGGCCTTGCCTGAGGAGAAGACCCTGTTGCATGCATCATACAGCCTCTGCACTCTGCTTATCTGAATTGACTCATCGTGCAATGCCATGGCTGGATGTGAGCTAGCTAGCTAGAATTTCTGGTTTATAATTAATTTTAAGATATTAGAATAGAATCATATAAAAGTTCTGTTTGTATTGTATAATGACCTATTGTTATTTGTACAGGCATGAGATGATGTTTGTGGGGTTAGAATACTAGAGGCAGAAGTGTCTATTCAGGCAGTATAAACTATGGGCTTAAACCAGCTTTACTGGGGGTTCCTATCCGGCCCCCTCCTTTTTCCTACTGTTTTCAATTTTTTTCCTCCTTTTCAAGTCCAATTCCTTGGGATGGGTATTGGATTGTAGTGGTAAGGCCAGATTGTGACATCTGGAATCTCATATGTTAAGTTTTCCAGGGGTTATGCTCAGGTTTTTCCTTTTCTAACTAAGTGAAGCTTAATTGTCAATGACCAGATCACGCTGTCTGGATAACGTTCTAGAGAATCTGGATTGTTGTTTCTTTATTTTTACTCCTAAAATACTTCTCATAAGGAAAACTTATGTACGGATCCATCATTAGCATAATTATTCGTTAGTATAATATAGCATGTTTATTTTGATCGGTTAAGCCCATTTCTTATTTAATGTTCTAAAAAATAATACTATAGAACTCTATTTTGGAGTCAAACCGATTACTTTTAGTAAGCTAAATTAAAAAAATATGAATATTGATTTGTTACTATTTATAATAATTAACAATAATCTGAATAATAATTTTGTTGATACTCACAGCATTAAAAGCAAATATTTACCAATTATTGATCTTAATAACGACTATATTAACGAACGTGGGAGTCCAGCACGTACATATGGTCGATGACTCCGTCATTATCTTAAAGGTAACGAGTTCGATTTCACTTATGTGAATAAATATCTTAACATACATTGCAATCAATAAATATCTTAGTAATAAGGTCACAATTGATGTGGATACGACAGTACAACAATTAATGAAACTGAAATAAGATTGAAAAAAAAAAATGAAACGGGCTCTGTACCTCAAACTCTAACTTTGTAAGTTTTCTTTTATAAAATTTACTGCGGTTGGCAACTAGCCAACATGCCTTGGAAAAAAATTTCAAATATTAGCTGAAACATCCTTTGATATTGACATATGTTAGTATTCGAAATTCTAAATAACTTATTATATGCAAATTGTTTTTCTATATAAAGTTAGCTTTGATGTGGGTAACGTGGCGCAGCTCCCTGTTTATAAAGAAAACATACAAAGATGCTGGCATGCTGTCCATAGTTCTGGACTTCTGGCCACTTGGCCGTTGAATTTCCATAAACTATGAACATGTCATCGTTTTCAAAAGTTGAAGCCTGTAATCAAATGTTTGATATCGTCCGGAAGATATCTTATACTTCAAATTTAAATATTTATTCTGGTTTAAGCAATCAATGCTGAAATTATATTAGTATATTTTGCTCTTCATATAATTATATGCAACAATTAAAGGTGTTTAAAATTTAATTTGTAATTCAGCCAACTAATTGAAATAGATATAACTATACATAGGATTGTATTTAGTTTTACATGTACATGAAAGTTATTTCGTCAATTTCTTGTAGAAAATGGATTCAGACTCCGTGGAGCGCAAAAAGAGAAATTTGATAGAAAGGAACTCGGGCTATGCCTCTAAGATTAAGAATATATAAGGCTTATTTATCAAAAAATATTGATCGAGTTTAGCGCATGGTATTCTAATTTGAAGTTGGTTATTACAGAATACTTCCACAGTTCCACAAGTTGAATATAATTCCAGGGATTTGTCAAAAGCTACATATTAGCTTTAGAATTGTAATTTCAGATAATATTTTAACAAGATAATTGTATATGAATTTTTTTTTTTTTTGGATGAACAATTGTATATGAGTTAGACATGCTATACTTTACTCAGATTATTGAGTCCCAATCTGATCCCGACCAAATCCAAATTGGATCTGACTCGCTCTGTAAAAAAAGATAAGACACGGTTTCAGAAATATAATAGTTAGCTTATTTGCACAGTACTAATTTACTAATTGATACTTTCAATATTATTACATATGCATTATGCATCCTACTAATACGGATAAGTAATGAAAATTGATTACTGTCATTTGCAGTTTTGCTATCTCTGTCATCGCTAAATATAAAGTGAATATATACAGCAAACAAAATGAACATATAGATAATCTAAGTGGAACATATACAAACAAATAAGTTCAATGAAAATTAGTTGAATATGCATGTAAACTTTTGAACAAGTGATGACAACACTTATTTGTTTGTAAGTGTTCACTTAGATCGTCTATATATTCATCTTATTTGCTGTATATGTTCACTTTGTATTTAGCGATAGCTGGAATGATATATTTGCGGATGACACTTATAATTCCTGGTAAGTAATGGTTTTAATTTACGTCTCCGATCTGAATCCGGGCCCATCCTAACGCCCATTAAATTAGCCTAATTTTGGAGATATTTCTTTGTATCATTTTGTATCAGATAATGCCTCGATGCTTCACTATATTTGTTAGAAACACTAATATGTGTATATGATTGATATTAGAAGTTGATCCATTATACTATTTTCATATTTCAAAATTGTTGGGGACCGTATCAGACTTTATCTGTTAATATCACAACAGTGCTGGTCGAACTGACTCGCCAGAGGGTTGCGGGCCCATACCTAACCCTTTTATTTCGTATTTGAATGAATAGCTTAAACGAAGAGGGATCATTAATAATAATATGTTAACTTGAGAAATTTTCATAATTATTTTATTATACTAAACTATTTATGAGAAAAATTAAGAATAATATTGGTCTCAGAGATTACTTATGTTTAAGAAATTATACAGTTTGAATACCATTTGAGATAAAAAAAAAATGGAAATCAATCCTTCTATTTTTAAGTATTTTATATAAGAAATTTCTTTTGGATATGAAACTGCTTAAAAGAGTGCTGTACTTAACTACCAGATTGGAAATGTTGTTTATTAATTTAATCATCATTTGGTATTACATCAAAATATCAAATGCAATTACATGAATAATGAATGATTTTACCTTGCATCCGTACAAAAAAAGAATATTTTTAAGTTACATTTTAAAATGAAAGTTTTATTTAAATTGTCTTCAAAATTGGTCCATTATCGTTGAATGGGTCGCATTTGTAAAATAAATAGTTTTAGACTGCAAATTCAAGTTGCTAACAGTTTATTTATTTAATTATTTGAGAGAAGTTGTTAACAAATGTAGATTATATAGGACAATATGTAAATTTGGCACGTGCCAAAAACCCATGAGTTTGAGCTCAACGTATAAGCTAGCGAACTGGGTATGGGTCAACATGTCTTGACCTACTAGTTGGTCGGACCCAATCAATTCATAATATACTCTTTAATTTTACGATAGTAATTATCAAATGAATTCTGATTAATTTTACTGGAGGTTTTGTTAAATAAAAAAGGGATAAAATCTCTCAACCCCCCCCCCTCCCCAACAAACCAAATCATTTTTTTTCTTTTTTGAACCAACAATCCAATCGGTTTTATTCATGAAAGTTTCTGCGGTACAACTGCATTTGCTTGGTTTAACGAGTAGTTTGTTCGGAAAATTATTGTTGAAAATAGACCAAGAAAATTAGGTTCTGAAGTTAGATTTGTATGAGATTTAAACTTTAAGAACCAATTGAAACTCTAACTTTTTTTTAATAATTAATAAATTAAGATCTTTATATTCACGAGTAATCCTCATATTATATTGATCTTCTGACATCCGGATTCCGAAAGCAATTTTAACATTGTTATGGTGAAAAAAACATATTAAAAGATTAATAGTCTCCGTCATTTGTCTAATTCTATTAACCTAAAACGAAAATGAACTAAAATGTTGGACTGCTGGTATTTCTAATTTATGCTTATATTAATGAATTTGGAACTCATAAAATTCATCTAACAAAACTTCAAATATAATCATATGAATATCATTGTTATCGTTACTACTTGTTGTTTTAGTATCCCATCTAGTTACTGGACCGCAGGATCGGCCATCTGCCACTCAAATCATCTCCACGGAAGTTTTGGTCGGCAACATTTATCATTACCATGGTTTTAGACATTACCGTGGGCTTTTCTTTACAATGTAACTTATACATATGTTCATATATAACTCTTTTTAAAACAAAAAAAAAATGAGATCAAACCTTTCACCTTTTAAAATTTAAATATAGATCCTCCAATTGAATTTTGAATCCGCAATCTCCATTCAAAAGGTGCTACCCTTTATCAAAAACTGATTCTCCTTTATAGATAACTTGTTATTCATTATAAACATGGAATATCATCAGCATATAAAGATATCAATAAATTATATAATTTCATATTTGTTGTCCCTAAATTTAGGCCTAGAGGGGGGTGAATAGGCACAAAAACGAATTTCTAAACCGGTATGGTCAATATTTGGTTCAATTCAAACTTGGTCTAATACAAACAATCAAAGCACAAGCAATTCAAGTAAAGCAAGATAATAAAGAGAGAAAGAGAGAGAGAAATTGAACACGCGATGTATTACGGAGTTCCGACCCGCTAGGAAGTGCTAGCCTTAGTCGTACGTCTCCGGGAGTTTCGCAACCTCGAAATGGGCGCGCTCCGTTCAATTCCACACGAACGGGACTACAAATTCGAACCAAATCACCTTGTTACAATCACTCTCAAGGTGGATTGGCCTAACTCAATTAAACAAGCTCAAACACTACAAAGGATTGAGGCTCTAACCAAATCACTCAACAAATCTAGCAATTAATACTAGTGGATTGGTTTAGCACACTCTAATCTCAATGATTTTGCTAAATAATGCTCAAACACAAGAGAGAGTAATGTCTAACTGGTTGGAGCTCAAAAGGGAGGAGTTTCAAAGGTTTCAAAAGTGTCTAAACAGTTCCAAGAGGCCCCATATATATAGAGGGCGCCAACAGCTCCAAAGACCAGTCAAAACAGACTCTGGCGTTATACAACGCTATATGCCGTTGTACAACGCCTAAGTAGCCGTTGAAAAATCAAACGGTCACAGACAATAACGTTGTGAGTTGTCAGAGCGTTGTGTAACGCTGTATAGCGTTGCACAACGCTTCAGCAAAAATCCAAAGCAAAAGCTCGACAGTTCCGTTGGAACTTGTCAGAGCGTTGTGTAACGCTTGGTAGCGTTGCACAACGAAGTCAAGAAAACGAATAAGGCAGAACTGACAAACTCAAACAACATTGTCAGAACGTCATACGACGCTGACTGACGTCACACAACGTCGCCGTTGCACAACGCTATTCAGCGTTGCTCTACGCGACCAGAGAGAAAAAGCGAAGTCTGAGCGAAGTTTAGCGCGTTACACAACGCTACAATGCATGGAACATGGCAGCATGCATGCAGCATCGATGCAGATCGATGTCTGAACAATGCAGAGTCGCCTGTTTCATACTGCGTTGTACAACGCTGGGTAGCGTTACACAACATAGGAGTGGAAACGTTGTGTAACGTTACTTAGCGTTGCATAACGTTCTGACAAGGGGAAATAGTGGATTTAACTGGTTTAAAAACAAATGAACTAGCGTTGCACAACGCTACTGAGCGTTGTGTAACGCTGTTCCAACCTTGTCAGAGATTTTGCAATTTAAAAACGAATTAACTCAGCGTTGTGTAACGGCAACTGGCGTTGTATGACGCTGGACAGAAAAACTGAGCATTTTACCAGCAAATTGATTGAGATTAGTTTAGAGTTTAATTAAACCTTAATTACTGACTCTAACTAGACCAAAGCAATCTCTTGAAGCTCCAAACTAAGTGCCACACTTGCTTTAATCCATTCTTCAATAAATTTAGCTATAAAACACTAAAAAGAGATGTTAGTTTAAAGGTTTCGGTGTTGTTTTGCAAATCGGCAAATCGAGAGAAAATGTTTAACCAACAATCTCCCCCTTTTGCCGAGTTGCAAAACAACACCTAAGGTATATTTGGGACTTGATACAACAAGGCGGAATAACCCAAATTACCTAATTCTCCCCCTTTTTGCAATTAGGGAAAAGAATACCCAAAACGCCCTTGAATAAAAACCATAAAGATCATCCCCCTTTCGAAAAGAATTTGGCCACTAAGTTCATTTGATTAGGGGTATCTAACAAGGGTTAATGAGGGCTTAAACTAACGATTATAGACCATGCATGCATATTAAAATAAAAAAGCTAAAAACGAAGCCATTTAGCACAACATAATTCATTAAAGCATAACATAATTCATACAACAACCATAAAACAAAACAAATCCATTTAGCACAAACTTAAACATTCAAAACACCGAGAAATCACGAAAGAGATACGAAAGGCAAAGAAACTACGAAAAGCAAAATAAAAAGAAAGGAGAGGGCTAAGGCTTGGAGACGGTTTCGGCTATGACTACTCCTCATCATCATCACCCGCACCACTACCGGATCCCCTCTTGAGATGGAGTTCCATCTTTCCCCAAAGATTGATCATCTCATCCTTGAGATGAGTGATCGAGGCATCGGTCTTGGCTTGGTAAGCGGTCAAGTTTTCCTCAATTGTGTTGAACCGCGTATCAATATGAGTTGTCAAGGCGGCAAACTTGGCATCAAGGTAAGCATGGAAGTCTTGAGGTGCGTCTTGACCCTCCATCCGGCCGCCGGGCACATGCAATGATTCATTGCCTATCTCTTCATATTGGTTTATGGTGGCATTGGGTCGGAAAATGTAGTTGTTGCGGTGGAATGCACCGGGCACAATGGAGTTATCGTCTTGGGCCGTCCATCCGGTAACATTGAGATGTGCCATGAGGTTTTCGGGAGTAGCAATGGCATTCTCGGGCACGGGTTCGCCCCAAAGAGGTGTGTCAAGAGGGATGCCGTTTTCAATGAGAATAGATTGAATGATGTGGGCATATGGAAATGAGAAGCGAGAAGAGGAATCGACCCGTGCCATATGAGCAAGCATGATGTAAGGGAGATTCACCTTTTGATTCATCTCAAGGAGGGAGCGAAGGAGAAACACGGCGAATTGCTCCACATTGGTCTTGATTGTTGCCTTCGGAGTGATAATGTTATTGATGAAGAGGAAGAGAAGGCGGTGCAAGGCCGGTAGCTCGGTGGCGGTGAATTGGCGAACGTTGAAGTTCCTCCAACAATAAAAGAAGCGGTGGTACTCGTCATACGGAGGCAATTCGCGGGGCCAATTGGCATGGATGTAAATCTCCAAATTGTCATTATCGAGGCTAAGGAGGTTGGCCAATGTTTCCTCGGTGATGGAGATGTGGCGACCGAGGACATAGGAGTGGGCGGTTGGGTGGCCATCGGTCCACGTCATTGTGAGATTGGCATAGAAGAGCTTGATCAATGACGGGTTGTACGGTTGAGAATGCGCGAGAAGACCCGCCATGTTCCAATATTCGATCATTTCTTTGATCCAAGTCAATTCTCTTGGATTCAAGTGGTAGACACCATAGGGGTGCTCGAAGTAGAAGCACTCGGAACACTCGCGATTGACATCGCGGTATTGGCAAAAATGCATGTACGAGGCCGAGTCTTTGAATAGGTAATTGTTTGAGGAGGAGAGGGTCCAATCCACGGGTACCGGGGGTATTTCCATTGGAATCGGTTGATCGGGTTGATCGGTTTGAACCGGTGGGTTGGAGGAGGAGGCACCCTTGGGGTTGCGCTTGGCCCGTTTGTTGGTAGCGGTTTTTGGTGCCATTGAAAAATGAGAGAGAAGGGATGAGGTTAAACCTTTGAATTGAAGAGCGGGAGAGGATGAGATGGCCTTGGAGAGCACAGAACCGAAGCCGATCGAAAATCCGACGGTCGGATCGCCGGAATTGACGGTGATGGCGGTGGCTAGGGTTTCGGTGGATTGAGAGATAGAGAGAGAGAGAGAGTGAAATGAGGGTATGAGGGTGGAGAGGAGAGAGAGAGGAGTATTTTGGTGGTATTGATAGGAGTGGAGAGAGAGAATTGAGAGAGTATTGAGAGAGAGAGATGAAGGGGTGTGAGTTGGAGAGAAAAAGAGAAAAAAGAAGGGGGGTTCGGAATAGAGAAAGAAGAGGAAGAAAAAGAAGAAGAGGTGGGGTCGCAACAGTTAAAAAACTCGTCCACCGTTACTTAACGCCAAAGGGCGTTGTACAACGCAGGAGTCAAAACAGCGAAAAATGAGCAGAGACTGACTGCTCCGTTGTACAACGCTGAGTAGCGATGGGTAACGCTACAACCCAGCGTTGTGCAACGTTAAAAGGCGTTGTACAACACTAAAGCCAAACAAATAAATAATAAAAAGAAATAAAATAAAGAAATAAAACAACGTCTTACAACGGTGAATAGCGTTGTACAACGTTACGTAAAAACAACAGACAGGCGTTGTACAACGGTAACCAGCGTTGTATAACGTTGAACTCGACAGATTTTAAAATTCAGCGAAGGAAAAATAAAATAAAACAGATAGCGTTGTACAACGATTGTCAGCGTTGTGCAACGTTACAAGAAAAAGTCAACCAAGCGTTGTGCAACGGTAGGCAGCGTTGTACAACGTTTAACTCGACAGAATTCAAAATTCAGCACAAATTCATTTGAAACTAACGTTACTCTGGCGTTGCACGACGCTGAATGGCGTTGTGTAACGCCAGAGTCAACAGAAAACCAGAAAATTCAGAAAATTAAGACCGAAATAGTTAAAAACTTATTTTTCAAGGTTTTCAAACGAAATACAACCAATTTAAACTGAAATAAGCTCCAAACAACAAAGACAACACCATGACATGCATAAATTTAATCTTTGAGTTCAAGCATACCAAGTTTGAACCTAAGTTCAAGATGTTGTTGTGTTGGAAGAGGTTTGGTGAAGATATCGGCGATTTGCTCCTTTGTGTCGATGTAGACCAATTCCACATCACCTTTCTCAACATGATCACGGATAAAATGATGTCGTATCTCTATGTGCTTGGTTCTAGAGTGCAATACCGGATTTTTGGATATAAGGATGGCACTAGTATTGTCACACAAGATTGGTACCTTTTGAAAATCTAACTCAAAATCCCTAAGGGTTTGCATCATCCAAAGAAGTTGGGTACAACAACTACCGGCCGCTACATATTCCGCTTCCGCGGTGGAAAGAGCAACCGAAGTTTGCTTGCGACTAGACCAAGACACAAGTGAACCACCAAGAAATTGGCAAGTTCCACTAGTACTTTTGCGGTCCATACGGTCACCGGCAAAATCGGCATCGGTATAACCTAACAAGTCTAGTTCGGTTTGTCTACCATACCAAAGACCTAGGTTTTGAGTACCCTTGACGTATGGCAAGATACGTTTTACCGCTTTGTGGTGAGATTCCTTAGGATTGGCTTGGTACCTAGCACATAGACATACGGCATACATAATATCCGGCCTACTAGCCGTGAGATAAAGTAGGCTACCGATCATGCCCCGATAGAGAGTTATGTCCATAGGCTTGCCTTTCTCATCCGCATCGATATTCGCACTTTTGCCCATGGGTGTGTCTAAGCTCTTGCTATCTTCAACACCGAATTTCTTCACTAACTCCTTGGCGTATTTGACTTGGTTCACAAAGATACCATCCTTGAGTTGTTTGATTTGAAGCCCCAAGAAGAAAGTGAGTTCTCCCATCATACTCATCTCAAATTCACTACTCATCAAAGAAGAAAACTCTTGGGCAAGAGTTGCATTAGTAGAGCCAAAGATAATATCATCCACATAAATTTGCACAAGTAGCAAATGGTCATCTCTTTTCTTAGTGAAAAGAGTTGTGTCCATTTTGCCCCGGCTAAAGCCATTGTCTAGAAGAAAGGTACAAAGTCTACCATACCAAGCTCTAGGAGCTTGCTTCAAACCATACAAAGCTTTGTGAAGCTTGTACACATGGTCCGGATTAAAATGGTCAACAAAACCGGGTGGTTGTTGGACATAAACTTCCTCATCTATCCAACCATTTAGAAAGGCACTCTTGACATCCATTTGGAATAGGGTAAAGCCTTTGTTAGCGGCAAAAGCCAAGAGCATTCTAATGGATTCAAGATGAGCAACCGGTGCAAAGGTCTCCTCAAAATCAATACCTTCTTGTTGCTTGAAACCTTGTGCAACCAAACGGACTTTGTTTCTAACCACAATACCATCCTCACTTAGCTTGTTTCTAAAAACCCATTTGGTACCAATAACTTGCTTACCCTTTGGTAATGGTACAAGTTCCCAAACTTGATTCCTTTCAAATTGGTTCAACTCTTCTTGCATGGCAACAATCCAATTTGGGTCAACATTGGCCTCTTTAAAGGATTTTGGTTCAAGTTGAGAAACAAAGGCACAATGACCAATAGTTTGGTGCAAACTAGACCTAGTCCTAACACCTTCCCTAGGGTCACCTATGACATTAGTAAGAGGATGAGAGGAAACTTCTCTAAGCACTTCGGGAGGCTCATGAACCGGTTGGGGAGACGATTGAGGTTGAAGATCATCATGAGGCAATTCATTTTGAGTTGTGTCTAAGATGCCCTCCTCATGAGTCTCTCCCCCTATCAAAATGTCATCAACCCGGTTCAAAGGCTCCTCAATGATCACCGGTGGTTGTGCTTGAGGTTGTGACTCGATTTCTTGTGGAGCTTCTTCCACTTGTGTACCTACAATAGAGTTACCTTCCTTGGATTCCTCAAGGACTTTTTCATCAAACTTGACATTAATGGACTCAATAACTACCTTTGAGTTTGGCAAATAGACTCTATACGCTTTGCTTGTGGTTGAGTAACCAACAAAAATACCGGGCAAAGACTTGGCATCAAACTTGGTTACTTTAGGAGACTCATCAAGGACAAAACATTTGGAGCCAAATACACGGAAATAGGATATATTGGGAGTATGACCGAACCATAATTCAAAAGGAGTTTTCTTGAGTTGAGAACGAATGCATGCACGATTTACTACATGACATGCCGTATTTACCGCTTCGGCCCAAAGAAATTTGGGTACGGCAAATTCATGTAGCATGGTGCGTGCTAATTCTTGCAAGGTTCGGTTCTTCCTCTCCACTACACCGTTTTGTTGAGGGGTGCGTGGAGCGGAAAACTCTTGTTTATATCCTTTTTCTATGCACAATTCATCAAATTTAGCATTTTCAAATTCCCTTCCATGGTCACTACGAATTCTAGAGATTTTCAACCCTTTTTCGTTTTCAACCCGATTGCTAAATTTAACAAAATGGTCAAATGCTTCTTCCTTGTGAGCAAGAAAGAAAACCCAAGTAAAGCGACTATAGTCATCTACCACTACAAAGACATACCTTTTCTTACCAATACTCAAGACATTGATTGGTCCAAACAAGTCCATATGAAGCAATTGTAACGGTTGAGAAGTTGAGATGATCTCTTTGGTTTTAAAACTAGACTTGGTTTGCTTGCCTTTCATGCAAGCTTCACACAACCCATTTAAGTCTAGTTTATGTGATGGAAGACCACGGACAAGTTTCAATTTCACAAGTTTCTTAATGGAGTCTAGAGAAACATGACCAAGTCTTCTATGCCATAACCATGAACCGGTAGCTATGGCACTAAAGCATTGTTCACCATTTGTGAAGTGATCAAAGTTTAAGTAATAGACATCCTTTTTCCTTTGTCCCGTGTAAACAAGAGAATTATCCGAAATTTGATGCACAAAACAAGAGGAGTGATCAAACTTCAAATAATATCCCGCATCACATAATTGGCTCACACTTAAAAAGGTTGTAGTTGAGACCATCAACAAGGTAAACATTAAAAATCGTTAAATTTTGGTTTCCAACCGAGCCTATACCAATAATAGAGCTCTTCCTAAGATTATTACCAAAAGTAACCTCACCACCATCAAAAGGTTCAAGTGTCTTGAAACAAGATTCATCACCCGTCATGTGATGTGAACAACCACTATCTATGATCCAAGCACTTCTCTTGAATGATGATAACAAACAAACCTACAAGAATACATATTAGTTAGAAACAAACAACCAATATATTATTCTTGTAATCTCTCCCCCTTAAGATTTGACAAGAATAACCTTGGGGAAAATAGATGGCTAACTAAGCCACACTCGAACCACTTCCACCAATTAAAACGGATGTGGAAGTGACTTTAGGAACCCAAATCATGTTAATTGAATCGGATGTATGATTGGCTTTCCTAACTTTGCATTCTAGTGTGACATGGCCATTCTTACCACAATAGTTGCAACAAGCACAAGTTGGCTTGTTCACTTGTGAACTTTCTCTAACAAAATGGGTTTGAAAATGACGCCTAAGCTCCATGGCCCTAATCTTTGGATCCTTAGAGAAAGTGTATGATTGAGAGTTTCTCAAAATTGGTTTTTGAAAATTCCTTTTGTTTTGTTGAGAGACTTTTTGATTTCCCCCATTGGTTTGAGGTCTAGTGTGTGTTCTATTCCTATTCCCACCATTGTTTTGAAAAGGATGAAAACACCCATCGGGTCCCTTGAAATACAAGTTGTTTGGGCCCCGATTGTTTTGGAAGTTCTTTTGAGGTCTTTGAGACCCATTTCTATTCCTACCAAAACTCTTTTGAGCACCATTTTGAGAGCCAACAAAATTCTTTTGCCCTTGCCCGTGTGTGTTCCTACCATTGGTGCTCTTGTGATAAAGTCTCTCATTTTGTGTTGGGTTTGACATGGTTCTTGGTCTAGAAAAGGATTGATTCCTCTTTTTGAAGCCAAGACCCGTTTTGTCATTGGGTTTTTGTCCCACAAACATTTTATCAAGATTCATCTTGGTGCTATGAGAAGCACTAGACGAACTTGAAGCCCTTTCATTTTTCAAAACATTTGTCTCACTCAAAGGAGTTTGACATTTTTCACAAACACTTGGTTTTTCAAAACTTTCAATCATACCCTTATACCTTGTCACCAAAGATTCAAGATCATGCACCTTAGTCGTTAAAAGACTAATTTGCTCTTTTTGACTAGCAATAGTCTTAAGAGACTCATCAAGATAATCATTCAACCTATCAAATTGCAAGTTTGCATCATCATTCAAGCTCAAGTCATTCTCACTATCACAATCGCTATCACTACTAGAGAATGAGTTTAGAAGTACCTCATTTGTGACCTTAGGCATTTCAATGGCAATTGTGGATGGTTCCTCTTGAATAGTCGATGGAGCTTGTGTGAAAGTCGATGTAGAGGATGATGCTTCATCAAGGCTAGTTTTGCTCAATGGATGCACATAGATTTTGCCTCGGTTGAACTCATTGAAGACCTCCTTCACCAAGTCATCTAGGTCGTCATCCACCGGCATCACCACATCATTCACTTGAGCCACAAGAGCAAGGTTGTCAAAGTCGCACTCGGATTCCGAATCGGATTGAGAGAATGAGCTTGAATCGGAATCGTTGTCCCAAGTGGCTTGCATGGCTCTCTCACCCTTCTTCTTGCTCTTGTAATGTCCCTTCTTGGACTTGAACCGGCCATCACCCCTTCTCTTGCCACCATCTTCCTTGTCCTTCTTCAAGTGAGGGAAGAGCTTGAAGCAAGAGTACATGGTATGACCTTCTTTTTGGCACACGAAGCAAAGAGCTCTTTCGTCATTCTCAAGCCTTTCTTTGTTGAACTTTCCCTCAAAGATCATGATGGCTCGAAACATCTTTGAGAGAACGGCTCCTTGCTTGTCCTCATCGAGGTCGATGATGCCTTTGGCCTTGTCACTTGAGTGGCGGTGTCTCCCTTGGTGGTTGTCGTTGTGGCGGTTCTTGGAAGGGGATGCCTTGTTGTCACTTGCCGCCAATGCCACGGTCTTGGGCTCATACTTCAACTCTCCGAGTTGCTTGAGCTTCTCCTCCACGCACCGGTAATGAGTATAGATGATCTCCGGTGTGAGGTTGTTGTGGGACCTTTGTTGTGTCTCAAGTGTCGAGATGAGAGTGTCGAATTGAGGTCTTCCCACCAAAGCCCTAAGCAATCTTCCTATAACACGACTATTAGAAAGGGTCTCTCCTATGTTAGTGAATTCATCGAGCAATTGTATAAACCGAGTATACATCTCCTCGATGCATTCACCTTCCCTTATGCGGAAATTATCCAATCTAGACTCTAACTCGAATTGTCGAGAGCTTTTGATTAGAGAATTTCCCTCATAACGGTTCAAGAGAGAAACCCACATTTCATGTGCACTAGTAGAGCTACCAAAAATTGCCGCTATGGACTCATGTACCGAATTTAACAAGACATTCACGGCATTATCATTCTTGGTCCTAATGGTCTTAGAGGCATTGGTTTCTCTACCTTCACTATCACAAATTGGTGTGTATGGCTTATCAACAACCTCCCAAAGGTCAATCAAGTTAAGGTATACAACCATACATCTCTTCCAATAACGGAAGTTCTTGCAAGTGGAACCAAACTTGTCCGGTTTTTCTATCACCCTAGAGGCCATGAATCGAGGTTATCTACCTAACAAGATGGTCAAAAGATAACCCCTGCTCTGATACCACTTTGTTGTCCCTAAATTTAGGCCTAGAGGGGGGTGAATAGGCACAAAAACGAATTTCTAAACCGGTATGGTCAATATTTGGTTCAATTCAAACTTGGTCTAATACAAACAATCAAAGCACAAGCAATTCAAGTAAAGCAAGATAATAAAGAGAGAAAGAGAGAGAGAAATTGAACACGCGATGTATTACGGAGTTCCGACCCGCTAGGAAGTGCTAGCCTTAGTCGTACGTCTCCGGGAGTTTCGCAACCTCGAAATGGGCGCGCTCCGTTCAATTCCACACGAACGGGACTACAAATTCGAACCAAATCACCTTGTTACAATCACTCTCAAGGTGGATTGGCCTAACTCAATTAAACAAGCTCAAACACTACAAAGGATTGATGCTCTAACCAAATCACTCAACAAATCTAGCAATTAACACTAGTGGATTGGTTTAGCACACTCTAATCTCAATGATTTTGCTAAATAATGCTCAAACACAAGAGAGAGTAATGTCTAACTGGTTGGAGCTCAAAAGGGAGGAGTTTCAAAGGTTTCAAAAGTGTCTAAACAGTTCCAAGAGGCCCCATATATATAGAGGGCGCCAACAGCTCCAAAGACCAGTCAAAACAGACTCTGGCGTTATACAACGCTATATGCCGTTGTACAACGCCTAAGTAGCCGTTGAAAAATCAAACGGTCACAGACAATAACGTTGTGAGTTGTCAGAGCGTTGTGTAACGCTGTATAGCGTTGCACAACGCTTCAGCAAAAATCCAAAGCAAAAGCTCGACAGTTCCGTTGGAACTTGTCAGAGCGTTGTGTAACGCTTGGTAGCGTTGCACAACGAAGTCAAGAAAACGAATAAGGCAGAACTGACAAACTCAAACAACATTGTCAGAACGTCATACGACGCTGACTGGCGTCACACAACGTCGCCGTTGCACAACGCTATTCAGCGTTGCTCTACGTGACCAGAGAGAAAAAGCGAAGTCTGAGCGAAGTTTAGCGCGTTACACAACGCTACTGATCGGAGGTAAAACCTAGGTCAAATTAAACCTCAATCTAATCTAATGCAGTATAGCTTGAGGATCGAATCCACAGGGACGGTTATTCTAAACTATAGACTTTAAGTAATTTAGTTCAATTAATCTAGGGGTAAACAAGTCGAAAAGTTAATTAATTGATTAAAAGGATTAAATTTAAACTAAAAGAGTTAATTCTAAATTCTAATTAATGTTTAAATTACTCTAAATATTAAGGAAAAGGTCTAAACTCGAATTAAGGACTTAAACTAGGGTCAATTGATCGGGTTCCACTTCCAGGCACTATCCTGGCGGGTCGACAGGATTCCTGGCGGGTCGCCAGAGTTCCTGGCGGGTCGACAGAATTCCTGGCGGGTCGCCAGAACAGTACGACAATTCAGTTTGATTAGTTTCTAAGTTCTCTAAGTTCAGGTTTTTGGTTTAAACTCTGGTCCAAATACTAACTCTCGTTCTTGATTTGGTATTACTAAATTTTAACCTCTAAACCTCTCTAAAAACCTAAGTTTCAACTCTCGTTTCTTGGCTTAAGTTTTAGGGTTTGCTTTAACTATTCGGTAGGATATCCTAGATCTCTCGATCTTAGGAGGGAATAAACCTCTCGGCTAAGTTCCGGTTTCACCTTTTGGGTATACTAACTATCCTATGGTTTGAGAATAGAAATCGTTTTGAGATTAGGGTTCTATTTGCTTAATCTACGAGGTCAGGCCTAACCAAGTGAGCAAACCTTCAAATCAATTCAATTCAATTCACAATTTCAGCAAATAAACTCAAGTAAAGCAAAGCAACTTAGAAAAATTAGAAAACTAAATAAACTTCATTAATCTACCAAGTAATGGTTCCCTACAATTGCCCCTAAACTAAACTACTCACTAAAAGTCATACTAAACATAAAGACAATAGGTTTCAGCAGACTAAACATAAAAAGAGAGAAAATAGAGAAAGAATACAACAAAGAACTAAAAGAAACGCTCTCAGCTTGAATCCTGGCGGGTCGACAGGATTCCTGGCGGGTCGACAGAGTTCCTGGCGGGTCGACAGGAGACAGGCTGGGTGCGATTTCTGCTAACTCCTCTTGAATCTTGCTCCAAAATCTGACTTCAAACTCGACTCTCCCTTTCTGGAGCTTTCCCTATGTTTAAATAACTCTCAAAGGCGGTTCCCATAGGTGGAGATCATGTCTGGCTCGTCCAAGAATAGAGATAGTGCTCTGCCAGAAATATCTCACCAAATTGGGCAGGTCGGTTAATGTTCTGGCGGGTCGACAGGAATCCTGGCGGGTCGCCTGGATTCCTGGCGGGTCGTCTGAAATCCTGGCGGGTCGCCAGAACAGGGGACTTGTCTGGTTTGACCCTGTTCCTTTGCTCCAGTCGCTTGGACTCTGATTTGCTCCGCTTGAACACTTCCTTGGGCCCAATTTTGCTCCAAATCATCACTGAACCTGAAATTAGACAAGGGCAAATAGCAGTACCATATTTCTAACCTAAATTGTATTAAATCTAACTAAAACTCAAACATTTAATTGAAATTAAGGCCTAAAAGGGTTGAATATTTCGATGTGAAACCCGCCTATCAAATCTCCCCAAACTTAAACTTGCTTGTCCCTAAGCAACTATTCAAACTTAGAAAGATAGTTTAGGACTTAATTGCAATTCAATGGTTGGTTTTCTAAGTCTAAGAAGGGTCCTTAGCATAATTAAAATCAAAACTTGAGCAATTTCAAAATAGAGCATATCAAAACAATTTTTCCAAATCCAATTTCAAACAATTTTAGTCCAAGTGACCATGACTTTACACAAACAATTCTCAAAATAATTGACCATCATTAATCATGACTTTCTCCGTCTTTCTTTAATCCCAATTGGTTTTCAAGTCCCTAAAATTCGCATTATCAATCAAGACACGGGATCACACCCTCCCATCACAAACGTTAGCCCAACAAATTCAATCAAGCAAGAGTTAAGACAATTCACCATTACAAATTAAACTTAAAGATACATTTTGCTCCTGGGGCGAGGAGATTTTTCCCGAGGCGGAGAAGTCAGCCAGATAAAAGCGGATTTAACTTTAGAGGATTTTTCCTCTTTATTTCTTTTCTTTTTTTTATACCATGAATCTCTTTCTGTTTCTTACCCATGGTTTATGGAGTTCTTTTAATCCGCTAGTACCTATAGCTTCCTACAGTGTCCATGGCACTGCACCACTTTTTAGTTCCCCTTTTTATTTTGTTTTTGATTTTTTTTTTGTTTTTTTTTTAGATAACATTTAATTAAAAACAATGTGACATTTCATTAACTCTTGCCATGATCTCTTTTGTTGAATCTCGATTTTGTGTTGCAAGAATCGATCTAAGGGCATTTCGGGTATTCAATTTTAAATGTGGATGCCTAATAAACCGAAATCTAGAATTTCAATGCAAACTTTAAAATCTTAAAACTCAATTGAACTTAAAGAACTACGAGACAAGTCATGCTCAATGCTTTTCAATTGCTTTTAATCCTTGAGTGCATTAAGTTAGGTCAAATTCAAATGCAGATTTTCAAATTTCAATTTCAAGTCATACTCATTTCTTAATTTGCTCAAATTTCAATCCTAATCATTACTAATTACCTCCTTAAACTATCTAAATGCAAATTATATGAATTAACCATGCATTATTTACAAATCTAAATGAAAAACGCTCAGGCCAAGTTTTCAGGCGACCCCGCCAGGATCCTGGCGGGTCCGCTTGAATCTGTCCCGAGAGTAATGCAAAAGGGGATTTATTCCTGGCGGGTCGCCAGGATTTCTGGCGGGTCGCCAGAAATGGTCCCAAGAGATTACAATCCTACATGAAATGATGCAATTTCCTAGATACATGTGCATTTCCATCAAATTTCCAAATTCCCCTCCCCAAACTTGTTCAATTGCATCCAGCAAACACAAACAAACAGAATTTAAAAGAGAAAAATAAAAGAAAAGTGAGGGAAACTCACAAATTGTCGTGCCGAACCAATCGGTCACCAAATCTCACTGAGGCGGTGGAGGCAGTGGCTGTCCAAAGATCGGGAAGAACCAATCATATATCTCGTTCATCCGTTCATGAGCCACCTCATTCTCCCTTTCGTCTCGCTTGATTGCCTCGCACTTGTCACTGATGCGCTTTCCTAGCTCGTTGAATTCGTTTAAGAGGCGAGCTAAATTGTTCAAGCTAGCGCATAGGGATGCGTAGCTGAACTCTTCATGTGGCGGGGCGCTCGAAGATGAACCACCCGTATCAAATCTTCCACCTTGAAACGGTTGCATGGCAAAATGCGGCATTTGGTACGGCGACATCCCGTACTGGCCAAACGGCTGCGACCCTTGCATCGACTCTTTTGGGGGTTGTTGCATAGGAGCATCAGGTATGGCCGCTCCTTGGTTGGATTTGGGCAGTTTTGTATGAACAGGACTGGTTTCCTGGCGGGTCGCCTGGATTTCTGGCGGGTCGCCAGAAACTGTCCTGAGAACATTCACTTCTCCTTTTTCCTCTGGTTCTTCCTCCAAACTTGCCACATAAGTATCCCATTCTTCTTGGTCGTTGATGGGGTAGGTGTAGGCTTTTGTCATCTCCGAATTGAACTCTTCTTGAACTATTTCATCAAGCATATCCACCATGCAACAAGTGTCAACTTGGTTGGGCAGCTTCAATGCTTTTTCAACTTCAAATTCGACGGTTTCGTCTCCCACCTTCACAAGCATCTTTCCATTCCTACAATTGATAAGAATACCAGCAGTTGCTAGAAATGGTCTACCAAGAATAATGGGTACCTCGGGGTCTTCTTCCATGTCCACAATCACGAAATCACATGGCACTACAATATCTCCAACTTGAATTGGCACATCTTCAACTATTCCCAAGGGCAATCGAGTGGATCGGTCTGCAAGTTGCAACGTCATCCGAGTCGTCCTCAATTCTCCCACTCCGAGCTTGTTAAAAATGGATTCGGGCATGAGACTCACACTTGCTCCCAAGTCCAGCAAAGCTCGCTTGATGTTTGCCTCCCCAAACTTGCACGGAATCGTGAATCTCCCTGGATCTTTCAACTTCGGGGGAAGTCTCTTGGTTGACACGGATTTGCTCTCATGAGTCACAGCAATGCAAACGTCCTCTAGCTTCTTCTTGTTTGTCAGAATATCTTTTAGGAACTTAGCATAGGAGGGCATTTTGGTCAACATGTCGGTGAAAGGTATGGAGATTTGGATTTGCTTCATTATCTCCATGAACTTCCCATACTCCTTCTCTTCCTTTGCCTTGGCTAGCCTCTCGGGAAATGGAACTTCTGGCGCATAACGGGTCTGAATCGGAGCCTTGATCTTGTCTTTCTGAGCTTCAGGATCTTTTCTGGCGGGTCGCCAGGAATCCTGGCGGGTCGCCAGAAATTGTCATGAGAGCTCTGCATTCTGCGCATCATCCTGGCGGGTCGCCAGGATTTCTGGCGGGTCGCCAGGATTTCTGGCGGGTCGCCAGAATTCGTCCTGACAGCCATGTTTTTCTGCATTTTCTTCTGGCGGGTCGCCTGAGCTTCTGGCGGGTCCACCTGGACTTGTCCTGGGACCGATTCGTCTAGATTTTTGGGACCAACGTACTCCGTTCCACTCCTTAGACGATGCGTGACACTCTTGACTTCTCCGTTGGGGTTCACTTCAGGTTGGCTTGGAAACATCCCGGTCTTCGTTAAAGCTCCATGGCTTTGAGGGTTTGCCAATTTGCTTTGTTGAATGAGGAATTGCAAGGACTCGCGAACTTGCTTCATCTCATCAAAGACCGTATGATTCCACTCCGTTTGATCCGCCATGAACTTGTCCACCAAATTCCTATGTTGCTGATAGTAACTAACTTGATTGTTATTACCTGCAGCGTTGTTATTAGGCTTGTTTTGTGGTGGTGGTTGAGCTTGCCCCGGATTCGCGCACCCGCTTGGATTGCCATAAGATAATCCAGGATGGTTTCTCTTGTCTCGGTACACGTAATTCTGAGGCGCATAGGGTGGAGGTGCCATGATTGCATTTACATCGGCTACGGGTTCGTCTCTTGCTACCAAGTAACATGCCTTTGCTGTATGTCCTTCTTCCTCACAAAATTGACATTTCTGGACCGCCTCCACGGGTTTGGTCTTCATTTCCTTCATCATTGTGGTCAAGGCGTCAAGTTGAGCTTGCAAATGGGTTGATTTGTCCACTTCTATCATCCCTCCCTTGGAATTCTTCTCTCTTACCGACCAATTGGTTTGAGAGCTCGCCATGCTTTCAATAAGCGCCTTTGCATCCCTACACCCTAGGTCGAGAAGAGACCCACCTGCAGTTGAGTTAACACTTTGACGAGTTTGATGGTTCAAACCGTCATAGAAACTACAAATCAGTCTATCCTGGCCTATATCATGATGAGGACACATTCTCAACAAATCTTTAAAGCGTTCCCAAGCTTCAAACAAATTTTCATCACTTTCCTGTTTAAACCCAATTATCTCCCTCACGATCGATGTGGTTTTAATTCTAGGATAGAACCTTTCCAAGAAGGCCTTGGCCAAATCATCCCAACAAGTAAACGGGTTACTATTGAAACTATTCAACCAATCCTCTGCTTGGTCTCTAAGAGAAAAAGGGAAAAGAGTTAACCGGATTATATCGGGAGCGACTTCTTCGAGGTTGAGAGTGATGCAATTCCGTAGGAATCGCTGCAAGTGCTTGTTCGCGTCTTCTGTCGGATTCCCACTAAATTGGTTCTGTTGGATAAGGGCAATGAGAGATGGGTTGAAGAATAGATCACGAGTCCTTCGAGCTTGGGGGGGGTTGACTCCTAGTCGGACATTGTTTGCGGTTGGGGCTCCGATCTCCTTCAAAGGTCGGTTCTCCGCCGCAATCCTTGCCGCCTCCCTAGCATCATCAAGGGCTCGTTGAAGAACGGCTGGATCTACTATCAACGGCCCGTCTCCTTCTGGACCAATAGGTGGGTTTCCGTTCAAGTCTGCCATTGGTTTCGCGTCGTCTGCGTCTTTCGAACCTTCCTCAGGATCTTTTCTGGCGGGTCCGCCTGAATCCTGGCGGGTCGCCTGGATTGGTCCTGGTGGTTGGTTCGTGAATCGAGCTGATGGATTTCGCCTTCCTCGTTGGTAAACCAGCAAGGGAGTCGAAATTGGTGATGAAGTCGAAGTTGTGGCCTCCTTGGCTTCTATTTGTTCTCCCGGAAAACGAACGGTTTGGGAAACAAACGAAGCGGAAGGTCGGGGTGTCTCGTCGCTCTTGGCTTGGCTCCTCGTGTAGTACTTGCACTCGCTTGCGGGTTGATGTTGCTTAGGCTTCTTCTTTCCGGCCAGCGTGTACTCCTACAAACAAGAAACAAGAGGAAAAGACAATAGATCAATAAAACTTAATTACCTAAACTTAAATCTAGTCACCGTCCCCGGCAACGGCGCCAAATTTGATCGGAGGTAAAACCTAGGTCAAATTAAACCTCAATCTAATCTAATGCAGTATAGCTTGAGGATCGAATCCACAGGGACGGTTATTCTAAACTATAGACTTTAAGTAATTTAGTTCAATTAATCTAGGGGTAAACAAGTCGAAAAGTTAATTAATTGATTAAAAGGATTAAATTTAAACTAAAAGAGTTAATTCTAAATTCTAATTAATGTTTAAATTACTCTAAATATTAAGGAAAAGGTCTAAACTCGAATTAAGGACTTAAACTAGGGTCAATTCATCGGGTTCCACTTCCAGGCACTATCCTGGCGGGTCGCCAGAGTTCCTGGCGGGTCGACAGAATTCCTGGCGGGTCGCCAGAACAGTACGACAATTCAGTTTGATTAGTTTCTAAGTTCTCTAAGTTCAGGTTTTTGGTTTAAACTCTGGTCCAAATACTAACTCTCGTTCTTGATTTGGTATTACTAAATTTTAACCTCTAAACCTCCCTAAAAACCTAAGTTTCAACTCTCGTTTCTTGGCTTAAGTTTTAGGGTTTGCTTTAACTATTCGGTAGGATATCCTAGATCTCTCGATCTTAGGAGGGAATAAACCTCTCGGCTAAGTTCCGGTTTCACCTTTTGGGTATACTAACTATCCTATGGTTTGAGAATAGAAATCGTTTTGAGATTAGGGTTCTATTTGCTTAATCTACGAGGTCAGGCCTAACCAAGTGAGCAAACCTTCAAATCAATTCAATTCAATTCACAATTTCAGCAAATAAACTCAAGTAAAGCAAAGCAACTTAGAAAAATTAGAAAACTAAATAAACTTCATTAATCTACCAAGTAATGGTTCCCTACAATTGCCCCTAAACTAAACTACTCACTAAAAGTCATACTAAACATAAAGACAATAGGTTTCAGCAGACTAAACATAAAAAGAGAGAAAATAGAGAAAGAATACAACAAAGAACTAAAAGAAACGCTCTCAGCTTGAATCCTGGCGGGTCGACAGGATTCCTGGCGGGTCGACAGGAGACAGGCTGGGTGCGATTTCTGCTAACTCCTCTTGAATCTTGCTCCAAAATCTGACTTCAAACTCGACTCTCCCTTTCTGGAGCTTTCCCTATGTTTAAATAACTCTCAAAGGCGGTTCCCATAGGTGGAGATCATGTCTGGCTCGTCCAAGAATAGAGATAGTGCTCTGCCAGAAATATCTCACCAAATTGGGCAGGTCGGTTAATGTTCTGGCGGGTCGACAGGAATCCTGGCGGGTCGCCTGGATTCCTGGCGGGTCGTCTGAAATCCTGGCGGGTCGCCAGAACAGGGGACTTGTCTGGTTTGACCCTGTTCCTTTGCTCCAGTCGCTTGGACTCTGATTTGCTCCGCTTGAACACTTCCTTGGGCCCAATTTTGCTCCAAATCATCACTGAACCTGAAATTAGACAAGGGCAAATAGCAGTACCATATTTCTAACCTAAATTGCATTAAATCTAACTAAAACTCAAACATTTAATTGAAATTAAGGCCTAAAAGGGTTGAATATTTCGATGTGAAACCCGCCTATCAGCTACAATGCATGGAACATGGCAGCATGCATGCAGCATCGATGCAGATCGATGTCTGAACAATGCAGAGTCGCCTGTTTCATACTGCGTTGTACAACGCTGGGTAGCGTTACACAACATAGGAGTGGAAACGTTGTGTAACGTTACTTAGCGTTGCATAACGTTCTGACAAGGGGAAATAGTGGATTTAACTGGTTTAAAAACAAATGAACTAGCGTTGCACAACGCTACTGAGCGTTGTGTAACGCTGTTCCAACCTTGTCAGAGATTTTGCAATTTAAAAACGAATTAACTCAGCGTTGTGTAACGGCAACTGGCGTTGTATGACGCTGGACAGAAAAACTGAGCATTTTACCAGCAAATTGATTGAGATTAGTTTAGAGTTTAATTAAACCTTAATTACTGACTCTAACTAGACCAAAGCAATCTCTTGAAGCTCCAAACTAAGTGCCACACTTGCTTTAATCCATTCTTCAATAAATTTAGCTATAAAACACTAAAAAGAGATGTTAGTTTAAAGGTTTCGGTGTTGTTTTGTAAATCGGCAAATCGAGAGAAAATGTTTAACCAACAATATTATTATAAATTGTTAGTACATGATGCCGGTCGCCTCGCTCGTTAAAAAGAACAAACTAGCTCCAGTAAAAAAAAAAAACTAAAAATATATTTGACTAAATGGCATATAAATATATTAGACTTTGTTAAATATATATGTGCTATACTGCTATAAGCAGAAATAGCACATTAGAATTTTAAATATCAATGTTGATGTTTTAATAGTCGATTCAAACCACTTTATGGTATTTTATATAATGCAATTTTGCTATTTTTTTTTAGTTCTTTACTATCTTTTATTTGGATTTGGGGACAATCTGCTTATGGACTACCAGAATTTTTACAGTAAGTAATTTCATTCCATCAACATAATATATATATATAGAGTTTAGCTACGGTGAGTCGCGACTCACGGACCCTCCGGTGAGTCGCGACCAAAACTCCTAGATCTAGATCAAAATGACCGATCCAAACCGTCCAATATGATCTTCCTACTGAAATCTCCATGTAGACCAAATTTTTCATTTTTTCGAAATTTTTAAGTATTTTTTTGAAATTTTAGAAAATCGTTAATCTAATTGGTTCTGAACAATTAAAAAACATCAGTTTTTAAAAATCCGAAAAAATACTTAAAAATTTCGAAAAAATAAAAAATTTGGTTTGCACGGAGATTTCAATAGGAAGATCATATTGAACGGTTTGAATCGGTCATTTTGATCTAGATCTAGGAGTTTTGGTCGTGACTCACCGTAGCTAAACTCTCTCTCTCTCTCTCTCTCTCTCTCTCTCTATATATATATATATATATATATATATATATGACATGTGATAATTATAATATGTTGATCACATTAATTGAATGATTCGTGGGGACAGTGGCGGAGCCACATTGGGGCTGAAGGGATATTGTCCCCCTATGCACCAAAATTAGTTTAATTTCTATATGTATTTTTTTTCGGAACATTTATATAATTTGTTCTTTAATAAAATATGAATATGTAATTTGTGCTAACAGCATGCCGTGGCAAAATTTATGATAAAAAAATTATCTACTTTAATATTTCGCGTCATCTAACTTAAGACTATTGCTATAAAGTATAAACTTTTCGGGGAGTGGATCAATATATTACAGGTAGTTGTTTCGGCCTAATTTTATAATATGATTATTAAACGTTTTCGTCACAGAAATTGTGTCACTTTTGCCAACAAAAAAAAAAGAGAAAAATGTGGGGGACGAAAACAAGATGTCAACTCTTTCACAACAATAGGGACTTCGATAAAATCAAAATCAATGATAGAAAACAGATGCCGAGTCAACGAAGGCGCTCCCAAAGAGGTCCCTGTTTAATCATCTCATCTCCAGAGTCCACTGTTTACAAAGATAACTTTCTATGTTCTTTTTGGCTATAACTTTCTAGATACTTATTGATTTGATAATGACATGCATAGTCCTTCATTTCTAAGCTAAACACGCAGATTCAAATTCTAAGTCTCTAGTTGATGACTTCTTACGATAAGTGTTGGAGAGGAAATTTAAATCGGAAACTGATTTCCCTCACCCAGCGTTGTTTTCCTCCTTCCCTTTCTCTATTCAGTATTCACCCAGTGGCCAGCGCTACTCTCCCCTCCAGCGCCATCTACATTTTTCTTTCCTTGCGCTATCTCAGATTCTCACAGGAGGAACGCAAGGAAAGAGTAATGTAGCGGCAAAAAGTTATCATTTCTTATTTAGTAAGAGGTGGTAGAAGTTTAATATGATTCTACTTCTTCTTTTTTGAAGAAAAAATAGAGATCCAGTCTCCATCTTTTTATTGAATAAAAAGTTATTTACAGTATTAGCAAGCGGCTAATAAAAATAAGTAAAAAGGAAAAAGAGGAAAATTAAAAATTAAAAATTAAAAATAAAAAATAAAATAAAAAAGAAAAGGAAAAGTTAAAGCGTTGGCGAAATAAGATTAGACTCTCAAGGCTTCCCAATCAGTGAAGATTTGTTCCACCAAAGTAGATGTAGGTAGAGAGGAGTCTGAGAAAATTCTGTTGCATTTTTCTCTCCAAAGAACAAAGCATAGGATCCCAATAATTTCTCTGTGCATGATTGATTTCGAATTGTCTACCAGAAAAAGAGGATTTGAGGTAAAATCTAGATCAACAAGGAGAGGAGAGGAGCATTTTGCTTTATGTAAGACCTCCTTGAAAAGCTTGCACGAGTTGAAAAGATGATCAATCGTTTCCTCATCTGAAGTACATAAAGCGCAAATGCTTGGTAACTGCCATCCTCTTTTCTTCAAGTTATCAATCGTCACAATTTTATTCATACTCATTTGCCAAGCAAAAACTTTCATTCGAGGAGGGATTTTGAGTTTCCATAAAAAGAACAGACAGGAGGTATGCTTGGGAAAATTCTTTAAGAATTTATAAAAGGAACTTACAGAGAACATCCCAAGGGAGTTAGAGTTCCACCTGAAGCTATCCCTATTATTTGTCAGAGGCAGGGTGAGACTCAGTGATTGTTGTAATGATTGCCATTGCGCAGAAGATGAAGTAGAGCCACAGAGTGTGCTTCTGAAGATGGGGGCAATTCTGTGCCAATCGGCTACAAACCTCGAAAGGGTCAAATCTGAGTTACTGGCAAAGCTGTATAGATCTTCGTAGAGGTATTTCAAGGTTCCCAGTCGATTCTACTTCTTTTTTATTTGTACTGATATATATGTTTATTAATTGAGCGCGTATCGTTCGATTATAATACATTAATTCGCAACCTTGACAATCGTAAAATATTATATTAATAGTGAAATTTAACAATTACGATATTATCTAGAATTTGCAGTTCTGAGATTATATATTTATATGACCTTTCAGTAAAGTTAAGAAAATGAAACATAGTATACAGGTCTTCTTTTATTTATTGGGCATTTTTCCTGACCTTACTGAAATGTCCGTAATATTTTGCTTTTGCAAATAAATTAATGTGGTATTTTGCATTTCACATCGAAACAAGCCACCCCCATTTAAATTTTTCACAAATTAAAGCATAAGAAGGAATACTTCGGCTGCAATTTGAACTAATAATCTATAATTTTAAACCTCAAATGGCAGAAAACCTTTGATATATCCTCAATAATATGCACAGAAAATACTCGGCTAAAATTTGGACTAACAGAGTCTTACGTTGAACCTAAAAGCAGAAAATCTTGATATATCCACAATAATATCCACAGTGAATACTCGGTTGAAATTTGAACAACCTAATTTAAACCTCAAAGCCAGGAAACTTTGAATTCACTGGCGAGGCTATGTCAAAAAAGAGGCAGGCAACACCAGCCAAACCATGGAAAAGAGAGAACACATTCAACTCTTCATCACTGGTGTCATCTAAAGGCATCATCTTCTTTATTTTCTCATGCAATGTTGCAGCAAATACCTCTGCACGATTCAGGTACAATTGATCTGCCGTGAGTCGGTACAGCGAGAGAAAGGTGTAGGCATTCCCGGCAATTCCATCTGCCAGGCCAATTTTATGGTTTTGACCCCTTCTCCACACCACCTCTCCTGCTTCTATCGCAGCATCATGGAATTTTATGGCTTTTTCATGAAAATTATCAGTTTTCTTCTCTTCTGCATATACCTACATGCATGAATTATACATCAGATGATGTCCAATTGTTAAAAAATGGGCAGGACTCGGATGTTATTAATTAGTACTCTAATTGTATGATTCATATCATTCTACTAATCAATAGAAGATTTATGATCCCTTAGTTTTGATTAGGCATATGTAGACACAAATTGAACCATGTGAGTCCAGGTCAATTCTTTATAGGCCATAATCCACCAAATTAAGAGCCTTGGTCCAATAAAATTTTAAACATAATACCAGAAAAGGCAGAAGCCAAACAATAGAAGCAAAATTGGGTACCTGAGCAGCCTTGCAAAGCATGATTGCCACACCGCCAGCTCCATGAGACCACTGTACCAATGTGTCCCTACTATTATTCTGACACGATGGGTAATTCCCACCCTGCTTAAACCTATTCCTGACCAGATACCATATAGCAGCCTCTACATCTTCCCTCTCCTCCACTTCAAGAGGGAAATGAAGCAATATGTGCAAAATCCCTGCTAACCCGCTGGCTGCACCAAGAAAACGGGTCCCATGCCACCGATACATCAATGGACAATCTAAATTATGACCCGACCCAGCTCGGCCTCCAGTTAGAATTGCTTTTATGATGGGTTTCAGTAGTTGGTATGGTACAGTATCTGGGCCAAGGTATCTGTTTATAAAGAGAGCTGAGAACAAGAAACCGGCGCGCCCATGTAAGAGCTCATATGACATGCCAAAACCACCTTCCTCTGCCCCAGCTGACAGAGTGCCTTCCCGAGCAACCTGCAAGTATTTCTATCATTATTAAGAGAATCAACACATCTTTAAATTTAAATTATGTTTACCATATTACATGCACAAGTCAAACCTCATTTGTAATGAGTAATGTACCATGCCAATGACTGGAACTTTCAGTTGTCAAATAGCACAGTACAGGTACAATCATCTCAACTACTCTGTTTTTCAAAATTCTGAATCTTGCATACAAGAAGAGAAAGTTATGGAGGAAAATATAGGATACTGGCAAAGATAAAGGAAAGCAAAACAAAAGTCGCTCAAATGGTACAATCAATTGGGTAGATGTCAGTTGGGAAGGGACACAAATAGAAAGCAAAAAGGAGATGGGCCAAGCATCAGACTAGTGTATTGAGAAGAATTTATGCCCAATGGTTCCATTTTACCAATTTTGAATTTTGATAATTGTTTAGGTCCAATCCAGTAAAGCAAAAGAATAAAGTGTTATGAGCTTTGATTGGGAATAGAATACAGAGAAGGGATAAGAGAGATAGAGATAAAGAAAAAGACTATTTGTTATTGATTTCTGCTTAATTCTAATACAATCCTCAGCTCGTAAAATATAGAGCTTTCTAAAATATGGTAACATATCAATTCTCAATATCAGCTAGCTAATAAAAATAGAAAGATACATAAATATATTGAAATCAAATAATATCTATTAAATCTGATTTTTTTTAAATCTAAATATATCTTATTATATTATTTCCTTAAAGATCTGTAACATTTCCCCCTTCCATGAGAATCAGCTTGTCCTCAAACTGAAAAATGGGGTAACAAATGCAAATATTATCCAGGTGCTTCATTGGTAATCAACAATGATGAATGCTCAAGATCATCATCGTCCACGACCTTTAGCCATAATAGTCGCTTGCGCTTATGACCCCTTGTGTATAGCTCATCATAATTAAAGCACAAACCCTTATGACGTCTCTCAGCCAGCTCAGTTGGGGTGAGGCGGCATAAAGAACGTTGATATGGTAGCGTCATCATTTCAGGAGGTTCAAGAAGAATACTTGTGGCAGGAGTCATGCGGTAGCAATGCTCGAAACTGCGAGCTAAGCTCATGGCATGTTGCAGGTCAGAATGTTTGTGTAACTCGACATCGGTGCGAAGAGGATCGGAGAAACCAGCAATAAAAACGTGCCTCTGTTGAGTTCGAGTAACCAAATTAGCGGTGAAAACATGGATTTGTTGAGTTGGAGTAACCAAATCAGCGGTGGCGCGAGATTGTGGACGGTGGTTCTCATCTGTTTTGAGAGGATGCTCTAATGCAAGCAAACGATCTTCAAACAGAGTTAGGCGACGCATGATCTCGTTTTGACCATGGAGAAGTTGTTGGTTGCTTTGGAGAAGATTTTGGAAGGCGGTTGTGAAGTCAAATGTGGCTGGGGTTGTTTTATCCTTAGACATCGTGGTTGTCTCTGATGCCAAATTGTTATGAGCTTTGATTGGGAATAGAATACAGAGAAGGGATAAGAGAGATAGAGATAAAGAGAAAGACTATTTGTTATTGATTTCTGCTTAATTCTAATACAATCCTCAGCTCGTAATATATAGAGCTTTCTAAAATATGGTAACATATCAATTCTCAATATCAGCTAGCTAATAGAAATAGAAAGATACATAAATATATTGAAATCAAATAATATCTATTAAATCTGATTTTCTTAAATCTAAATATATCTTATTATATTATTTCCTTAAGATCTGTAACATAAAGACAGATGCCAGCAGCAAAATACTTTAGCTCATCCAGTTTGAGGGTAGTTTGTAAATTAGTAGGATCAGATACTCGCCTTTTTATGTCTCTTCTTTTAGTTTGGCAGCAATAGTTCATATAAATTAATACATTCACATTGTAAATTATAGATGTTGCTAACACAGCATGGTGCTAAAATAGTGATAGTTGGAGGAAAGCAAAGGAGTGATTTAAGTTGGAAAATCCAATTCGGGATAATGCTTCATTATACTTGACTACAAAGATAGAAAAGTGTCAAAATAATATGATTTCTCACTCCTCTCTTCTATTGTGATATGTTTTTTCCCTTGAAATTTTTAATAGCAACAAGAAAAATTAAGCAAGGCAGCAAGATTAGTAACAAGAAAACTGTTCATTCTACACTTGTAAATCTTGCACCTAATGATATTTCCAATTTTGTAGTAAACGCATTATTTATGATGCAGCACAACACAAGAACTTGAATTAATATATGTACCTCAATGAACATATCCAAGAATTTCTTCCTCCTCTGCTGGTCATCTTGATAGTGGGCCACCACCGCCCCAAGAGCATACACGCCGGTGTTCCCACACAAAAATGTCACATTTCTACAATTTTTATTATCGCATAATTAAGAAACACTACAACAAAAAAGATTATTAGTACCGGCTCATTAGTACCGGTTTTTAAGAAAACCGGTACTAATAATAAATCATGACATTTTCGTAATTGTCAGATATATTATTTAGTACCAGTTTTTTTAAAAAACCGGTACTAAAAATCGTCTAAAAAAAACGTTTTTATTTTAGTACCGATTTTTTATAAAAAACCGGTACTAAAAATCAATTAATTAGTACCGGTTTTTTATAAAAAACCGGTACTAAAGGTTTGAATTTATTAAAAAAAATCGTTATATTTTTAGTACCGGTTTTTTATAAAAAACCGGTACTAAAAATAAATTAATTAGTAACGGTTTTTTATAAAAAACCGGTACTAAATATTTAAAGAATTAAAAAAACCGTTATATTTTTAGTACCGGTTTTTTATAAAAAACCGGTACTAATTAATTTATTTGTAGTACCGGTTTTTTATAAAAAACCGGTACTAAATATATAACGATTTTTTTATTTGAAAGCGATTTTTAGTACCGGTTTTTTATAAAAAATCGGTACTAAAAATAGGCAGATATTTTTTAGTCGAACTATATTGTCTTCCTTCACTATTCCTTTGCCTCTCAAAGTCATATACTGTTCATGGCTATTTTATCCTCTCTCTAAAACCGAAAATTTTCATACTCTCAAAAATCATATAAATAAAAGCAAAAAATTTACAAAAATTCTGAAAAATTGGAAAATCATTGGAGGAAGCAAAGGAGATCAAAGGAAAGCTAAAAAAATTCGCATTTGAGGTTTTCTTATTGAAGAGGATCGATCAAGAGAAGGGCAATTACGGTAATTCGCATTTGAGGTTTTCTTATTGCTATTAATTACCTTTATTGTTATCGTACAACTCAAGACATTTCACTTTATTTCTTTCAAATAAATTGCTGTACCTTTTTTTTGTAATATTCCCGTTGGTATTCGGAACATTTTTGTTGGCATATCTATATATTTTTTTTTCGTCTTTTACTAATTTGATATTTGTATATTAAATAAAAATAATAATAATTTTTCCGAATTCCGAATCAATCTGCATGTTTAAAAAAAAATATTAAAACTTGCATTTTAGTTGACACGTTTTTTTGCACTTTCTAGTTATGATAGTGGAGAAATATGTAGAAAAAATATTTGGTGTCAGGTCCTCGTAGGGAAATGTATAGGGATTGACAAAGCTCTTCTGTTTTAGATTGTTTTGAATGACTAATGCATTAGTTATTTCAAACTAATGCAGGATGGATGGACCGATGTATGGATCTGTTATTACAAGAATTCACAGAATCTGTTTTCCATACTTTTATTGCTCAAGTGATGCTCACTGTCTCACTCGCTACTCTCTAGCACAGTCTCTCAAGTTATAATTCTCTGCATAAAACTAGCACTAATCGATGTACAAGTTCGTAATCACTACCTTGGCATAGATAGATTCATAGTTAACAAATACATACCTTGTCATCGGATAGCTCACAGTCAAAGTCACAAACTTAATCTTCCTTACCTTCAAGCATATGAATAAACATGGTTTCATATATATCACTACGGCCAACTCGTCAATTAAATTCCATATTTATGAACTCTAGTCCATATCAAAGAAGATGCCTCTGAAAATTAAATGAGAAACGCAATAAATACGTGTCTATAGGAACATATTAATTGCTGAATCTCCTGATAATTATGACTACAAGATCTGCGCAAAAACTATAGCAACAAAAGGATGGTTAATTATGAAGATAAGATAGATTAATTCACGAAAAAAACGGTACTAAAATTTATTTAACAAAAAATCGAAAATTTTAATTCCGGTACTAAAAATAATATAAATTTATTTTATTTTTAGTACCCGTTTTTTATAAAAAACCGGTACTAAATATTTAATATTTAATTACGATTTTTATATATAATTAGTACCGGTTTTTTATAAAAAACCGGTACTAAAAATAACATAAATTTATTTTATTTTTAGTACCGGTTTTTTATAAAAAACCGGTACTAAATGTTTAATATTTAATTACGGTTTTTTTATATATAATTAGTACCGGTTTTTTATAAAAAACCGGTACTAAATGTATTATTTTTAGTACCGATTTTTTATAAAAAACCGGTACTAATATCGTTTCCTGCCACTTTTACTACCGGCTTATTAGTACCGGTTTTTTATTGCTGTTAGTACCCCTATTATTAGTACCGCTGCAAAACCGGTACTCATGATAGGAAAAAAACCGGTACCAATATTAAAATTTGGCGTAGTGAAAGTGGTACTTTGAAATTAACAGAAACACCTTCCTGTGTATAAAAAAATGAGGTAGACTAAAAAAATGTACACACGGTACACCTGCTATGCTTAGAAGAACCAAGAGAGCTCGAGCACTTGTCGACGATCTGAGAGCTCAGTCGGAGATCGTCTAAGCTTCCTGTTGCCTCGTATGATCTAAGACACATGAACGCTGTCCCTAGGAGACCTAGGTAGGCCGTGGGATCAATACACGGTGCATTCCCTGTCTTCCACGTTGCCTCCACCACCTAACAAAAGGAATTTCTAAACAAAAACTGAATTGAAAAATAACATAGAGTGGTATCAGGTATTTACTTTCTCCTTGAGCCAGATAGCGGCGGAGAGGAAGGAGTCGATCGGAATAGGAACATCACAGGTAGCCACGTGACAGGATTCCATTTGCCGAGTCGGTGCTTCTCTGTGTTTGGTTTGGAAACACAAACACTGGACTGGAGAGGTTACTGGGCTTGTAGTGAGAGAAGTGAGAAGTGAGAAGTGAGATTCTGAGATTAGAAAAGCTATCAAGCTATTGGCCTATTGGGTAACAGGGCAAGTACAGGTTGATGATGGTTGATGGTTCATTGTTCAGTGTTTGCTTGTGGAACAATAAATACAGCAGAGGAATATGTACGAGTTTATTTTTTTTTTTTTATGAATGTACGAGTCGATACTTTAATTGGTGAGTCGATCAGGACCATCCACGGCTCCACGCACATTAAGAGCGGAGATAGAGACCTGCTCTGGTCAGTTTAAAACACGTGTCGTAATGAGCGGCTTGGTTAGCGACACGTGTGTAGGGGTTTTTTAAGTTTTTTAAGTCGGTTTTGTGCTTATCGATCTCCTCTTTTTAGTTCTTACGGGATGTCAAAAAAAAAAAAAAAAAAATACTCATTAGGACGAAAGTCATCACAGATCTTCTAAATTGTCACACCTTATTTATTCAACTTTTTATTCTAATTGAAAGCTGCTTTACATAGTGAAGTTATAAGCTTGGAATTAAACGGCACGAATGCACGATGGGGGAGACACTTGTTGTTGAAAAGGCGTGTCATTTGAAACAAACAACTTTAACAGCACGGGGGTTATTTGCCGTTTAGGTTCATTAATCAGTTTATAATATTAAAAGCGTTATCTCAGTTTTGACGATTTGCATGATACCCTGATGGATATCAGTTTCTGTGGCGAAGTCAGGATTGAAGAATGACGGAGATCAAAATCTGACTAAATGAAATTGAGAATCAAGAAAATTACGAATTTAAGTATTAATTACCTAAAATAATACTAGCAACCATTAATTTTTCTTAACCAAAACATCATTGATTATAATATTTTGAGTCTAGAGGAAACCCATGAAACTTAATTATATAAATTATCTTAATAAATTAACGTATGGTTAGAAAAAATATTCTAATTTTTAGGCCACTGATCAGTTTGATATTTTACAAAGGCATTTAAATGATTTTAAAGTTTCAGAGTAGCAAAATAAAATGCAGTGATTTTCTGCGGGGTTATTTTATTGCCATCTGTGTTGTAAATCTTTCTGTGCCAGTTGAATGGTCAAAAGTAGGGCTGTTCACGAGCCGAGTCACGAGCGAGTTAGCTCTTGCTCGAGCTTGTCTCGTTAAGGTAGCGAGCGAGCTGGCTCGTCTCGTGACAAGGACACGAGTTGATATACACGGATTGATCTCGTCTCGTTAACAAACGAGTTGGCTCAAACGAGCTCAAGCCAGCTCGTCAAGGGAGGATGTGTACTGAGCGAAGATGGCGAAGAGGTCGCCTTCGGTGAGGTCGTAGACTCGTAGGGTTAAGAGAGTGACGCCATGGCGGTGCGGCATGTAACAGTACTAGAGGGCAGCGTGGGACAATAGTACTGGGGCTTGGGGTAGGAAAGGGGGTGAGGAAAGAATTGGAGAGTGGGGACTGGGGAGGAAGTGGCGGAGTGGCAGTGCAGAGAGCCACGGCGGTCGAGTCTTGGAGAGAAGAAGAGACCAAAAAGAGAAAAGGGTCTTGGTTTTGGAGGTGGGATATGTTTCTAAATGGACAAGGAAGACACGAAGCGAAGGCGGCCAGATTCAGTAAAGTTTACTCATTAATTTATTAAGGAGTAAGCAACGGCTGTGATTTATTTACCTATTAATCGTACGCAGTATAACTCGTTAATGTAGCGAGCTATTGACGAGCGAGCTAGGTCAAGTTTGAGCTCGTCAATTCAACTCGCGAGCTGAGCAGCTCGTCTCGTTAACCGCTCGAGCTCTAAACGAACGAGTTGTTAGCGAATTTTTTGCGAGTCGAACACGAGCGAGCTACGAGCTGCGGGTTTTTCTTGCACCCCTAGTCAAAAGGTTTGTTCTGTCAGCTATTTTGGCCCCAGATATTATTCCGGACTCTCAGTTCGTCTTTAAAAGTTTTACGTGTATTTGAAAAAAAAAAAGGGAAAATATTACGATTTCAATCATTAAATGAGATGAAAATTGACGCATGAGGCATGAACAGTTCCTACTTGGCCAATTCACACACACAAATGTTTTGAGCGTCAAGCTCGTAAGACAGGTAAACATTGACAAGTCAAACCTTTTCGTACATACCAAAGTTTTTCGATGTTTATTTCAAAAAAAAATTTCAAATCATAATTTCTCGATATTATATTTACAAAAATAAGTGCAATAATGATTGTGTCATGTACAAAATAGCTACATTATTTATGGGAACTGTAGTTTGAATAATGATTCTTCAGTATGACATAACTTATTTATCTATAATATGGAGTGACAAATTTAGAGTAAAACCCCAAAAATATTAATTGACAATTAAGTTGACCAAAGCAAATCGGCTGACAGAACTAGTTATTTATGAATACCAGTTGACACTTCGAAAACAGCCTTCAAGTTGTCAAAAAAGAAAGCAACCTTCGAAAATAAAAGGTAATGATTGAGTTTTGATTTTGAATATTTAAAGATGATTTAATTTATCATATGGAATTGTAACAGATAATGTATGGACAGAAATGTCCTTGACATTTCTACTATTTTAGTGTGGTTTTACTTAACTATGGTTATTTGAACTATCAAACTTTGCTTTTGTTACGTATTTAAATTCAAACTGAGGGGGGAAAAAATTGTTGATCCTTCTCCAGTTCTCCCACCTCCCCACTCTCTTCTTCTGGCAATTGGTATGTGTCAGCTAATAATGCTTATTGACTGGCAGCTATAAAATATCAGCGCATTAAATACAAAATAATGTTACCAAGGAGCTCCTATCATATCATATGATAAAATATGTGAGTTAAATTGTAATGAAGTCTGCTTGGCGGGAAAAAAATATTGTTGATATGCACAAATTTCTGAAATCTAATTGGTGAAAAATTCACTGAGATCTTGTGTATCATTTGGCTAATTTTCATTCGTATTACGGTATTAGTTACGTCGTCAAGAAAAAAACCCAAAAAAAAAACAGAGAAGAAATGAAGAAATAATAATAAATGAGGCTAATCCCTTTTTTTTTCAGGCCTAACGATTATAAGAGGGCCCAATAACAGCCTACCCACTTTCCATGAGCTTTGACTAGTGATAGTCCAAAAATCTTTGGTCCTTGGCCCGCTCTTTGGAAGACCGTTCTAAAATCCGGACCGGACCGGTCTTTCAAAGGGCTTTTCGATGGACAAGGATCTAGAAGGGCCGGGTCTAATTTTTTTTCCAAGACGGATGTTGAAGGGCCGGGTTTTGAAGGGCCGGATCCGACCTAATCGTTCAATAGTAGTGACTATTTGATCATGATGGGACGATAGAGATTAAAAAACTATTAAAAAAATTAAATGTTGGTATTATTTTAGAAGGACTAGAAGGGCCAAGGACCTGCAAGGGCCGGATTTTCGAAGGGCCGGTCTCGTGTTTCGAAAAACAAACCCGTCTAACCCGTCCCATCTCGACCCTTTTTCTTAACCCGGTCTGATCCATCCCTTCTACCAAACCCGTCAAGTCCGGTCCTTTGAAATCCAGCCCGGCCCTTTTGTCTTTCACTAGCTTTGACAGTGTCTGGTCTGGAAGAGGAAGACTAGGGCTGAAAACGGAAGTCGTTTTAACCGTTTTTCGTTTCGTTTCGTCCGGACGAAACTGTTAACGAAACAACGAAACGATTTCGTTTGGTTGGACGAAACGGTTAACGAAACAATGAAACAGTTTCGTCCATGAAATCACGAAAATTTCGTCAATTTCGATCGTTTCGTCCAGACGAAACGATCAACGAATAAAAAATCTGTTTCGTCGAATAGGACGAAACGATCGACGCAACAACTCATTTGCGCCATCGTCTCGATCATTTTGCAGCCCTAAGGAAGACAAAAGAAACGAATAAAGAAGCATTAATAAAAATTTTCTAGCTGTCAAAAATAATAAATCATCGTGTTGATTAAGCATATATATATTCCATCCCAACTTTTATAATTTCAGAATTAGTTTTGGTGCTAGACTATTCGTCTATTCACATCTTTTCTCTTATCTTGTGTTCCTTAAATTGATAAAGTCTGAGCTCATGTTACTTCTTTTTTTTTTTGACATTCAAGGCCCGTAGGCGTCTGAGCTCATGTTACTCATTTGACAGATTCAAGCGTATTATTTTGTGTTTGTATTCTAAACTATGCTACTTTAATCAAGTACTAGCAGCAGTGCCCGCTCAATGTGCGGGCAATTTTTATAATTGCATGGAAGTTTAATAAAAGACAATATAACTTAAAAATAAATCATTGATCCTTACATAAACTGAACAAGACATTTAAGTTTGATAAAAAAAAATTTATAGTCAATTCATCAGAATCCAAATGAAACATATATGATTGGTGCATAAAATTGTAACACTCTATGCATACTTGCTAGTTGTCTGTCCATTTAAAAAGCCATAGCAGCCAAGCATACCGATGACGGTACCGGAACTCATACATCATGCACACCCGTGAACCAAAAATTAGAAAAAAAAACAGAAACTAATATAATTCAAAAATGACTTGTGACATTAGGGATAGAATGTCAAAATTTATTGAATCAAGTAATTCAAAACACAATCGGATGCATAAAAACATTGCAATCAACTAATTTTAGCTTCAGTCCTTATTTCTAAAATCTGGTTCTTCATTCTAATGATTTTCTATATGTATCATAAATAACCTATGTATGTGGTCATTGCCACAACAAACATTGTTCTATATGCTTCAAAATCATTCATCATCACCTGAAAGCAAAGCAGATCAGCTTTCAATTAATAGCCAAAATTAATAAAAAAATGAAGAAATTAGAATGATATTAGATATATACAAACAAACAAAAAATTTTCATCTCCTAATTGTACCATCATCAGGTACAAAAGCGAAATGAAAATTGGTCTATCTCTGTTCATAAATCCCACTGAACTCAGCAAGGAGTAAATGCACCAAAACCACATAACTAATTTGTAGTTACTATACTAATTCAGGTGATGCAATGGAGATTTTCTTCATAAGTAGAAATATCAAAAGGTTTGGTAGGCTAGGTTACAAATTTGCAAGAACTCATCTGTAGTATTTGTGAAATAGTTCACTATTTATGGCTGTGTAACATGCATCTCTTTTTGTGTTATGATTTCCATTATTTAGGATATTTCATTAGCGCCTATCTTATTCATTTGGAGCAATTATCTGAAAAACATTTGGGGAAGGGGCACGTGCATTATAACAACAAAATCCATTCATTCCTTTGCCAAATCGTGGGTAGGAAATGAAAAATATTTAGTAATCATGGCAGATAAAAAATACTGAGAACACAATATTTCTTTTCTTAAAAAGATAGAAAATAATTAATATAACCAGAAGAACTGATGGCATGATCTTGGTAAATTTGATTTATATAGAGGACTTAAATGAAAAAAGAAATAAGAAACCCTCATAAGTTTAAAAAAAATAAAACATTAAATGTTAAAAAAGGAAGCCACCATTATAGAGCATATATGTTTACCTGGTCATTTTTATGAAGAATCTTTTTCTCTATTAACTGCAAAAGAAAGGCAATTTGAGAGCACATCATGGATCTTAGGTTCATAATGCCATTGCAAATTTAAAGGAGTAACATATATCTGTATGGTTTTACAAAAGTCAAACAGTTAAAGAACAAAAATATAGAGATAGAACATGAACTATGCCATTTGACCCCTTCAATGAACCTTTTGTCTCTGCCATTAACTACAGAGCTGCAAAAAAATTAACTAAAAAAATTGTAATTACGTACCTAACAAATAAATAGCAAATTATATAAGTAAACCATGTCGATTGAACAATATGCTGCGACGGTTTGTGAGGGTACCTGTGGATTACAGAACAAGTTTCTTTTCTTAAAAAAAAATAAAGAAAATGATCCTTTAGTAATAACATTTTTTACATTTCAGATGCATGCAGAATCTTGAACACCCTTTTTATATTTTCTTAAACTAAAATTTAATCCCACAAAATGCCATTCACAATTGTTGTTTGCTTGTTCTCCTTGTCGCCGCCTTCCTCTCGGTACATCAAGTCAAAGCAGTTCTATATCTCATACTCTCAGGCATGGCCGGCTGGTGCATATCTCCTTCATATAATACATCCCTTGATGCCTAATTAATTGAACAAAATTAAAATAAGCCACAGACACAACATTTTAGGTACAATAGCATTCTATAATCACCCAATAATGTTCTAAAATTAGTCTAGATGAATAAAAAGTTGTTGTGTACCAAAATGCCCTTGGTGCGATACGAACCGTGTAACTAACATTTTGAATGGCATTTTGTGAGACTATAAATAAGTTCACTGTTCAGTTGTTTTAAGCAAATACCATAAAACACATGATTCTCACTTGATCCATGATATTATTACAATCATCATCAGTAATTTATAAATAAATTGCATTTCTAAAATTGTATGATAATTGAATTAATTAACCTAGACACCTTTAACAATATAGTTAAGATAATATGATTTTCTGGAATGAACCTAACAAATAGAAACAAATTAGTGGGTAATTTTTTGTTTTGAAATCTGGTGCACGTAAGTATCACACCACCCTGCTAGACTCTGACAAGCACGATTTTAATTTTTAATCAAACAATATATTTCTCATGAGCTTGCAGAAAAAGTCATTCTAAACTAACCCAACAACAAAGTAATAAGCAAATTAAGCAAAAAAACAACCTAAACTGTAGTCCAGAAAATATATAACGAAATAAAGCAACACAAAAGATCTCACATAGTAGATAGTTGAGACCCATTAAAGATTTGTGATACGGTGGGCACTGGTAAATGGAGACAAGTATAGACTGATACTCATTATTTCATACTACTCATCCTAACATATGACATTTCCTTTATTCTACCCCTGACAGTAGAACTACAATCACTGGACTATTGAATCAATGCATTTAGGTTCTCACAAGTCAGTGCTTATCGCACTCTAACAAATTATGGCTCTGCTACTGGGTATATCCTACCTAGAACTTAGGATCCACATAAACATTGCCACAGTGAAGTAGCATGCAAATTTTATTACACGAGGAATCGTGTAGGAAATAAATTCATTAATTCTTCAATATCATAGACACATGTTGGCCAATAAACATTATTTTCCCTGAAATACCCTTGATATCACTACTATACCATTTTAGGCATAAACTTCACTATGTAAAAGGGAATCATTCACAGTAATTTCTGAACATTAAAATCTAAGTTCTTTCTGAACTGCAAAGCAAACTCTTACCCAAAGAGCAGAGATTGTGGCATCAAATCAAGTACATGAAAAAAAAAGTTAGCTTCAGGGTTTCAGTTCCTTGTAATAATTTAATTATTTATTGTATATGAACAGATAAGAACTACACGTGTATCTATATCAGATTCCAGTTTGTAGCTTAGCAATGACATTAAGCAAATACAAGAAGTACAAAGGAGGCAGGGAAATAAAAAAAAAAGAATTAAGAAGTCAAGTAATACCCATTAACTATACTGGTAGCTGCATCAAGAGCTACTGTTGAATCCACTGTAGGGAAAAGTAAAAGGAAAATATTTATAGTCAATAGTCAAATAACAGTAAAAAACAACAACTGAAGAATGCAAAGAACAACACAATTGCTTGTTAACAACACTGCTGTTCATTAGAAAGAAATATAATTATTTGGATGCTTGAAAAAAAAAGTTTCATAACAATACTTAAAAGAAAAGCTTGAGAATGTCAAAATAATTATTAAATTGATACATCAGGTTTGCACAAGACGTGAAAAACATGGAAGAGGAGAGGAAGGGATAACAAGAGAGGGAGGAGGCGCAGGTACCAGTAGAAGCGGAGGAGGTTGGTGGCGGCAGCCACCTCCCCTAGGATTTTCAAACTCTGGGTCGCCACCAAGCTCTCCACCAAGGTTTCCAAACTCTGGGTTCCGCAACCATTCTTCTCGTTCTTGCTCTCTCTATTGCTGTCGCTTCGGAAGAAATTAGAAAAAAGAAACAAATGAAAGATGAAATTGATAGTGTGAAGTTTAATTAGACAGTGAAATGGTTACAGGGGATCAAAAGCACTAAAATCAACTTACATGAAAACTAATTTCTCGATATGCTGTTGTCGAGGAGAGAGAGTCTTCGTTTTCGGAGATGAAGATTGCAAAGTTGCATCCCATTGCGACTCTCACCGGTCATCGCGTCTACGATTCTGGAATCGAAGAGAGGAAGAGGGAGAAGTGAAAATCGAAGAGAGGAGAGAGTCGAGGGGTGTGGTGAAGCCTTCTCCAAGTTCTCCTCAGCGAAGAGATGCAGCGAAGAGAAGGGACTGGAATGAGGGAGAAAGGAAAGGCAGGAAAAACGAAATTCCAAATTATAAATGAATAAAATAAAATCTACGAAATATCCTCAGGCTTGTATAAAGGAACGGAATAGACAGCGCATCAAAGGAAGGATTAATCAACTCTTCGCTCGGAGACGTAATCTGATCCATTCATCAATTTACATTTTTTACCGTCAACGGCGTAGATCATTCGAAATTGATCATCAACGGTGTAGATCGTCCAGACCAAGGTTGTATCCTGAGATGTTACATCCTTCCATTGGTGCTTTTAATATAGTAGAGATAAGCGGGGACTTGATCTCTATTTTTATTTGAAAAACAATTTGAAATTTTATGAAACCGAACACTTATTAGAAAAAGCTAAGTGTTTTTTTATTATCAATTTTACAGTGATTTCGAAATAAGCGGATAAACTCCACCGCTTTTCATTAAAGAAAAGCAACAAAATACAAAGAGAAATGACAGTGATTGAGCTTCTTATTATGTCAACATGTACTAATTAAATTAGAATTATGCGCCTCTCTGTACTTAGCATATGCATTTTGGTGCGTCCTAAGTCAAAAGTTGATTCCAGCTCTTCACGTCTTTCTTTTCTGGCCGATATCAAGAGAACGATGATGAAATTTTATATTATAAAAAAGGCTCAAAAAGGTGGGAAATAAAGAATTGCTTCAAAAAAAAAAGGGGGGGGGGGGAGGGGGAATAAAGAAAATGTTAACAACGAACGGATAAAATATAAAAAATTAAAGACAGCTTTAAAATAGCGGGCAGAAGCCAAGGACGACCTCTCGAGTTCAGAACTAAAATCAAGAACTTAAATTTTTTTCTCTTTCATTAATTTCTCTTAGTAGAACTCCGTTATCAGTAGGGATGTCAATATCGTGTGTCGTATATTTTTATTTTGTTCCATCAAAAACAAAATAGAAATGGAAGAATAAATTAGTTTCGTTTTTTAAAGCAGAACAAAAACGAAATAGACATTTTACAACGTTAAGAACAGAACGGAAATGAATTAAGTATAGTAAAAAATCGAGAGCGAAACAACATTTTCAAAACGGAACGAAAACAGAACCTATTTCCGCTTCTATTTTCGACGTTTGACACCCATAGTTATCAGTAATGGACTTCGAAGGAATGACCTCCTTCAACAATACAAATCTCAAGGTTGATCAAATCAAAGAAATATTTTCACAATTAAACCCAACAGGTAAGCTTTTTAATACTGAAATTATGCACTACATCTCTTTTAGTGCCTTCATCACCTTAAATGTGACCTTTGTCGTTACAATTCGATGTATCCAAGCTAAAACGAACGAACAAGATCAACATCACAATAAATTCAAACTTGGTATGTCTCGCCGTTATGATGAATGATATGGACATGGTCATCAAAACAGACTCTCTAACTAGAATCCTATATTATCAAATTTATTCTTTTACTAACAATGTTGGACAAAAATCTTTGGATTCTGAGGGAAAGTCGTCAAACCAACCTTATTAGAGAGCCACATTATTTGGGCCCGGTGTAGACAGTAGACACCCACACACACTCCTACATATTTAGCGCTAAGTGCTAACTTATAGAGTTTAGCTACGGTGAGTCGCGACTCACGGATCCTCCGGTGAGTCGCGACCAAAACTCCTAGATCTAGATCAAAATGACCGATCCAAACCGTCCAATATGATCTCCCTATTGAAATCTTCATGTAGACCAAATTTTTCATTTTTTCGAAATTTTTAAGTATTTTTTTGAAATTTTAGAAAATCGTTAATCTAATTGGTTCTGAACCATTAAAAAACATAAGTTTTTAAAAATCTGAAAAAAATACTTAAAAATTTCGAAAAAAATGAAAAATTTGGTCTACATGGAGATTTCAATAGGGAGATCATATTGGATGGTTTGGATCGGTCATTTTGATCTAGATCTAGGAGTTTTGGTCGCGACTCACCGGAGGGTCCGTGAGTCGCGACTCACCGTAGCTAAACTCCTAACTTATATATTGATTTCTTTTTAAACATTAAAAGTCGAAACAAAAATAGTTGTTAAACAAAATAAAAACTGTAGATATGTTCTTCATATTTAGCATAAAAAGTTCACATCGAATTTGTGTAATTTGAAAATTATGTGATCGTTCGTGAAATATAAAAATTAAAAAACCGACAAATTAGCCTTTCCAACAAAAGATAGGTGACTAAACAATTATCATACTTATATTAAATTAATTAATTAATTTACTACATAAATAAGATATATAATTTTAGTTTAAATTTTTATGAATTTTAATTCGATTTTTTTATAGCCGAAACAATTTGACAGTAACTCCAATAAACATGTTTGGAACGTGAAAACTTTTATGGCCCAGAAAGATTCCCTGAATTGTTATTTACAATATACCATCCCAGCGAGTAGTGACTCAGCACAGTCGTGACACTGAACTGACGAATTCACACCACTTTTGAGGTCTGTGGACTGTGGTGTGTAGCGCAGAGTTTTGATTTGAACCGTCTAATCAAAGATAATGTCTAGTGATTAATATAAGATCCAGGGAGATTAAATCAACGGTTCGGATCGAAAGTTTGCCTTCTGCAAAGGTCTGCAGAGGATACGAATTTTTTTTTGGAGTTAATTTTCTCTGTTGTTGGATATACATTTCCACTGTTTCATGGCTTGTCCGAGCTATAAAATTTGTTGGATGTATACATACTATTTTTCTTTTTTCCGTCATGTCCTGATAGTGGCTACCAGGTTAATTTTTGCCTAGGGGACCTGGACTGCCCAAATTTATTTTTTATTTGTCATATATTATTTTTTGTGTGTCCTTCGTCAGTGAATTCGAACTAGATTTAAATATTTAATAAAGGAGCATTGGACCAGCAGGGCCACACAAAAATTGAACTGTCCCGAAGAAGATACAGCGGAATATCTGATTGATCTCATCACTTTCGCCCGAACAGAAAAAAAAATAGGAGCATATACAAATTTGAAACATATGTAACTAAAATTAAATTTGTATTCATATTTTATTACAATAATAATAATAATATGAATATACATAATGTGTTAGAATTTAAAATTGAGTCCACACTGACTGAACTGAATGTGAAACAGATAATTTAAAAAAAATAGATTCAAAACGGAAAAAATTAACAAGTTCTACTTAAACTATATAAGAGTAATGAAAATAATAATTTTAAATTAGAAGAAAAAAAAACTTCTAAGTAAAATTGGCACTTGATGTACATGTCAATTAAGAAATACAAAAACTGTACTCAATTTTGGAACTTTATATTTTGACATGAAAGCATCACTCACGTTTGAAACAATTATTTTTTATAAAATGGGTATGTTCTCAATATACAAATAATTGCAAAACGTTTGGAATGGCATATTGGTAAAGCAAATTTAAATTTAATATTACCACAAAAAAACACAAGTATATTTCTAAAATATACGGGGAGAGTAATCCGTGTCCGCTTTTAATTGTCATCGATCTCGTGATTATAGCAGAGAGATATCTGATCAAAATGAGTAATTTGAGAGGCTCATACTATCGCCCAAGATAGGAAGTGTTTCATCTTAATTGGCAGTCTAAATCCAATAATAATAATGTCGACAAATCTATACCAAATTACCAATACAATAATTATACTCGGAATCAACGGAAAAGTAAATCTGTATACGTAATAAGAAAAACTAGACATACATCATAATTCATAAACAAATAAAAACTCGACATCACTAGATATAATTAAAATCAATTTTTGTGTCGCTACTATTTCCAATAGTCTATTAATTCCATAAATAAACGGAGATACGACAGAGACGTCAAATTTTGAAGTTATTAACCATTTCAGATCGGTTATCAAATCAAAAGCGATTGATTTTCTGCTAAAATAAAATAAAATTAAATAAAATTAAATTAAATAACACCACCACCACCAACTGGGCTTTAAATTAACTCCCACTCTCCGCCGCTCCCTTTCTTTCCTCCTCTCTCTCTCTTTTCTTCATTTTTTTACTCAACTCCTTATCCCTTCTCTCTTTTCTCCCCACAAAACCAAAAACCAAAAAGTAAAGATTCAGAGTTCGAAAATGGCGACCAGAGAAGAAAACGTCTACTTGGCCAAACTGGCGGAGCAGGCGGAGCGCTACGAGGAGATGGTGGAGTTCATGGAGAAGGTCGCCAACTCCGCAGGCGGAGACACCGAGGAACTCACCGTGGAGGAGCGCAACCTCCTCTCCGTCGCCTACAAGAACGTCATCGGCGCTCGGCGCGCCTCCTGGCGTATCGTGTCCTCCATCGAGCAGAAGGAGGAAGGCCGCGGCAACGCTGGCCATGCCGCCGCGATCCGATCCTATCGCGGTCGCATCGAGACCGAGCTCACCAACATCTGTGCTGGGATCTTGCGCTTGCTCGACACCAAGCTGGTTCCCTCGGCCGGCAACCCCGATTCGAAGGTTTTCTATTTGAAGATGAAGGGAGATTACCATAGATACCTTGCCGAGTTCAAGACTGGCGCCGAGAGGAAGGATGCCGCTGAGAACACTCTCAATGCTTACAAGGCTGCTCAGGTTTGCATAGATCTAGTTAGATCTCGTCTAATCTTAACTAGGGTTAGGGTTTGGCATTCGGTTTGACCATTGTTTCTTCATTTCAACTACTTTTCTCTAATAGGACATTGCTTTGGCGGATCTGGCAGCAACACACCCGATCCGTTTGGGTCTGGCGCTCAATTTCTCGGTGTTTTATTACGAGATCCTCAACTCTCCTGACAAGGCTTGCTCTCTTGCCAAGCAGGTATTTAGATCTCTATGAACAATACACACCTTCCTTTTTTTCATTTTTTATTTATTTATTTATCATTTATCATTAGGGTTTTGACCAGAGATTTTGTTGGTTAATAGGCTTTTGATGAGGCAATTGCTGAGTTGGATTCAATTGGCGAGGAATCCTACAAGGATAGCACTCTGATCATGCAACTTCTTCGTGACAATCTCACCTTGTGGACTTCTGACATGCAGGTTTGTACTTCCACTTCACTTCTCTATTAGCTTTCCTTTTTTGAATATTTGTAGTCTATAACATTTTAAATTTTCTAATTATAACTTCAAACACTAACACCACGCCGAGAAAGGTCGTAGGTTCATACACAAGTTCATGAATTTATTCTGAATTCATAATATTGGCTCATTTATTATTAATGAGTTGCATTCTTTGCTACGTGATTAAACAGGAAGATGGTGGTGATGAGATCAGAGAAGCCAGTAAGCCTGATGATGAGTAACTACCAGCTAACTATTGGTGTTGATCAGTGCTTGTTGTGGTATTTATGAAGATGTTGTTACCTGTGTTGTTGCTATTGTTGTTTTCTTAAGTTGGTTTTTACATTTTAACTTTATCATTAGGAGTGTAATGCATCATTGTCTATGTGCCATTGTGCCTGAGTAATGAGAATTCTGTTAGTGCCTTATTGTACCCTTGCCATTTGGCTGGCCGATGGATGGATGGATGGATGGAATTATTTCCATTTCTGTTTTAGTTATGTAATTCAATGGCTCTATTCAACATTGAATAGATTGCAGCTTTCCAGAATTATATAGCTAGTTCGTCAATTATTGCATTTTTTTCTTTTGAAGTATTTAGAGTAGGCTTCCCTTTGTTTTAAATTTTTATTAAATAACTTCGATCTTGAAGCAGTGTCACTTGAATGGTTTGAAAAAGAATCCAATGATAAGTCATATTTTTCATGCTGATAACTGGTGATTTCGTTTCATTTAAACATCCTTGCTTCTTGGACAAATTTCACGAGCATTTCTTAAGTTTTGAACTTCTGATCAATTTAACTGACGACAGATTCTAGTTACTGTATTTAGAAACATAAACGGCCATAATAATAATATAATATTGCTATTTCTCCTCTTTTTGCGGCTTTCAAAACTTGCCCAAGTTCAACGCATCTTATGAGTTATGACCTCTTTCTTTAAAAAAGTGTTTTTGTACCTTTAAGGCCTACATAGGTGTCAGTTTTCTAATACTTTTCATAGGCTCTGTTGTCAGCCAGAAAATTATTTAGTTATTATTTCCGAGTAATTATTGGTTAAAACTTGGTTTGTTTATTATTATTGTTTTGTTGAAATCTTCAACGAAACCAAGTGATAAATACAGCAACTGACAGTTTTGTCCCACGGATTTTAATGACCTCACAAGCCATTTTGACAGTTAGGGTCTTACTGTCGCCAATATGCATATTTTTGTTACAGAAAAGCTGAAACAAAGAATCTGGATGTGAGACATGTACATGATATTGGTGAAATGCCAACCTGGTCTAATGGGTACCTCTCTGTAGCTCATGCGCAGGAGTTATGGGTGCCATGACCCAGAAGCGCGTGTTGTCATTTTTCTCATTTCTTTCTTTAGTAGACTTTACCAATTTGCTGTTGTTTCATAAAGCCAGTTGGTGGGAACATTTGCTGGTTTCAGTTGCATCACCTCTGTTGTCTTTTAGCAGGTCAACAATTTATCTTTATGTAATCTTTCTGTTGCCAGACAGCCTTTTCAAATAAATTTAGAGAAACACTGAAACAGTATGCACTTTAAAATGTTATCATAGACCCAATGTCCGTTGAGATTTTTTTTTTTTTTTTTTTTTTTTTTGATGAATGCCCCCGGACCTAAGTTTCATTAGACAAATAAACATTACAACACATACAATACTTTGTCGATTGCAGTTTCCGCAAGAAAAACAAAACCTGGTGCTCCCAAATCAACTATCCATAGCTAAAAGAAATATGAGTTCCGTCTACCAGTAAAGAAAAAAAAACAAAAACAAAGAAAAGAACAGTCCAGTTAAGGTGGAAAAAAAGTAAAACAGAATCCCTTCTCCTAAATTAAACCAACACTGAGCACCAGGACAAAGAAACAGTAAAGACCATCACGGTGGCGCCAGGTCAAATAAATTTAGAGAAAAATCAAATGTCCATTGAGTTACTTAAGTAGCGTGTAGTCATACGGTGGGTGGGTTGATGATATTTTACCAAAATTTGAATCCAATCCGACAATATCGGGTTAAAAAATAAATTTAGTTAACTCACCCGTAATCCAATCCAACCCGTCAATTTTTTTATGTACGGATTTTTATGGATTAAGCAAGTTAAACGGATTTAGTAGATTAAAATTTTGATCAAACAAAAATACACATAAAATCACTTTGTGGCCAGTACAATTTATTTCGAGACAAATTAGAGACCCATTCGAAGTATCTTTCAACTTTCAAGACCTTGTGAGAAGCATAGAGGGCGTGCATGCTTATCGAAGAGATCGAAACTTCGTGAGAGAAAAGATCTTTGAGTAAGGACATGAGGAAATGTGAGGGGGCGAGGAGTAAATAGTGATAAACGGATGGGTTGAAGTATACAGAGGTTACTAGTACAAATCTGTAACCCAACTCGAAGTAACGAGCTTGTCAAAATTAGAACTTGTACTCGACCCAACATTATGCTAACCCGGTAAAAAACAGTTCAGGTCAGGTGAGTTGAACGTATTGAATGGATTCACGATTTTTTTGTACACCCCTAGCATGTTAGCATGAGAGCAACACTTGCAGGATCCGGATCCTCTGGTCGTTTTATCAAAACGACCGATGGATGTTTTTCGATCTGAGTCTCTCCGATTTAATCTTAACGATTAAATTTTTTCCAGTCTATCAATCTGATATTATTCACAGGACATCCATTAACTGTTGAGATTAAATCGGACGGTTCAGATCGAAAAACCAGAGGATCTCGTGCCAGCACTTGTATGGTTTGATCTCAACAATAAAATGGGCTTGTTTATCTAATTAAAAGCCCAAAATAACTTCGATGCAGGCCTTCGTCAACTTTGTTTTTTTTTTACTCCATCATTTATTTTCCTGTCGTAATAGATAGGCTTTTTTTCCCCTTTTGCGTTTTGCCGAAAATTTTTAAAATAGTATTAAATTAATATAATATATTAAAAATAATATCAATATAATAAGTTTAATATAAATAGTATCACGAGATCGGAATCCTGGATTCCGAACGTTAGATCGGAATCCAGGATTCCGATCTAAGCTTTGATCGGATTCTGAGTTTCCGATCTAAGCTTAGATCGGAATCCGAGATTCCGATCTAAGCTTTTTAATTTTTTTATATATTATTTATTTATTTATTTATTTTATTAATTAGTTAAATAATTAGAAAATAGATAATATATTGTAAAAATATTGAAAAAATATGAAAAAAATCAGGAATAATTAAATTAAATTTTATATGTAATTTAGTATTTTTTAGGAAAATTAAATTTATTTTCATTTTAATTAATTTATTTAATTAAAATATAAATTTTTATAAATTATTCAATTAAAATATAAATTTTTATAACTTATTTAATTAAATGAATTGTACCATTTAAAAAGGATTATAAATTTTCAGAATTTGCAGGGATACAAAGGCATAATCCTTTCAGAATGTTCAAAGTTTTATTAATTCTTTCTGCATTTGCAGGCTTAAAACTTTAAACAGGCTTAACTTTTGATAGGAAGGTCCGATTGGGGCGATCGAGGACATTCCGGAAAGCTGGCGACGAGATCTACGCATTTTACAGGAGTGAAACCCCGTAACGACCATTTTCGAGGCCAAAAAACGCTCTCTGGACCTCCAAAATCCACTTTGAAAGTTTGCAAACCTAAAAACCACTCTAAACTACTAAAAATATTTTTAAAATCATAAATTAATCATTAAAAAGAGAAATGCAGTAAATCAAGTGAATTTAGTCTTTCTTCTCCGTCTCAGTAAAACATCAATCTCGTGTGATTCCTTTCTAACGCAATCCAGAAAGTGTTTCCTTGATCATGCGACTCGATATGATTGTTTAATATATAATATGAAAATAATATATACAGAGGACGACATCCGGGACGCATATCAAATGGTTATTTAAATTAATTAAAAATTTATACTTAATTATTCATTTTTAATTAAATAAATTAATTAAATTTATATTTAATTAAATAAATTAATTAAAAGGAAAATAAATTTAATTTTCCAAAAAAAATACTAAATTACATATAAATTTTTTAAATTATTCCTGATTTTTTTTATATTTTTTCAATATTTTTAGAATATATTATTTATTTTTCTAATTAATTAACTAATTAATAAACTAATAAAAGGAAAAAAATTTTAATTTTCCCAAAAAATACTAAATTACATATAAAATTTAATTTAATTATTTCTGATTTTTTCCATATTTTTTCAATATTTTTACAATATATTATGTATTTTTCTAATTATTTAACTAATTAATAAATTAAATAAATAAATAAAATAATATATAAAAAAATTAAAAAGATTAGATCGGAATCTCAGATTCCGATCTAAGCTTAGATCGGAAACTCAAAATCCGATCAAAGCTTAGATCGGAATCCTAGATTCCGATCTAACGTTCGGGATCCAGGATTCCGATCTCGTGATACTATTTATATTAAACTTATTATATTGATATTATTTTTAATATATTATATTAATTTAATACTATTTTTTAAAATTTCAGTGCGTTTTGCGTGAATGCTGCATACATAAGGGGCTCAAATCCTCTGCTGTCGTTTATGACAGTAGAGCTCTACTCTCCTTATAATTTTATTTATATTTAAAAATTTTAAAATTCAAATATTGAATTCAAACCGTTGATCTTATTCAATTTTATGAGCGATGTGTTTTATATAAATTTTATACAATTTGGAGTTGATTTAATACTCGATTAAGTGACCAAACTATGAATGTATCAAACTTAATCAATGATAGTTAACCAGATTCGTTTATTTGTTGACCACTTGATCTAGTATCAAACTAAATCCAAAATTTATATGAAAATACATTGCTAGTAAAATTGAACAAGATCAGCGGTTTGGATTCAGCATTTGAATTTTAAAATTTTTAAATATTAATACAATTTTGAGGCCTGTAGACTGTCGTTTAACGACAGGATTTGAGTCCCATACATAAGGCCTTCTAAATATATTTTTGAGAGACAAAACGTGAAGTGCGACATGGATAGTGATTACCGAATGACTACGTCGTTTTGTATATGAAATAAATTCAAATCGAAGAATTTTATGTCAAAAACAAGTCTCTTTCAATAAAGTCTATTATATCAAAACTAACATTTTGCTTTTGCAGCGAAATCGTTTTGAACTTGTTCATCATTAAAATTGGATATTAAGTTTTCAAAAAAAATTTAACGGACCATGATAACGAGTTATCCTATCACCTCTCACTTGCTGTCGCTATAAGGAATTATAACAGCATATTTGTAGTCATTATGCAGTTCAAAATATTGGACTACAGTCATCTAAAGAATGCTTTTTTCTATTATTAACTGGATAAAATATTAATTTTGTATTAACAAGTGCAAACATATCAGAATAAAATATCAATCTAAATATTGCATATGATTATTTTCTGATAATTGCAAGGGCCAATCGCAATTAAAAAAGTACAAACTTTTGTGTTAACATAATAAATGTAATTCCTAATAGAATCACATTATTTTCTTAACCACAAAAATTAAGAATTCGTTTTTTTTTTTCAGTTGCTAATTGTGTTTGATTGTTAACGTGAATACCTAGCATGCAGTGGTGCTATATTACTCCAAACAAAGAACACATGAATCATTTTAAATTTGTAATATATAATGTAATGTGATTCATGACAACTTAACATTTTCTTCTGAATTACCCTAAAAAAAACATTTTCTTCTGAATCACCGTAGCGCGTGCAAGCTATAATGTAGTTAAGTGTTGAATATATAATTAAAGATCAGGGTATGACGTGGAATATTATTGTTGGTGCCGAATGAAGCCATTAATTAAATACGTGCCATGAGGTTCGTTGATTAAAATGCACCAAAAGCCATATCTATACTTTTAACATTGTATAGCTGTAATATATAATATATATGAGGTTTCATTCTTCTCATGGGTCCCACGGCTGTCTGATAAACCCAACGGTCTAAAATGAATTTACGAATCAGAGAACAAAAATTACGACTAGGTCGTCCCTTGAGACGGCACATTAGACCACTATTTTCTCTACCATTTTGAAAACTCTCTCTCTCATTCAAGTCATCTCTTGGGAATCCACAAAGTCTTCCCTGAATTGAATGAAAGCCGACAATTTTGATTTTTGGTCTTTCATAACCACAACTACTCTCTCAATATGAACGGAGAAACACATAAGGAGGAATGTCTTTCTCGGTGTCTGCTTTTGAGTTAACTGCTTTCTGTTGATTTTTGCGCGAAATAGGATTGTGTTCATTTCAGACAGTCAAAGATGTTATCCTTCAACTCTAGGTACCATAAAGATCCTTCCATTTCATTTGATTGAAATTGTATACATCAAGAACTTTTGACTGGTGATAGAAACATAGCTTTTTCTTTTCTTATTCTATCTTTTGATTTTTGGTATGTATGTTCTTTTAATTGCAGAGGTGGTTCCTCTTCTTCCAAATCGACCAAAGTTGCACCTTTCTCTGGGGTACAGATTTATAACCTGATCAACATCAAAGTTTCATTTGTTTCATGTGACTTTAAATATTTTTAACTAAACTTAGTCTCTTATTTTTACTTTATTTTTTTGTATTAAGATTTCAAGCAAGAAAATCCCAGATGCACATCAAGTACAGTTGCACCGATTGGAGGAAGAACTGAAGAAGGAGAGAGAGGAGAAAACAAGAGTTCTAGATGAACTAACAGAACTGAAAAAGAAATCAATTTCTCAATTTAATGAATATGATGCTAGGAGAATGGATATGTTAGAGAAACAGGTGGAGAAAGCGAAGCAATCAGAGAGAAAGATGCATGAATCTTTGGTAATTCTGACGAGACAGCTCGAACAAACTAAGACATCACTCGAGCAAGCAAGGGTTGAGATCAGCTCTCTCAAACAGAACAGAAGTAAAGATAATGGGAAGATAAATGGTGATGAAGAGGTGAAGGCACTGAAAGGAGAATTGAAGTCGGCCGTGGAAGCTGAAGAGAAAGCAAACAAGGCCATGCATGAATTTGCTCTTCTTCTTAAAGAGGTTAGAAAATAAGAATTTTGATCTCTCTATCTTTAGCCCAAACAAACAAACAAAATATGGTTTGATATTGGAAGCCAGTTCAAATGTGTACCTCCATTATTCCTTAATTAGTTTTTCTATTCGAAGGTTTACGCGGGTTCAAAATTTGTACGAGCTGCCATTGCAAAGATTAGTTGACAGACAGACGAGTATTGAAAAACATAAAAACATGCATTAAATTTACAATTTCTCAATTATTGTTATTGATATTAATGCATCACATTAATGATGTCCTAAGTGTCCAGTTAGTTCAATTTTGCTTATGGAGTTATGGTGCTTGTCAAAGAAAATTCATTGTCAATTCTTTACCCATCATCATAATTTGCATAGTTATACGATTATATCAGATAGCAAACGTCTCCTTACTATATATATTTAATAGATATTATAATTTTGCTTTAGTATTTTTAAAGAGATTCAATGATCTTTTGAAACTTGGCTTGATTTTGTAACTCAACTAGATGTATTAAATGAATAATGTCGCAATCAAGCTATATAATTGAATTAAATATAGAATATTAAAATGAAGTAAAGGATGAAGATCAATTAAAAAAATGATTACTGACCAATTTGGAAAAGAAGTTCATTTGTCAGGTATAATATATATTAATGAGTTGTATTATTATAAAGGTTGAACATTGGCATGCTTGCACGTCAGCGATTACAGGTAAATATAGGGAGTCAGAGTGGCGTTCCGAGGTACAACAACAAAGAAAAACTTGTTCAAAAAACAAAAAAAAGTATGTTAAACAGAAGATTCTAATTAGTAATTTATGTGCAAAACATTTTTATTAAGTACATATTTCTTAGTTATGTCCGTCCCATATTTTAACTAAAACAACCTCCTCAAAAGTAATCCAGCGTTGAGTTCTGTAATAAGATGATGTGTAGGTTTTACAAGATCCTCTATTTTATTTTTCTTTTCCAGAAATTATTCACAATTGGATGTCTTTCTTGCTGTTGCTGCTGGTTGCAATATACTTTGTATACATATTTTTTGTATATCCTTCACAGAAGCAGAGAAGCTGTCAAGTGGTACAAAAGCAGCAAAAAACAAAAAATATATAAAAAAACCAAAACTACTAAGAAAAACTAAGATCATCCTAGTTACAAACAGCTAAACAAAACAGACCTCAATTGATAAGATAGCCTAGTACAAAACATTTTATTATATTTCATATACAACAAATTGGTGAAATGACAAACTGTCTGAAAAAGCTAGTGCATAAATCAGATTTACCCAAATTTTTGGTTTGGGATCACAATGTTTGTTCCATCTTTTAAGAAACTTCTCGTTTAAAACAGGTAAAAGACGAGCTCGCAATAACTAAAAGTGAGTTAGAGAGGGCAAAAATTGAAGTAGAGGAGAACACAGCCACTTGGCGTCAGAAAGAGGAGAGCTTTCTAGATTGTGTTAAAGAATCTACTGAAGCAAACAATAAATTGAAACAAGAGAACACCAAACTCTTCGAGTCACAAAAGGTTATCCGAGAGGAAAATGCCAGACTAAGGGAAAACCTCAAGAGATCCTTAGAGGAAATAAACACAATCAAAGAAGAATTGGAAAGTGTGAAGGGTGAAAATTCAGAGTTAAAAGAACTTTTAGACGAGAAAGAGGACGCATTGCAGAATATTAAACTCGACTACGAGTCTCTCAAGGTTAGCGAAGCCGCAGCACAACGCAGCTTGAAGGAACTAAACCGTATGCTTTTGATTGAAACTACACCCAAGGCCACATCGCCTTACTTTTCACCAAGTCAAGGATTCGTATCCCCGGTATATGCCAAAGAAAATGCTAATAAATCACCAAAAGAAGTTTCCATTGCATCAGGAAGTAATCTTTCAGAGATGAAGGCCGCTTCATTGGCCATCACTGAAGATATGGATCATATGGAAAGGGATTTTTTGATTAGTGTTGATGGCTCAGAAAGAAAAAAGAAAAAGAAACAGTTCTTTGGGAAATTCAAGAGCTTTTTCAAGGGGAAAGGCTTCAAGCCTGTCCCACCACTTCCACCCAGGTCCAATCTTCCTGCCTCATATTCTGTTTGATGCATTGAAGTCTTTCTACTGAGTGTGCATTCAAGCTGCAATGATAATTTGGTTTGTTTTGAGTTTCCCATTGAGTATGTATATGAAAAGGCCTTGCGAGATTCCAGCAGGTTATTTTGTTTATCTTTCTATTTTTTTCCTTTTTTTTGTTTGCCCCCTTTAGGTAACAAAAGGTTGTAATCATGTAATGCAAGATGGTTTGTAGATTGATACTGGTAAAACATTCCAATTATAAGTTTGAATATATTTAAAACTTGTGTATATTTTTCATCTTGATATTTTACTTCAATATCCATGCTGTATGCATGTCAGAACTGTTTGTTAATATAATAGGTCGATATTAGAAAAAGACATTAATAAGCGACCCAATTTTTCTTTAATTAAAAATAGAAACCTAGCAGTTCAAGAAGACTCTGTATTATGGTAATGCCAATTTACAAGCATCGTTCTTGCCATCAATCTAACTCTAATCCAACATCCACTTCCTTGCACAATTTCATATGCGAAGTGACTCGATGAAGCTCCCCCACAATGTCCTCCATCTCAGGATGAGACACATCCCCTACCGTAAACCAATGCACCTTTTTGCCTATCTCCAACCAACTATACCCTGGCAATTTCTTCACTCCTTTTTCTCTCATCAATCTCCTAACCTTGTTTACAGCCCCCCACATGCCAGCTGAGGCATAAATATTAGATAACATGACATATGCCCCTGAGCTCTGAGAATCTAACTTTAAGATATTATTGGCTGCTAATTCGCCTAATTCAACATTTGAATGTGTTTTACACGCACCCAGTAGAGACCCCCAGCCAGCATTCTCAGCCGTGTTCGACATTTTCTTAATGTATGTAGAAGCCTTCTCTAATTCACCAGAACGGCTTAGTATATCCACAATACAACCGTAGTGCTCAGATTGAGGGGTAAGATTGTACTTAGAAACCATCAAGTCAAACCATTTTAAGCTATCTTTGACCTTACCAACATGGCCGCATGCTGATAACAGACCAAGAAAGGTTGTCTCATCTGGATCAATCCCATTTTGTTCCATTTCTTTGAAGAAAGTGATGACATTTAGGTAATTTCCATGTTGTGCATAAGCTGCAATGATGGTATTGTATGACACAAGCCCTCGACATCTTATACCACAGAAGACCAACTCTGAATCATTCATGCTTCCGCATTTACTATACATTGTTATCAATGCATTGCAAAGTGGCGTGTATGAATTAAGCATGGTTTTAATTGCTATTGCATGAATTATTCTTCCTTGTTGAAGTAAAGCAAGAGAAGAGCAAGCAGTAAGAGATGAAATCAGGGTTGCGTGGTCAGGTTTAACACCAGCTTGTACCATTTGGATGTGGAGTTTCAAGGCTTCTTCAAAGTGCCCATTTTGTGCATACCCTGCTAGCATTGCATTCCATGAAACAGTATCTTTGTCCTGAATTAGGCCAAAAATTTTCCTTGCACATGCCACCATCCCCTTTTTACAATACCCTGTGATCATGGCTGTACAAGCTACCAAATTCTTCTGAGGCATAAGATCAAACAACTTCTTGGCATCATCAAACATGTCATTCTCTACATACCCGCTAACCATGACAGCCCAGGAAACAGCATTTCTCTTAGGCATTTTATCAAACAACTCATGTGCCTTCTTGAATTCTTTGTGTCGCATATACCCATCTACCATGGCAGTATAAGATATCACATTCTTCTCTGGCATGTCCCTAAACAACCGCTCTGCCTTGTCAAAGCAACCATACCTCAAAAACCCACAAAGCATGGCATTCCAGGAAGCAATGTTCCTTTCTGGCATGCTAGCAAAGTACTCAAAAGCTTGTTCTGGCTCAGCATTTTCAATACAACCAGTTATTATAGAGTTCCAGGAGAGAATATCACGCTCCGGAATGGCATCAAAGACTCTCTTTGACCCCTCCAAATCGCGATTTTTCCAATGGGCGGTCAAGATAGCGTTCCAAGATACAACATCTCGTTCAGACATTTCGTCAAACACCTTGCGTGCAGCCTTGAGGTTGCCAGCGCGGCCAAAAGCGCTGATTTTGGTGTTCTGAACATGGATTTGAAGAGAAGAGAGACTGTACTTGTACACGCGAGGGAGTGCACGAAGGTTAGAGAGATTTGGCATGGAGATTGCATGGCCTTGCTGTGCTATCTGTCTCTTTGACTGTTGAGAGGTCTTTGGGCTTCCCTTCAACGGTCAGACGGAAATTGCTTTTTACACGGTTTCGATTAGCTATACACGGCCTAATTTATTTAATTGACTGAAATACCCTTATTCATTGCGTTGGTCCAAAAAAATCGTTTCTTATATTCTGTAGATTCATTTCCAATTGAACCAACTTCATATTTTTCCGAAAAAATATGAACTTCACGCCACCTAAATTTCGCACCGAATAGAAGTTAGATTAAAATTGAAGTTGCTAGCGAGTATTAAAATTGTTGTTTCCTGATATAATTTTCATTGAAACATTTTATTAATAGAGAACTTAGATTTCTTTATTATTAAATTATTATTATTTGTCATGTAAAATCAAGCCAAATATAAAACTTAACCACCCATCACCTTCAATTTGTTCCCGGCTTGATTATTTTCTAAGCAAAATCGCTATATCATTCTCTTTATTTTCAAACCCCTTAGCAGGTTAAAAATCTCTCATTTATCAAAAATGTTTGTTTTGTTGGAAATCAGAGATGAAAGAGGAAACTTTATATATGTTTTGAGCCAATTTGTATCATGGTTGAGTATAATTTTGTTAATTTTGTGTGCACTTTGTGTATGTTTGGATTCAAAAAAGAAAGGATCTATACAAAACACTTCAATTTACAAAAATTGTCTCATCAGAAAAAAATTCCATAATGGCAGTAAAATCAAATCATAGTTCTTGATAAACAAGACGATGTGGTGGGGGGCCTAGGAGCAACGTGTTAGCAATGAGAGAAAAAGTTATATGGCTATATGTTAATTTTGTCATAGAAATATAGCAGGGAGTCGCCGAACTAAGACATGGGAATATATGTACTGCGTGTCTGCGTCTCATTGAAAGGTACAGATGCGAATGGGCAAATGGCTAATCCGTGAGGGTATTTTAGTCAATTAAATAAATTTGGCCGTGTATAGCTAATTGAAGCCGTGTAAAGAGTAATTCCCCGGTCAGACATGTACCCTTCACTTCTGTGCAATAACCACAGGAATAGGATGTCAGGAGAGAGTTTGGGCTTCTTTTAACAATGGAAAGTGGAAACGGATCGCTCAAAATGTTATAATTTCGTTGTTATAGTAATTGTTGCGACATGTCAGTACCGTCCTCGTGGACTTGGGCCTTGTAATTTGAATAATTTGGAAGTTTATTTTTGTGCTTTGAAGATAAATAGAAACGGATCTCCATAGACATCAGAGTGGAACTATAATTTTTTTTTTCAGAAATGATAACTGTTATATGTAGTTTTGTCATCTCTTTATCATAGCTAAATACAAAATGAACATATAAAACAAGCAAGATAAACATATAGAATATTAAAGTGAATACTTACCAACAAATAAGTGTTATATGCACATTCAAATTATTTTTATTGAACTTATTTGTTTGTATGTGTTCGTTTTGATCACTATATATGTTCACCTTATCTATTTTATGTGTTCACTTTCTATTTAGCTATGGCAAGGGATGGCAAAACTGCATATGGTAGTAATCAATGTTTATTTTTTTTAACAAAAAATAGAGGTTAGGCCTCTATCTTTTATAGAATTGAATGGAAGTTTTGCAAGAGGAACTATATTTTTTTTTAATACAAAGTTATATAAATTTTGGAAAAAAAAAATACAACTCGTGAACTTTTAAAAATACAAAGATATATCTTCTATTACAAACTTATATCTCTGTATTAGAAACTTAATTGGTGTATCTTGTATTGAAAGTTATATCTTTGTAATTTGTATTAAAAGTCAAATTTCAAAAGTTATCTAAACTAATTTAAACAGACATCGGTATTAAAAGTTTATGTTATATTTTTAAGTTATATTTCCAAAATTAAAAAGTTATATCTTTATATCAAAAGAATCACGTAGTTAAGTAATTTAATTAGCTTTTAGTAATTCTTTAAATTTACATAAATTTAATTTTTGGAATACGCTACTACTATATATTGTAAAAAGAAATCCGACAAGCATGTATGATATGCTGATTTTTTATGATTGAAGGTATGTCGATAATAATACTTGAAATTAGAATATGACAATATACACCGATGCCATTCAAACATTCCAATGAGTGTGATGTCGTAGATAGTGAAATTATATTATATACGTCATCTGTAAACATTTTTCAGCGCACTCAATTTCGTCCTTCTGATAGGATACCAAAGCCACTAATGAGGGGACCTCCAACATATTAGTACTGTCCCATGAATAAGATCTCATGAGATCTTGTCAACGACTCTGCAACAAAACGTATATCAGATGTAACAAAGTGCGTGCCAGGGGTCCTAACAAAATTGAACTAATATGCAAACCGTGCGCACTCATGGTCAGAGTCTCAGAGACCTGTCACCTGTGTTATACCTATCTTCCATAATGCTTATTTTGTTCGTCAAATTAACAGTACAATTAACAGCTGTACCATACCTTCACTTTAAAATAAATAAATAAAAATTTGGATGATGTACTAACCATTGACAAGAAATGGTTCTGAAATAAAAAATAATAATAACAGATTTTGGGAAAGCTCAATGTTAAAAAATAGCTTACACAACTGAAAATGAGTTCTACAACAAAAATGAGACAAACTCTACAACCACATGGCCGTATCACTTTGTTACAACAAGCAACCTGACATATCTATTACTACAACTAATAAACAACACAACCTACATATAAAAATGGACAAAGAAAAAAGGTGGAAAGACCGATTCTATATTTACCAAGATCATATCTACATGAGGTAATGAATAATATATAGTTCTATTGAGAACAACTTTAGTTTCTTTTTAAATTATCTAAATGAAGGGAAACGATCAACAACTTCAAGCTTTTCCGCAAGAAGCAAGACATGACTTGTAACTGAAGTTGGAGATACTGCCTCTGGTAAGCTTGGTACACAAACAGGCAAATATGCGTTATCCTTCTCTTTAGAGTAGTTATGTAACACCCCTCGACAAAATATAAACCTAACCACACGATAAATTAGAGAAGGAAAAAACAATATAAGATTCAAATAACACAAAAGAAATGGTTGTAACAATGTGTGAGAAGGGTAAATTAATACCTTAGAATAAGGCGCCTGAGAAATGGATCAGGCAGGACTTGAGCCCAAACAGAGTTGATGCCTTTTGATGTACAGAGCATCTCTTCTATTTCTGCCAGGGCAGAGGACAGCACTTGCTCTGCTTCACTATATACAGCCTGCAAAAGAGTTCATGACAATAATATATTTAATTTATCAACAGAATAATATATCAAGAAATGGTTGATAATGCCATTCTATTCTTTCTTTTTTGACAGTTGTACCGCATAGAATTCAGAACTGAGACCGACTAAATGGCAGAAGGCTTGAAGAGGTGCAGTCAAGAAGTATGTAAATAGGCTACCACTTCTTGTTGAATCTGAAGGAGACGCAGATGGAGATAGAAGCATAGCCGCAGGTTCTCCCCTCTCAGCGCCATGTATAACCTGAGCATCATTGCCAAAAGTTGTTACAATACAAAAATGAAAACACTTGTTTTTTTTTTTTGTGATTATAGTTATAATAATTGTTGTTACAGGAATCTATTTGTTTCTTTTTTTTTATACAATGTCATGACAAACCTGCCTTGAAAGCATGGCTATTTCCACTGTCGACAATTAGGAAAAGTGGGATCCGTGTAAAAGGAACAAGGTCTTCTGGAAAGAGGTAATTCATGCCTGACAAAAGAAATACAACCAACAGTTACAAACTATTTCTCTTTTTTCTCATTATACATATTATCATTTGTGAAAAAAAAATATATACCTCCATTTCCTCTTGGGCCGAGCCATACAGGGCTTTCTGAACAAGCATGTGCATCAGTTTTAGAATCTTTTCTTACAAAAAAGTTGTTAACTTTCTTATGCCCAAAGCTATGATCACCTGCTCCAAAGTCAGAATTAGGTCAACCAACAAACAGGCCATAGTTGAACAAATAATTCCACTAAAGTTTTATCAAGTACTTGACAGAGACCTGATGCAGAGATATAAAGGAGCAAAACACTATCTGATGAGAGTTCCTCGCATATTGAAGCAACAACCTGTTAAAAAGTATGATCCAGTGAAATTGTCATTGAAAATCCAGTGACAATAGAGAGATACTATTAAAGTTTTCAAAAACTAAGCAAATGGACTACATTAAAATATTTCAAAAAGAATATTTGTTCACATATTTGTCAAAAAAACCACAATATGAGGTTCTTGTTATAAAAAAGCCGTGCTTGGGGGCATGAAACTATATTAACAACATTCCCCAATTTTAGTGTTATTTGTTTCTCATTTCAAATTGAACAACCAGGCAATCACGGAGTATGAGCAAATAATTCCCACCGAAAAAATTTCTATGAACTAATTAGAAACTGTTTTGTTACATAAAAAGAGTGGTATGGTTCTGCTTGAGTTAACCACAACCTTTTATAGTTTGGTGTCATTTGCATGTAACAAAAATTCAGTGTTAAGTGCAAACAACAGTATGCCTGTGGTAAATACAAGCTGCAATTTGAAACAGACAATTAGAAAGATAATGTGCCAAGGCTGAAAACTAACCGAGATCACATGAGAAACAGTGGGGTGGTAAATAACAGCTTTTCGAGGATTTAAAGGCATGTTTGGATCAGCCAAATCTGCGGCGAGGTTTACATCTATCAAACCAGAAGCTACACCACTATAATCACTTAATGTGCCATTTTCAGCAGGTTCTTTGGTTGCTGAGCTTGGCTGGGACCCACTGGGTTCGTACTCGAGGCATTGAAACATTCGAAATGCGTCTATAGTAAGCTCTGTGAATTTAACCTGAAAGAAAAAAAAAAAATCAAATACAGCATTATAAACACCTTTCCTTAAAATTTATTTTCATATGTGATTATGTGCCAAATCAGGCACATAAAACAAATAAAACCAATCAGGCAATCACATGCATAGAGGACAAAACTGACAAAAAAAAAAAAAAGATATCAATAGCATTACCAGCCAGTTTAAAATGCTACCTTCACATCTCTAGAACATGATCTCTTAAATTAATTAATACTTAATAATAGTGCGTCTTTTTCCTTTAAAAAAAAAAAACCAACAAAGTATTTATGGTCTTATCATACAGCAAAAAGAGCATCAATATATGAACCTCATTGCGGTGATAGCTTGTCAGGACAGCATCTCGTAGCCTCAAAACCCTTTTCATATAGAAAGGGGCAATAAATGGGATTGAATTTGGATAGGAGTCGAAAGATATATTAAATCTCAGTGATCTCAAGTTCTCAAACTCTTTGTCAGCATTCAAGAACCTGTTGAGTTCATGGACTATTTGTTTCCACTCCTTAAAACTCATTTCCTGGAAAAGGAAACAAATACAGTATCAGATTTGTCATTTATTCTACTATTGAACTTAGCTTGATTCAATTAGCACAGGACAAAATTGAATATGAAATGAGCAAGAAGAAAAAGTTAAGTGATTGAGTAAAAATTCTCCCCCTGCTCTGGAACTGGTTGGCATAATAGAATTTATGGAATATATTCTAGTGAGAAATTCCACCTTTTATTTGGAATATACTAGAAAGAACTTGGAAATAGTTGTTCTGAACTGTTCTGATAGTAAAAAGGCAATAAAAAAAATAAAAACAGAAATAGAATTATAACCTACATATTTCCACGCTTTGACCTTGACGGAAAAATATACCATTTGTCTTTTATTATTTTCTTTCAGGAAATCAATGGTACCAAAACTTAAAAGTCAACACTTCTTCTGTCAAAATCAACTCTCTGACACATCAATAGACAATAAAGAAGAAGAAAAAAATAGAAAATCAGTCTGTAATTTCCCAATAAACTCAAAATTATTCCTACCACAAAACGTAGTAAATGGGTCCAGAAATTTGACTTAAAATTCTTCAAAAAAAAGTAAGGAGAAAAATACAAGTCCAAACAATTCTAAGTGGCCAAAACATTCTACCAGAAAAAAAAATTAAAAATTTCCGAAAAACTTGATAGCAGCTATCAAGGATTCCACCAGAAAATGTTATAATCAATAAAACTTGACTGTACAAAAGTTCATTCCCCAGCGAGATAGCAAAAGTTTCCAATTGACCCCAAAAAAACTACAAATTACATCTAACTTGCATTAAAATTACCGGGTAGGCAGCCTTCGACTCATCGACGAGCGATTTCAACCTCTCGGAAAGAACCCTAACCGCCTCAGGTCGATTCACGAGCAATGCAACGACCAAAAACCTCGCCACGAATCTCAACTCCTTAAACCTCAACGCCTGATCCAGCTTCTTCGCTTCTCCTTTCTCGAAATAGCCTCTCTCCAGAATCGCCTCGTAGAAGACGTAAGCTCCCAAGAGGAACCGCCACTCTCCGGTGCGCATGTACTGGCCGTAGTACAGCTGTCCGATCCGAGACGCCACCTCGCCAATTTCGCACCGACGAAGCCCCGACGCCACGAGCTTGGTGCGATACCTCTGTTGGAAATCCCATAGTTTCGTGTACGCCTTGAATACCTTGCGATGGTAGAGGAGGTGGTGGGGCCCGCGTAGGTATGGAGGTAGGTCGCGCACGCGAGCGAACTTCCGATCGGCGCGCTCGACGAGGGAACGAAACTCGCGGTAGAGGTCGACGGAGGTGGCGTCAGACGCCATGGGAGGAGAGGAGAGGAGAGAAGTGAAGAGATTTTTGAATGGTTTTTTTTTTCTTTTTTACTTTTGCGGTGAGTGGTTGTCGGAGAAGGAGCAGTTGGGAGAGAAAGAGGGAACTGGGAAAGGGTAGAAAGGTAATTTAAGGAAATAAGTTTGTTTATTGTTATATATACCCAGTTTATAAACACTCTGGGCTCTAATGACATAACCAGTCACCATCAGGTTGATGCTGGTCGGATTTTTCATTTGTTTTATTCACTGAATATAAGGGATTTTGCTCCAAAATTATTTATATTATTATATGAAATTATGAATTATTATACATTATTTTTGTAATATATTCGAATTAAGAATTTTAGATCTTATTTAATTTTTCCGAATGAATTTTGATAAAGGAATTAAAACCTGTCAAATGAATTTATAACCTTGTTCTACCTTACTAATCATTCTGGTAAAGTTAAGGGTCGAACTCAAGGGACGGTAAAAATGAGTACCGGACTTAGTTTTTCTTAAAAGCTAGACAAATAAAAAAAATCGTGAGGATTTAATTTAAAAGAACTACTAAATAATAATTGAGAATTAATAAAATAATTATAAAATATTTTTGGGTTGATTTTTGTGTTTCTAGATGTTCAAATAAATGCAAGCGATGTCCTAGGGGTTTAGTGTTCAATTAATTTGGCTCTAAAGCACCTCACTCTTCGATTTTCATCTAGACAGAGGCTGATTTCGGTCCGAAATTCTTACTGTTTTGGTCCGAAATTGCTTCAGAGTGAATGTTTCGACTTGATATCTCTACACGATGCTATGTGAAGGGTACTTAACAACCAGACCTAAGTTATAACCTCAGCTTTCGCGATTTTGATTCTAACTTGGTTTAGAACTTGGTTTTCGCCTCATAAACAATCAAACATATACTTTCGTCCTAATCCAATTGTTTAGGTGAGTTAAGTTGGGGTTCTAGAAATATTTAAAGTCCTATCGGATCAATAAAAGTTGCACCTATCGGTCACAACTAACCTCCTCTTTCAAGTGATTGGTTTATTTCATATACACAACTATTCAATTAATTGTTCTTGTCTAATGCCTTAACGGTGCTGCAGACATCATTAAGTAGACAACAAAGCAAGTAATCAAACTAACTAAGCAAGTGATCAATCTCAACAAAAACTCATCAAATAAACATAGCATAAATGATCAAGTCATCACATAATACCAAATTAATCTACTAGCTATCCCTAGAACATCATAAAAGGGTCTAGCCTAACATGCTCATAACAGAAAATAACAAGTATCATGCAAATAAGTGAGATACAAGCCATAAACACAACGAAACATAAGTATAAAAGAGTAAACCGAGATATCCGATGCGAATACTCGCTGTCCTAAGGCCAGGGAATCGATGCCGAATGATCTAGATGTGCTGCCGCCTTGTCCAAACTCCCTTCCTCCCTTCAATTCTCGTGAAAAGAGCCAAGAACACACGTGCAAAATATGGAAAAATATCGTGGAGAAAATAATGGATGCTTTCTGGTCAAGAATCACGCATATAAATACCTAAGGAAAATCCCAGAGGCGGCCAAGGCAAGAGAGAAATTTCCTTCCTTTCGAATTACCATAAAAAATCTTTCCATACATGAAATTTCGGACCGAAATGTCGCTGGTATGGGCTGATAACTGGAGTCTGGGCCATGATGTGAGATCTAGACTTGGCATTGTGCTTTGTAGGCCTCCTCTAGTCCATTTCATGCGTCTGTGGGCCAGGAATGAGTCGTCTGGCAGTGACCTAAGCTCCAATTCGTCTTGTTTGCGTGTCTAGTCTTCAATCTTCACGAGAATTCTACAAAATAACAAAGAAGCGGCGACAGTACCAATATCCTGAAAATCACAGTTAATTATGAGACAATTTATATTGGTTTGAGTACTATTTTGGTGGTAAGTATGGTCAAAATAGGCATATAAAAATGAGATATCAAATTTCAGATATCATTATTACTGCGACATAACTTGTGAGGATGGACTATAAATAAACAGTAAAGTTCCGCCACTAACATTTTGTTATTAAAGTTATTTTTTTCAAATTTTAAAATTCAAATGTTTAACGAGAGATGCTTTTATATAAGTTTTGTAAATTTGAGAATTTATTTGATATTCGATCAATAGATAGAAAAACAGATGAACTTTGTTAACTATGATAGATTCATTCTAATGCGTTCATGTTTTAGCCCTTGATCAAGTATCAAATAAATTCTAAAATTTACAAAATTTATATAAAAACAAATCGCTCATTAAATTAAATAAAATCAATGATTTGGTTGTAATATTTGAATTTTAAAATTTTAAAAACTAACTAAATATTAAAATATTGGCATTTGGGGCAACAAAAAATTTCGGTAGCGGAGCCTTTCTCATAAATAAATTAGCGCCAACTAAATTTGTATAAATTTTTAATTGTTAAATTCCTTAATACTTATTGCCAAAAAGAAATTGAAAATGAACCTACGTCTGAGAAGACATTTTCATTTCTATATATTCTACTATTCGACATTCATGAAGTACTGGACGTGTCCATTCTTGTGTGATTTGTGGAAATGATTTGAAAATCTTACTAAGAAGGTATCTCCAAGACTCCAATTCCAAGTGAATGCTTGCTTGCTGATAAAGGACATTAGCTAATGAACTCACATTAGGACAGATAACTGCTGCCTTTTGCAATTAATTAATGAGCAAATTGTGTACTTGGTACATGCTTTGAACTCGCCCAGAAGGTTTTATTAGCTGCGTGTGTACTGTCTATCTGGGTATATTCCCCCTCCTCCATGGCTTCCATTGATCAATCATGCACTAATCATGAAGTCAATTATTAATTTCATGTGTTTATGATTTTTTTTATCGGACTTTCGGTTTGTTAGAAGCTTTGTATATGAAGTTAGTATTTCTGTTAAAAAAAATTCGGTGCCAACTTAAAATAGCTTTCATGTATGAAAAAGTTATGCTCTGTAAGTACACTTTCCTTATTAATTAGATGGAACATGCTCACAAAGGTGTTACATTCATTTTTAAGTCGTTTGAGATTTTTTTTTTTTCTTTTTGGGTGATGATTTGGGAGTTGTGATACTCGGTATAAAAGGATGCGTGTGAGAGCGGAGGCAGTTGACTTTAAAACTATTCTTGATTATACAAATGTTTTTGAAAGTAAATTATGAACTAAGCCTATGACTATATTTGTAAAATCATGTTCTATCTTGAAATATTCGCCTCGTTGTCTACACTCTAAAAAAATAATATAAATCATATTTTGTCATTGTAGTTTCATATAAACTTTTTCACTTGCAATTTTTTTTGTAATTTTCTGTGAGGAAAAAAAAATGATAAACGTACAAATAGTGAATGGGGCATTCAAGAACTCGTCATTCGTCATAAATCTGAAAACAAACTCCACAACTAATAAGTAGACGACATCCCATATCGCAATCGTAGCAATAATAATGTCTAGATAAGTCTTAGAAGTAACTAACCTAACGTATGCAAGGAAGCATTATTTTGGTAGATGAACCCGAAATTTAACTACAATTTCTGAAGATTCAAAACAGAGACATAATCCTGTCACCATCCCTTAATTCATAATTCCAACTCTCGATCAATCAATTAATTAAATACAGCTCGTATTTGTCATATATTAAATGCACAACCTATTTTTCCTTAGTTTATCCGGATCAAAAATTCCAATTATCAGTTTGTGCTACAAACATATTGAATGATTCCTATTTGTTCTTCTTGTCATATAGGCTCCGTTTGGATAGATGTTGGAAGAAGGGAAGAAGGAAATAAGTGGGAAGTATTGGGAAGTGTGTAATTTTGTGAAGAATTTGGATTGTTTATAATTTTTTTTTCCTTCTTCCTTCTTTTTTTTTCTTTCTTCCTATATCCAAACGCACCCATATATATATTTAATTTATTGCCATGATATTATTGGAATGAATTTGGCGCTCGTTATGGGCCTATGGCTCATGGGCCATGGCAGCCTCTAAATAATTAGTCAACAACGACTTCAATACAAAATAATGATTAATCTACGGCTCTCTCTGATTACATCAATTAATAGATAATGAGGATACTTCTATTATGTATTAGAAGATGTACTGTTAATCCAGATCATGGGTTAGCCTGGACTGATACGTCTACTAGGATTGCTTTTCGGCCTATATATACTTCAAAACAGAAATATTTATTGAAGGAAAATTTAAAGCTTAATAATATATATAATTTCAATAAAAATTGTGACATTAAATAAATTTTCTACACATTTTTCTTTTGTATAAAAACAAAATACATCTATAATCTATAATGAATATTAACAAATAAGTTGCACGGGTATATTGTGAAAATAGATCAGACATCTATTTCAAATGAGAAGAGAAATGCATAACACGTAACAGTTCATTCATGATAAATTAGGGGAGAAATTAAACCGGCAGTAGAAGCCGCGGGTGATAACTGATATGGTGATGCACCGTGCCGATTGGGTCTGAAAATTTTACCAAATTTATGTATTTATAATTCTACAAAAAAAAATTTGAAAAAAAAACAGAGAATATGAAGATAAATTAGCAAAAGATGTCCTCATACATGGACAAATAATGAAACAAAATAATAATAAAGATATGCTACATATTTATTTTCTTACTAGATGAAAAATAAAAGCATATTGTTGATTTGTCTAGCGATTGATATCCAACTACAAATCGAATCGATCAAACGGTACAAACAAGTGTTTACATGTTATATTAGCATGTAACACATCTTTGATCCGTACTTTTATAAGAAGTAAAGACAGATGAAAATGTTTTGCAAACAACAAATATTTATCATGCGTTGAATGTACTTGCCCACCAAGCACCAACACTTCACACATATAAGTATTACGTTTAAAAAAATTAAATTAACTCCGAGCTTTTTTATCCTCTTAGGCTGTGCTCCACAAACGATTTTAAGAGGGTGAGATTAAATAAGAGGAGGTAAGGAGTATGTGATCGAATCTGACTGGAGGACTTTACTCGCTCCAGAAAGGGGATTAATCGAAATAAGAGGGGAGCGGAGGAGGTAAAGTCAGCGAAAAAGCTCAATACAAGTTACTCTGGTCTGTAATCTCCGATTTTGGGGTTACTTATCTCCTCACCTCTCGTCTCCCCAAATCTCCCTTTATCTCCTCTGATATCATTGTGGAGTACAGCCTAAGTGAAAGGATGATGCAATAATCAATTATCTTGATACATTTAACAAATTATAAATATTGAATTCAAGTTTAAAAATTAATTTTATGCTGATTGAATTGTCGTTGTGTTGTGTGATGTCCAATATGAAACTTTCTTAAGTTGTTTAATCGGTTAATCCGAGTCCAAGAGCTTCCGAAGATATATCTTGATTTCATTTAAAAAATAAAAACACTCCTAGATACCTAAATCGAAAGTTCTAAAAGATTTTCTCAAGTAATTTCTATCGTATCTCCAAAGAAACGTGGTTAAAAATCCTCGGAATTACCTTAATGGAGTTCAATTATCAGTGATTTTGTAGCTTTTTTAGATAGAATAAATTAAATTATTGTACGAAACAAAAGATGAATAAAATACTTTTTACACACAAAAATATACCTCTCTAATCAATTAATTTTGTTTAAAACAATTGCCTTGAATTGAGGGATTGGAAAGAATTAATATAACAAAGTTGTTCGAAGACGAAGAATTCTGAAGTCATTTTGGTACTTCTCAATTCTCATTTTTTTTAACTCGTATGATCTTGAAGCGATCGCGGGAGGTCGGAAAGTCTGATGGTAGGCCTCGTCCTATTTCTTTGACTTTATTTATTACGCAGTTTCTGCATCTTTTAACGAACTATCATAAGATTCATTCGCCTTGTCAATTATATTTGTTTATTCTATTCAAACAAGAGCTTACCGAGGAAAGGAGATGAGAGCACGAGACATGTCTGATTTCTACACCTAATAAGTTGACCAATTGACTAATTTGATAGGTGGTTTGTTAATTGTTATAGTAATTAAACTTTAGTCGGCGGGTTAAAAAATAAAAAACATAAATTAACAAAAGGTTCACCAATCAAAACTGGTCAATGTCTTGCGCCTGCATGCATAGATCAGCAGAGCACTAGCAGAAAAATTAACAAACTGGGCGTCTGGGCCAATTGTTGCTCTTTCTAGCAGCGATTCATTAATTGAGAATAAAAGTACATGGATCATGGATCATGTATCATGTATGATGTATGAAAGGTCTGGCGGTTATGATTTATGAATCCGAGTCATTTGTGGTCCGTGTGTAATACAGTAATATACCACTTATGTCACAAACATGGCAAGAGGGAACAGACCGTGTCGGGCAGGATTTTGGTCTTTGGACGGCACTTGGCACAGTCTTCGGGTTGTCCCTTGTCCGGTCAGAATTTGTTTGTAATTTTGGATTATGCAAAGGTGGAGGGATTGGAACTGTTTCAGAACAGACTGAATATATTTTCAAGTACAATTGATTGTTTTGCCAGAAATGAAGAGTTTTAATTTTTTTTTTTGTTATTCAGAAAGGGATACTATACTCGTTTGGATCTTGATCTTCTAACGAGGAAGGTTGCAATGCTCAAAATTTGAGTTCCTTAAATATCTCAAAAGTCACCTTTTTATTATTTTTTAAAAATAAAAAATTTAAATTTCGAACCTAAATAGTTGATCTTATCCGATATAATCAACAATGCATTTCCATAAATTTTATAAATTTTGAGGTTTATTTAATACATGATCGAGAGGCAAAAACTTAACATATTAAAATTAATCTATTATGTTTAACTAGATTATTTCATTAATTAATTGAGTATTAAACAAACTTAAAAATTTAGAAAAATTATATGAAAACACATCACTCGTTGAATTGAACAAGATAAATGACTTGGATTCGACGTTTGAACTTTATATTTGAAAAAAATAATAATTAAAAAAATAAATTTGGGAGCATTTGGGAGCGATAAAATAACGGGCATGGATCTATTATCTTGCAAAAATTATCGCACCACAATGTTTTGTCAGTCCTTTACTCGAATTTTCCTTCTCCGATCACTGATGGACCTCAATTACTACATCATAGACTACATTATTTACAGATCAAGTGGATGCTCGACTGATCTTAATTAAATAGAATTCTCTCAATTCGACAGGAGTCGGTCTCTAATGGTAAGTTGGTAACTTATTCTTAATAAATATATAGTAAGCACAAGTAAGTTGTATCATTCTCTCTCGTTTCGTTTGTCCGTCAATCAAAACTAGTCCGAAATGACTAGATATTATGTATCTATAGTACTCATAGAAGCACTCGTAAAAAAAGGGGAAAATTCTTTATTTGCCACCCAATTTTAGCGTAATTAGGAAATTGCCATCCAATTTTGTCAATTTCTGATTTTGCCACTCAATAACTGGGGGTCCTTTCGTTTTTGCCACTTTTTCCATTTCTTTAATTTATTTAACATTTAAATAATAAAAAAAAAATGACAAATATGCCCTCGCACCCAAGCAGAACCCAATCTAACCAACCGATTAGTTGAACCCACCCATTCGATCTCTTCCCTCTCACATTTCTCTCTCGCGCTGACAGTAGCATGAACCCTAGCTGATGCTGTCGACCACCTTCGTCGATCTAACTCTATTGAGCACGGAACTGTCAACCATGGAACTTGAAACTCTTCACCACCTCCGTCGATCTGCACGGAACTCTCTCACTTGCTCTCTCTACCAACTAATTGTTCTGCCCTTTCAATCTGGGCATAGCGATAGCCATATGAACAATGACTAGCATTAAACAAGAAAACAAGTGGTCAAATTAAAAAAGTTCATTTAATATACAAAAATGGTATATTCCATTGCAATTGAGTCTTGGCATCTGGTTGATTCTGGTTTTCAGTTCATGATTTGAATAATTTTAATTTGAAATGTATGCTTTTGAAGTTCCAATTGACAGAATTGGGTTGACAAAGAGATACCAGGGTCGGGTTAGTTACATTTAGTTTGCATCGCTCGTGTTCAGAATGCTCTAATTCTTGCTGAATCGTGTTTCTTTTGGAACTAATAATAGATCATTAGTTAGCCTGGTCTGTTTTGCATGAGTTCTTGCCGAGTCAGATTCAGGTCATTGAAAATTTAGAGAGAAATTACTTCTAGATTCAGGTCATTGGCCATAGCTTTTAGGTTCGGAGTGGGTCGACTGCTTTTAGAGAGTAGCGCTGGTTCTAGAATCGTGCGGGGAAAGAGGAAGAGAAAAAATCCGACGAAGAGAAGAGAAAAAACTGAATGGTCGTTATTTAGGGTTCATCAACAGTGGTATTGAAAGAGGAGAGCAGACAAAGATGGAGATACATGGAGAGAGTCGCTATCTAGGGTTCATCTTATGTGAAGAAGAGACGAAGAGAAAAAATTTGACTGGGTCGGCTTGGTTTGGTTAGATCAGGTGTTTAATCGACTGGGTCTAATCGATGGGGGTAATAGCGTCACAGTTTTTGCTTTGCAATTTTTTTATGTTAAAATCAATTTTAAAATACAGAAAGTGGCAAAAACGAAAGAACCCCCAATTACTGAGTGGCAAAATCAGAAATTGGCAAAATTAGGTGGCAATTACCTAATTTCGTTAAAATTGGGTGGCAAATAAAAAATTTTCCCTAAAAAAAGATATAACAATATTATTGGAGGGATCTAAACAATTACTACATCAATTATGAACTATTGATTTACGTGATTCGATTTTTGTGTGGTCAGATGTCGATTTCAAATAAAATGTCAGATTTTTTGACGAAAAAGAGTAAGGTGGTGTTAATAATTTATTTGTTGAAAAGATATCCATCTGCATATGAAAGATTCCACCAGATAATTTTATATTTTCTAACATTATTATTATTTTTTATTTGTCCACGTATTGAGAATATCTTTTGCTAGTATTTATAATTAAGAGATGTTATTGCATCCCTTACTTATCTAGCTAGTCGTCCAAAAAAATTGTAGTCCGCAGCCTGCCGTCGGCAATTAAACTAGCAACAGCTCCGCTATTCTTTAAAAAATTGAGTATAACCCTCTCTGATCTGATTACTTGTGGATAAAACCCCTTTGTTTATTTTAAATCATATTATAAGTAAAAAGAAAATAATTTTTGTGTTCTCTGACCAATATGCTTATAGTCTTGTTCACATTGTGGACCTTTCTTCTCATCAGCGTTTGTCAGGTTTGAGATTGGCTTAGTGGGTTTGATTTTGTTTTCTTTTTTGCTAAATTATCATCTTAAAATATTTGTACAAAATACCATGTTTCATGAAGAACTTTCAACAAAAATTTTATATTGGTCAAAGCCTCAGAGGTAATGGGAAGGTGACAAAAGAATTGATCAGAATTTTCTTTAATTAAAGCTTTTTAATAAACAATAGTATAGAAATGAGAAGTCTAGGCGGCAAGATGAAGAGAAACATGGTCAGAGGGTTATAAACTTATAATGGTCAAAGCTTATATAAATCACTATTTATTACTTAAAATACAATTTAAATTAATTAAAAAGGATTTTATCCATTACTAATCAGATTAGAGGGGCTTATACCCAAATTTAAGGATTTGAGGGGTTATATTCAATTGAAGAAGATCAGAGGGCGTTATATCTAATTTTCCATTTATATAAATATATATTTAAAATGACATGACTCCATTTTTTATCTAATAAATTATGAAACACACGAGAATAATTAAGAATATCAAAGGAATCAACCTTCTCCGTTTTAGTGCAACTCTTTTAACCTAGTATTTTGATGCAATGTACTTTCCCGAAGCAAAATACTTGAATTTTTGTGCATTCTTTGTAGTGTTTGCTGTTTCGATCGTAATCTCGAATTCTCCATTTTTCCAAAAGGAAATATTACAAAAACCGAAAGGTCTAGCTCTGATTTCGGAGAGAGAGATTAGCTCCTATTAAAATACAACAAATCGGTCAAGGCATCACTGGGTTTGAAGCTTGGGAATTTCTAGGGAAACGAGCTATGAATCTTTTTCTGGCGTTTTCTTCTCTTTGACTTTGGTATCTGTCACTTAACCCATCACCACTTTAGTTTGTTTCCTCTCTTCTTGTTTTTTTCTACCCTGCACGTTCATCTCCGATGTCATTTCAGAGAGGTAAATTAGTAAGCACTGGAACGGAGTCAGATAATTACCCTACAGGACCGTGAATAAAAAATTACTAAAAATCAAATATAGAAAATATATTTTATAAGGAACTAATTACACAATTTTTCTAAAATAAAAAATTGCAAACAGAGAACTAATATGTGATTGCTTTCCACCATCTCTTCTTTCATCATCTCCATCACACTCCTACAACCCATTTAATTTTTTCTATTTTTAGAAAATACGTTAATTTCATTTTTACAAGTTCAGACTCCAAAGGATGAGAGAATGAACGTCAAGAAATAAGAACAGAGCGAATCAAAGGAAGAGAGTGAATCAAAGGGGAGGAAGGGGAGGGAGTGAAACAGAGAAGGATGGATAGATATATGTTAACTAGAACAGTTGCTATATTAACTATAACAGTTATATGTATTAATCTTAGAGGAGAACTAGTTAAATTCTTCTCTAGTGCGCGGTTAGAAATTTATTATTCTTATCCTGGTTAATTTTGTGTGAGAACGTCCATGTATAAAATTCTCAAGTTGCCTACCGGACAATTTCCAAGATGAAATACAACTCTGAAGTTTTATGGAACAATCATATCTCACTAGAAAAAAAAAATACAGTATGTTATGTGTCAAAACCATAAAAGTCAACAGCTACTAGTATTTTATTAAACGGAATTGCTTTCTATCATCCCCACAAATCCATCATTCCAATCATCCCTTAATAACGCATTTAATTTATTTTCATTTTTAGAAAACGCGTTAATGTATTATGTCTCTGGTCCCCATCATCCTCCATCATCCCCTCCTAAATGTTGGCCCTCATTTATGTCTCTGGTCCCCCAACGTATTTTCCTCTCTGTTTCGCTGGCCCCCAACATTTTCTTTTTCTATCATTAACCCCTGCCACACTTTCTCTCCTAATTGTTCTAATTATGAAATACTAATTGTTCTAATTAAATAAGTATTTATTCTGGTTAATGTTACTGACTGTTCTAAAAAAACTAACTGTTCTCGAAATATAACTAATTGTTCTAGTTAATGTTACTAACTGTTCTAGTTAATATTAGTAACTATTCTCGAAAAATAACTAACTGTTCTAGTTAATGTTACTAACTGTTCACGAAAAATAAATAATTGTTCTAGTTAATATTACTAACTGTTCTTTGAAAAATTATTAATTGTTCTAGGAAAAAATAAGGTGGAGAGAAGAAGGGTAAAATAGGAAAGGGAGGGAGGAATGGATTTATCATTCATGGAATGAGCTAGTGCGAAATTAATCGTATTAATGAGGATGATGGGATGAGGGATGAATTAATTAATCACATTCCAAAAATAAAACGTGTTTTTTAAAGGAATGATAGAATGATGAAATATGAAGATGATTCTTATCAGTCCGTTTTATTAAATTAAATTTAAAGTTCTACTGATATTTCATTGCATTCTCCTATGGTTATTTTTTGTTCCTAATGTTGTAATTTCTTCATAATACATATGCATATTTTATCACATATATATTCAATTATTGCATATACATACTACATTCACATGCATATTAAAAATTATAACTGAAAATCCTGCCATTTGTCTCCAACTCGGCAACTCCACGTGAGTAGGTGACTAATAAATAATTTTGTCCAGACATGCTTTGTATATATGTCGTGATTCTTGACTCTTGTGAATGACTTGAGAATTGAATGTACATATATACAAAAACTTGTTGTAGAGAACAGTTTCGGTGAGGCGCATATATACAAGAAAGGGTTTGGAGCCCTCAAGGCCTCAACCAGCTCTCCACGGACCCCAAAAACAGGAGAACCGATCAGCCGAGGAGGAATGGAGCCTGAACGGTGCAATCATGCAATATCATCATACGATCCCGAGCATCCCGCTGCATCATAGCAGAAAAAAGTGAAATCCAGCTCAGGGTTTTGCCACCTGCTAATAAAGGAAAATCCAATCATACCTTTCCATGAAGTTTTGTCCTTGTCCCTTCCCCAAAAGCATAAGTTGATGATTAATTATATTTTTATTTGAAAATTGTGCCAAATAAAAAAATTAAAAGTGCATGCATTCTCCAAATTTTATATTTATTATATATAAAAATGTGATGCAAATTAAAAAATATTTGACAAATCAAGTACAATAGAAATTTAGTGGTTAATTTTTTAAAACAATTGATCGAAAAAATCAAATTTATTTTGAAAATTATATTCAAGGTAACACACAATATACTGAAAATATAAAAAAAATTTATAATTACGTTTTTGTAAAAAAAAAATAGTATATTTGTAATTCAAATCTAAATGTATACTATATATCCCGTATATAAAATAAAATTATACCTTGATATTCATATAAAAATCGGAAGGAGAGAAATAGTGATATATATATATATTTTTTTGAAGAAATGATATTTTGTTTTTTAATCACTAGAACAAATTTGATTGAAGAAAACTTCTGTTGGACAAAAATGTATATATCTAGGTAGGTAGCTGTCATTTTTAAATGGGTCCGAACGTGATGTTCCAAGAATATAGCCTTAACTAGTAAGCATTTCAAAAAACGTTAAAACATATATATACCAAGCTAAGCTAGTAAGACCAAACTCAAAGGCATGCCCTTGAGTAAGTTACTTTATAAATTTTTACTCTGAGGGTTACGGTTTATGAATATTAAAATTAAAACATTCAGAATCGTAACATCATCATCATTATTATTTTACTATATGGGTCATGAAAAATTTCTAACAACGGGAAAAACTTTAAAATTGTCAAAATTTTAACTTTTAACTTGAATTAAACTTTTGTCCAAAAACGAATTCACAAACTAAAAAGAATTATTATTATGAAAAATATTAATGTGCGCTTTATGAATTGCTGGAGTATTTTAACATCAGGGATATAATTTTGTTTTAGACAGACTTGGTAGTTGATACCAAGTAGGGCTGTCAAAACGTGGTAAGTGGCACGGAATGACATCAAACCGTTACCGTGTCATTTATTAAACGGTACAATACTGACATGTCACTTACCGTTTCATTTATTAAACGAAATAAATTTCTATGCCATCAACCGTATATTACACATGAAACGGTTTGAAATTAGGTTCAAATGGTCGAAACGGTATAACCAACCGTGCTATCAACCGTGCCACTTAAAAAAGATATAATTTTCCATGCCACAAACCGTTCCATTTCGATTAAATGAAACGGCATAACGGTAAATGACGTACTGTTGTACCAAGTAAATCAGAGATCAATTGGCTGGAGTTGACCACCGGTTCTATTAGACTTTGTGATTTCAAAAACACGACTCTGTTGGAGACTGAGTAATGAGACTGTGAGAGTCTGAAGTTTAAACACATCACGTGGCAAAAGGTGTACTTTCTGTCTCTATAGAGCTCGTTACATTTGGTCCCTGTTATTCACCGCGCGCTTGGAAGTTGGAATATAGAGTAGGGCTAAGGAGATTAATGACTGTTCTGAATAATTATTTACATATTTACAGAGAATAATATTTCGATATAAATGTTATTCTAAATTAATTAGCATTATGCATTATCAATCCACATATAGAGAAATTAAAAAGTCTGATCTATTGTCTATATCATATAATTATATCTCATACCGAAAACAAATGATAAATAATGCAATTTATGTATTTATTTAACCAGATTGATTCGAAGCAAAAACAAAATATAATACAACTTCTAAAAAAAAAATTGTAGTAGCATAGAACTATTTTATCTGTCAATTTCAAGGTTTTAAAATGCAATTTGTGCGGTTTAGCGGTTTTTTTGTTCCAATCTCTATGATTTCCTGAAACCGTTTTCTTGATGAAGATTTGGAGATTTAGGTGAAAAAAAACAATGGCCAAAAGCGCTACCTGGGTGATGAAACAGATAAAACGGTGAAATAATGGATAAAACGGTTGTGCAGTGTGAACAAAAATAAAGATAAAACGACGATAAAACGGAAAAAAATAGATGGTCAATTTCAACTTTTATTTTAAATAACTAAAATAAAATATTTAATTTACAATTTTAATGATAATCTGGCTAACTTTAAAGTATTTGTTCAGCGGTTTAGATTTAACTCACGCGTTCGAAGTATTGAAAAGAATCAGAAATACAAAACGAGAGAGTAAACTTGAACACATGCAATCAAAACTGTGTAAGTGATACATTCAGATCTCTAGTGCATTCCTTTCATGCTCAGAAAATAAATAAATAAATATTTCACACTCACCCGAGTTTAAATGACCTTTCTTTTGTAGCGAATGTAAGAATGCTTATTTGACGATATAAGAATGTTTAAAAAATGTATTTTCTTTTCCTAGATTACTTCAATCACGTACAAAACCGGTACACCCGTTTCCTTTTGGTCCAAAACCAGCATTTGGAAACAGATTCACGAAAACTGCTTCTAAAAAAGAACTAATGTATTTTTTTTTTAATTGAGACTATTTATTAAAAAAGAAAAAGACACAGTCTCCGGTGAATAATTCGATTTTATCTTTCTTCTGCGTCCAAATAAGAACTGGACTCATTACTATCAGCGACGAAAATCACTAACCAACCGTACTAGACTAACCAGATTAATCTGGTGTTGCGCGATAAGCTGTGCAGCACAGTAAATCTAACCGTTTCCTAAATCCAGCGGCCTGCGTATTTTTTCTCTCCGCTCCAACTTAGATGATACTATATCGGATTTGCCTCCGTTTTTTATATCAGATACGAACAAACCAAATTTATAAATTAAAGACACAAAAATAGTGGGACCCACTAGTCATAATCTCCTTTCTCATTCCCCCCTTACCAAAAAAAAAGGAACGAAAAAGAAAAAAAACAACTGCCGTCTCCGTCAAAATTCGTGTTGGTAAGAGATCAACTATGTCTCCTTCCTTTCTCTCCTTTTCTTTTTGTCTCCTCTGACGAACGGTTGGGTGGTCAGCGCCACGACTAAGTAGAGACACTATGCCGCTCCACCCTCTCATTCTCTCTACCAATGCCACCACTAGCTCCGCCTACCTTTCCCTCTCTCCTATGCCTCCCATTTATGTTGCACTTTGCCAATTTGGGGCATTTGTTCTCCACCTCAAGTTTGATTCAACGATAGATTGGGGTGGCAAATTGAGGATGTTGGTGGTGATTTTCTGTCAGTGACGACTTACTGAACACCTCAAGGGCTCCATGAGGCTATCACCTTATTTTGGTCTGGTTTAGGTCTATTAAAGCAACCAATGGTATTAATTGTCAAGACGGATGTGTGATTGTACAGGCATATGAATTTTGGTGGTAGTCCTTAATTCTTTGCAAAATGCTACTAATGCCATTCAATGCTTAGATGGGTGAGTTTTCAAAGCCAGTGTCGTCATTAGTGATCTTTTAAACTTAAACAGTGATTGGAATAAGCAAACTTTTAATTTTCTATTAATATTCAGGACTCATACTTTGTGGACATATTTTCAATTGTCGGCCGTATTTATTTTTGTCTAAATCACAGTTTCTGAACCACGTTTGATGGACATATTGTTTTTATGCAAAGCAAAGTACTTTCTCCAAAAGAAGAAGAATTCTTCAATCAAGTCTACTTGTACAAGTATGTAATTTGAGTAGTTGTTTTATTAGCCGAAAGCGGTATAGCGAAGATAGTAAATCCTGGTGCCAAGCAAGTCAAAGAAGCCAGTACAAAAGCCTACTTCTTGCGGTCTTGCTGCCCGCTTATTAGTCTGAAAGTCTTGTCTGTCTACTTTGTATTTCTGAACCACGTTTGAGGGAGATGATAGTCGGTTTTTTTCTTTTTCGTTCTTTTTTTTTTGGTATAGGAGAATGGGGAAGGAGATTATGACTGGTGAGTCGGATCCGTATCCTCTGGAAATCCTAATTCAGATTTTCAGAGTGGACATCTTAAAGCGAGGACCGTGAGATCTAAATGAACGGTTTGATATAGATGGGATCTTTTATCCTAAAAAAAACAAAAAGGGTTTTCGTCTCTTTCGGAACAGAAAGAAAAACTTCACCGCTTGCCTTTTCTCCTCCCTCTCTCACTCGCGCACCATCCCCACCTGGGCCGCCTCCCTCTCGCTGCCTCTCTTGCTCTCTACCTCACCAATCACCATCTCTCCCTCTCGTTGCCTCTCTCGCTCTCTACCTCACCAATGACCAATCACTATCTCTCCCCCTCCTTCACTCGAGCACCATCGTCGAAACTCAGACGAAGGCCGGGCGACCAAGCGGCCGTCGTCGGATCCATGCGCGCATGAGGAGACACGGAGGCGGAGGGAGACGACTAGGAGTGGCGGGAGGAAGAGAGGGATGAGGCGACAGGGAGGAGGCGCACGGCGAAGGAAGGATGAATAACGGCGGCTGAGGAAGGCGGAGAGAGACGGAGGCGAGTGTTGTCTCCATTCCTCCAGAGCGATTGGGAGTATAGAGCCGGAGAGGGAGGAAGAGGAGATGGTGAAAACGAAAAACTAACGCCAAAATTAAAAAAAAGAAATACGGTTCTCATCGAACCGTCTATTTAGATCGGACGGTTCACGCTGAGATGTTCACTCTGGAAATCTTAATAGGATATCCAGAGGATACGAATCCCTGGTCAAATTAAGTGTTGCGCGACACGTGAGCTCCTGGCCGTCTGATCTTGATCGGACAGTTCATTTTTTACGGGCCTATCAATCTAGATTACATGCACGGGGCTCCCTTATTCAAGTGATCTTCGCCACCAGAATCGGATCCCTATTTTTGCGTCTTTTATAAATTTGGTTTGTTCGGATCTGATATGAGAAACGGAGGTAAATCCGATACGGTATCGTCTGAGTTGGAGCGGAAAGAAAGAATATGCAGGACGTTAAATTTAGGGAGCGGTAGATTTACTGCGCTACACAGCTTATCGCGCAACGCCAGATTCGTACTAACTCTCACAACCAAAATAATATCTAACCAATTTTTTTGAAAGATACATGTATTTGTTGAAGTCCTTTGGAAAATGTACCCTTATTTTCCCATTTTTTTTAATCTCTGTTCTGTTAAAGAAACTTCTAATTGGAGGAGATTTCAGGGATTATATCCAATTTTCCCTGGAAATAAAGTGGAAACAAGAGGAGCAGACTCTAATACTCAAAGAATGAGAAAGCCCACACATGACAAATGTCAGCTGCAGTATTGACAGGAAGAATGTAACTTGCAAACGACCAAAAACTCAGTTTGTTCTGTACATTTTTTTTATTTATTTATCTTCCAAATTAATTTGAGAAGACGACACTAATAATGTAGGTATATCTTTAAAGTCTATGCTACAATAAGCATAACTCTTTCGTAATAAGCTACCAAGTTTTTACATTTCTTTTCTTTTGTTAGAATCCTATAATGTATTGTAGGCCCAAAGCATTATTAAGAAGCCCATAGAACAATTATCAGAGAATAAAAGAAAACGATAAGAGTTTTCTTTTATGAACGGAAACGATAGAGTTGAGTTACCAATGTTTCTCCATCATTAGATGAGCAAAATATAGATTTTGGTATAATTTGAAATACATAATAATATATCTCTACCAAGCGATTTAAAATTCAATATTTAAACTTTAAATCTTATTGAATATTGAAGAGTTATAAGTTTTTTTTTTAATCTTGCAATGATGAGTTTTAGAATCTGTTTTGAATAAATACCATCCATTTTTTCCCCCCAAGTGAATTGTCTCAAAAAGTTTGTATTTATTTATTTGAAATGAAGTAAAGGTTGTAACTCAAAAAGCTCGCTTTATGTAAAGTAGAGAAGAGACAGGAAACAAGTGCGATCCATGCAAGCAAGCAGACGACCATCGCAATCAAAAAATCAACATTGAAGCTTCTAACCACTTAGGCTTTGGTCTATCTTTTACTAATTTTTTTTTTATTGAGTGCTTATTTTTTCCTAAAGTTCAATTACTATGATACTAAGCAAGTCAAAAGGTGTGGGGCTCAAAAAAAGGAAAAGAAGGCATGGGAAGATATATGTCAATCCCTTTGCTATGTTGAAAGAGAAAGTGTCAATCAATACAAAAAAAGGAGGAGAAATGAAAGCTTGACCTGTCACTTTATCCGTGGTTACATAAAATAGCTAATGGCGTGTCTAAACTAAAACCGTTGTATGTGGACCAAACTTTTACATTTTTTCTTTTTATGGGCCTTGACAATATATGACCTCTTTATTTAGGCTTACACGTGGGCTTTATGCCTATATTCCTATCAAATTAGCTGAGAATAGTAAATATTGTACTTAAATTAGGAGAATGTAGGCTTTAGAAACTTTTGCTTACATTATTTGTCATGAATTTCTGTCTTTTTGCCCATTCTCTTTGGAGTCTTTGTCTATTGATGGTTAGAAAATTGTTATCACAATAGGTCAACAAATTACTTGAAGAGGTTTCTAATCCAAAAAAAAAAAAGATTACTAGATATCTACACAGAAAGGTACTGTACTACTTTGAACTTGCTAAGTCATCTATCAAACCCAAATAATATTAACAAAAAAGACGACCAATTAGTACCAATCAAATAAACAGGTTTATAATTGTTGCTACTCTTGGCCCATTATGGCCTAACATACAAAAAACCTATAAGGATGTAAAAATGACTGATTCAAGGCCTTTAAAACTCCAACAAAATCTTACCTAGTTACCTTGCTAGATTTCTTTCATTATTCTTCTTTTTTAACAAAAGGATAATATATCCTATTTGGCAATTTTTGTGCAGTCAAAGATAGTTCCAAACTGTTATCATCACAAACTTCTTTTCCCTCTTGTTACTTTCTGCAATATTATCTTCCATACCTTTCTTCCATTCTAGTCTTTTGACAATACTTAATTCCAAATTTCTTGTAAAGTCGTTATCAACTTTCTTGCTCTTATCTACCTTTTGTGAGGAAAAATATATTAGATGTTCCATTGCACAACCCAGCTTTTTAGGTTGGATTCTTCCGTCTGGTCAGGGGGAGCCATTTTCTGAAAAGATAGAGAAAAAGAAAATTGAAAAAGATGGTATTGAGTGGGGTCTGGTGATTTGGAAATTAGAAATCATCAGTCTCTTCTCTTAACAGTTAACAACAACAAAACGGACTAGGTGTTCCTGGAAACAAGGGATTATTTTTTTTGTTCCCTTTTTATGTTCTTTTTTCTATAAGATCTATTTTTGAATTTTAATGTTGACTGACCAGAGCGAAGTGTATGTTACGTTACCTAGTAAGGACCCCAAAATTGTTCACTTAATTAATTTGAAATTTTTAAATATGAAATTCTACAAACCAACCTAGCATAGTATACTGCATCCTCTTATACAACCAAGATTTAAATCTTCTTTCCCTCATACGCTCCACAATTTGGCGTTATCTCTGTGCCAAAATTTAAAATTTTGACCGGTGTAAATTACAACAATTTTTCTATAGACCGGACCATTCTCTTCAGTTGTCCTCTGCCAGCATTACTACAACCAAGTCTTAATATTAGAATCCATTCAACTTCCTCTTATACAAGAAGGACCCACTTCTTTAATGACAAAAAACTGTAGCTACCCTCAGGGGACGTAATGTGGGGTCGTGTAACATAGGTGCGCGACCACACTAGAAAGATTTAAAAAAGAGAAAATAAACTGCAGTGACTTTCAGAGCAAAAAAGTTTGATCTCTCTGCCCAGCCTACCCGCGGTTCGGGGCGACTGTGCTTGCTGGCCACGAGGTGCTGTTTTCGGATCAACTTTGTTATGCAACTCCCAAGTATTTATTCGGTACTTGACAGTCTATGACGCTGCTCAAGTCATAGATCGTACTAGCACAGTATTTTTGGAATCCTTATCTCCTCCCGTGCGGGACCGTCCAGCGCAGCCTACGAACCGTCCGATCTGATCTGGACGGTTCAGACCTACCAATCAGGTTACATACACGGGGCTCCTTTTACCATTGAGATTAAATCACACGGCTCACAGAATTGCGCTGCACAGTCCCGTGCGGGACGGGATTTCATTTCGTATTTTTGATGGGTATAGTTTTTTTTTTTATAGAAATATTGGCAGTGGCTGCCAAGTATTTGATGGGTATAGTTAACAAAACTAAATTGTGGTCGCAGGTGAGTGATGTATTCATATCAGATATAATTGCTCTGTAGCTCTGATAGGATTCTCTAACTCAATTAATTTTTGTTAAGGTTAGTATAATTTTGAAGGATTTATTGCTTACGTCATGTGTATTGGTTAATTTATTATTATTTTTTTATGTAGCTTATTTAGTTCATCATCAATTGTAAATCTACGACTCGAGAAGTCTATTTCAACTTGCTCATCTTAACTTTTGAAATTATTATAAAAGCTCTAGCAATTGATATACAAAGCATCAGAATCTCTAAACTTTTGAAATTATTATAAAAGCTCTAGCAATTGTACAAATTCAAACACAACAATTAGATTTCGGATCAATATTTTTTGCATTTAATAAATATAAATAAATTATAGTAGAGTGAATAAGATATATAGACACAAAGTACATATTGTTAGTGACATTACTATTTTTGGGTAAATACGAGCTTCAAATTCAATAATAAAGCAAACGTACGGTGGTACTTTCAAATGCCGAATCTTGTTCCTCTAAACTGTCTACATAAATAAAAAAATGACACAAAATATTAATAGCCTAAATAAGTACTTGTCGTTAATTATAAATTAAAATTCTTATATAACAAATCCACCAGTTATTATCGGTCGATCTTATATAATAACAAGTTAATTCTTGGCCCGTTGCATCAAAATTGGATATAACCCCTTGCAAACTTTGTCAATTGGAAATAACCCCCTCTAATCTTTGAAATTGAATATGACCCCCTCTAATCTTTGTACTCAAGAAAATAAGCCCTTTTGATTATATTCTTCTGTTTTTAATTAAAAAAAGATAAAATATTCAACTTATGACCAAACTGTCCTTCTCTCCCAAAACGTTTCGTCTTCCCCTGGATATCGCAAGTACAAGTTTGCATTCTTAAAATAACTATCTCATTACTTCTTTGAATTTTGTTATGTTAAAGTTTTTGCTGGCCTGAAGTTATATACTCTGACAAATTATAAATCAAGACCAACTTTTTGTTGGACAAATCATTTTTCTTGAATCCTTCATCTTCGTTCCCCACGGAATGGTTTATCAAAATCACAAAAAAAAAAAAAAAAAACTGCCTCAGGTCAAACCAATTTTTTGTACATAATATCGATTCAATTTGAAGATGATGCAAAATCTCTATTTTGATGGTGTCGGAGGGAGAGTTGTAAAAAGTAAAATAAATCATGGATTAACAAGCAAATGGCAATCCTTATTTTAATAACAAAACAAACACATGGATTATCAAGAAGATGCTTTCTTTAGTATTCAAAATTGTTTTGTTGACTAAACTCATTTAACATGAAAAAAATTCAAAAAAAATAAGAAAAAAGAAATGGGAATCATTATTTTAAGGATGCAAAAATCGTATTTATAGTCTAGAGGAAGATGAAACAGTTTTTACAGGAAAGGAGGGTAATTTGGTCATAAAATTAGGTATTTTATTTTTTCTATTTAAAAAAATGATGAATTTAATCAAAAAGGATTATTTTCATGAGTATAAAGATTATAGGGGGTTGTTTCTAATTTGAAAGATTGGAGGGGGTTATTTCCAATTAGCAAAGATTGTGGGGGGGGGGGGGCTATTTAAAAAAAATTAGAATAACTGGGCAGCAAAGATACGAACAGGTCAGCAGAAACTTATGGGGGTAGAATTCTGGAGGACTGTAACATTTTGAAAGAGTGGGGCACACTGGGTCCACGTAATCGCTTTCAAGATGGGGCCCGTGTGGCCGACCTAGTCTGTTTAAAGTTTAGTTGTTTTCTACGTGGTGGTGGGGTCCACGGTGATGTAGCCTAGTTTGGACCATGTGGGAGTTGGGCGGGCCTACTGTTTACTTTTATGCTTTTAAAATATGCATCTGTTTTGAATCGGACCGTTTCGTATCTCTCTCCAGCTATATAAGCGGTCTCTCAAAGGAAATAGGCGCGGATCAACTTGGATGTGTTCACCGCCTGGTAAGTGGTACATCAACATGAGAGCTCTGGCTGTTCTGTTCCTCTCCGTTACGAACAAGAATTAACTTGGAAACAGACTCTCTTTTTACCTCCCAATTAGCAAGAGAATTGAGGGAGATGTCTCTTATCTACTACTTCTACTTCCGAGTGAATTATTTATTTTAAATAGAGTATTCGAAATTACAAGTCAAATATAATACGGCGACGCGAGGGATTAAAATGTCGATACTGACATTTATAAATATAATTATAATTATTATATTAATTTTCAAAGCATACATTGATCAGGTCTACCTTTTATATAAGTAAAAAAAAAATCTAAATCAAGTTTGTATCATGCTGTTGTTTTCAGCAAAATATATATTTTGATAGAGAATTTATTTTCGCCATTGATGTGGTCGCACATAATCTTTTTTCAAAGCATAATTTCAACACATGTAGATTTTTTATTTGTTCTGTTGAAGCACTGAAAACCAACTTTCAAATTATATTTTCTAAATATGTAGAATATACATGCGCTACCAAATATTTATAAAATCACTATTTTCTGAAGAATTGTGGCTTTTTGTTAAAAACAAAATTGAATAAAGGTTGTACATATTGTTTTTTTTTAGAAACCTAAAAATTTACAATCAAGTCCCTCCGAAGCAACATGTTATATAAACTCTGAATGACTAAATTACTAAACGATTTTTATACAGCCATCGAGAGTATCCACAAGTTTTTATATAGCTTGAAAAATTTAATGAAAAATAGCCGTTGATCAATTTCATGACTCCAAAATATGCAATTTCTAGTTAAATCTTAAGAAAAATTAAGACCTTTATTTGTTCGTCAACCAATTTTATCGACAATCGGGAAAAATAATCAAGCAGTTAACAAAAATTAAAATATAAAATGATACACGCGACACACCATCTTTATAAGTTATAAAGATAGGTCGTGGACAAAATTTAGTAATTTAAGAATTGCTTAATCACCAGTCAGGAGCAAAAAAAAATCGAACTGTTGAGTTTTGAAATCACTTGAATGTTGTAAATAAGATATATAAACATGTTTCATTTAACTTATTTTCTGCCAAATTCATTTTGAGTTTATATAAACATGTTTTTATTATACTATTACACATTTCCATTAATTCTCAATTATCTCCATATTATTTTCGTTGGTTTATCTATTTTCTATTACAATATTATATATATATATATTCAATAGTTTAAGTAAAATTATAATCCATATGACCACATTATCCGTTTGTCAAAATAATTAGACGGGTTTGGATGTTTTGAGAATTGGAAATATATATATAATATTAAAGGACTACATAGCACCCGCTTGTGAATTATGAATACACTAAACATCATTACTCAAATTAAAACTGCAATTGTATATAGGATATCACCATTCACCAATCCCCAGCAATAAATAAGGCTTCAATAAAAAATTTTATCAAGTTTGAAGACATCCATAAACAACGCAAAATGGGTTCTAGCACAAGTTGATAATAATCACTGGAGGGTGTTGGGAACCCCATCCGGGACCCTCTCAATATAATATATGCCACACCAAGTAGCAATTGGACAAGTCCGAATGGGAAGAAAGACGGAATAAAAAATGGGTGGAAGGATAGAGACGGGTTCAGGGTGGGCCCCGCTGTCATTGGCGGGACCACAATCCAGGGCTGGACCAGGAATCCATCTCACAAAGTTCCACATCAGATCCAACATCATTTGTTCAACTAAATAGTCCTTACTAGATCTGAACCCTGCGATTCAGATCCAACGGACCAGATTGTGCATAGTGGATAATTACGTGAACTGTCCTACTTAATGCGATACTAATCAGATCAATCTAGACGGTTAGGATTTGGCAATTAAAAGGTGGAAATCTTTCAGGTTTCTATTTTTCTTTTTTGAAAGTAACTCTCTATTTTTTCTTTTGATGATAGCAGCGAAGGAGTTGAAACTTTCTAAGAGGACCTGGCCCACTGAAAGGTGAATCACATCCTCTACCGACTTTTTAAGTTCGGTAGAGTGACAACTCTTAATCTAAATCGTTAGATCTAATTTAAACAGTTAAGAGAGCTCCGTGCATGTAACTTAGATTGATAGGTCCAAAAAATTTTAACCGTCGAGATTAGATCGAACAGCTCGGATCAAGAGTTGACCCTCTACCAACCTCAAAAGGTTGGCAGAGGATACGGACCCACTGAAAGCCGCCTCCGTGTGGTCTGCTTCTTTGTTCTGGGCCCCAGCTCTTTTCACCATCACAACAACTTTTGTGTCCCCAATTGGTCCTATCCCTTGTCTATTTTTTATTTCTGTAATCTGCAATATTTTTTAAATTTCAATTTGTTAGATCTACAACAGCTCTCTGAGTTCCTATGTCTCAAATTCTCACATCGTTTTAATATTTTCTGTTGATAGTTAAAATGATTCTTAATTATATGGTGCCTGCTTTGTCATCATGGCTACATAAACACAGACAGGATCTTTTTTACTTTTATTGTTAAAGACTGGTGTAGTGGTTTTAATCTTAAGTTTCTAATATCAGTAGTATTTGTCTGTGACTTTTTTATGAGTAAATAAATCAAATATATTAATATTTAATAGTAATATTTAAACTGAAATAAAAGAGGAAGTAAATAGAAATTATTTTTTAGTTTATGTGCAAACGCGATTTTATTTACTTTAATATAACTACATGAAGGCATCACGTCAGTTTTACTTGTTCAAATAGCTAGAACAGGCAGCATTCTATGTTACATTTATGGCATGGTTAGGAGATACGACGACTTTGTGATTGCTATTTTCTTATCTAAGGTTTTTTAAATTTGTTGCTTGTTGGCTCCACTTGCCTTGATTTGCTCTCACTCTTTTATTTAGTTTGACAATCCTGTGTCCATGTATATCATATTTATCATATTATTTTTAAATTATTAAATAGTCTAACATAGACCTACCAGTCGCTCTCACTTTTCAAAAGAAAAGAAAAGGAAGTACATTTACCTAACAAGCTACATGATAACAGCACTTTCAAAATTCTTCAATCAGTTTGCATCTGGAATTACACTTGCTCTTGATCTTTGTTAGTAAATTTGTTACAGTTTCACTTGTTGTCGTATTTGATTAGGCAAAAGACAGTGTTCCTATTGTTGCGCTTACAGCACCTTTAATGTTGTCTAATCAAACTTTTTTCTGTTAGCTTTGCTTAAAGATGCTTTTGACAAACAGTGTAGATAATTATTCCTCAGAATCTCATCCTCTAAAATTTCTACGCTTGAAACAGGACTCACTTGCCTATTGTTTGAAATCATCAAAATAGCCGATGCTGAAACTACAAATTTGTCACCTCGGAGAATTTACCTTTTTGTTACAGAGTACTTTATAAAGCAACTAGTTACCTTGATATATTTTGTGTCTAGTCTAGTAGAAAATGAAGAGAAACAACAAACAAGTCCATATCTATGCCATAAATAACTTGCCAGTTTTACAAGCATCGTCAGTCAAAATCAAGAAGGCGAAACCATCCAAAATGAACAAGTAATTGTCTTACTCCGACCAGATTTTCATTTTTCCACAACCCATCCTTCTCTGCCACGCTGTCACTGTGGGTCGTTTGGAACGGCTCTTCACCAGTGACTGCTTGACTTTTCCATTTTAGAATTCTAATTTTCTGATCCAAAACATATATTTTGATGGAATATTTTTTTTCGGAATTGCTAAGTATCATTTCTATCATCCCCATTATTCTTTAAGGATGCATTTATTTTTTCTATTTTTAGAAACCGCAATTTTCGGAAGTCCAGAGGATGAGCGCAAGAGCGACTGCTCCCCCTATCCCTCCTGTGTATGCTCTCACCTCCCTCCACCTCTCCCGTGTACGTTCCCCCCTCTCCCTCCCCGACGCCCCTCCTCCCCCCTTCCCCACCCCTCCTCCCCCCTCCCCCACTCACACACTTCATAACCGTTAAAATTAATATTCATAAATGTTGAAGCTAATGTCGTAATTGTTGAAATTGGCATATTTAAATGTTGAAGGTAATAGTTGAAGTTGGCATATATAACTATAACAGTTATATATATTAACTTCAACAGTTGCAGTTCGGATACTAACTATTGAAGTTAATATGATTAATTGATATAGTTCGAATACTAAATGTTGAAGTTAATATGAGTAATTGTTTGTAGTCCGAATACTAACTGTTGTAGTTAGTATTAGTAATTGTTGTAGCTCAAATATTAACTGTTGAAGTTAATATTAGTAAATGTTGTAGTTCGGATATTAACTGTTTTAGTTAGTATTAGTAATTGTTGTTGTTGTAGTTAATGTGAGAGGGAGGGAGGAAAACAGAGAGACAGATGTAATAAAAAGGAAAGAGGGGAGGGATATCGCTGGATGGGGATGAAATTTTTTTTCATTGTTAGAAAACGCGTACAGAGGGATAGAGAGAACAAAAAGGAAAGGGGGATGGGATATCGTTGGATGGGGATGAGAATTTTTTTTCATTTTTAGAAAACGTGTATGTTATTAATGAAGTATCGCTGGGGATGATGGGGATGATGAAATACGGGAATGATCCTTATCACCCCCGTATTTTTTTGGAATAATTAGATTTATGCCACTACAAAAATTGGCAATTTTTAGAAATGTCATTTTTAAATAGCTAATTAGAAATATACCATCGTAATATTGTCAAAATTAGTTTTATGCCATTAATTCCTCCCAGATATAGCTAATTAGAGATATGTCACTCTAAAATTTTTAAAAATTCCTACATTACCCTCATTGGATTAAAACATTAAGAAAAAAACACTTATGGAAAAAAAATATTTTGACATTGACTTTTTTTGCTGTATATACTTAGCTTGATAATTATTGATACACGACATCTTATATCAAATTTCATCATTGTTCTAATGACATAAAGCTATTTTTATATTTTTACCTGGCATAAAACTCATTGTAATTAATTTGTAGTGATATAAAACTAATTTGTCATTTAGTGATGATATTTTTCTAATTTCAAATTTTTGTAATGGCATAAAATTAATTTTTCATTTAACAATGATATTTTTCTAATTTCAAAATTTTATCATAGAATATTTAAAAGGGAAGAATTGGCAAATCAATTTATCGATGACATAAAACTGATTTTGCCTATTTCATTGTGGCAAAAAACTAATTTGTCATTTAGTGATGGTATTTTGCCTATTTCAAATTTTCACAGTGGCGTCAATCTAATTAACCCTCTTCTTATTTATTTATTTATTTAGATAGAGGGTTCAAATGTTTTTTTTTATCTCATCATATTTTTTCTTTCTTAATGGTAAAAACCAAACAGCTTATATAATTAATTTTGTTTTCTCTACATGTATATAAAAAAATGTTGCATTTCGACTTGTATAATAGTAATATATAACTTAAGGACATTAATGTTCAGAAATTTGCATTCACATTTTTTATTAGATTTTCATTCTAAATAAACTTAGTCTGGGATTAAAGACTTTATTGTTTGTTGTCGTCTCGTTTAAATCAAAATATCTTTGTTCTTTTATGTATATTTTACTTTTGCGTATTAAATATCTAAAAATAAAAAAAATACAGAATGTAAACTAGCGGAACAAAAAAATTATATATATTTAAACTCTCTTAATTAATTATTTTAATATTTTTCACTGCCAGTAACCGGAAATAGAAAATTGAGTCATAACATATGTTAGCTTTGAAATCTTTGTGGAAAACTAAAGCAGAGGCGAACATATGTTATCAAATTAATGAGCTAATTAAATTATTTCTTTTTAGTGCATTACATATTATAAAGTTTATTTATTATTGTTTTTTATGTAGAAAATGCATGTCTAAAAACATTATATTAACTGATAAGTTTCTCTAGTTATCCTTTTCTTCGGACAACATCATCAGGACGCTACTTGGAAATTGACAAGCTTGAAATTCTTTAAAAATATTTGAAAGAGACAGGGTTGTCTCTAGAACATTTGACTTTAGAGGTCTTTTGTTCATATATGGTTTGTTTATATATTAATTTTCCTTTTAATTCCTTTCAATCAAGTTCGTCTGCGTTAGAGAAACACGGTACTAATTTTAGGGTGCAAGTGGGTTACCTAGGAATTTAAGATTAGGTCTACATTTGAGGCTAGATAGTTTCTAAATCAACGTAAATAAAATTTGCTTTAAGGGGTAATAATCAAAAATAAATTTCTAAATGGGTACGCTAATTTGAGTGCATCATCCTTTCTTTTCTAGACACCATGTATCTTTGCTTGTCTTGCAACTTGTTTGGATTGTTGTTACTTTTGGGTTCGGAGTGGAACTAATGTTTTTTAACTTTTGACGAAAGGAATAGTGGAGAAGATAGCAACTTTAGTAATCCCTTTTATCTTTCACCAAAAAAGGTGGCTCGTTGCTTCAGTTATTGTGATTGTGAACTCTAAATATCTAAACCTATCTGTATATCAATTTCAAGTTGTAATTTACTTCAACTTTGTAACTTTGAAGACATGTTGCAAATTAACTTCTATCAACACATATATTTAATATAAAAGTTGTTGCCCTTTAAATTAATAGAACTTAACGAATCAGTTATCGATCTAGTGACAAACAACAATATATCTTACGAAACAAATGACAGGTTTGAAATCCCACTGAGAGTATTTTATAAATATTAATTTTTAAAAATTATGTTGAGAGATTTGATCTCCAAATTTTCTAAAAAAAAAGATTCGTAAAACTTAGAATAACAAGATATCATGCCGATAAAACCTAACTTTATCTAAACAAGCAAATTTGAAGGATAAGGATTGTTGAGATTTAGGATTTGGGGCATCCCAACTGATGTGTCACGAACCTAGTACCTCAAGATTTGAATTCTTTCATTTTCAAAAAATAACAGAGTAACCGATCATATATATTATATTCTTCTTACACTATACAATATGCTCAACCTGAATTGAAATGATATTAAGCACTAATACAACAAAGAAGTCTGAGATTTACAATAGTCTAAATTCAAATTAATTCTCATCCAAGGCAATTCTAATCAGAAAAATGAGATATCCTAAACAATTAGAACTCAAGCGGTGCAGATTGACCCAAATCCAAAACGATTTAACTCAGTTGAATCTGCACCTTTACTAAATGATGAGTTATTATAGTGACAACCAGAGATTGTGAAATTATTTGAAGGCAACAACAAGTTCACAACAAAATTTCCTAAAATAATATCGTTTACGAGGTTACGGATATAGTGGTAGTATGATTGATCTGATCAATCCGATGATCCAACAAATCCAACCTAAAATATTGTATATACACTATACAGAATTGGATGATTAGCATTGCTTAAATTTTTGATAAATCCAACGGAAATTTTTAAACACAGTTTTTTTTAAAAAAAAATCAAGTAAAATTGACTTGACCGTGGTATGTTATTTTGCTTAAGAAAATTTTGCACATAAATGGTAATTTTATTATGATAGAAATAACATGATGCTCTGTTATATACTAACTGAAACCAGCCCTATGTACGCCCTTATTTAGTATATTTTTTTTCTTTCAAGGGTACCCATCACATGCGATCAACAAAGCTAGATTGGATGGTTTCATCTTGTTCTTTCTTAATTAAGAATAAAAAATATTGCAACCTGACTGCAGTAAATTAAATTGAAAACTAGTCAAATAAAATACCAAGTTAATTATTTCGCAATCACCCACGTGACATAATGTGCGAACATAATTAATAGATGGAGAATTCTACACTATACAGTATTTGATTGCATGGTTAGTGGTTTTAATAGCATTCAGTTGAGAATTCTATTACGATTTAAGAGCCATTGATGCCCGTCACATTCGCCTAATTAACTTAAGCGCATGCATCCACTTGACATTTATTATAAGGTTTTCGAGAATAAAAGATAAGAGCATGCATCAAATAGAAAAAATTGGGAACGATGTTATGCGAAAATTTTTATCAATGATAAAAATGCCCCTAATAATTTTAAAAAAGACAAAAAAACATCTGAAATTTTAAAAAGAGCTTAACTATAGCGATAATAGAATTGATGTAATAACTCAGTCCCTATAGCGACAATAGCATTACCGCTATAGGGGGCTATATCGGCATTGCTATTACCGCTATAGGCTGTTTTTTTTTCTTTTCGGACTGACACACATAGTTTTTCCTGTACCTACGCCTCCAAAAAGATACAACCCTTTTACCTTGGAGTAAGATCGATTGGGTAATAGGTGATGAGTGGATTTTATATGCATATTCAGATACTATTTTGTCTCCAAACTAAACCAATTACCTTGAGTTTACATAATTTACATAGTTTAGATTAGTTTAGGTTAGTTTAATTAGATTTTTGTGTCAAGAATGAGTTACTACCTTTGTTTCTAATTTTATAGCAGATTCTGGATAAGAAATGACTTGGATGAGTCCATAAAGTTGAAGAGCTCGTTCTAAGCTTTCCAACGGATCTTGAATCACCTCAAACGGAGTTCGGATGAAGGAGATATGCCCAAAATACTGACAGGACGCAGTGCTGATATTTTCCTGCGACCCGCTGAAAGTCCCAGCGGCCCGCAGACCTTGAAATGCCAGATTTAGCAGAATCGCCCGATTTAGCAATTTTATATTTGGATGGCGGTTTCTACTGACTCTAGGTGCATCTAGAGCACGTCTTGTGTTATTTTCAGCGTTTCTACACCTTCCCAATGCCTATAAAATACCAGTTTGAGGGAGAACAAGAGGAGACCCAAATCCAAGGTCAAATTTAAGATTAGATATTGAGTTATTTGAGAGTTAGGCCTCAAGTCCAGATCGTGACAGCGCCAAGCAGGTCATTTGCAACAGCAACAGACGTGTTTGATAGGAGATTTCGACACACGCAAGAGCAATTGGTTGTAATCTTTCCTTATTCTCATTTTCTCTTGTGTTTGTATGATGTTTCTTAGTTGTTGATTGTTTGTTCTAGGTCTATGGTTGTAAACTCGAATTCTTAGTTGTTGATTGCATGTTTATTTAGTTTATTTGATATCTTTGTGTTTTATACCTTGCTTGAATTGATTATGCCATGATTATTTAAGTAGATTTGTTTACACCCGTTAAGTAGAGCTCACTTAATTGTTAGGTGGTTAAGTCAAAATAAACTTAGATTATTAGGCATGATTATGATTAACATGAAGGTTGTAAACTAAAAGGTTAAACCGGGACTAGTTAACGAGAGTTAAGTCCTTTCTAAGAGTGAAAACTCAAGGATTTCATAGGTTAGAAATGTATAAACTTGTAGAAACTAGACCAAGAAACGATAATTGAAATCTAGATTCTATACGAGGGAAATTGGGTTAATCAATTGATAACCAGACCTAAACGAGAGTTTGATCTAGGACCTTAATTAAGCCATTATCCCTGCACAATTATCAACTGAATCATGTCAATTTGCATTCACATCGCTAATCCTAGCGGGCCGCTGAGTGAACCAGCGAGGTTGTCTATGCCCGCCAAGTAGCCAGCGACCAGTCTAATAGATTAGTGACCTAAGTTCTTATAGCGGGCCGCTACGAGAGTCAGCGGGCCGCTGGAATTGGGACTAAGAAGAAGTGTTAGCAACTAGAAACCCTAGAAATACGTGACTTGTTGAATCGCTCTCATTAATTCTTGTTTTGGCCTTGAAACTAGACTTAGGATTTAGACTCACCTGCATCCTTAATTCACATAAGAGTTGAACCGTCTAACTAGTTTAGTAAAGTAAAAGACCAGTATTCAAACAACGTCCCTGTGGATTCGACCCTCAAGCTGTTCTACAAACGATTAGATCGGTAGACACGAGATTTTTATTTTGAGACTTGATTTCCCCGTAATAGGAATGACCGTAGCCACATGCATATGCCATAATGCCAATGCAATACACAAAAAGTCTTTAACTTTAAAAAAAAAATTAAGATAAAACTACAAATACTTTATTGAACTTTCAGTGGTAATATAGTTTCACCTGGTTTGTTTATCAGCATCTTTACATTTATCTGGTTGGCAGCTATCTTCATTCTCCAATAGATCATCATACAATCTTTGTAATATTTTAATGGTGTCAAGCTGATCTTACAAATTCCAAATTATCCACAAGAAAATTTAAAATGAAAATCTGGTAGAATTTTGATACATATAGGGAAACTGGATTTCATTTTGTTTTATTTTCTTTAAATTTGTTGAGTCATAACATATCCAAAGAACAACGATAAAATCAAATTTAAGGAAAGGCATTTATGTCAGTTGGCTATCATATTTAATTAATTTAAACGGTGTAGCTTTTTAATGTAGACCTGGAAAGTGTCGCCAGCGAGTAGCTCCCCTGATGCAATTCGCCTTTTCTTTTTCTGCGCAAAAACAAAAGTCCCTCAATGTGTCAGTCCGAAAAGAAAAAAAAAAGGCCTATAACGGTGATAGCAATGCCGCTATAGTGTCCTATAGCGGTAATGCTATTGTCGCTATAGGATAGAGTTATTACGGCAATTCTATTACTGCTATAGTTATGTTTTTTTTTAAATTTCAGAAACTTTTTTGTCTTTTTTAAAATTGTTAGAGGTATTTTTGTCATTGATAAAAATTTTCCGATGTTATGACATTATTTATACTTTTTAAGTTCTAACAATTGCTCCAATTTTCTAATTTTGAAATTTATACTTTATCCATTTAAACTATTATTTTCTTGACAACTTGGCTCAGTTTTGTTAAATTCAACTAATTAATACCGCTAACTTGTTTGATAAATGACGGAAATACCTTTCTTTTTTTTTTGAAGGCCAATGACGGAAATACCTTTACAATTAAGAATTTAGTAATTTACTGAAGACAGAAACTCAATACTTTTTAGCTTAAAAGTGTAATACTTTTTTTCCCGATTTTATATGAAAATTAAGTAAGCTATATAGTTGATAAGTGCAATCAAGAATTTAAGCAATCAAACAATTAATGATTAAAATGAAAAAATAGTAATCAACTTTTTTTTTCAAAAATGGAAATCATTCCCCTACGTTTCACTTCTGCTTCTCCCCTCCCCCTCACCCCCGCTTCACCTCTATTTCTCGTGCCTCTCCCCCATCTCCTCTGCCTCGTCTTTCCTCTCTCCCTCATCACCCTTGAGCCTCTTGCTCATCTCTTTTGCCCCGCCTCCTTCATCTCCCATCACTCTTCTCTTCCTCGTCTCCGTGCCTCACCTTCCTCATCTCCCTCATCTTCCCTCTCCTTCTCCTATCACACACTTATAAATAAACTCCCTTATCAAAATATAAATACTCTTTTAATATAAATTAAATACTCCCTTATGACATACAACTATGTGATTTATATAAAATACTTTCTTACGAAAATAAATATACTCTGTAAGTCTAATTAAAATACTCCCTTTAACTCGTTAATTATTCCTTTGAACCTATTAATTACTCCGTTATAATGTTTACTTACATAAATAATTGCTCATTTTAATTTATTACATACTCTCTTGGTCTTATTAGTTACTCCCTTATCAGTAATTATATACTTCCATAACAAACATAAATAATTTCTCATTTAAACTTATTAGGTACTTTCTTGTTGAATATAAGTACTTCCATAATGTAGATAAAATATTCTCTTAAATACTTCCATAACAGAACATTAATGTTAATTCTTACGACATAAAAATATTAGATAATTCCTTACTAGTAGTAGATACTCTCTTAAAAATATTAGTTACTTTCTTATATCTTATTAGATAATTAGTTTGATTATGTATATTAGATACTCCGTTGAAAATATTTAGTTACTCCCTTACCGAAAATATTAATATAAGAAAAATTATGTTTGAATAGAAAAATAGAGATCAGATATGGATGAGACATGAGAAGATGGGAGATGGAGTGGAAGGAGAGAAAAAAGGTTGAGAGCCAGGGAAGAAAAAAAGGGAAGAGATGTGGGGTGAGAGAGCGGGAGGGTGAGCGTGAGAGAGAATGAGAAGAAAAGGGAAAACGAATGGTGAGGGCGAAAGAGAGAAGAAGGGGAGCGAGAGAGGAGATGGTTCTGTCGTGAAGGAAGGAAAAAAAGACAATGTCTCTGCGAGAAAGAAGGGAAAGAAGAAGAGGGGCGTTGTCTGTCGCGCGTGAGGGTGAATGGAGACGGGCGATTAAGTCTGATTGTTTAATTGTGCATATCTCTGATTGCGTTAAGCGATTCTCCAAATTTTTAGCCGATTTCAAACAATATAATATCCTATTTTGCTTTCAAATTAATGATTAATAAAAATACCTATACTTGAAAAGATATTTTGGTTATTAATTACTTCGAAGCTAATGGTCATAAGCTAATTTGATGGTTGGGAATAAGCAGGGATGGAGATGGTGATTGTTCCACGTTGAAATTATACGACTGTAATTGTCAAATTCTAAAATTTGAAGGGCTGATATATCATAAGTGAAAGTTTTGAAGGGGATAAAGCGCGATGCAGTGATATTATTCCTAAAAGATCGCATTTCGTTCACAAATCGTCGGTCTGCTTATTATTTAAGGCCAAAATAATTTGCTCCATTTCAAAAATTATTTTCATTGGGCGATCTAAAAAATTCAAAATCAATTATTTTCTCCCACATAAAATTTAACAAAAAACATTAAGAAATGATTATTTTGATTTTCTACAATATTTCTGCGTGTAAATGAACTGAACTTTTCCAGCTAAATCTTAAAAACTAAAATTTAAAATTATAACGCCGTCTAATCAGTAAGCATGTTTGTCACTATAATCTTTCTCATATAATAAGGAAGAAAATGAAAATCAAGTTTGATCCATGCTCTACAAAAATATATATATTATAAAGAGAAAGTTTAATATGTACTATAGTGCACAAGGCATTTCGTGCACCGTGGATGTTTTCGGAGGTATTTTTATAAATTGACAAATCTAATCTAAATATTAAAATCTCATAATAAATCAAATTTTATAATTATTTAGATTTTATTACTATTATTTTCGAATTTTATAAAACATATCATTTTTGGAATGTTAAAAATAGTACAACATTTTAAAAATGGCATGTTTTAAAAAATTTGAAAAAAATAGTAATAAAATATAAAAAATTGTAAAATTTGATTTGCTATTAGATTTGTCAAATTAGATTTGCCAATTTACAAAAATATTCCCAAAAAAGTATGCGGTGCATGGAATGTCATATGCACTATGATGCATATTAAACTTTCTCATATTTTAAAATATATAAAGGGCTGATTTGAATCTAATCGGATCAGCAAGTGGCCCATCCCCGATTTGATTACCAACGGATATAAAATTCTGAGAGCCACACTCTATTTAGATTAATACTAGGGTTTCTCGGACGGGTCCGATTGGTTGATTTGAAATATTTCACCACTTTTTTGTAGATTAGTTAAATTACATATGCCACATTACCATCACTTACCCGAAAAATTTAAGCAAAAGAGAGAAATAATGGAATGATTAGTGAATTGATACAAATTAAATCGATGTGAGGGGGTCTGACATCTGATTAAAAATTGAGTACGCACAAATTGCTGTACTTATTCGATTAAGGAAAATTTCTATTCCACTATTTTTTTATTTGTGGAGAAAATTATGGTCTGTCCCCATGATTTTGTATTAGTAAAAATAGAAGTTCTCAGTCTAAAGTAAAATTCCACTAAATCCTGTATTATTCATTTACTGATGGTCACCTAGCGAGATTTGTGAGTAAATCTAGACAGCCATGAAAAAGGGAATTACAATAAAAAATATATTTTTTAATTTATGAAGCTTATCTAGTTGGAACCCACAAGCCATTACATTTCATTATATCATGCGTGACCCACGAGTGGCATTTCATAAAATGTATATGGCTGTTTGTTAACATTTTAGACGTATCCTTTCTAATTTCGTGACTAATCAAGGATGATGTCGTCATTAGATATTTAAAGAGATCAACAAATTGACCAATGAAAGGTATAATCGACCTTTTCAACGAGAAAAATAATGCTAAGTAAAAAAGACGTAGAGGGGCACCAAATTAATAAGTGGGGAAGAATTTATGCAACCTTGCTTGATATTTTCAAGAGGCGTTTGATATAAGTTGAAGTTATGGCGGTATCATTTCCTTATACTAAGTAATATTAAGTTAAAGAGTTGTAAATTAATCCTCTTGATTATGCAAGGTTGAAAAGAGATTGGCATAAAGTTAAAAGGTGGATTCAATGATGAGAGTGACATAAGTTATTCAATTTCAAGTGATAAATGTAAGTTACATCTCCTTAAAATTGACCTGTGTCAGGTTATGTATCCTACTCAAATTTTTGCATAATGGCAGCATAAGTGAAATACTGAAATATAGAAAGTTTATTTTTCACTGATGCCCCTATCAATTATTCATAAATTATGAGGTGTTTTCCTCAAAAAGAAAAATATTAATTTAAATAAATCTATTTGTCTTTGGAAAGTTTTATTCGAACTTGAAAGATAGAACGATGCAGCAAATTGTACGAGCAAAGCGTGCTTTCAATTTTGATAATTATTTTTTTATTGGGCTATGGTTTAGAAGTTTTTTAGGATATTTTAGCATATAATTAGATTTTACGGTACATTTATTTGAACCTACGTTTATTGATAAAAATTGATTTTTTTTTCAATTTTTCATTTTTACTAGTAAATGTATACTGATATTGAAAGATCATATCAAAAACCGAATGTAAACTAACATTATCCTTTTTTATATTATATAATGTTGTTAACTTGTTATTGATGCAACCATAAATATGTTCGACTAATTTGTGCTTCTGTGTTGCTTTTTTGGTCAATCAACAATATTTATATACTGTAAAGATATCTTATTCATGTACAACAGAACGGACAAAGAATAAAAGCCTTTTCTGTTGGCTCTTTCAACAGCAATTAATTCGGAAAAAGAAAAACCTTCCTTTTAAAGAAAACCCTCACTGACGCAGCATCAATTTTATAGATGCAGGCTTATCAGATATATAGTTTAAATTAGCAATCGCACAATTTACTCTAGTTACTCATGATAATTTTTTAATTTTTTAATGGCGCATGCAAATTCAAATGCGGCTAAAAAGATCTTCGTTTATTTACATTTACTTATTTTCTTGCAAAAACAGATCAAGTCCAACATCTTCTGGAGAGGTTGACTTTGTCTAAACTTCATCATTTAAAACCAAGAGGAATCTGGAACCTCTGATCTTCAACCCAGATCTTAATGAACACTGATTTTTATGCACCACTAATATTAAATTTTTTATCCGAAGAGCTCACAGTAAATATAACATTGGCAGTTTCTGTACACTTCCCTTTTCATCTGCAATTGTTTAATCCTTATATATTAACGATCCTTTTTTTAAAAAATTCATCTTTAGTATAAATCAATCCCCAACTTGACATAGTAGAATTTTCTGATCACAAGAGCTTTCAACAGATAAGGGGGGAAAAAAGATATAATATTGGAATTACCAGAGCACAGATTATCATGCCAGAGATCAATATTTCTGCCTTCTCCTACTTTTAAAATTATAATTTTATTGACCGAATATCTTATCTTAAACTTGTTGGACCAAAAAGGAGAAAGCCATCAGGATGTATTGGTTGTATTTTTATTTTTCAAATAATGTTTTTCTAAATACTATCACAATGCGGATCTGTAAACTTGTACATCCTTTTTGCCCAATACGACTGAGGGTTCTCCATATTTTCTTTCTTTTTACAAATAAGTTTCCACTTTGCCAAATAGTACTTCATGTCATGGAAGCAACTATTTCGTTACTTTTTAATACTTAAAACATTTACATTTAATTTTTTAAAAATAAGAAAGAAACTAACTATTTATACTTTTTAACTCTTAAAACTTTTTTAATAAAATTTGTTGGTTGGCTCTCGCCAACTAACCTTTTAAAAAAAAAGTATTTATTGGTTCATATCTTAATTGTGCATTGCAATTTAGCATAGGATTCCGACATAATTTATATAGTCTAGGGCTTTGTTTTTCTTAACAAATCTAAATATTACAATAATAATAAGAAAGTCATTAATATAAGAAAATAAATTTGCTTTAAAATGCTCATTAAATATTTTTATTGTTTCTAATATGACTGCAGTTATCATATAATTGAATAAAATTAAATCTATTTTTCCGGTCATAAAAATGACACCCCATTTAGACCGTCGATCTCATATTTTGCTTAAATTTGTTTTAAAAAAATATCCTAAGAGTACATCAGTTGATGCGCTTCCGATGCAAATCAGGCGATGCAGATTGCGTGCCACTAAATTCCTTACTAAATTTTTATGGTTCTGGATCCATAACTTTATATCGATTGCATTGGATTCCAAAAGAACACTATTGCAACTTATAGGACAGTGTAAATCCGGGTTGTGAAAAATTTATCTTAAACTAACTTGCATTTGGTGTAGTGCGTGCAACTGTATCATCATCATGTTCGAGTAAACGGTAGTTCTTCATATTTTGTTAATACTTGTATGAAAATTCCGACTATCTTCATCCTTACTTTTTAAAAATTGGTCACTACGGAGTTTAAGACATGCTTATAGGGATCCACAAGTTACAATGCTAACTTCATAAAAGTTTCTCTACCAGTTTCGCCTTCTTTCAGTAATCATATTTCTAATTACAATGTCATCTTTACATCTTCATATTTTGATATAGGAATATTACTTTGTCACTGTTGAGTGTTGACAGCCTCTGCTTGCCAAGTTCAAAAAAAAAAAATAATAATAATAATAAATTTCTGATTACTTTGGAAGCCTTTGTGAAATTTATCAAATAAATATGAGAATTATTTATTTTCTTTTCTCCGTATACACACTCGTGGTTATTTGCACTTTTTCACTGATATTAAACCACCATTATCGACATACTATGATAAATTGTAGCCTTTTAGATAAGCTTTGCTTATATATGAAGGCATGATCTAAAATATTTGAATGCTTTTACTTAGAGGTGATTTTAGAAAATAAACGATATTGCAACCTTATCCAAATCTTTCATTAGTTTTACATGTCTCTCTAAAACTCAAAGCAAGATTCAATACATTCCAATTTGGGGTTCGTAACAAAACTTCCAAATAGAAATGTATCATTCAAAACAGAACAAAATAGAATTTGCAATTAATTTTGACAAAATAATATACATCATTTAAATTGCGCCTCGAGCGGTAAATGTGCCTAGTTATTCAATAATCCATACTTGTGTCTAACAAATAAGAGTTATTTAAATTTGATACAGGAGATCACAATATATGAATAAAGTGACACTTGAGTACTTTCAGTTGGAAAAAGATAGTACAATTTGATAAAGGTTTAAAACCAGTTTGATGAAAAAAATCTAGTCTCTTGATAATAAAATAAGTATTTGATATCAATATCGTCTCCCGCAACAATACCAATTTGATAATGATTTAAAATCATGCTCAAATAAAAATTTTATTCTACCTCACTAGTTATTTTGATAAAGCTAAAAATCGAATCCTCAAGATGATACAACTAAATACAAGACTTACTCTTTCTCAAAAGTTAGACGATAAATTCTTCGAGTTTTGGTGATTTAAATCGAGTAACTAAAGTGTTAAAATATAAAAGTGCAAGTAATAAATTGTCTATGGGTATTTTAATTGTTTAAAAGACATTTTGGTGTTTTTAACAATGTAAAACAGTGTCCTAAAGTTCAGGTTTCACCTCGATTTTCGTACTCTGGAACACCAGACTTTACGCTTTCATGCTAAGATCGGTGTTTTCAAGCAACCTGACTCTCCGTTCGGTCCGAACATAGGTCAAAGGATTGAGTAACGACGTGTTTACTTTAAATAATGCCTTGTGCTAGGGTTGGATGGTTGTACCTAGACTTTCTAAATCTCAGTTGTCGCTTGTTGGACTAGAAATTGGTATAAACTCGACCTAACCTACTTAGACTAATTAAACCATTACATTTAATATTGGTATTTTAATTAATCTAAGTCTCTTTTATTGGTTTTCTCAGGAACATCTAGATGCTTTTTGGACTATCTAGAAATCACAACTTTCGATGCTGATTAGTCTTCTCTTTCGAACCTTAAACTTATCCCAATTACTTCATCGGAATACAGTTAATTAATCTAATTTTAGAACTTAACTAAATTTGACCGTACATCTAGATGTGACTCAGGTCAAACAAAAAATTCAAACAAGCATAAATGTACTAAACAAAACATATCATAAGTCATAACATAATAAACAAGTATTACATCAAATCCAAACCTAAGTTACTTTCTTACAACTAGTCATTATGTTCTCAAAACAACAAATAATAAGATACAAGTCTGTAGAAAATAAAGATAAAAACATAAGAAGAATAAACCAAGTATTCAATTTAAAGCAATGGGTCAATAAAGAGCCATGCTAGAAGGTTTGTCTTGTTACCGTTGCGTCAAAACAAAGTCTAACTTGCCGGGTTATGTGGAAATTGGAAGAAATTGAGAGAATTCTTGCCTGAAAGAGAGGAAAAATCGCATATGGTGGTTTGAAGGCTTTCCTTTAGCAGAGAGGAGCTTATATAGAAGGTATTTCATAGTTTAGGGAGGAGACTAGGGCACCAGGTCGCAATAACTTGCCAAAACAAGGAGTTTCCATCACTAAAATGTTACCATATTGATCAGGTCGGTGGATGTTCGGTTCGAACGGGAGTCTGTTCTGTCTGAATAGGGAATTGGAGAGGTCTAGTGTGCTGCATGTAGTGCATTCGGTCCAAACAGAGGCTCGAACAATGCTCCTAGCGTCAAGAATGAGTTGTCTGATGTGCGGTAAGTGTCAAAATCTTTCTAATGCTTGTGTTTTCTTTCAATCTTTCTCAAAACCCTGTAAAAGACAAGTAGAGACGATGACGGAACCAAATATTAGAAAAACATTACAATTTTTTAGTAAATTCATTGGTTTTGATAGTACTTAAGTGTCAAGTACAATCAAAATGCCTATAAATATAAGTGATATCAATTTAGAAACCTCCGAAGTATTATTCTTTGTCACTGGATCAAAAACCAATTATCCAAGTATGTTAGCATTCATCTTTTTAACTAAAATTAAAATGGAAAATATTTCTTTCTTTTTGAATTATATTAGTATTTATTTTTGAGAAAATTAAGCTGAATTCACTTAACTACTCTCTTTTCTCCTTTTGTCCCAACTTCCAGGCACCAAAGCTCCACAGATAAGAGGGCTAGAGTTGTGCAAGTCTGACAATTTCTGCATATTCCCACTGAAGCTTGTTATTATTTAGTACAGTATTTAAGGCATGTAATAAAATAAAGTAACGAAGAATGCAGTTCTCCTCCCTTTTCGAATCCTAACTCCTAACCGCTGAAAATTGTAATCGTGTGAAAACAATTAGCGCCACATCATTCCGGAAGGAAAGAAAAAATGAAAATGGAAGTCACGGAACTTTATTTTTCAAAGAAGTCCTTGCGTCTTAACTTATTTAGCGTAAAATGAAAATGCAACTCGAAAATGAAAAATCCTTCCGGAATGATGTGGCGCTAATTGTAATCGTGTAATCGTCTTAACTTTATTGTAATGAAAATGCATCATTACATATTTCTCAATGATTTTTCAAAGAAGTCCTTGCGTCTTAACTTATTTAGCTCCATGGAACTTTATACAACTCGAAAAACGTACCAAGTAAAAATTACCAGTACCTGAACAGAATTTCATGGCCGAACAAAGTTGCAAAAAGTACCAAGTAAGGTCAGAAAGAAGCGCAAAATTTTCAGTAGCTGCAATTTTTTTTTTTTTTTATTGAAGGTAGGGAGATGAAAATCTCTCCTACAATTTCATTGAACGATTGCAGTTTTTCCTTATTACTAACCTGGATTTCCTAACTAAATTATCTTCCAATAATAATACTTGTAAAACTAAGAAGGCTTTTCAGAATTCAATTTACTCTTTTCTCAGCACGATCAGAATCTCCCTACTTTTTATTCTTCAGCCAGTTCAATTCTCAAAAAGGCTAAATCGAACACTACACTACACATTACGGAAAGAAGAAACAAGGAAACGCTAAATACATTTTGCATTGTACAAAAATTCCTGAAAACTTCCCTCTAATATAATATATAATATTACTTCTAACTCCATTGCTGATCCGCCGAGGCTGAGTAGTACCAAGCAAGCGTTGGTGCTTGCTCCTCTTCAAACAAGCTACTACAGGGCTCCTCTAGAAATGCACTGTCATCCTCCAATTTCAAAATACCCTGGTGGTAATTTTCACCGAAAAAAGCACCATCATGAACTGTTTGCTCCATGGAAGAGGAACCGAAAGCAATCATAGGTTCCTTTTGGTTGCCAATGGCCTGTTCTTCATTTAAAATGGCACTCGAGTCACTATCTGATGAGCCATCCTTGTTGTAGATGAGAGGTGGCAGCTCATTAGAGTTGGGGCCCAACTTAGCAATGTCAGATTCAGAGAGAACAGGTTCTTCTTTAACTGAGGTGAAGCTCATGTCGTCTGCCTCAGCCGTCTCTCCGAGCTTCGATTTGAGCTCTTTTATCTGCACGACATGAAAAATATTCCTTAAATCAAGTTTATCTTATCATGATGAAAATTGAACATATGTCACTCTTTGCCAAATACCTGTGGGTGTACAATTTTTTTAAACATCAACTATTGATTGTACATGCACAACTAAAACTAAAGCCTATTATAATTTAGATCATTCATGGGGAGAAATTCTGTTATCCAAGAGAATCAAGGTAAGAAGCTAATAGTTATCAAAGTGCTGAAGTTAAAACATTGTTTCAGTACTAAAATGCAAAATTCAAATGTATCATCCATTATGCATAAAAATAATTCTTTTTCACCATTAAATTCTCACAACACAGTCATAGATTGCACCTATATCTCATTAAAAAACAGAATTTACTGGTTTCAGAGTTATCTAAGATAAGGATCTGAACCTGAGCAAGCAGGGCATCCTTGTCATGGAGCAACGAGTCATAGTCAACCCGCAATGCATCATAAGAGGCCTTCAAGGAGCCATAGTCCCGCTCGAGTGTCTTGGTCTTCCAGCGGGCCCGGCGGTTTTGGAACCAGACTGCCACCTGGCGTGGCTGGAGCCCAAGCTCATGTGCCAGCCTGGCCTTGCGCTCAGGCTCTAACTTGTTTTCGACCTCAAAATTCTTTTCAAGTGCCTTCACCTGCTCTGAGCTCAGCCGCCTCTTCTTGCTGCCACCTGAGTGGCCCCCACCAATTGAGCAGTCATCATCGTCTAGCGGGTCCATCATGTCAGAAGGGAAGACGCCACAGCCGTACACTCCTGTTTCTTCTCCTAAAACAAGCAGATTAAGGTTCAATTTTCATTGCTACGAACCTTCAAATTTTAGAAAACTAAAATCAACTCTTCATAGTATTTCTACCTCTAGCTATCCTGAACACAGTATATAGGTCCCAATTTTCCTAACTTTAATTTGCACTCCAACCATTTAATTTTTATATTATTGTTGTTCCCTTATAAGGGTCTTTACTCCTAATAAATAGTACCTGGAGTTAGAAAAACTGTACATGCTCTTTAACCAGATGTATCTGCCATAATTGCAGGGTCTTAAACTAAACTGTTGTTATTTTCAAGCATACATGCAAAAGAAGCCATGAACTGTGCATCAGAATTCAGAAGCCATGAATAAACACTCAGAAACGACGTTTTGCAAGGACTAACTAAATCCCACAAAAAAAAAACTTAATTTGATGAAGAATTACCAGAGGGACAGATAGGCAAGAGAGAATCTGAGCTGCTGAGTCTCTTCATAGCCCTAGTACAAGTGCAAACTGGGATCTTTGTACTCGCGTGTGACTGTGTCAGAAAAGAGAAGATCTAAGCTTTACGTTGGTTTTGGTCTTTGGGTGAAGTAGCAAGCTTTGGAGTGAGAATAGAAGAATCTAAACGGTATTTGTGCAAATTCGTCGGAGTAAAGGCTGGGATGGGTTGAGAAAGAAAAGAGACGGTCTCGGTCTCATCCACGGCCTCTCTTCTTTCTCCTTCCCTATCTCCTCCCCCATTTCAGATCCCATCGTCAATTTTCAATATCAATATCTATTCCAGTTCCCAGAATTTCTCATAGTAAAAGAGAGAGAGAGAGAGAGAGAGGGGTGAGACTTAGAAGAAGTAGAAACTAGAAAGTATGAGGTTCGGCGATGCGCGATCCTCTGCGCTTTATAAATAAAGAAGGAGAGAGTGTGTATTGTGCGCAGTGCACGTTTCTCGCGAGAGAAGAGGAGGGATTGGGTACTTGGGTTAGGAGGTAACCATACCGGGGTTAACCATAGTTAAGTTGGGGTGGGAAACTGGGAATGGGATGAGATGGAGACTGGACCAAAAGGGGAATACTGTGCACAAGTGTGTTTTGGTCGTATCTGGACTGGAACAAGAAAATTTTACCTCTCGTGTAATAAATTTTTTTCTTGTCTTGTGGGTAGTACGAAGGGGAATCAATTTTTTTATCTTATCCTTTTAACAGTGAAGTAGGAGGACATTGTCACGTTTTACTATTTACTATTACTATTACCAGAAGCGAAGTTTATATGGTACATTGATTGAATTGATTGTTTTTTACGGAATTGGTGAGTTTAATTAACAGCAAATTAGCACGTGCGGCATGTTATTTTAATGTGCTCATCAATGAATCTCAACTATCGAGAGCACATTGTATTTAGACAATAATAAAACTGCAATGATCTCGCATTTTAATCAAGGGTGAATACAGAATGAGGACAATGCCCACATTTATATATATAATTTGTGTGTTTATATTTATTTGTCAACGATAAATTCATATTTAAAATTTGAAATATGTACTGTTATTAACCTTCGCTGTTATAGTGTCAGACTTTAATAATCATCACATTGATCTCTACATTTGAATTGATATTTGATAGGGTGAATGTACCCCATTTAATTTAAATATATTTTCTTGATTCGAAAATTTTACTTAAAGCCAACAAAAATAAAATTTGTTTGAACAGAAGGGTCTTCTTATTTAGCATATGAACTCACCATATCTTTCCACGCTACTGTATAAATACAATCCGGATTCGCTGTTGCGCTACACCGCGTGTCGCGCACTACGAGCCGTCTGATCTTGATCGGACGGTTCATTTTTTACGGGCCTACCAATCTAGGTTACATGCACGGGGCTCCCTTGTCCATTGGATCTTAATCAAACGGCCAGCATACCGCGCGACACGCTGTGTCGCGCGGCAGCGGATCTCAATTTGTATAAATACGATCGGTTTGCCATTGAGTTCCCTTTTTACCGCTTTACCCTACGGATCCATTTTGAGAAGAGCAAATTTGATGGTATCAAGGCAAAGAAGAAAGAAAAGTGATGGGGGGACGAGAAAATGGGCCGAGTTCGTCGCGACGCGGAGAGGGCTCGGAACTCTAAGAGGCACTGGCAGGAGCAGGATAGGAGCAGGAGGAAAAAAAGTGGTTGGTTTTGCAGCAATCCCCATCCGCTCGCGCGCGGGACCGTCCAGCGCAGTCTACGAACCGTTCGATCTGATCTGGACGGTTCGGACCTATCAATTTAGTTACATGCACGGAACTTTTTTGCCATTGAGATTAAATTAGACGGTTCTGATTTCTGCGCTGCACTGTCCGGCGCTGGACTGGATTTCATTTCGGTTTTGCAGCTGCAGAGCGCCAAAAGTGAAGACTTTCTATTGGTGCAATGGTAACAGTAAAAGCCAAACTATACGGATTGGGATAGCTTGCCTTGGCTCGTGCTTGTGTTGCCTTCTATGCGGATCCCTCGCCTAGTTAGTAGAATAGTAGTTACCCCCACTAGCTTTGTAATGATGCATGTCTACCCACCTGAATTTTATCAGAAATCACTAGTTTTCTGCTTTTTGAGAAATATGTACAAGACAACTGTATAATATATACTTAACTTTCTAGTTATTAATTGTTTTTGAATTTTAAGAATTCACACATTTTAAAAATGCTCAATTCAAAAAAAAATTGAGGCAGTAGTATTTTTAAATTAGTGTTTTTCTTCGAGTATTTAACGTGGATATATGAATTACAGCAAAAATTGAGGCGTTTTTCACGAATTTGGATGTGGGAGTTATAGCATCTTTAGACTTGTAAGAGAAATGTTGCATCGATTGAACAATTACTAAATTATATAACTCAACTTTCCAACTAATATTAAAGATATATATTTCGACATTAAGATATTCAAAAAATTCGCAGAACCAAGCAATGGCAAAAAGCAGCTTAAATATGAAGGGGAAACAGAGGTCAATTACTCTTTCAAGCTTGATGACTTTTTTATATTATGTGCTGATTGGAGTTGGAGTTCTTCTATAATCATCTCATACTAAAACTATGGTAAATTGAAATATTATTTAATTAAGATGTGTTTTAAATCGTTTGCGAATAAATCAGAATTAGTTTTTTTTTAGATTTTAAGTATTATTATTAATTGCTAAAAGTTAAAGTCATTTGGGGGCTGTTTGGATGTTGTAGGAATTTGGAGAATTTGCAATCCTATGCATAAATTTATTGGGAAATGTGTAATTTTGTGAAGAGTTTGGATTGTTTATAATAAATTTGACATATGAAATTCCGAAAATTTGCAATTCCCTCTTATTCCAACCCCATCCAAACGCCCCCTTGGAATTCTTAGACATAAAATTCTATTCCGAGTTTGTTTGAAACATTTTTTGTTCCGACTTAAAAATTATTCTGAATAAAAAGTTAATTTATTTGTGACAGTTAAATACCACTTTGAGTTCTGACTAATTAATCTAGTTGAGTGAATTATTACAACCCCGAAAATTGTAAATTACAGTATTGAAGCGATTACTTGAGAAGTATTCTTTCACAATTTTTTCAAACCAAACAAACGGATGAAAAATACCCTGAATTTTGGTAAAAAAACTAAACGGATAGGAAACGAAATGTGAGCAGGTAGGCGCCGCACCTAGCAGGAAGAACAGCAAACAGGCGTCCTGGGATCGAACATGAAACACAAAATCCAATTAACGTTCACGTAATCCTTATTTTACTTTAGAAATCCCATTGTTAAATGTTTCTAATCGCCATCAGATCCAATTGACGTACAAAGCATCTCCGTTTTTATTATTTATCTCCATTTTCTATGAAAAAATATTAGCTGTGAAAAGGATGCATCGCCTGAAGGTGTAGAGGTGGGCCAACGTCTAGCTAGGTTTACTCGGTGGTCGTAACCGTAGGTTGTATTCTTCACATACAACAAATCAAGCTTCTCTTTTACGAATATTATTCTTTCAAATTTTGTTTTGGTGACGTATAGTCGTGTACAAAAAAATTGTTTGCTAGACTGTGTATGAGTCTGACCTAATTTGCAAAAAAAAAAAAAAAAGTATGGCCTGATTTTTAATAGACAATACTCTGTATAATACGTATAAGGTGGGAACCAAGGGATTCATGGCAATACTTCTCTAATTTTTTTTTGAGACAATTTTCTCAATTAATTAATATAACGCTCTTTAAAAAAAATGCAAATTTGTTGGTTCACTAATTCTTATGATATATATTTTTAATTCTTTCATTATTAAATATTTATTTAACTTGTTCTGAAGAAAACTGCATTCTCTCTTTACCTCATTTCAGATCCGCCAATGCAGCTTAGGGGGTACCTTTTGTATTAAAAATATGTGAAATTTTAGTTACCTTAGCTAGTCATTATCCTTTGTTACAAACTTCAAATACTTCACACGGATCCTATTACAAGTGCTTGACACACAAATTCACCAAAAACTTTGCGAATATTAAAAGTTCATAGAATACATAGAGAGCCTGTGATAGAGAAGTTGAATTTTTCTTTATTAGAAAAAATATGTAATCTTTTTTATTGTAGCAATCACTTTAAAGTATGTCATATATATTTCAAAAATCATTCTAAAATAAAATGTTTTAATGTCATATAGAACTTTATAAATTATAAAAAAATTAGTTTGAATTAAACTCATTCTTAGTTTAATGAACAGTGATTGATACAATAAAAATTTAGTTTGAATTAAACCCATAAGAATAGCACATCTTATTTAATTAACACCTTCCCATCCAAGAGGCAATCTTGTTTAGGAAGTTTTGTTAGGCAGCAGTTTACTTTCTTTTTACTTTTTTTTCTTTTCTTTTTTTTTAACTAGATAGCCACTGTCTAGTATGTTAAAAAAAAAAAAAAAACACCTTCCCATCCAACATAAGAGTAAGCTTCGATTATCATCTCAAGAACTATTACGGAGATAGGTCTTGCACTCTTGCTTTCTCTCTTTCGAGTTATTATACCGTTTGGATAGGTGTGGGAAGAAATATTGGGAAGTGTGTAATTTTGTGAAGAGCTTGCTTATAATTTTTTTCTTCCTTTCTTTCTTCTTCCTACTTCTTCTCAACAGTGCTAACTTTTAATCAGGATTAGAACCTTTTTTATTCAACGGTGCTAATTTTTAAATTGGATGAACATTTTGCTCGTCGAGATTATATATAGTAGATGGTTTATATATAATATAAATACATTTAGCACATGTAGAAAAACGTGACATGCATTTAGTGACAAGCGCTGAAAATTGTTACGAATTGTTATAAAATTGTCGATATAAACTAATATATGTTCTGTTTGGATGAGCTTTAGAAATTAGGGAATAAGAAAATAAGAGAGCAAATTTATTATAAATAATTCAAACTATTCACAAAGTTACACACTTACCAATAGTTCTTCCCTGCTTCTTCTCTTATATCTCTTATTCCCACACCATCCAAACGGAGCCATAAAGTTTTTCTAAGGCTCCGTTTGGATAGGTGTGGGAAGAAGGGAAGAAGGAAAGAAGTATTGGGAAGTGTGTAACTTTATGAAGAGTTTGAATTGTTTAATAATAAATTTCTTCTCTTCTTCTCTTATTCTCTTCTTCCTACTCCAATCCAAACATAGCCTAATTGATTATATTGGACAAAGAGAGCTTGAAATTGCAACAAGTTCAAGCATTCTTGTACATATTAAGATACAGCATTCCTTGAACATTTTCAAGTGCGTTTGGATCGTTGGAAGAAAGAAGAAGAAGAAGGAAGAAGAAGAAAAAAAATTATAAATAAATCCAAACTCTTTACGAAGTTACGCACTTCCCAATACTTCCTCCCACTTCTTCCCTTCTTCCCTTATTCTCACACCTATCCAAACGCACCCAAGAGAAGGTAATAATTAAGAACCAGTGAAAACATGCAATGATACAAAGTCGAAAGGAGGCAATTTCCTTTTGGAGAGAAGAAAGAATAATTTTATGGCGAGATATGACTAAGCAAAGAAAAAGAGATCTATGTGTTTTGTGATTTGGAGTTTGCCAACAAGTAGTGGTTCTAACCTCCGTACACCAACTATTAACTTTTTATTGGCTAATAGCCTAATACATTGTTTTTGTTCATCCTTTTTTGTGGTCCCAAGTTTTTGTTTTCGGCCATGATATTCTGATTCCCACTATTTCTATATTGGTTCCAAGATTTCTTCTCAAAACTGCACAATCCGATTTAATCGAAAAATTATCAGGTTAATTAATGTAATTTAGGGATAACGTGAATTACGGTTTGCACTCTTTAAAAGCTAGCAGTACAATTTTTCATATATACGTAACGTACAAATACGAAACATGTCAATATAAGTGTTCATACTAAGAAAAATTGTAGTGTAATTTGAAATCGATTCAATTGTTTGTAACAGGCAATTGGGCAAACTAGATTAGACGGTTAATTTCAATCGGTAAAGTTTTAACCTCTGCAATGAAGATAAAATTGGGACCTACCAGCAGGTGAATGGGCACAGAAGAAATTTATCAGACAGGTCACAGGAATACCTATTTGAATTTGTGAAACCTATAAGGGTATTTGTTCCATCATGAGTTCCTGTCCAAAATACTTGTTTGAATTTTTTTTTTATTAAAACCCGTAGGTAATTACTTGTTTGAGGCTCCCTTTGGATACACACTTAACAAAATTACACATTTTTCAATAATTTTATTATAAACAATCCAAACTCTTCACAAAGTTACACACTTTCCAATAATTTTTTTCACTTCTTTCCTTCTTTTTTTTTTCCCACACCTCATCCAAACGGAGCTTGAATGAAGTTAGGTAGATAACTGATGGGTGATGACTGATGAGGGTGTGCTTGCCGTCTCAACGGATAAAAGGTGATACTTGATGGGACCAAAAAAGGCAAAAAAATGAGCATAGCACCAAGTAATAGGCATAACTACGTGCACAGTGGCTTTTTCTTTGGTTGTTCTTCTTTTGTGGGAAGGGCTCTATTTTCTAGTCCCTTTGGAGAACACACTTTTCTTCTGTGGTATCATGATTCAATCCCCACAATCTATCCCTTATTGGTTCTTTGACTGAAGTAATCATCTCATTAGTTAAAATATGTTATCTTATTTGGGTGAATTATGAGTAGGGGTGCCTAACGTGGTAAGTGGCAACGAAACAGGGTGTTTCGTTTGCCATGCCACTAACGAAACGGCACAATTTTGGCGTTCCGTTTACCGTTCCATTTACCATTTTCGTTAAATGGCATGTACAAAATATACGATTTCAATAAACGGCATGTGCTATTCCGTTCCACTACCCATTTCGTTTGCCGTTCCTGATATCTCATATTTATATGTGCATTTTGGCCGGACTTTACACTTAAATGGTAACTCAAACCCCTATATTCATTGTGCTTCGTGCTATATTTGTCTAGAATTGGGTACAGTTGTGGTTTTTGTATTGAATTGCAGGAACTCGGTGGATCAAACTCAATTAATGCATAAAATGGTGGATTTAAGAGAAACAATTGGTCAAATGGAATCAATAGCATTGAAGAGCTCATCCTAAGCTTTCCAACGCCTATTGAATCGCCTCAATCGGAGTTCGGGTGAAGGAATTATGGCCGAAATACTACCTCTCCTTGGTCTGGAGTCAACTCGGTCCGAGTTGGATCCATCTCGGTCCGAGTTGAAAGTCAGAAAACTGCTAAATTGACATCTCGGTCCGAGTTGAGAGCCGACATAGTGCATTTGATAAGTTTTCAAGCATGGAAACTCAATATTTTGGTATGAATTCTTGCCATGACGCCCTAGTCTCCTTTCCAAGTCCAGAAGATCACTATTTATGCTCCCCTAGGCCAGAAGAAAAAGGAGGAACCCACCATACACGAAATTTCACGATCTACCACGTTTTGGCACCTTTCCACCATCGTTCTCGCGCCGAAAGGCGTGAGATTCGACCTCTTGCATCATAGCACGACCATGACATCATCTTTGGAGCAATTCTAGGCGCGACGGCGGCATAATCAACCCAACTACGGCTCTGAACGTTCGGTGTCTTGAGTTAGAAGCGATATTTGGTTTATTTCTTTCATTCTCTTGATATTTGATTTGATGGAGTTTGTATCTTATTTTGCTTTCATGTTAGGCTAGATTTATGTTGTCTTAGGAGTAGGGAAGTAGTTTAGGTTTCGATGTGTTGTGATTTGACTCTATATGATATGATATGTTTTGTTGATTTGTTTTGTTGATGTTTACCTCTAATTTTTGCCGCACAAGAAAATTGCAACAAGTCACGAGACGGTGAAAATGGGGCCCGTGAACACATGACAGGTCCCGACTCTCAGAGGGAGGGGGGGTCAATTTTTGAAGTAAAAGATGTGCCTGAATTAATGCCATAATATCGATATTAATATTAATATTAACACAATTCGCCATATGGCTGTGTTAATTTGATATTTAATATTCAATATTAAAAGAAGGAAAGGTGACATAAACATCATGGATCATTAGACAAAACAAGAAGCTAGAAAGATGCAACAAGGAGGCATAAATAAACTAATTATATGAATTGTTCTATAAGCTTTAGAAAATTCATTTAATTAGTTTAAAAAAATAAAAAAATAGAAAATCCATGACTATTATGATCCTCATATTTTTATGAGAATCCATGCAAATTTACATGATCAAATAATAAAGAGAGGGCATCCAAACAATTTATTTGAGAATGGACATAATGTAAAACCATGAAAATCCTCTGAAATGGACGGATCCATTATGAACGAAAATGGAGAAGATGGCTAAGAATCTTCCTCCTCTAATCCGAATTTTCCAACTTCAGCTCTTCTCGCATAGCTGGCGGGCCACGATTGGCTCTCATTTTCTTGCTCCTGGTCCCACCCGTCAGCGAGAGAACCATCGACAGAGGGCGTTCATCTATTGGCTTCCGCATCTGACCCCACATGTCAGACAACCCCCTCCTCCCAAGTGTCGCACTATGATTGGCTCTCGTCCCAGGGTCCCACACTCAACCAAAAAAGAAAGGAAATTAAAAAATCGAAGAAAGAGACGAGCCCCGTGTCTCTGACAAAACCATCGCCGGCGATCCCCGCCGCCGTTTCTCATGTTCTCGATACCACTGAAAAGCCCATGGCAAGGAGAGAGCAACGGTACCACTCTTGACCCTTCTCGTTCCCTGAATATGGCGAATTTTTCCAATTAAGTTTCGAGGCAGTAAAGAAGGAGACATGAAACTGGGGCTCTTGTGGACATGAGAGTTGACATTCTTGTGCATACACCTTCACGAAGGTCATGTGAGAGTGAATGAGCCATTAATTCCATATGAGACGGAGTCAATTGCTAGAACCACCAATGGAGGTTACGGCCAAGTGACGATGGTGATAAAGTCATGGCATACAACAGTTCAATGGTTTAATTGATGTTCAAAACATGTTTAACATGTTAGCTAAGCGCCTTAATGACGAGGAGAATTAGTCTGTGCTATTAATTTGAACCAAAATGAAGTAAAGAGAGGAGAGCACCAATTGCCACCATGGCTGGGTCAATGGCTGGTCAAACTTTGGTTAATAATGATGCATAAGTCCGATTAATTATTAAAGCATGTTAAACATGGTCTTTTTTATGCTCTAATAACAGTAAGTGAAAGATAAAGGGTTTTAAAATTGACTGGAGGCAATATTGCTTTCGGATAGAACTTGAGAGGAACAAAAATGAAAGAGGTACAAGGAGCATGTTCTTTCACTGGTCCCCTCCTTCCAGGCGTTCTCTAAGTCCAGATAGGGACAAAATTGAAAGAGCTTGTTCCCCAAGGAGTATCTCACAGCCATCTGATGGTGATCAAAAGGCTCAGTTATATGATAATGAAGGAGGCAGCACACAATTTTGCAAAATGAAACAAATATTAATCTCTAAGTAACATGGATGAGATATTACAACATGGTTAGACAAGGTAACACAATTTTGCAATGAAGCATGATGGCTTGTTGAAACATCATAAAAATCTGATCTTGTGAGTCTTTGAAAGCATTGCCCAGTTGCAACTCCAACTACTTGGTAAGCTGAAATTAAGGAGATAAAATGCCTCTTGATGATCATATCAAATCTGAACCATCCATCAAATAAATCAAGCGCCTGAATTATGTTTCACAAGGAAAATCAAGCATGAGAGCCATGTATTACATCCAGGGACAAAATGGGAAATTGGATGCTTAAACGACTACATGGGACCTCTCCATCCATGAAACCAACAGTAGGGTACAAAATGCAGTTGAGAAATGCCTCTCATACCCTTGCTGCCGCCCCCAATTGCTGCACTGCTGAACCTTGGCGCCAAGGAATGGAGATAGCCAGGCAATAACAGCAAGTATACTCTCTCTCACTCAAATTGCCAAGTGGCATTAAACCCTCCCCCAAGTCAAAATGGAACCAATGAAACACTGCCACCACGGCACCAAAGGCTTTCAGTAAAGGTTGGTAAGTTGGATCGGTGTTATGAAATCTAAAGGTGAGAATAATTGAAACCTATGGTGAACTCAGCAGCCAACATGGCACAAGCAAAAAAAACGCAAGCCCACATCATCATGCCACTGCCCCACGCTTGCTGAACATCAAGTGCCACTTGTCAAGCAACAATTGGGAAGTAAATGAAGCAGTGAAAGTATGAAGTGAAGAAGCAATGCATAAAGCAAGGCGACAAGCCATCTTGACATCACAGCCATTGATCAAGATTGAAAAATATGGAGATATCGCCACATGGCAGCAGGAAGCATGATGGAAACCCTAAACTATGCCTATAAAAGAAGCTGAAGATGGAAGATTAGGGGCGGCACTTTGGAGAAACACACTAAGGTGCTGCCAAAATCATTTTAGAAAAAAAAGACTTGTAAAAAAAAAGGGATTTTGAAGAAAAGGTAAAAAAGGAATTGTACTGTTCTTTTGTTTATGGAATAAAATCTCCTTTCCTCTATTCTTTTCTTCCTTTCTGGCCTTGCTTGTTTCTTTGTTTTGTTTGTTTTCTGTTACAGCTACAAACTAGTTCCTAGAAGAGTCCTTACATAGATCACTTGTCAACACTGTTTTGGGGCTCAGAGGCATGAGTGAGGGGTGCTTGCCTGAGAGCGCACACTCACAAGTGTCGATGAGTTCTGTAATACTCTAAAAGTGACTAAAATGAAACTATACCACATAGCACGGCCTTATGCATGGGGGGTGCTTGCCAGAGAGCGCACACTCATGTCTTTGGTCATGTTCCAATATATGTTTAGTTGTCACTGGCATATACAAACTAAATAACATAAGTTGCTGAATTTAGTAAAAATATAATAGAATAAAGTCCAGGGTATATGTGCAAAAGAACCTGTATTCAGTAAAAAAAAGTTATAACATGTAGAAAGTAGAGTCATGCATGTAGGAGTCTTTATTTCAGAAAATCTGTGTCCTTAATTATGTCAGCATCTCACAGTAAAAAAATGTGTATTAGAATAGTCTTTTCCTTCATTTCTGTTTAAGAGTGGGCTTGAAGTTGAAGTTCATGTCCTTAGAACAAAGGGTCCATTTCTTATTTAGCAAACAATAAGTACTTTGAGTTCTTGATAAAAAGAGTTGCTTCTTAAGTCAAGTTTCAAGGTCATATATACTAAAAATAATAATACATAATAGGTCTGCATTTAAATAAAAAAATAAGTTGTAGAAATGAAGTCAGTAGGTTTCAAAACTCCTCTTATTGCCATGTCTCTTTGTCTCATAATTTACAAGTCCTATAAAAATATATAAAACTGCATCCTTCAAAGTCAAAATGCTGAGGGTTTGAGTCCAAGTCATTTAGCATCAATACCTATTCAAGTTTATATTCAAATCTGTTGTGTTATAAGGTGACCAAATGCGAAATAAAAAAATTAAGTCCAGAGGAGATGTGAAGTTGTGTTTACACCAACAATAGAAAAGAGGTGAATTAGCCTCAGTGTGAAATCAATATATAAAGTGACAATGTTGGGCTGCATCAAGGATGATTCTAAAGTAACAAAAATGCTTAAGTTAAGAAGGTTCTGTAAGATGAAGAAATGGCAGGGGTCAAAGTGAAGAAAATGGTCCTATAGGTAGTCACTGGTCAGTGTCAACCAAAAATTAGCATCACCAGCCCAAATTTCATTTCAATTATCTAAATAGATAGATGTTGCAATCTTGATCTGAAGTCCCCAGGCCATGCACACATTTGCTCAGCAAATAAAATGAAGATAAAGGTGAGATTAAATGCTTAATATCTAAACACTAGTTGATTTGATCAACGTAGTAAACAAAAATGTGAAGGAAAGTGAAAAATAAACACAAGATGAGTTACATGTAAAAGTTTGCATTTCATTTTGTAAGTCTGTCAGACCAAGAGTGAAATCAAAATGTGGTATCTCAAAATTAGTAAGGACCATGTAAAATTGAACCTGCAGATAACTCGATGATGCTCTCGAGATGCCTTACAGTGCCTTCGCCAAGACAATTCACCACTATTTTTCGTCAATCAGTTGCTCTCCGTCATCGTTGCAGACCAAACCAAGTCAAGGGTCGGAACGCACCAAACCGCCAAACACGACTCCAATACACGGTAGAGACGACCTTGGTAGGCCGTCACAACACCTTGTAACCCAGCCACAGCCACCCCAACCACCAGGAACTCCTACTGACTTCGTCAACGGAGGCCTCCAGTCGAACGGAAAGGCAGCAGACCAACGAAGGAAGGAGGGAGACAGATTGAAGGGAAAACGACATCACATGAGTATGGCGCACCAAAGCAGCAACGCTGACATGTGGATCCCACGGATCGAATCCAAATCCAATCGGACTCGTTCGGTGCACGAACGCAGACGTGGACCAAACGACTTGATCAACCTAAACCCTCAGCGCCCCTCACTGATCTTCTGTGACATCCATCCTGCAGCGGGTCACTGAACGACAAACAGCGAAACAACAAATCGCAACCAATCATAAAATTCTGCAGAACTGAAAACTTCAAAAGTACATTAAAAATAGCTAGAAAATTAGAAAAATTCTCATAAAATATCAAAACGTCAAGAAAAATATGAGGAATACTTTGATATATCATGTCATGCCAAAATACTAAAGCACAAAATATTTTAAAATTAAAGTTTAAAAGGATGGCCATAATGGAAAATAATAAATTTACATGGTCAAATAAAAATTAAGTTCCTTAAGGAAATTGAATAAAATCATTTGAACATTTATGTTTTGGACAGCAGGTACATTTGAGCATTTTATGTTCTGGATAACAAGTACACTTGGACAAAAAATATTCTAGACAACAGGTGCAATCAAACACTACAGTCTGCAAACAAACAACAAAAATATCACAATAAAGGTAAAAAAATATGTATAAAATGAAAACTCAAAAGTGCAAATTTAAAGATCCAAATTTAAAATAAAAAGAATATACAGACTGGAAGGTGCAAACTCAAAAAGTCCGAACACAAAAGTCTAAACTTAAAAGTGTGAACTTTAAAGCACAAACTCAGAAGTCCAAAGTCCAAACTCAGAAGTTTAAATTCCAAAAGGCAATTTAAAAGTGCAAATTTAAAAGTCCAAATTCCAAGAGCAAAATTCAAGAATTCAAAACTCAAAAGTCAAAATCCATCGACTAGGCGACCAGAAGAAAAGTCAACCGATGGCATCACAAAAGTTTTTGTCAAGTGGAGGCATAGTGCATCTGTACTCGAGACTTGAACGAAAACCCCAAAAATCTCTAAATCCCCGAACGATTGAGGACTGATCTAGGATACCTAAATTTCCTAGTATCAAACTCAAAAATTTGGGTGACGGCACCAAGCCCTACCCAGCAAAGTAAAGTCAACCCAAAGTGTCTCAAAACTGTGACCAAAGAATCTGACCTAGTGCAATAATCTTCATTGTTCATGTTTGATATTGAATGTTTTCATTGCATTATTTCAATTCTTGACTATTTTGTGTTGCCTTCATTTAAACCCCACTAAACACTAGTCATCAAAATAAAATAAAACTGACTCCGATTGCTTTTAATGCCTAATCATTTGATTATTCCCGATCTAGAGGTGCTCTTGTCTGACTCCCAACTCGGACTCAGACCGGAGGTAATTAACAGCAGGGGCTTGCGCCTGCTGGAAGGAAAGGACCTACACACAAACAATCAACTCTTGAGGTCCCTAGGGTCGCATTGCTATCTTTCGTTCGTAAAACGGGTAGTGGTGTTCGAATTCTAGGGGACTCAAGGGGTATCTGATCCGCATTTTCTTCGCCCCATAGAGGACTATCTGATCTTCCGTGGTTGGACTGGAAAAAGTGCGAGACAGTTGATAATTATGTTAATTGCTTGTTTTAATTACTTGGTTAAAGTCTAATTAACTTCTAGATGTACGGCCGCATTTAGTTAAGTTCTAAAGTTAGGATAATCAAGATAATTTAGATAAGTATTTGGGATAAATCGTATATCCGAAAGGGGAGATTAGTTGACACCAAAAGTGTAACTTTTAGACAAGTCCAAAAGACCTCTAGATATCCTTATGAACTCCAACAAACAAGTTTAAGTTGATTGAATTCTATACCAAAATTTGTGAACCAATCGAGTTAATTAGGTTAGGTTGTGATTAAACCAGTTTCTAGTCCAACAAGCGACAGCTGAGGTTTAGAATATCTAGGTTTGACCAACAAACCCTAGCACATAGCATAAAATATCATAAAAGGTCAAAACCACACACTTTCACCCTCTGTTCGGACCAAACAGATCCTTGTTCGGACCGAACAGAGAAGTGAACGCTTGAAAAACATAGTTTGATGCACGAAAGTGATAAGTTCTGTGTTCTAGAGTCCAAACCAAGGTGAAACCTGAACCCTAAGACGCTTTTTATACTGTTTGAAAATCCAAAAACTTTACTTTAGTTGTTTACATTATTTTAATAGACAAAATAACCAAAAATATATTTATTTACTTGCACCTTTACATTTAATTCATCAAAACTCCACAAAAATATTATTGTCTAGCTTTTGGAAAAGGATAAGTCCGGTAATCAATTAAACCGTCCCTTGGGTTCGACCCTAAAACTGTACTCCAAAAGACTAGTGAGGTTAGCTCTAGGTCTATAAATTTATTTGATTCCTAGATTTTAAGCCTTCATCAGTTCCATTATCGAAACGTCACAATTTTCGGTGCCACTTACCGTTCCACTTACCAATAACGTGACGGCATAACGACGAAACGGCTGCCATTGACATCCCTAATTATGAGCTCATGATTCTGTCCTTGGGTGATTGAAAAGTGATATCTAGTTTACTAACCAAATGCATCACAATGCAGTACATTGAAACTTTTGTTTGCTGCTGAGACCAAATGCATCTTCAATAATAATGCATTAAGAGAGTTTGTTTGTTGAAGATATTCATACAATATAGTTCTATTCCACTATTATGCTATTTCCAGTGATAATTTTGCCATATAATTTATACACAATGTGATCTTAATTAACAATTACTAAAGGTAACAGTGGAGACCAGATCATGCGTACGATTAAATGTACCAAGTTAATTGAGGCAGTTACTTTAATTGTACATAATCTGACCACTTAGTATCTCCTTTTTGTTAATTTAAGAGCATAAATCTATCTAAATTGTCAAGTGAACTGGCGTGCGTTTGTTGGTAATTTTGGAAGCAGATGGTAAAGCAGAACCAAAAGCACATAACCTTTTAGCTTATTTTTCATTCATTAACTAAAGAAGCAGTTCAACTACTACGAAATGATATTTCCTTGAAAAGGTAGATTGCAAAAGAAAAATAAATAAATAAATAATATCGTTCAGAGGCTATAGGATTGAATACGAGTAAGGTGAAACTGGAATACAGCACGAAAAGGCTTTCAACTAAAGTATATATTGTGATCTAAGAAAAGTTTAAAATTTTCGAATTCAATTTTTAGGAAAAAGGCCACTGAATAAAAATGAAAATAAATTTATGATAGTCACGTGTTTTTGACTAAAAATGTAGGGAAAATTGGATATAACCCTCTGTAATTTTTAAAATCGGATATAACCCCTTCTAATCTTGTTTATCAAGGATATAACCCCTTCTCATTAATTTTAGTTATTTTCTAATTGAAAAAATCAGCAGTATAAATATTTTGTCCAAAATACCCTCCTTTATAAGAACGTTTCACCTTCCTTTCTTTTATTTACGTTTCTTATATTTACGATACTGTATTTCTTCTATATTCCTCATCTTCTTCTTTCTGAAATCAACGAAATTCTTCTAATTTCTATTCTATCTCTATGTGCTGAATAAGAATAGAGACAACGGAATTAAATGAGGACACTTTTTTTTTCTTTTCAATTCTCCATGGCAAGCACCTGAAAGCAAATTTTTTAAACAAAAAAGTTATATACAAGAGGTAATTACAAAAGCTGTTCAGGGAAAGGCAAATACGAAACAAGGTCATGAAGACTCAAAAGCTTTTTATAATTCCCTTGTGAATCTATTATCGATGCCAGAAACAAACTCAAGACAAAAATATTTGAGACCAATTAAATTTTGGATGTTAAGATCAATTAGTCAGGACTCATTTAAGAGTTAATCTACTTAAATTATTATCCAGAAATAAATAGTGAGTAAGAGAGAGGGGAAGAGAGATTGAGCCCAACGATATAGAATCAACTTGGTGTCGAGAATATCTTCAGGAAGGAAAGGAGAAGGGTAGTTTAGTCATAATTTATGTTGCTGATTTTATTTTAAACTAAAAATAATTTAAATTAACAATAAGGGGTTATATCCTTGATAAATAAGATTAGAGGGGGTTATATCCGGTTTTGAAGATTACAATGGGTTATATCCAGATGTAGAAGATTACAGGGGGTTATATCCAATTTTCCCAAAAATGTAAAACGAACAAATTTGTGGAATCCGAAACCTAGCTATGTAATAATAAGGAGAAATACTAAAGTACTTCCAATATATAAGACGGATATATCTGTCCAATACGATCGTTCTTACATTTTAAAATTCGAACAATCAATCCGCACCATTCAATTTGTTGTATGTATTTTCATAAAAATCAAATTTTATATTTTTTTTACTATTTTTTCAGTATTTTGGAAAATACATGATAAAAATATTATGAGCCTTCCAATAACAATGATTTTGAAAAATACCCAAAAATAATAACAAATTTAGAAAAAAAATATAAAGTTTGATTTCATATAAATTTTCAATCATTTAAAATTTGAAATGTGAAAACAATCATATTAGACAGACTCTATCTATCCCGTATATTAAACTCCAGAGTATTTCTCGATAATAAGTCCTATAATTTGAATAATTGGATACTGAAAAGGGTTCTTGATACGAGTCTGAGTTACCAAAATAATAATAATAATAATAATTGGACATGAAATATGAAACCAAAAATATATATATATATATATAATGGTTAACTTGTAAGAGTTGTGCGGAATATTTGGGTTCGGTTGCTGGTAGGGATGAAAACGGGGCGGATACGGAGCGGATAGTGGTCATACCAAATCCATATCTATATTTTTTTCGGATTCGGATACGGATACGGATATGTTCGGATACGGATACGGCGCGGATGTTAAACGGATACGAATACGGTTCGGATATTGTCGGATATGGATACGAATACGGATATATTTTGTCGGATACGGATAATATTTTGCTCAATTTATTTTATTAAACAAAAGACAATATTCAAACTGAAGAGTGTAATGTTTATTTTTTATGACTACTATAGAGTTAACTCAAAAAAATATAGAAAAACAACCACAAAAAACATCTTATTTGCACATATTGAGACATCACAAAAAGCAGACTTTAATCAAGTTTATAGAAAAATTGGCATCATCTTATAGTAAAAAAAAATAATCGTCAATTATGATGCTATATATATAATTGAAATAGTTATACCTATATGTCAATTATGATGTTATTTTAAAAAAGTGTTTATTATCATATACAAAACGGATATCCATTTTGTATAGAAATACGGATACGGATAAATATCTTTCGTTCGTAAAACGGGTATCTTTCGTTCGGGTAGTGGTGTTCTTTCGTTAGGGTCGCATTGCTATCTTTCGTTCGTAAAACGGGTAGTGGTGTTCGAATTCTAGGGGACTCAAGGGGTATCTGATCCGCATTTTCTTCGCCCCATAGAGGACTATCTGATCTTCCGTGGTTGGACTGGAAAAAGTGCGAGACAGATTCTGGCACGCCCGGTGGGACATTCTTCTCCTCTCATCAGGGAATAATTAAAGGATTAAGCATGAAAGTATATAGGAGTCTATTAAAATTCCTGTTACATACTAATCTTGAGGTCTCTTCATTAAAAGGAACAATGGTGACTTGGTGCCAAATTGTGACTGGAGAACATCTCAAGAACGGTGGTGGCTCTGTGGCCGGGACTCTCCAAGTGCCCGTCCAAGCTACCACACAACTCCAAATGGTGACGCTCGCTGGTGGAGAACATCTCAAGAATGGTGATGGCTCCGTGGCCGGGACTCTCCAAGTGCCCGTCCAAGCTACCGCACAACTCCAAATGGTGATGCTCGCTGGTGGAGCATCTACTGTTGTCTCAGGAAACACCATCCCATACAACCAGAAAGGGAAAATGTTAACTCATTATGTGAAAGAGACTCTCGCTCCTAAATCAAAAGGAACAGAGACCAAGACTAGGCTCTCGAGGATTCAAGCCCTCCGCCTGGTTCAACAAGAAGAATTGGATACTGACCTGCCTCTTAGTAATGCATTCGCTCCACTAAGGGTGCTGAAGAAAAATTCTGTGGACTTGCACTTTCGTGAGGACTGGAAGCTCCCCATTTACGCTCCGGTTGAGGCGATGGAAGGAACGGTCCCAAAGAAACATCACATTGTTGAGGCAATTAATGCAACCTACCAGATTGTGAAGATGTGTCAAGGATCCCTGAAAGCCACAATCAAAGTTCCTGGTAGTTCTGATACACTGTCTGTCCAAGAAAGACTAAGGTTCCCCATCCATCAAAGGCGGAGGTTCTCTTATTTTGAGGATCATAGGGTGCAGGACGTTGATAATGGTGCGTCGGAGAAGGATACAAAGACGTTTGACATGCTGAATTTCCCTCCGCTTAAACCCCATCCCAAAGCCATGAAACCAAAGGGTTGTGTGTGGAAGAAACACGCTCCTACCGCCCTTATAATCAAAGAAAAGGCGGCATATGCTGCCAAAAAGAAGCAAGATGCAATGGTCACTCAGAATGGAATTGTATCTAGAAAGAATAGCTCAAGAGGGAAAGAGGTTGAGCCTGATGTAAAATCGGCCTCTATATTCACTACAACCGACAATGGCTCGCGAGCCGTCATGGTTGGGAATCCACAAATCACCATTTCATCTACCAAACTAAAGCTCCCAATGGTGACTCGAGTTTCTCAATTAGTCGATGTAGCTGAGAAAGAGGCAACTAGTAGAGCTCCGGCTACAGTCGCATTGGGGATCAAGCGTGTCAAGCTCCATGCTCACGGAGCAAAGCCAATAACCGCTACTCAAGTTATGTCTAATACCACAGAAATAAAAAAAGTCAGAAACTGCAAGCCTAAACCCCTCTCAACATACCAAGGAAAGATAGCAGCAAAACCAAATCCGTCGGTGGAGAGCTCCTTTACTCCACTGATGATTGCCAAGGAAAAATTCTCGGTCGCCCAAATCCAAGCGACCTGGGAACTGCAAGTTGGAATACTGAAAAAAGCAATTGCATCTATGACTGCAAACCATGAAGCCTCTGAGACGGTAAAAGATAAGCAAAGGAAAAAAATAACTAGTGTACCGATTCCGCCTGACACTCAAATTATGAGTCCTGGCGCATTAACTAGCGAAAACTTTACTCTTCCCTCCCAGGAAATGGGAAAATCTGCTTCAATTAAGCAACACACCGGGGGCAGCCTCCCAGAGGAGCAAAGGAAAATTCCTCACATACTCACACAAAAAGGATTGATATGTCCCTTCCAGAAAACGGAGAAACAAGTGCCAAAAGAACTTCATAATGGGGGCAACTTTCTTGAAAGACAGAAGAAAACTTTTTCCATACCTATTGAAGGGGGATTGGTACACTCCTCCCTGAAAATAGGAGAACAAGTGAAGGTAAACCGAGGCCTTGGGGGCAGTTTTCCTAAAAAGCAGATGAAAATCCTTCCCATACCTGCCAAAAATGGATTGGCAACACTCTCCCGGAAAACTAGAATGCACGTGCTTAATGAACAAGAAAGGCAGGGGGCACACAACCGATATGCTAGCCTGATGACCTCTAAACCTCAGGGATCGAGAATACAAAATATGCGGCATGAAGCATTCGCCTCACAAACCTCTGGAGTAAGGATAAGGCGAAACCCTCAGTACAAAACAAGGTTGACAGTTTCATGTCAGTCAGATCCAAAAATCATATGGAATGATCGAGGACTCGAAGGATGCGCCACTGTTCGTATGGTAAGCGCATCAGAGGAAGAGGTAGATTCTGACGACAGTCACACTACAGCAACCGAAACCGATAACCAAAGAGATACCTGGAATACTATTGAAGAAACTCAAACCCAAGAAAATAATGAGCAATCAAAGAATGTGCAAGCCTTAATCCAAAATCCCCTCTTCGAAAGGTCTTTATGGGAAAAGATGATAGATACCTCCAAAAGTCAAGATGAATTTGAAACTGGTCAAAGCGAATCCTTAGGAGACAATTTCGCAAAAAGGGAAGTGGAAGATTCAAATTCAATCCGTATGGTGAATTCTGACACTAGTAACATACAAGACCATGAAAGCCATATGGTGAGAACTAAAGATCACGTGAAAAGGAGCTCCTCACTTAACGATAAAAGGAATGTGAGTTATCGCTCTACCCAAAGGGATGACAAAAAGTTGGTTGCGCCAAAACAAACAGACGAAAGCTCAGAAAGTGAGGGTGGAAGCTCTAGGCCGGGGGCATCCTCTGATGGCGATGAGATTGTCCAAAAAAGGCAGGAACTCGAGCGGATGGATCGCCAACTAGAAGAAATTCAGCAAGAAAATGCTCGTCTGTCCAGTTGGTGCCCCAATGTGCAAGATTCCCTTACCAAAAAAGGATTATGGCATAATTCCCTTCCTAAAATAAGTGATCCACATCCTAGGAAACCTAAGTCCGTGAAATTCAATAGTGAAGAGCCAAAAATGAATGATACAAAAACAAAGACCAACTGCTTGAAGAGCAAACCCATACTAAAACATTGCAAAGAGCCCATAAATACCTCAGGTGACCCTTTTGAAAAACTTGGGATAACTCATGAGGAAATTGAGGAGATGATAAGCCAACGGTTGCAGAAGGCAGGGTTAGGCCCTCCTGCTCGTTCCAAGGAAAGATTTGGTAATCCATACCGAAAGGAGTACGACTTGGTGCGTTATTCTCCGGGTTACATAATCCCAAAATTCCCATTGTTTTATGGTGTGGGAGCTGAGACAAGCCCAGAAGAACATCTAGCGCGATTCAAAACCTTATGTCAAGATACAGCGCAAAATGAAGCACTTCTCCTGCGCCAATTTTCCCAGAGCCTAACAGGAGTAGCTTTCAAATGGTATGCCTCATTAAAAGAGAATAGTATTCAAACTTGGGAAGACATGGAGGAATCCTTTTGCGAGAGATTCACAATAACACCCCAGAGAATCACACCAATGGAGCTGACAAGCATGAAACTCAAGGAAGAAGAGTCTCTCTCGAACTACATTATGCGATGGAGAAATCTAAATGATCAATGTTATCCGCGGCTTCAAGAGTCTGATATGGTGGAATTGTTGGTAAGGAACATTAGTAAACAAATTCCACTAATGGGGCCACTCTTAGTAATGAACAAAGCCACTACGTTCGGAGCCTTGCTTGATACAATGGAGAAATACAAGGACCTTGATATAACTGGGTTATTTCAACCCCTCAGGAGTGACCAAGAAGAGGTTGACATGACTCTAATGGGCAAGAGTGATACACCAATCAAGAAAGCCATAAATTCGGAAGCTTCTAGTAGTTGTGGTTATGAAGTCAACTCCAGGAAAACAAATAATGAAAAGAAGGTCTTTCCCAAGCCCAGAAGACCATCTCTGATGGAGCAAATGAGTAAACCATATTCTTTCAAAGTAGGAGAAACCAAAAGACTCTTTTATCGGGTCTTAACAAAAGGGCTTGATCTCCCGCCAAGCAAACGACCCGAAGAAATGAGAAATGTCCATGATCCTAACTACTGTCCATATCATAGGGTCATTGGACACCCAATTGAGGAGTGCTACAAGTTCAAGGATACTCTTGAAAGGATGATCCGCAAGGGCGAGTTTAACCTGCCTAAGAATGCCCGCCAAAACCCTATGCCTCATGTGCAAGTTAGTGAAACTGAAACCGAAGATGATGATTCTGATGATGGAGAGTATTCGTCGACGACTTGCAATATGATTTCTCATGTTGAAACATGCGAAGAAATTCCTGAAAGTGGTTCAAGGCCTCATAGCACTAAAACCCAAGGGCTCCCAGTCTCAACAACATCTTCTAAGCGAGATAGGTTGAGGAAGCAACTCGAGCTATGTAATCATTGGGTTACGTTGCTCCCTCAGCAGGTTTCGGCACCTCTTCAAGGGGATGGAAAATCACACCAAACGAAAGTCGCAGGAATAGCCATGCTCCAGCAACAAAATGGTGAAATACGTGAGATCCCGAGAAACTCCAAGGAAAACAACAAAGTTTCTCGTGTCAGTTCAACAAAAATTCAACAAAGGAAAGCCGAGTCCAATAAAGAATACATGAAAAGGTGGGAAATTTTGATGGAATCACAGTCACAAGATGGCCATACTGAAACAAACTCTGAAAACAATCAAGACAAAAAGGGATATACCAAAACAACCGAAGAACTACAGACATCATCATCGGGAGGGATCACAATGGTCGAAATGCCCGGTAAAAGCTATGAGTTCACCACATGTGGCACATGTCGCGCAAAGACTTGGCTCCTATAAGTTTCTTAAAAGAGACAGGGGAATAAGGGGTTTTCGTAGGAAGTTGAGGAGTGAACCTGGATATGAATATACCCTTAACTTTGAAATACATGTCAAAACCTCATAACCCTCACAGTACTAAACAAAAAAAAATCCAAAAACAAATCTCTGAAAAAAAAAAATCCAAACCAAAGTGCTGTACATAAATAAACCCTTCAGCATCCAGAATTCGGAATAAAAAAAAATCTACAAAAGATCTCGTCAAAACCCAACCATTGTCTCAGAAAGGGTGTTATTACAAGAGACAATGAGACACCTAATCTGAAAGTAACAAAAGCTCAAAACACACCCCAGCCAAGAGCAAATATGCCAAGGCTAAACAGGGGGCAGAAAAGCTCAAAACACCCCAGCCAAGAGCAAATATGCCAAGGCTAAACAGGGGGCAGAAAAGCTTAGAACACCCCAGCCAAGAGCAAATATGCCAAGGCTAAACAGGGGGCAGAAAAGCTCAAAACACCCCAGCCAAGAGCAAATATGCCAAGGCTAAACAGGGGGCAGAAAAGCTTAGAACACCCCAGCCAAGAGCAAATATGCCAAGGCTAAACAGGGGGCAGAAAAGCTCAAAACACCCCAGCCAAGAGCAAATATGCCAAGGCTAAACAGGGGGCAGAAAAGCTTAGAACACCCCAGCCAAGAGCAAATATGCCAAGGCTAAACAGGGGGCAGAAAAGCTCAAAACACCCCAGCCAAGAGCAAATATGCCAAGGCTAAACAGGGGGCAGAAAAGCTTAGAACACCCCAGCCAAGAACAAATATGCTAAGGCTAAATCGGGGGCAAGAAAACCTCAAATCTCACAAGCCAAGGAAAAAGATGTCAAAACTAAACTGGAATATAGACCCATAACCGAAACATTGATACCCCATTGGACGGATAAAAATAAAGAGAGGCTTGCGAAGTCTCCATTTAATTAACCTTGAAAACTATATCAGACTTCCCACAGTCTTGATAATATTCCAAGCCGTGTCAGACTTTCACAGTTCTCATGGCACTCCAAATCATATCAGACTCCCACAGTTCTGGTAATGTTCCAAGCCGTGTCAGACTTTCACAGTTCTCATGGCACTCCAAATCATATCAGACTTTCACAGTTCTGATAATATTCCAAGCCGTGTCAGACTTTCACAGTTCTCATGGCGCTCCAAATCATATCAGACTTCCACAGTTCTGATAATATTCCAAGCCGTGTCAGACTTTCACAGTTCTCATGGCGCTCCAAATCATATCAGACTTCCACAGTCCTGATAATGTTCCAAGCCGTGTCAGACTTTCACAGTTCTCATGGCGCTCAAAATCATATCAGACTTTCACAGTTCTGGTAATGTTCCAAGCCGTGTCAGACTTTCACAGTTCTCATGGCGCTCCAAATCATATCAGACTTCCACAGTCCTGATAATGTTCAAACCATATCAGACTTCCACAGTTCTGATGACCCTTCAAACCATGTACAAACAATGAAACCAAATACAAAACCTTGATAGTCGGATTCGAAATAGCTCTTCAAAGGGATATTGAGCAGTTAGAGGTCTATGGAGATCCCAACTCGTTCTAAGCCAGATCGAAGGCCTTTTCAAAATAAGGAAACCAAAATTGGCCAAATATCATGAAAAAACTCTTGAATTGATGGCTAAGTTCACACATATTACCTTCCATAAAGTTCTGAGGTCTCTGAATGGCAAATAGGGTACTTTGGCCGGGCTAGCCGATGAGCTAAGTGATCCAAACCAGGAAGAGATCCAAATCCTTGTTCACCGCAGGAGACCCTTGTCCCCTTGTTTTCCACAGGAAAGAAATGAGGAGGAGGAAACCATATTCACAGACATCCTAAACCTTGAAAAGGGATAAGAAAAGGAATGGAGAGAAATCACACAAGTCATGACAGCCGAAGGTACAGATCAAGAAGATTGGAGGCAACCCTTTCTTGACTACTTCCAACAAGGAAAATTACCTGAAAATAGGACCATTAGGGAACAAATCAGAAAAAGGGCCCTATGGTTTGTATATGTCAACAACATGCTCTACTAGAGGTCCTATGAAGGGTCATGGCTTAAACGTATATCGAAAATCGAAGCCCATCAAGTTATGCAAGAAATTCACTCGGGAGTATGCGGAGCCCACCAGTCGGGCTCTCGGATGCGAGTGCAAATCAAATTAATGGGCTACTACTGGCCCACCATGATCAATGACTGCGAAAACTTCTCCAAACAATGCCATATGTGCCAAATTCATGGAGATTTCATACACCAACACCCAAACGCGCTACATCCTACAGTAGTGTCATGGCCCTTCGAAATCTGGGGAACAGATATCATAGGCCCCATTGACCCACCGGCTTCAAATGGGCACCGCTTCATATTGGCCGCTACGGATTACTTCTCCAAATGGGCCGAAGCCAGGTCATACCGTGAAATCAAGGCCTCTGACGGGGTCAGGTTCTTTACCACTCAAATGTTTTATAGATATGGAAATCCAAGGAAAATAATCTCCGACAATGGGACGGCCTTCAAGAATGCCAAAATTGAGGCCTTCGCCGATAAACACAAAATTGAATGGAGATATTCCTCCATCTATAACCCAAGAGCCAATGGACTAGCGGAGGCCTTCAACAAAACACTGATCAAGATCCTTCGCAAAACCATTGGAGATAATCAAAGAAACTGGCATGAAAGGCTGCATGAAGCATTGTGGGCATACCGCATCACCCATAAAACAGCAACCCAAGCCACACCTTATTCTTTAGTGTATGGGGCAGAAGCAGTCCTACCAATTGAGGTGGAACTCCCGTCACTGAGAATAGCTATGGCAGCACAAATCCCTCTGACTAAACAAACGCAACTAAGGTTGCAAGAGCTGGATGGAATGGATGAAAAGAGACTGGCAGCTCAACAAAACTTGGAGTTATATCAAGCCAGAATGACGCGAGCTTATGAAAAGCTATCAAGACCCAGAACATTTAAGAAAGGAGAACTGGTGTTGGTTTTGGGCGACCCATCCTTGGCCGACACCATGGTCCCAAATTTGCACCAAATTGGGAAGGCCCCTATGTTATAGAACAAGCATATGAAGGTGGAGCCTACCTACTTGCGGATTCAAATGGAAAACACCCTGTCTCCTCCATAAATGGGAGATACCTGAAGAAATACTATGGACAAAACTACCCCGACATTTCCGCAACCCACCAAAGCCAAAGGAAGAGCAACCAACAAACCGACTGGGCAGACAATTGCGAGGCGGTCAACCACCTCTTCGTTTAGGTAAAAAATCTCTCACGCCACCGGGTCAAGGCTCGACAGGGTGCTTCGTTCTTTTGAACGCTATGGAGCATCCCTGAGCTAAAACCCTAAAGTAATAAATTAACCTTTAAATAAAATAAACCCTTCAAAATTTCCTAAAATGACCCTAAGTCGAAATCCTAAATAAAATCCAAGTCCAACAAAAAATACATCTTATTCCAAAATATAAAAGCACATGACCAAAAGAAACTAGACCAAGCTAAAATATATCTCAAATAAAAGGTTAAAGCCAAACCTCCCTAAATATTCTCAAATCCCTAAATAAAAAGACAAATTTCAAAGTCCAAAATCCGAAACTTCTAAAAATATACACAAAATGTCCTGTCCCACCGGGCCAAGGTAAAAGGAGTGTTCTGTCCTTATGGGCATTCATAGAACATTTCCTTTATAAATGGCCTACACCCCAAAATACGACCCTAAAAAGTCTTGTGCTTTGTCCTTTAAACAAAGTACTAGGTGCCTGTTCATCTCACCAAATTAAAGGATGAACAAAAGTTCCGTGTCTTGAACTCTAAATTAAGACACAATGCGGTGATCTGTCCATCACACCTACCCAAAAAAGATGGCCAAAGTCTTGTGCTTTGTCCTTTAAACAAAGTACTAGGTGCCTGTTCATCTCACCGAACTAAAGGATGAACAAAAGTTCTGTGTCTTGAACTCTAAATTAAGACACAAAAGGTGAAATTTACCATGGGATTAGTCAAAACCACATCCTCAACAGTTACAGATCGAAAAGACAACCTGTCTACTCAAAATGTAATTCTTGCCAAAACCTACCAAAGAAAAGAAGACCAAACCGAACCTAAAAGCCCCTCTGAAAACGGAGAACACCACGGCTGATGTCCGCCAACCATGTCAAGGAATAGGCCTCATAAATCCTAATACCCAGAGGGGCCCATGGTCGTGTTGGGCCTTAAACCACCGACTACGGTATGTTCCTAGCTGCCGTACCCAAAGAGCCAGGAGAAGAAAAAAAAACCAATCTCACAACATAAGCAAGTCCCTACGGTATGTTCCTAGCTGCCGTACCCAAAGAGCCAGGAGAAAACCCATCTCACCACATCAGAAGAGTGATATGGAACAGACAAGTCCCGACGGTACGTCCCTTACCGTCAACAACCAACAGAAAACGATGCACAAAGTCCCACTGCGTGCTATACCCAGAATGTCTATCCTACGTGCCGGAGCGGTAATATGGAGCAAACAAATCCCACCGGAATGGTCCTAACTACCGAGGCAACAATGTAGAATAGACAAATCCCACCGGTATGTTCCTTGCTGCCGTAACCAAAGAGCAGGGAGAATAACAAAAAATATCTGTCCCGCTAGCGATATCTGGTGTCGCTATCTATGACAATCTAAACCAAATCACTAATAAACCTCAACAGGTGTCCGTAAACCAAGATCAACAGACCAAAAGTTATTAGGCTTCCAAATTGCCCTAATCAAATCATAAAATCAAAATACCAAGCATAAGCCATCCAAAGTCACCACAGTTGGAACAACAACAAAAAAGAACATACAAAACAAAGCAATGAAACAACAAAACCAAATGATCAAACATCCAAGACTTCTTCATATCGGAGGCATTGGAGGCGCCTGAGCTGCGGCCATCGCCCCTGCAAAGGTCTCTAAGGTGTTATGAATTAACTGAAGCATCGTCTCGACATTCTCCAGTCGCTGATCTAGCTCCTTAAAACGCTGGTCTATGTGTTCCTGGAGTGGAAAAGATTCTTCAATGGCTGAGCCGTCTGGAGAAGGGGAAGAAGCCTCTCTCACCGGACTATACTGATTCACGGCAGCAAACCTATGAAGGATATGACTGTTCACCGGGTAGTTGGGGTCAGGGACCAGAGTGCCATGAACCATCTCCACCCACCCAAAGGAAGTTAAATCTAAGAGCAGGTTGCGCGGGTACAGCATAAGCCGCTCAGTGATTGGATTCCCCCACAGCATCTCAGGCAATGGAATCTGAGCCCGCTCCATCAAGGCCTCGATTAAACTCCCATAAGGCAAATGGCCCTTGGGAAACCTCGTGACATGATGCATGTTTTGGAGGATGAGGCTGGGAAGATTAGCTTTCCCGCGTTTGAGAAGCAATAAGCGAAGGTAGAACAAAGTCCCTGGGCGAGTCAAACCTGATAACTCACCCTGAGGAAAGAGGATGTAGTTAATGATCAAGAAAAATAACCTGAAAGGGACATATAAACTTCATGGTCATGAACTTGTCCTTCAGAAACAAACAAAAGAAACAAACAAAACAAAAAAAAAACACACACAAATAGCAAAATTACCGATGAAGCGCAGGCAAATGCGCAGTAGAGACCAGTTCAGAACCCGCCTCAGATCTGGGTATCCTGAACCACTCACAATGGCCCCGGTATGTCCCTTGCTCACGAGGCCAACTTCCGAAGGCATAAACTGACAAGCCATTCAAAGTATCTGTGGCACCAATCAAGTCAGCCAGATCCTCAACCCCTATGTGAAAGAGCCTGCCGAAAAGATAGGAAGAGGCAGAAGGAATGCCATGATGGTCAAAGATGACGCGGAGGTTAGCATAAAATAACTTGGTGATGTCCGGATGGTAAGGGGTATCAAGCTGGGATAGGCCATGAAGGCTCCAGGCATTAAGCCACCCTGTTATTAAATTCATATAAGGGGTGGTAAAACGCCCTTGAGAATGAAAGAAGAAGCAGGCGAAAACTTCACGCCCCCCTTCACCAATGTTACTTTGATAACACTCAAAAGCCTCGTCGTCTCGAAACAGATAACGGTTGCCTGGGTTGTATGACCAGTTAGGCTTGGAAGGTGGCGCGCCTTGGACAGAGGAACTACCCTCATCTCTGGGACGCTTGGGATTCCTTGGATCTATGACGCCGGCCATGGGAAATGAAGTCCGAGAAAGAAAGTTCAGAAAAAGAAGAAAATGATATGAGATACGTACGCATGATGCCTTATATATATATAAAGGAAATTAGGGCACCAGAAAGTGTACGTCTTCTCGAATTTACCCATAAATGCAAAAGATCAAGAGGCATGGCGGTTTGCAATGAAGGAATACAATCGCTTCGCGATCCAAGGATTTTAATGAACAAAAAATGAGCCCAATGACATCAAGAAATATAATATCCATATCCATAAACCAACTACAATCAAACCCAAAGAGTCATACAAGCCCAAGAAAGACCCAAAATATCACATGACTAAAAGGCCCAACCGCAATATCAAGAAAAACCAAGTCCTAAACTAAAATCCAATCTAAAATCTCAAAACCACCAAGTGCAGTAAAAGAACAATACAAAAGAAAAACCATAGAACCCACCGCCGACTCGATCTCCTCAGATGCGTCTGCTGCAAGGGAAACCAAACAAGGAAGGGCTAGCACCACATCCATACAAACCTTCTTAGAATCATCATCGGAACTGACATCTCCCTCGAATGATAAAGTAACACAAGAAGGGAAGTGACATAAAGACTGAGGCCCAGAGTGAATGCAGAAAGGGGCACCAGAGCAGGTCGTTCGACTTGGATTCCTCACAACCTACTCTGGTGGGGGGCATTTGTTTACCTCTAATTTTTGCCGCACAAGAAAATTGCAACAAGTCACGAGACGGTGAAAATGGGGCCCGTGAACACATGACAGGTCCCGACTCTCAGAGGGAGGGGGGGTCAATTTTTGAAGTAAAAGATGTGCCTGAATTAATGCCATAATATCGATATTAATATTAATATTAACACAATTCGCCATATGGCTGTGTTAATTTGATATTTAATATTCAATATTAAAAGAAGGAAAGGTGACATAAACATCATGGATCATTAGACAAAACAAGAAGCTAGAAAGATGCAACAAGGAGGCATAAATAAACTAATTATATGAATTGTTCTATAAGCTTTAGAAAATTCATTTAATTAGTTTAAAAAAATAAAAAAATAGAAAATCCATGACTATTATGATCCTCATATTTTTATGAGAATCCATGCAAATTTACATGATCAAATAATAAAGAGAGGGCATCCAAACAATTTATTTGAGAATGGACATAATGTAAAACCATGAAAATCCTCTGAAATGGACGGATCCATTATGAACGAAAATGGAGAAGATGGCTAAGAATCTTCCTCCTCTAATCCGAATTTTCCAACTTCAGCTCTTCTCGCATAGCTGGCGGGCCACGATTGGCTCTCATTTTCTTGCTCCTGGTCCCACCCGTCAGCGAGAGAACCATCGACAGAGGGCGTTCATCTATTGGCTTCCGCATCTGACCCCACATGTCAGACAACCCCCTCCTCCCAAGTGTCGCACTATGATTGGCTCTCGTCCCAGGGTCCCACACTCAACCAAAAAAGAAAGGAAATTAAAAAATCGAAGAAAGAGACGAGCCCCGTGTCTCTGACAAAACCATCGCCGGCGATCCCCGCCGCCGTTTCTCATGTTCTCGATACCACTGAAAAGCCCATGACAAGGAGAGAGCAACGGTACCACTCTTGACCCTTCTCGTTCCCTGAATATGGCGAATTTTTCCAATTAAGTTTCGAGGCAGTAAAGAAGGAGACATGAAACTGGGGCTCTTGTGGACATGAGAGTCGACATTCTTGTGCATACACCTTCACGAAGGTCATGTGAGAGTGAATGAGCCATTAATTCCATATGAGACGGAGTCAATTGCTAGAACCACCAATGGAGGTTACGGCCAAGTGACGATGGTGATAAAGTCATGGCATACAACAGTTCAATGGTTTAATTGATGTTCAAAACATGTTTAACATGTTAGCTAAGCGCCTTAATGACGAGGAGAATTAGTCTGTGCTATTAATTTGAACCAAAATGAAGTAAAGAGAGGAGAGCACCAATTGCCACCATGGCTGGGTCAATGGCTGGTCAAACTTTGGTTAATAATGATGCATAAGTCCGATTAATTATTAAAGCATGTTAAACATGGTCTTTTTTATGCTCTAATAACAGTAAGTGAAAGATAAAGGGTTTTAAAATTGACTGGAGGCAATATTGCTTTCGGATAGAACTTGAGAGGAACAAAAATGAAAGAGGTACAAGGAGCATGTTCTTTCACTGGTCCCCTCCTTCCAGGCGTTCTCTAAGTCCAGATAGGGACAAAATTGAAAGAGCTTGTTCCCCAAGGAGTATCTCACAGCCATCTGATGGTGATCAAAAGGCTCAGTTATATGATAATGAAGGAGGCAGCACACAATTTTGCAAAATGAAACAAATATTAATCTCTAAGTAACATGGATGAGATATTACAACATGGTTAGACAAGGTAACACAATTTTGCAATGAAGCATGATGGCTTGTTGAAACATCATAAAAATCTGATCTTGTGAGTCTTTGAAAGCATTGCCCAGTTGCAACTCCAACTACTTGGTAAGCTGAAATTAAGGAGATAAAATGCCTCTTGATGATCATATCAAATCTGAACCATCCATCAAATAAATCAAGCGCCTGAATTATGTTTCACAAGGAAAATCAAGCATGAGAGCCATGTATTACATCCAGGGACAAAATGGGAAATTGGATGCTTAAACGACTACATGGGACCTCTCCATCCATGAAACCAACAGTAGGGTACAAAATGCAGTTGAGAAATGCCTCTCATACCCTTGCTGCCGCCCCCAATTGCTGCACTGCTGAACCTTGGCGCCAAGGAATGGAGATAGCCAGGCAATAACAGCAAGTATACTCTCTCTCACTCAAATTGCCAAGTGGCATTAAACCCTCCCCCAAGTCAAAATGGAACCAATGAAACACTGCCACCACGGCACCAAAGGCTTTCAGTAAAGGTTGGTAAGTTGGATCGGTGTTATGAAATCTAAAGGTGAGAATAATTGAAACCTATGGTGAACTCAGCAGCCAACATGGCACAAGCAAAAAAAACGCAAGCCCACATCATCATGCCACTGCCCCACGCTTGCTGAACATCAAGTGCCACTTGTCAAGCAACAATTGGGAAGTAAATGAAGCAGTGAAAGTATGAAGTGAAGAAGCAATGCATAAAGCAAGGCGACAAGCCATCTTGACATCACAGCCATTGATCAAGATTGAAAAATATGGAGATATCGCCACATGGCAGCAGGAAGCATGATGGAAACCCTAAACTATGCCTATAAAAGAAGCTGAAGATGGAAGATTAGGGGCGGCACTTTGGAGAAACACACTAAGGTGCTGCCAAAATCATTTTAGAAAAAAAAGACTTGTAAAAAAAAAAGGGATTTTGAAGAAAAGGTAAAAAAGGAATTGTACTGTTCTTTTGTTTATGGAATAAAATCTCCTTTCCTCTATTCTTTTCTTCCTTTCTGGCCTTGCTTGTTTCTTTGTTTTGTTTGTTTTCTGTTACAGCTACAAACTAGTTCCTAGAAGAGTCCTTACATAGATCACTTGTCAACACTGTTTTGGGGCTCAGAGGCATGAGTGAGGGGTGCTTGCCTGAGAGCGCACACTCACAAGTGTCGATGAGTTCTGTAATACTCTAAAAGTGACTAAAATGAAACTATACCACAGAGCACGGCCTTATGCATGGGGGGTGCTTGCCAGAGAGCGCACACTCATGTCTTTGGTCATGTTCCAATATATGTTTAGTTGTCACTGGCATATACAAACTAAATAACATAAGTTGCTGAATTTAGTAAAAATATAATAGAATAAAGTCCAGGGTATATGTGCAAAAGAACCTGTATTCAGTAAAAAAAAGTTATAACATGTAGAAAGTAGAGTCATGCATGTAGGAGTCTTTATTTCAGAAAATCTGTGTCCTTAATTATGTCAGCATCTCACAGTAAAAAAATGTGTATTAGAATAGTCTTTTCCTTCATTTCTGTTTAAGAGTGGGCTTGAAGTTGAAGTTCATGTCCTTAGAACAAAGGGTCCATTTCTTATTTAGCAAACAATAAGTACTTTGAGTTCTTGATAAAAAGAGTTGCTTCTTAAGTCAAGTTTCAAGGTCATATATACTAAAAATAATAATACATAATAGGTCTGCATTTAAATAAAAAAATAAGTTGTAGAAATGAAGTCAGTAGGTTTCAAAACTCCTCTTATTGCCATGTCTCTTTGTCTCATAATTTACAAGTCCTATAAAAATATATAAAACTGCATCCTTCAAAGTCAAAATGCTGAGGGTTTGAGTCCAAGTCATTTAGCATCAATACCTATTCAAGTTTATATTCAAATCTGTTGTGTTATAAGGTGACCAAATGCGAAATAAAAAAATTAAGTCCAGAGGAGATGTGAAGTTGTGTTTACACCAACAATAGAAAAGAGGTGAATTAGCCTCAGTGTGAAATCAATATATAAAGTGACAATGTTGGGCTGCATCAAGGATGATTCTAAAGTAACAAAAATGCTTAAGTTAAGAAGGTTCTGTAAGATGAAGAAATGGCAGGGGTCAAAGTGAAGAAAATGGTCCTATAGGTAGTCACTGGTCAGTGTCAACCAAAAATTAGCATCACCAGCCCAAATTTCATTTCAATTATCTAAATAGATAGATGTTGCAATCTTGATCTGAAGTCCCCAGGCCATGCACACATTTGGTCAGCAAATAAAATGAAGATAAAGGTGAGATTAAATGCTTAATATCTAAACACTAGTTGATTTGATCAACGTAGTAAACAAAAATGTGAAGGAAAGTGAAAAATAAACACAAGATGAGTTACATGTAAAAGTTTGCATTTCATTTTGTAAGTCTGTCAGACCAAGAGTGAAATCAAAATGTGGTATCTCAAAATTAGTAAGGACCATGTAAAATTGAACCTGCAGATAACTCGATGATGCTCTCGAGATGCCTTACAGTGCCTTCGCCAAGACAATTCACCACTATTTTTCGTCAATCAGTTGCTCTCCGTCATCGTTGCAGACCAAACCAAGTCAAGGGTCGGAACGCACCAAACCGCCAAACACGACTCCAATACACGGTAGAGACGACCTTGGTAGGCCGTCACAACACCTTGTAACCCAGCCACAGCCACCCCAACCACCAGGAACTCCTACTGACTTCGTCAACGGAGGCCTCCAGTCGAACGGAAAGGCAGCAGACCAACGAAGGAAGGAGGGAGACAGATTGAAGGGAAAACGACATCACATGAGTATGGCGCACCAAAGCAGCAACGCTGACATGTGGATCCCACGGATCGAATCCAAATCCAATCGGACTCGTTCGGTGCACGAACGCAGACGTGGACCAAACGACTTGATCAACCTAAACCCTCAGCGCCCCTCACTGATCTTCTGTGACATCCATCCTGCAGCGGGTCACTGAACGACAAACAGCGAAACAACAAATCGCAACCAATCATAAAATTCTGCAGAACTGAAAACTTCAAAAGTACATTAAAAATAGCTAGAAAATTAGAAAAATTCTCATAAAATATCAAAACGTCAAGAAAAATATGAGGAATACTTTGATATATCATGTCATGCCAAAATACTAAAGCACAAAATATTTTAAAATTAAAGTTTAAAAGGATGGCCATAATGGAAAATAATAAATTTACATGGTCAAATAAAAATTAAGTTCCTTAAGGAAATTGAATAAAATCATTTGAACATTTATGTTTTGGACAGCAGGTACATTTGAGCATTTTATGTTCTGGATAACAAGTACACTTGGACAAAAAATATTCTAGACAACAGGTGCAATCAAACACTACAGTCTGCAAACAAACAACAAAAATATCACAATAAAGGTAAAAAAATATGTATAAAATGAAAACTCAAAAGTGCAAATTTAAAGATCCAAATTTAAAATAAAAAGAATATACAGACTGGAAGGTGCAAACTCAAAAAGTCCGAACACAAAAGTCTAAACTTAAAAGTGTGAACTTTAAAGCACAAACTCAGAAGTCCAAAGTCCAAACTCAGAAGTTTAAATTCCAAAAGGCAATTTAAAAGTGCAAATTTAAAAGTCCAAATTCCAAGAGCAAAATTCAAGAATTCAAAACTCAAAAGTCAAAATCCATCGACTAGGCGACCAGAAGAAAAGTCAACCGATGGCATCACAAAAGTTTTTGTCAAGTGGAGGCATAGTGCATCTGTACTCGAGACTTGAACGAAAACCCCAAAAATCTCTAAATCCCCGAACGATTGAGGACTGATCTAGGATACCTAAATTTCCTAGTATCAAACTCAAAAATTTGGGTGACGGCACCAAGCCCTACCCAGCAAAGTAAAGTCAACCCAAAGTGTCTCAAAACTGTGACCAAAGAATCTGACCTAGTGCAATAATCTTCATTGTTCATGTTTGATATTGAATGTTTTCATTGCATTATTTCAATTCTTGACTATTTTGTGTTGCCTTCATTTAAACCCCACTAAACACTAGTCATCAAAATAAAATAAAACTGACTCCGATTGCTTTTAATGCCTAATCATTTGATTATTCCCGATCTAGAGGTGCTCTTGTCTGACTCCCAACTCGGACTCAGACCGGAGGTAATTAACAGCAGGGGCTTGCGCCTGCTGGAAGGAAAGGACCTACACACAAACAATCAACTCTTGAGGTCCCTAGGGTCGCATTGCTATCTTTCGTTCGTAAAACGGGTAGTGGTGTTCGAATTCTAGGGGACTCAAGGGGTATCTGATCCGCATTTTCTTCGCCCCATAGAGGACTATCTGATCTTCCGTGGTTGGACTGGAAAAAGTGCGAGACAGTTGATAATTATGTTAATTGCTTGTTTTAATTACTTGGTTAAAGTCTAATTAACTTCTAGATGTACGGCCGCATTTAGTTAAGTTCTAAAGTTAGGATAATCAAGATAATTTAGATAAGTATTTGGGATAAATCGTATATCCGAAAGGGGAGATTAGTTGACACCAAAAGTGTAACTTTTAGACAAGTCCAAAAGACCTCTAGATATCCTTATGAACTCCAACAAACAAGTTTAAGTTGATTGAATTCTATACCAAAATTTGTGAACCAATCGAGTTAATTAGGTTAGGTTGTGATTAAACCAGTTTCTAGTCCAACAAGCGACAGCTGAGGTTTAGAATATCTAGGTTTGACCAACAAACCCTAGCACATAGCATAAAATATCATAAAAGGTCAAAACCACACACTTTCACCCTCTGTTCGGACCAAACAGATCCTTGTTCGGACCGAACAGAGAAGTGAACGCTTGAAAAACATAGTTTGATGCACGAAAGTGATAAGTTCTGTGTTCTAGAGTCCAAACCAAGGTGAAACCTGAACCCTAAGACGCTTTTTATACTGTTTGAAAATCCAAAAACTTTACTTTAGTTGTTTACATTATTTTAATAGACAAAATAACCAAAAATATATTTATTTACTTGCACCTTTACATTTAATTCATCAAAACTCCACAAAAATATTATTGTCTAGCTTTTGGAAAAGGATAAGTCCGGTAATCAATTAAACCGTCCCTTGGGTTCGACCCTAAAACTGTACTCCAAAAGACTAGTGAGGTTAGCTCTAGGTCTATAAATTTATTTGATTCCTAGATTTTAAGCCTTCATCAGTTCCATTATCGAAACGTCACAATTTTCGGTGCCACTTACCGTTCCACTTACCAATAACGTGACGGCATAACGACGAAACGGCTGCCATTGACATCCCTAATTATGAGCTCATGATTCTGTCCTTGGGTGATTGAAAAGTGATATCTAGTTTACTAACCAAATGCATCACAATGCAGTACATTGAAACTTTTGTTTGCTGCTGAGACCAAATGCATCTTCAATAATAATGCATTAAGAGAGTTTGTTTGTTGAAGATATTCATACAATATAGTTCTATTCCACTATTATGCTATTTCCAGTGATAATTTTGCCATATAATTTATACACAATGTGATCTTAATTAACAATTACTAAAGGTAACAGTGGAGACCAGATCATGCGTACGATTAAATGTACCAAGTTAATTGAGGCAGTTACTTTAATTGTACATAATCTGACCACTTAGTATCTCCTTTTTGTTAATTTAAGAGCATAAATCTATCTAAATTGTCAAGTGAACTGGCGTGCGTTTGTTGGTAATTTTGGAAGCAGATGGTAAAGCAGAACCAAAAGCACATAACCTTTTAGCTTATTTTTCATTCATTAACTAAAGAAGCAGTTCAACTACTACGAAATGATATTTCCTTGAAAAGGTAGATTGCAAAAGAAAAATAAATAAATAAATAATATCGTTCAGAGGCTATAGGATTGAATACGAGTAAGGTGAAACTGGAATACAGCACGAAAAGGCTTTCAACTAAAGTATATATTGTGATCTAAGAAAAGTTTAAAATTTTCGAATTCAATTTTTAGGAAAAAGGCCACTGAATAAAAATGAAAATAAATTTATGATAGTCACGTGTTTTTGACTAAAAATGTAGGGAAAATTGGATATAACCCTCTGTAATTTTTAAAATCGGATATAACCCCTTCTAATCTTGTTTATCAAGGATATAACCCCTTCTCATTAATTTTAGTTATTTTCTAATTGAAAAAATCAGCAGTATAAATATTTTGTCCAAAATACCCTCCTTTATAAGAACGTTTCACCTTCCTTTCTTTTATTTACGTTTCTTATATTTACGATACTGTATTTCTTCTATATTCCTCATCTTCTTCTTTCTGAAATCAACGAAATTCTTCTAATTTCTATTCTATCTCTATGTGCTGAATAAGAATAGAGACAACGGAATTAAATGAGGACACTTTTTTTTTCTTTTCAATTCTCCATGGCAAGCACCTGAAAGCAAATTTTTTAAACAAAAAAGTTATATACAAGAGGTAATTACAAAAGCTGTTCAGGGAAAGGCAAATACGAAACAAGGTCATGAAGACTCAAAAGCTTTTTATAATTCCCTTGTGAATCTATTATCGATGCCAGAAACAAACTCAAGACAAAAATATTTGAGACCAATTAAATTTTGGATGTTAAGATCAATTAGTCAGGACTCATTTAAGAGTTAATCTACTTAAATTATTATCCAGAAATAAATAGTGAGTAAGAGAGAGGGGAAGAGAGATTGAGCCCAACGATATAGAATCAACTTGGTGTCGAGAATATCTTCAGGAAGGAAAGGAGAAGGGTAGTTTAGTCATAATTTATGTTGCTGATTTTATTTTAAACTAAAAATAATTTAAATTAACAATAAGGGGTTATATCCTTGATAAATAAGATTAGAGGGGGTTATATCCGGTTTTGAAGATTACAATGGGTTATATCCAGATGTAGAAGATTACAGGGGGTTATATCCAATTTTCCCAAAAATGTAAAACGAACAAATTTGTGGAATCCGAAACCTAGCTATGTAATAATAAGGAGAAATACTAAAGTACTTCCAATATATAAGACGGATATATCTGTCCAATACGATCGTTCTTACATTTTAAAATTCGAACAATCAATCCGCACCATTCAATTTGTTGTATGTATTTTCATAAAAATCAAATTTTATATTTTTTTTACTATTTTTTCAGTATTTTGGAAAATACATGATAAAAATATTATGAGCCTTCCAATAACAATGATTTTGAAAAATACCCAAAAATAATAACAAATTTAGAAAAAAAATATAAAGTTTGATTTCATATAAATTTTCAATCATTTAAAATTTGAAATGTGAAAACAATCATATTAGACAGACTCTATCTATCCCGTATATTAAACTCCAGAGTATTTCTCGATAATAAGTCCTATAATTTGAATAATTGGATACTGAAAAGGGTTCTTGATACGAGTCTGAGTTACCAAAATAATAATAATAATAATAATTGGACATGAAAGATGAAACCAAAAATATATATATATATATATATAATGGTTAACTTGTAAGAGTTGTGCGGAATATTTGGGTTCGGTTGCTGGTAGGGATGAAAACGGGGCGGATACGGAGCGGATAGTGGTCATACCAAATCCATATCTATATTTTTTTCGGATTCGGATACGGATACGGATATGTTCGGATACGGATACGGCGCGGATGTTAAACGGATACGAATACGGTTCGGATATTGTCGGATATGGATACGAATACGGATATATTTTGTCGGATACGGATAATATTTTGCTCAATTTATTTTATTAAACAAAAGACAATATTCAAACTGAAGAGTGTAATGTTTATTTTTTATGACTACTATAGAGTTAACTCAAAAAAATATAGAAAAACAACCACAAAAAACATCTTATTTGCACATATTGAGACATCACAAAAAGCAGACTTTAATCAAGTTTATAGAAAAATTGGCATCATCTTATAGTAAAAAAAAATAATCGTCAATTATGATGCTATATATATAATTGAAATAGTTATACCTATATGTCAATTATGATGTTATTTTAAAAAAGTGTTTATTATCATATACAAAACGGATATCCATTTTGTATAGAAATACGGATACGGATAAATATCCGTATCCGCATCCATATCCGCACTAATATTGCTTCTCATATCCGTATCCATATCCGTTTAAAAAAATCCGAATCCGCATCCGTATCCGTTCGGATACGGATAGTATTATCCGAATCCGTTATTTTACGGATATGGACACGGTTCGGAGCGGGGATTATCCGCCCCGTTTTCACCCCTAGTTGCTGGGTAGCAAGAGACTGCACGCACCGTTCCTTCCGAGTCTATGCTAGTTTCAACTAGCTGAGGCAGATGCGGAGTGTCACGCGTGTGGCGAGTTACAACTTGCAAGACATCAAATCCCTAGTAACGATTTCATTCTCAGCTGAATTATGGTCAGTGGGTTGGAAGGATGCGGGCTTATTTCTTGACTAGGTGGGGAAATCGAGCTTCGCTCGATATATAAAATTTATTAAAAAGTAAGTAATCAATATTATTATAAATAAAGATGCGTGGTAGTCTAGTTTAAAAATTTTAACCAGAAGATATTTTTATATTAATCAAAAGATGTTTATGGAATTGTTTAAAATTTTTATTGAATATGACAGTAAAACAACAAAAATTAGAAAATGATAGAGAATAAGATAATGGCGATATTAATGTGGACGAAAGTAAAAAAAACAAAATTTATATTTGTAAGTCTTCAAAGCTATGAATGGACGCATCTTCAAAGAAGTTGTTCTCGTCATCCTCAAAATAGTCGTTGATATCTATGTCGGTTGTAATCATTGAAATATTATTGTATGGAGGAAGAAGTGAAAGATTATCATGCCTGCAATCGTGATGTATAGAAAAAGGTAAGAGAATTGGAAGAAAATATAACCTGGCTAATAAGGAGAGAATGCAAGTACCTTTGAAGAAAAGAAAAAATAGGTTGTTAATGCAATAGCTCAATTAAAAGGATATGATCAACATAGATGCACATAAGCATAGTGGATGTAAAATGCATTTGTAGAATGAGGATTATGTATGCAATAGGTTGTATGCAATGCTCTTTGTATAACCTCTGTACATATTGTCGTCATTTGTGATGAGGATTTTCAAGCCATTTGGTGAGGTTGTTCTAGAGAGAGCGACATAAAGTTGATCATGGCTGAAGACAGGTTCAGGTATATACAGACCAACTGTATAAAGGCTGACCTTGACTTTTGTTGATGGTTATTGTATAGCATAGCTTAACTGGGAACTGTCTCGGCCTCGTCACAAAAGGAAGTGATTTTGTTTTGTAAATAAACAAATTTCTCGGCATGCAAATGGCCTTATCTGTAGAAATTACAGTTATTATCCTGACCTATATGATTCTTCTCCCAAGATCTATAACAATAGCTCTTGTTCTGTTACATAGACTGTATGTTTGGTCAATGTTTCGTAGCAATATGACCGGTGCCCCGACTTTGAGGATCAACCGATTAGACGGGAGGCTTCCTTGGCATAGAAAGAAACTGTTGTGTAAGAAAACTATATTTCAATTAAATTTACCTCTCTGTCGACAACTACAAAATTCTTCTCCCATATGTTGCCGTTTTTGGGATCCACAGCGTTACAACTTTTAAGAACATGGCAATGCACAACTCCTTGAATCCTATTTGTAATTTTAGATATCAGGATATCGGTAGACATTGTCACTTGTACATATAAAAAGAAAAAAAATATTTTAGCTCAACTATCTTAATTTCCATCAAAAATTTTTGCATTACGAAACAACATCACTAAATACCTCTGATAAAAACTCAATTGGAAAGGTACACAATATATTTTTCCCACATAACATCATATATATAGATATAACAATATCAAAACCCGAAATACCTGCATTCATTCTGCAGTAATTACAATTTTTAATGTATTTAAAACAAAAATAATGCCCTTAGGAGGTGCACAACCTGTAAATCAAATCTCATAGCATTTAATGTCCTTAACTATCCTCATTAATTTGAATTAAATCATTAATATCAATATAATTAAATAAGATATACACAAATAAAGGAACCTTGTTATACACAAATATCATAATGAAATTTTATTCAAAAATTCAATCAGAACCATTTTAATTCATACGTGATATACCGAATTTTATTGTTGATACAAAATTACCATAATGAAATTTAACAAATAACATCTAGTATTGTTAAGTAGGACCTCAAGTAATATTGCATGCTTAGCTTACCAACTTCATATCTATCTTTTTTTCTTTTTAAAAATTTCCTTCCTGTGATTATTCTTGATTGGAGTAACACAATGCATCATCAATTAAACCAAACATGGTACAATAATACTGTTAAAAAATTCAAGTAGAAGAAGGGAGACAACTTGTGAGACAATAGCCTACACAGAGTCAAAATCCTACATCAATCTTACTTGTGTATTTTTCTTTCTATCAATGCCCTTCATTCAGTTTTGAATTGCCTCAACCCAAAAAACAACATCTTTGTCTTTTATCGTCTTGCACTCCACAAATTTTCCTAAATTGAGTTATTTTGTCAAATTTTGTATTAATCAATGTTCTATAAACAATAGTAGATCAAATCAAAGGTATTTAGAAACAACAATTGAGAACTTTTCCATCAACCTGTTTGATGCTATTAGCATGAGGGTACCGAAGGGCTAGTGTACAACAATCAGCAAAAGGCACCTACCTTCTGATTGGAGTAACACAATGCATCATCAATTAAACCAAACATGGTACAATAATACTGTTAAAAAATTCAAGTAGAAGAAGGGAGACAACTTGTGAGACAATAGCCTACACAGATTCATATCTAAAAAGGAAAAAAAAAAATCTAAAAAGCAAGTACAGATTCATATCCATCAACCCTCCTTATCTCAACTACAATTTAACCCAATTGCTTTGGTACCGTTTTATCTCTGTATACCGATTCAAACATATGCTATGTTTTATTCCTTACAACCTGCCATCCTTAACATATCAATTCAAGGTCTCAGCTCAGCTATTTAAACTGCCAAATTCGATTATCATTCTATTTCATCATGAAATTTACTGTAATAACTATTTATTTGGGAATTTTAAAAAGGATCATATAACTACTGACAATACTTTCTATCTCAGCTCAATTCAAATGAAGTCGAAAATTTCAAAAAGTATAAAATATCTATCTCGACTGAAAACAGATGAAGTATAAATTCTCAATTTTAAAAAAAGTAGCTCCAAATAATAAATCGAAGTTGGTAAGCTAATAGATCAGCAATACTGTCCTCATCATTGCCTGAACAAATAAAAGAAATGAATTTAAAAATAAATATAAGGAATAATATGATTCAAACTGAATTAAGAAAATGAGACATAATTTGAAAAAGAAAAGAAGAAGATGGAGTAACACCTGAAAATATACCTAAGATAATATGAGAACTTGTGTAGCATGTTTGTATCTGCAGAAAGAAATATATATAGATGGGAAAAGTTGTGTAACCCGATTGAAGTGAAATGACTGTTAGATTTCCAGAAGCATTAACTATAGAGCATTTATTTATAAAAATCACAATGAAAATGATAAAGATTAGATAACGTCTCTTATAATTCTAAAAATCATTTAATTACCAATAAAGAAAGAGAATGCAAAAGTATAATAGTGATATGACTGTTAGATTTCCTGAAGCATTACTATAGAGCATTTATTTATAAAAATCACAATGGAAATAATAAAGATTATATAACGTCTCATAGAATTCTAAAAATCATTTAATTACCAGTAAAGAAAGAGAATGTAACATGACACAAAACAATTAATAGCTTTCCCCTCTCATTCACAAATACAATATACTTTATTACTTACTATTATTTAGTCATGATATTTTTACGAATTTCTTGATAAATTGGTAACAAAGCAATAAATTCCCTCTAAGAGAAAATAAAAATACACAACACACATAACAATAACAAAATAAATAAAAGAAAAAAATAACATATAGAATATGTAACGCTGCAATGAAAAAAGAAATAAAGAGAACGTAAGTGGGGAAAAACCATAAAATTAAACAAATCAGAATTCTAATAAATATGAACAAAATCTAATCTAATAGAAATTACAGTTATTATCCTGACCTATATGATTCTTCTCCCAAGATCTATAACAATAGCTCTTGTTCTGTTACATAGACTGTATGTTTGGTCAATGTTTCGTAGCAATATGACCGGTGCCCCGACTTTGAGGATCAACCGATTAGACGGGAGGCTTCCTTGGCAAAGAAAGAAACTGTTGTGTAAGAAAACTATATTTCAATTAAATTTACCTCTCTGTCGACAACTACAAAATTCTTCTCCCATATGTTGCCGTTTTTTGGATCCACAGCGTTACAACTTTTAAGAACATGGCAATGCACAACTCCTTGAATCCTATTTGTAATTTTAGATATCAGGATATCGGTAGACATTGTCACCTGTACATATAAAAAGAAAAAAATATTTTAGCTCAACTATCTTAATTTCCATCAGAAATTTTTGCATTACGAAACAACATCACTAAATACCTCTGATAAAAACTCAATTGGAAAGGTACACAATATATTTTTCCCACATAACATCATATATATAGATATAACAATATCAAAACCCGAAATACCTGCATTCATTCTGCAGTAATTACAATTTTTAATGTATTTAAAACAAAAATAATGCCCTTAGGAGGTGCACAACCTGTAAATCAAATCTCATAGCATTTAATGTCCTTAACTATCCTCATTAATTTGAATTAAATCATTAATATCAATATAATTAAATAAGATATACACAAATAAAGGAACCTTGTTATACACAAATATCCCCCTATGATTAATTGATGTTGTTATAAGAATTGAGAAGCAATTTCAAACCCTATGATTTATCTAGGTCATTTAATTGAGATACCAATAGAGAATTCCTTCCATTTATATCCATGCTACATTCATTTCAATATTTATAAATATATTTTACAATTATGGTAGGATCTCATTCATTAAATTTTTCCTTGCCAAATACAGGCAGCAAATCAAACATCCAAAATACACATCAAATTTAAAAATATACACTACCCGAGTGGCCGACTATGCCGGTTGACCATATGCCAATATATTTTGTCCCAATTTGCCAAATCTTCATCTCCTATTCAATCCAAAAGTTAGAATAAACCTAAATATCAATGTTAATAGATATCAGTAACAATTAAAATAAAAATAAATCATTAAGAAGTCAATAAAAGATAGATTCCTAAAATACAAATCTAATTGAAAAATAATAATCCCTCTAAATTTAAATAACCTAACCACTAAACTTGGACCAAACTGATATCGTTTTCAAGAGGCCTACATTGCTGGCACCAGAACTGATTTACATAAACATTTTCGTCATTTCTATGACATACCATATAGACAGTTGCACCTCTGGTACATAAAAGTATATACAAAAACTATGACTAAAGGTGTTGCTTAATTACACTTCTATTCCCATTATGCTAATATCAGTTGATACAGTACTGGCTTGACCACTTTTCATGTCCTTGTTTATGCCAATATTCCTCGGATCAATTGAGGCTTACCATCATATCTTAGCTAAAGGTCCTTGGGCAATTTTAGTTCATGGGACAATTAGAGTTAATGGAGTTCATTGCATGATGAGGAACAATGCAATTTAGCTTCATATGTTGGTTTGAATTTCTTTTAGTTGTTCAATATTCAACAGAATCGTCTGCGACCCATTCCCAATGGTATCCATTACTTTATGTAAGCTTTCAATATAATCAATTAAAAAGATAATTTTCAAGTCAAGAGTCACTCCCGTCAGTCCCCATTGTCGCCGAATATCCATTTCGGAAGTTATATTTGCTCGAGTCAGGAATCAATAGTCATAGATTCTCTGCACCTGAGGTTTACTAAAATCTGAACTAAAAGAATAGAAATCAAATCAAATAGATTTGAACTCACCTTGCAGCAGCATGGCCCATAGTTAAGCTCGGTAGATCCAAGTTTTCTCCAACTGATGTGCCCTTAGTGCTCGCCCTCTCTCTTTATCAAACGAACGCCTCTTCACTTCTCTAAAATCTCGACCCCTTAGTGCTCGGTAGATCCGCGTGACTTGCACAATTCGAAGAGCAAGTGTTTCTCCAACATCATGTTCATTGGGACTAATTACAAAATTGTTTTAATTAGACAGAAGTCACAGAACAATCAATTAGGGAGAAAGAGAAAATATTGAAAATTTTCCATACGAAATTACCATGAAACATAAACTACCACTGTCTAGTTGATTTTCATGTCCTATCTTCCAACCAATCGCCCCTTGCAATTAATTCAACCTCTACATTTTCAGAAAAAATTGAACTTATTTCCCCTAAATGTGCATAAACTTTCGCCCCTTTCAATTTATTTTATGTTACTATAATTAGATACAATGCGACAAAGGTTACAAAAAAAAAGTTTGATCTGTAGAAAGATGGGGTCCCTAGATGAATGGTTCTCAAAGCCATCGCCACTAATCCATAATCCAAGCAAAATTGAATCAGATAGTTGTAAGATTCATCACTGGGCCCTAATTGAGAGTTTATGTTGCCAAAAATAAAATAAAATTGAATTTATGCAAAATAACCACTTCAATATCTCAAATATAAAATAGCAGTAATAATAAAAAAAATATAACCCATGCATCTCAAAAATATGTACTGGTCAGTTGAAGAAAGATATGCCACAAACCTCATGACTGCCTTCTTGTGCTTGCGCTCAAATTTTCTCTCCATCCACCAGCGCCCTTCTTGTTGGAACCACTGAATTGATGAAGATAGAGACTTCATGAACCTATTATTTGTGCACCTCGGGATGGATTGCGAGAATGGATAGAAAGGGAGCACAATGATTAGTTGGATAGAGAAGGAGGCGGGAGCAATAGCGAGAAGAGATGGAGAACGATGGTGAGAGGAGACAGAGAGTTTCTGTTTTGCAGAAATGTGAGTAATTTTTTTGCCACCAGACCATGATTTTTTTTCTTTTTTCTTTCCTTTTTCTATTCCTCGGGAAACTGGGAGGGTTTTGTCTTTCCTTCGTAGAAGGGATTGAGAGAGGATCAATGAAAGAGAGAGAAGGAGAGTAAGAGGAATCAATCAGGATGGAAGTCGATGATGTAAGGAGATGAGAGACGCTGGAGAAAAGGAAGGAAATTGGGAAAATGGATAGAAGTCAAAGCCTTTGCGGAGAAGAGAAGTAAGAGACACAAAAACAGAAAGGCCATTATGACGTGTCGGGCTTAATCTTAACGAAACAACTACGACTCCCACGGATTTTTATTTATAATACTGATGTGTTTTATTACATAAATTATGAGTCGGTACAAATGTTAAATTATATGCAGATTGAGTGGGAACGCTATATAAAGTTAATAAATTATTAATGAGATTAAATAAAGTTTTCTGTACAAATGGGCCTAATAAGTTTAAATGTGAATTATATATAAATTTAAAGTTTTTCACAGTTTACATTGTTCTTTATCAAAATCAAAATGTATATAAATATAATGCACGTTGGAATAAAATATATTTATTTTTTTGCATGATTCGTACCCGCCAGCAGCCCTAATTCATTATTTCCTAAAAATATTTAAGACAAAAAATAATCCAATTTATCCATTGATTTTAAGAGTTCATAATACTTTATGCGAACCAATGACACGCTTCTGTCGTTCAAAATAATCCAAAAATATTTTCTAAACTCAACTCCCTTAATACATCATCTCTTCCCAAATCGACGATTCTGGACATATCAACAATCATAATCAATGCCCAAAGGTTAGTGTATGAACATAAGAAATAGAAAGTTAAAATTTCGTCACTAAATGCAATTATCTTTTTTTTTTCTCCAATCTTCCCTATTTCATTCAAGTGTCTCCGAAACTTTCAATAAGGATACTTGGTGGCCACTGTCAAATTTTTCTGAAAAAAAAAATCGATAAGAAAAATTATATTGGGTGCGTTTGGATCGTTGGAAGAAAGAAGAAGAAGAAGGAAGAAGAAAAAAAAATTATAAACAATTCAAACTCTTCACAAAGTTACACACTTCCCAATATTTCTTTCCTTCTTCCCACACCTATCCAAACGGAGCCATTGGTACTCCATGCTAAAGGAAGCACTAACTAAACTAAGCACCCTGGGGCGGAGGGAATCCAAATCCTCGGCAGTCAAAAAAAAAAAAAAAAAACTGTTCCAAGCAATTTTTTCGTTTTCTTTAATATTTAATAATTTTAAAACTCAAATGGAGAATTTAAACCGTTGATCTTGTTAAATTTTACGGACGATGCGTTTTCATATAAGTTTTATAAAATTTGAAGTTAATTTGATACTAGATCAAGTGATCAACAAATGAACGAATCTGATTAGATTAATTCTAATACGTTCATAATTTGGTCACTTAATCAAGTATCAAATCGATTTTAAATTTTATAAAACTTATATAAAAACACATCGCCGGTAAAATTTAACAAGATCAATGGTTTTGAATTCTCCACTTGAGTTTTGAAATTTTTAAATATTAAAAAAAATGAAAAAAACTGCTTGGAGCCGTTCTTTTATTTATTTTTTTTTTTTTGGACTGCCGAGGATTTGGATACGGGGCGGAGGGCCGCCAGAGGCAATAGGCCTAAGATTTTAGTGCGTAGTAAAGAGCTTTCGAATTATATGCTAAATTTGATTAATTTATAATATCTTTTTTCCCCACATAAAAATTCCAAATGCAATAAATATCTCTAACCAAAATTTAGTTAAGTTTATTTACTTATTACTTTATTCTTTTCTTAAAACTAAGTTAAATGAGAAAAAATCACAAATAAAACGTTTCTTAATAATATGAAAAATCTGATCTAGTTATTTTTTTATAAAAAAACTTTTTTATTGTATTTGACACAATTCATTTTCAAAAATAAGCTACTATATAGTAAAATAATATTATTTTTTATCATATTTTCTCGATGAGAAGAGTTCTGGTGCCCACATTTTAGATGCCCCAAAATGTTCCAAAATACACTTTTTTACTACTTTTACAAAATATAAAATTCAAACTTCGAATCCAAACCGTTGATCTTATTCAATATAACTAGCGATGTATTTTCATATAAGTTTTATAAATTTTGAAGTTTATTTATTACTTGATTCTTGGCTAAAATATGAACAGATTAGAATTAATCTATCATATTTAACTACATTCGTTCAATTTTCAATCTCTTGATCAAGTATCAAATAAACTTCAAAAATTATAAAACTTATATGAAAATGTATCGCTAGTTATATCGAATAAGATCAACGGTTTGGATTCGAAGTTTGAATTTTATATTTTGTAAAAATAGTTAAAAAATGTGTTTTGAGGCATTTGGAACATCCAAAATGTGGGCACCGGAACCCTTCTCTTTCTCGATATTTAAACGCTTCGAACTCCTGGATGTACCCTGAAGCCACCGATAACTGATCTTAAAATAAAAAAAAATCAATGACTTTGTTTTTTTCATAAAATTTTAAGACATCGAGTTTAATTATAAAAGAAAGTTTATAGACCAACATAACTTTTTATATATAAAAAATGAAATCACCAACTGATTTGATACAGATAAATATTCATTATTCAAAGACCAATTAAACATTTTTTACTTTGGGTTCCAATATTTAAATTCTTTCGTGAAACAATGATTAATGAAGTGATAAAAGTTCACTTTAATTAAACCCGACAAATGAATTTTCTTTCTTCGGTGGCATCGCCAGTCGCCACTTGAAGTTTACTATATTCATATATTGTACCCATAATAACCCATGATAGATAAATGCATAGATTACCTCATTTCCACTATTCATGGAAAGATGGTCTTTATTTTTCCGTTTTCTTTATTATTATTATTATTTTGTTTAAGATTCCTCGCCATCTTGAAGCAACTCAAAAAGCCTAGCCGGGCCATGCCTGTTTTCATCGTGGAATTACAATGCTATTTATGTGCTCCCGTTCGTCCAATATAATGAGACCTTTTAATTAATAAAATATTAAATCTTAGAATAAGTGGAATTAGATCTTTATCGTATTGATTTCACATACTTTCATATACTTGATTTTGATCGTTTTAAATTTCAAATATAATTGACTCCTCAGAAAACAAAAAGAACCCTTGCATCAGTCAAATAGCTTGAATGCAATGTTTGAAAATATAACGGCTTATTGAATTAGTGGTGGTAAATTTTGGAGATTAACTGGTAGAGCTAAGAGATTTGATTATAATCATTAATTATATTATGATTATGATTACTAACACAGTAATAAAAATAATGATTTATCTAATCACTCTACTTATTCCACAATCAAACACCGGATACATAACTTGACATAAAAAATTATGCTATACATAACTTATTCCTCCGCCTATTCCTCAACCAAACGTCTCCTAAAAATGCATACGAGATTTGAACTCTTAGGCTGTGCTCCACAATATTATAAAGGGGATGAGGGAAGGGGAGATGAGGGGAGGGGAGATGAGAGAAGGGGAGATTGAGCGTTTACTTGCTCCAATTTGAGATGTTGGCGAGGGGAGGATCATATAAGCATGTTTGATTTTTTTATTTACAGATCCACTTATTTGATTTGTACTTGGACTATTTTGTCCTTATGCTTTATAGAACTATTGTTTCTTTCTTACATCATCAATCAAATGCTAATCCTAATACATTATACTATCTGAACCGAGACGTATTAAGAATAGCTTAGGTACTGGTAGATGCTGGTAATAGTTGGACATATGTTTAGTACTTTTCAATAATTAAAACATAGGTCGAGTACTTTTCAAAAAGCTTGACAGAGAACAACCCATGCCAACATATGAAATGCAAATTAGATTGCAAAAATCTCATAATTAGATTTACAAATTGGTCCTTCTGACAAGAGCAATTTACAAACTAGATTGTATAATCTCATAATCAGATTGCACGTATGAAATGTAAATCCATGCCAACATATGAAATGTAAATTCAGAACATGATTAAATTGCATATATCATGCTATATATAAACTTAGTCACAACAGTAGCCATCTTTACAATATATGCCTTCTTCACAAAATGTTTCTCCACAAAATATGTCATCTTTCTAGTCAGAGTAACAAAAGCATGCTTCTATAGCATCAAAATAAAAGATAACTAAATGAGATTCTTACCTTACTTCAACATTTCTCGCTAACCTTACTTCATCATTTCTATGAGAAGGTTCCTTCGACGATCTGTTGGATAAGTAATAATACCATCCAACATGTCTGGATTTTTAATTAAGAAGATGTATGCCCGGTCCATTTCTGACGCATTAAGATCCAGCTCTACCAGTAAGTTCAAAATTTCACTTTTTGACATCTGACGTACTTCTTGAGGCTTCACAAGTTCTGCAGCTGTTTTCACAATGACATCTGAAATAGCTTGGACTGATTCTTTCAAAGAATCAATATCTTCTTCCATTGAAATCTTCCTTTTTGCCCTTTTGCTGCAAGAACTACCATCAGCTTGATTCTGTACTGGAGTATTGGCATTCATTGGCGTGTCATACCCTTCTAACGTTGCTTCATCATTAAAGACCATACGATCAATTTCATCAATGGTATTATTATGGATTTCCTCTTGTTCACTTCTAATTCTCTCTCTCATCTCTTGAGGTGTTTCAGACTCATCTCCTATTGCACGATCAGCACCATATAATATCAGTAATTTTTGATAATGATAGATGGGTTTGTCTCTCCATGTGGCTGCTTCAGGCCGATTCTACATAAAAGAAAGGTAAGCTGAAACAAATACAAAGGATACAAAGAATAATGCTAAATCATTAAAATGACAACCTACATTAAAATTGCTCTAATGCACAATTTACTGGTAAATTATCTTTGAGTTTTCTATTTTGTCCCTAAATAATTAAAATGCCAACCTATCATTTGATGTGGCACTTGGAAGTTTAATAAGAAATGGAGGAAGAATAAGCAAACCTTTGGAGGCAGCAAATGTTTGTCTTAACCACGTAATAGTAACATGCAATAACCTCAATATATTGTTTCACAGTATCATGTAATATCTCAAAAAACTAAATTTTATGAAAGTAGATTACCTTTAATAGTTCATCCCACGCTCCCGACTCTGCACACCACATATTTAATTCTGGATTCCAATTGAAACCACTTAGCCCATTTTTGAATATATCATAGCAAGGTCCAAAACCTTTCTTTATGTATTTGACACGATTCTTTACACGACCTTTGTCAAATTTTCTGCCCTGAAACTTTTGAGAGAGCTCCTTAACGATGTTGTCATAAGCCTTGCTTGTAAAGGTGCCCTTTACTCTGTTACCGATCTTCCATTGATCTAACAATGCATCTATTAAATATTTATCCATTTCATAATTCCATATTAATGGCTCTTCCTTGCTAGTTGCAGCTGTTTTCATCATTGTAAAGCTGAAATCCACAAACATTTATAAATATAATTGTTGACAAATAAACATGGAAAATAAATTAAGTCCAACATGTATTATTGATCAGTACAGATATTGACAAAAACTTAATTCCTAAATAGCATTCTAGCTAGTATCTGTACACATAAAAAAGAAGATAAAGGAAAGTAAGGTCTCCATCAACCTAGCAATTCTATATAAGTAAAAATGGAAAAAAAATCTTACCTGGATATGGATCAGAGAGAAGATACAAAGGAGATAAGAGGCGCAAGAGAATGAGGAAATAAATGAGAAAATACAATCTCTATCAATCAGTTATTCTATATCTATAAAAATAATAAAAGAAAATATAATTTTACCTGAAGAGAGAAGACTGAGCGAACGCAAGAGGCGCCAGAGAAAGCCAAGAGAAAAGAGGAAAAAAAGGCAATATAAGAGGAGATGGACTGGCGGGAGATTTAGCGCCAATTTTTTCGCCATTTTTTTCAAGGGTATTTTTGTCAATTAAACGCTGTTTACTCAGCATACACCCCGATTTCGGGGGGACTTAAAATAAGCGTTTGGAGATGAAAACATAACCTCTTCTTATCCCACACCCCTCTTCTTACTACTTCTGGAGCAGATTACTTTTAGCCCTCACCTCCCCTCATCCAGCGTCATCCTCTAATTTCACTTACTGGAGCACAGCCTTAATCTCTTGGAGACCAACCTTGTACTCTTGTCGTCGAGGCACTATGCCACATTCTCCATTAGTCCAGTATCAAAATATTGTTCATTTTAAACGTACATATGCAGGATTCGCACTTTTTATTTATTCATTTTTTTTGACAGACAAATTAGATACACGAACCATAAATTTCAATTTCACAACATTTGACCACAAAATTTTTTAATGACGTGGAATATCATTAGATGGCAGATATATGGGCCCAGAAGTTTACTTATTAAGGAGGCCATTTATCATCGGATGTGAACTCTATGGTCCATATTCGCCACATGGAAGTTGCTTTCTACCCAAAAAATAGTACCCCCTATTCTATTCCCTACCTAAAACCTAGTTTCACAAAGCTGGCTGACTAGATTCCAAAGAAGGACACTCTTTTGTGGCTCAATGCCAAAAGTTTTGAAAAATTTTAAATGTGAAGGAAAGGAGTCCTTAATTTCAGAACCTAATATCAACGGATTAGTGAAAATACGAGATCAAGTGATTCTAATATCGATTAAGCATGTAATGAAAGGATCAAGTGATGCAAGCATGACATGCCATGATATTAGGCAATCAAATATGGGCGAAATTTGTCGAGCGATGTTCCATTTTCAACCAACATTGTGAGTACCAAAAATATTTGTCATGAAAAATAAACCGATTTAATGCGACTTGAGTTCGATTTTTTTTTTTTTTAACTTCACAATCACCTATACAACTGTTCTACTCTTAACTATTAAGAGGATGTTTGGAACTCTTGGAATAAGGTCTTATTCGGAATTGCTAATTCTAGAGGTTGCCAAACATCATTCTAGAACAAGCAGAATAGCTTATTCGGGTCCTTGTTCTTGTTCCAATAAAATGTTGGAACTAGAATGGAATAAGCTAACCATCCAACAACAAATCATTATTTTAATATTTTTTCTTGTTCTTATTCTTAACTAACCACCCAAACATCTCTTAATCTAAGAATAAACAATTATTTAACATTTCTTATTCACCACTCTTGTTGTAAAATAAGCTATTCTATTCTTATTCACCACACTTCTAAACACACCCTAAGAATATAAGTGCAGAAGGTCCTATAAAATAATTGTCGCAGAGTAATTATGACAAATTGAAACTTAAAACCGACAATCTGATTGCCAATTCTAAAATTGAGACAGTAGTCGCATTCCAAATAGAATAAAATAAAATGCCAATGTCAAGATGGACAGTTTGAATTGATTTCGAATCTTGTCCAGTTCAGGATGGCATCCAACATGATGGAATGGTGTAATTTTCTTATAAAGTTCCATTAGCATGAATTTTGGCAAAATACAACCTTAGATATGAAGCATGTACCCTTCAAATTGCTGTCAAGGTTTAATTCTGAAAAAAAAAATTTAATTGTTTCGGACCATGTAAAGAGTGTAGGCTGTAGCAGCTCCCGTCTGGTTCTCTTCCATTGACACTTCCAGATAATTTGTACAATTCATTTCAAATCTTACATTGTACATTGTATTCTATCAAATAATCGTTCATCAAGCCGCAAAATATGACAAAAATCAAATAATTCTTCATCATCAAATTTGACAGCCACTCTCAAGTTTTCTAACAGAATTATCTACTTCTGAGAGGAGTCAAACAATATGAGAAATACCAAATCTTTGTATAACAATATGAGAAACAAATTTGACAGCCACTCTCAAGTTTTCTAAAAGAACTTATCTACTTAACAGAGTGTATTAATTATGTTAGGGAACAAAATGGAATCCAAACCCAACGCCATCACATGCACAACCTACGTCTCTCTTTCCAGCCATCTCCTGTTGGTGCTCTAACTACCAGTGAAGCATTCAAGAAAAGTTGTACAAAAATGAGAAAGGGAAAATGCTCTATACGGAATTACGGATTCATACAGAGTACTTGCAACTTTCTACGATGGAAAAGAAAGCGACGCATCCTTGTTGTTTTCTTCCTGTCCCATTTCGGTGCTAAAATGCCAATTCATTTACAACTGTAGCTACAATAGGTTTGGTCATCTTTAAGATATAGTCACGACTGAAAATGGTACTGAATTCGGAACCGATATTTAATACAAAAAGATGAGAGAATGGGAAAGAAAAATAAGTTGACGCTGCGAAGATAACGAGTCATATTTTTGTAGAGGTTATAAATTCGAAACTTTGGTTAGACTTTCATGGTGCATGGATATTTAATTTTTAAAAAAATTAGAAGATTTGGACCTTTATATTTCCTCAAAAAGGTAATAACAGTAACTTGACATATTAAAACACTTATTGTATTCGTAAAAGAAAACAATCTCAATTAGACCATATTTGTACAGATAGCTTGATATATGGATTTCTATAAAAAATTCTAAAAGGAGCTGATTTTGTAGTTATCTCCCTGGACAATTATGTCAATGATAATTTCTCACAACCAATGCCGCTAATATAGATGCTCTCAGAACCTTTTTACAATGCAATTCTAATGCATCTAAAGCACAGTTCGAAGCACTATTTAGGTACTTTCATAATTTGAACTTTTTTTTCAAAGACCCCAAATAATTGAGAATTATAGCTAGTCTAAGACGCGCAAAACAGCTTTTTCCTACAAGTTTTGAGGATACATTTACTTTTTGTGGTGCATACAAAATTCGGAAGACTGCATATATATTGCATTGCATGCATCTATGAATATTTTTTATACTCATTTCCAGTCAGAAATTTAGAAAAACTAAATGGCATGCATTAAATATATTGTAAAATGTGACTCATAAAGGTTTCCAAGTATATATAATACATTCTTCTCTGTGCAAATATTGCAGTTGTAATGCATCAACAACATTTTGTAATGTTTTTAGTAATTCAAACCTCATTTAAAGAGACAAAAATGAAGATCATACTCTACATATAGTTTAAGATGTGTAAAAAGGTTTTATACCAATGATTATCTAGCTAACAAGTGATTCAAAATTTTATAGCAATAGATAAATGAAATATAAATCTATTTCTGTTACATTCAGTGCTGGTATGCATTTTACATAACATAACAAGTATCTATTAACGTTTTTGTTCTGTTGAGGATCATTTGATGTTATAAAATTAATGAAGAGAAATTAAATGTCCGTAGGTGACCAATCCTAGCTAAAACCTTTAAAAAGGGAAATAGTGGCTAGTTCCAGTGCTACAGCTAGATGATGTGATTTGGGATCACATCCCATTTGTAAAGGTAATCAGATGCCACGATACGATGGGGTTTACTTTCTTTGATGCTCGCTGTTTTATGTCGCTATCTAGGAAAGCATGAAAAGAGCAAAAAGATAAAAGCAATCCGGATTCGCTGTTGCGCTACACCGCGTGTCGCGCACTACGAGCCTTCTGATCTTGATCGGACGGTTCACTTTTTACGGGCCTATCAATCTAGGTTACATGCACGGGGCTCCCTTGTCCATTGAATTTTAATCGAACGGCCAGCATACCGCGCGACACGCTGTGTCGCGCGGCAGCGAATCCCAATTTAGATAAAAGGGTATCGAGCTCTGCGTAAAACTGTTACAATCCAGGAATCAAATAACAGATAAATGACACAAGCTAAAATAAAAGAAAAGAGGAAAAGAACGGATTATACAGTGCTGGGTTTTCAATTTGTATATTTTGTTACTTATATATATATTTTTTGTTTAACATGGAAATGAGTATATTTTGTTATTGGGTAAATTAGGTGATTATCCAACGCTGAATCCGTATATTTTGTTGGAGATTAGCGAATATGATAAAAAAAAGTGTTTATTATAGCTGAACTATAAATAATTAATTTGCTTTTGATTACTATAAAATTGTTTGTGTTATCAACAGAGGTTAGCCATGCCATAAAAGAAAGATGGCAAACAAAAGTAGTTAGTTTAATGCAATGAGATGGACTTACTAAAACTTTTACATGTTTTATAATTCGAATACTTTTGTGGTAGTCACGTGGAAATGTACATGTATGGTTTGGTCAACTCAACAGAATAAATGCCAAAAAAGATGACAAAAAAAAAAAAAAGTTGTGGGTTTGGTCGAAAGACTTAAACTACGCTACATAGGGCATATGGCCACAAATTAGTTCGTAGAGGCTGAAAAATTTAAAAATAATATTAGAATATTTATAAATTTCGAAAATATTACTCAAATAATCAGAATTATAAAAATGATATTACAATATCAGTGTTTGTAAAATCGATACTAGCCTTGTTTGTTTTTTAGCGATTTAACCATTAAAATAATGATTATTTTTTATTAATTTTAAATAAACATTAATCTATTTGATTGATGAAAGAGATAATATATATTTGTTTTGAACATATTTATAACAAAGATAATATGTAATATTTATGACAATTTGTGATCCAGGGATGCTAAAGTAGAAGCTTTAGGTGAAATTGAGGCTTGAGGCTTCTCACCTCTGCTATTTCAGGTCATCTACTCTCTTCTTCATTTATTCAGTAATTTTTTTTTGTTCTTTGTATTTAATCATGTTATTGAGGTGTTTTCTTATCATTCATGTGCTATTCTCCTTCTAGATCGCTTTTGGAGTTGACAAATGCATCAAAGAGGCGTTAACTAGCTTGTCTGAATTCCTTCTCAGGTTTATTTCATCCTTATCCCTTTTCATCGTTTTCTTCTTCCTTCATACTGTCAGATCTGATTTTCACAAAAGCTTTTTGTTTCAAAGTTTGAAGCTTTATCATACTTTAATTGGTTGTGTCCATTCTCATCCTTGCAACTTTGTTTATTTCTTATTTTCCTTTGGATTTGTCTCCTCACAGAATGGGAACTACAAGTTCTCTCTTTGATCTGCTTTTGTTTTAATCCATGCTCTTTTCTCGGTGATGTACTCATTTTCTCCAAATTAATGAGCTTTAAACACAATACGCTTATTCAACTTAAATATTTCTTCATTCTAATCCACTTTTCTTTCTTCCTTTTGAAAAGATTTGCATTTTTTTTTGTTTGTTTTTTTTTTTTTGCATCAAAGGTTTAGAAGCACGTATCTATATATCCTTAAATCTATGGGTTTCATATGCAGATTTTATTTTATTACATATCACTGCTTCTTTTTGTCTCAATGTATTTCACACGATTTTGGTTAACATCACAACTATCTGGCATTACTATCTTTTGAAGAAGTAATTCTCTTTTTCAATCAGTTTTGTCACCTACTTCACTTTTCCAGTGTCTCAATCCAGCATTTTAATGACCATTATTTTAATACTTGTCTCTATTAACACACTTCTCCTTTGTTTCAGAAATTCTGACCATATCCTTTTAAAATAACTCACACTTTGACCCCTTTTTATCTTATCCCTCTTGCATACTCTGATGAGTGGATTTTATATGCATATTCAGGTACCATTTTGTCTCCAAACTAAACCAATTACCTTGAGTTTACATAGTTTAGATGAGTTTAGGTTAGTTTAATTAGAGTTTTGTGTCAAGAATGAGTTACTACCATAGTTTCTAATTTTATTGCAGATTCTGGACAAGAAATGACTTGGATGAGTCCATAAAGTTGAATAGCTCGTTCTAAGCTTTCCAACGGATCTTGAATCACCTCAAAGAAGTTCGGATGAAGGAGATATGCCCAAAATACTGACAGGACGCAGTGCTGACATTTTCCTGCAACCCACTGAAAGTCCCAGCGGCCCGCAGACCTGGAACTGCCAGATTTAGCAGAATCGTCCGATTTGGCAATTCTATATTTAGATGGCGGTTTCTACCGACTCTAGGTGCATCCAGAGCACGTCTTCAGTTATTTCCAGCGTTTCTACACCTTCCCAAAGCCTATTAAAGACTAGTTTGAGGAGAGAACAAGAGGGAGAACAAGAAGGAGACCCAAATCCAAGGTCAAGTTAGGGTTAGATATTGAGTTATTTGAGAGTTAGGTCTCAAGTCCAGATCGTGGCAGCGCCAAGCAGGTTGATTGCGGCAGCAAGAGACGTGTTTGATAGGAGATTTCGACACGCAAGAGCAATTGGTTGTAATCTTTCCTTATTCTCATTTTCTCTTGTGTTTGTATGATGTTTCTTAGTTGTTGATTGTTTGTTCTAGGGCTATGGTTGTAAACTCGAATTCTTAGTTGTTGATTGCATGTTTATTTAGTTTATTTGATATCTTTGTGTTTTATACCTTGCTTGAATTGCTTGAATTGATTATGCCATGATTGTCTAAATAGATTTGTTTACACCCGTTAAGTAGAGCTCGCTTAATTGCTAGGTGGTTAAGTCCAAATAAACTTAGATTATTAGGCATGATTATGATTAATATGAAGGTTGTAAACTGAAAGGTTAAACCAGGACTAATTAACGAGAGTTAAGTCCTTTCCAAGAGTGAAGACTCAAGGATTTCATAGGTTAGAAAGGTATAGACTTGTAGAAACTAGACCAAGAAACGATAGTTGAAATCTAGATTCTATACGAGGGAAATTGGGTTAATTAATTGATAACCAAACCTAAACGAGAGTTTGATCTAGGACCTTAATTAAACCATTATCCCTGCATAATTATCAACTGAATTAAATCAATTTGCATTCACATTGCTAATCCTAGTGGGCCGCTGAGTGAATCAGCGAGGTTGTCTATGCCCGCCAAGTAGCCAGCGACCAGTCTAATAGGTTAGAGACCTAAGTTCTTTTAGCGGGCCGCTACGAGAGTCAGCGGGCGGCTGAAACTGGGACTAAGAAGAAGTGTTAGCAACCATAAACCCTAGAATTACGTGACTTGTTGAATCTCTCTCATTAATTCTTGTTTTGACTTCGAAACTAGACTTAAGATTTAGGCCCACCCACCAACAATTCTTGAATTCTTAAGAGTTGAATCGTCTAACTAGTTTAATAAAGTAAAAGACTAATATTCCAACACCGTCCCTGTGGATTCGACCCTCAAGCTGTTCTACAAACGATTAGATCGGTAGACACGAGGTTTTTATTTTGAGACTTGGTTTTCCCATCGATCATACTCCTCAGGTGTTAGTACTTTATCAAGATGATATTCTAATTTTTATTCATTGTACCTTCCGATAGCTTTCCTGAAGGTCAACTTAAGCTTCTCACAAGCGCTCTTCTGCTGTCTCTCTTGAAGGTTGCTATCTCCTCCTACCAGGTTAGTTTGCTTCTCTATTTTCTTAACGAATGACTTGTGAGGCTTGTTTCTGATGGCATGTTCCTGTTGTAGCCTTATGGATTTGGCATGATTAAGCTCACATCATGTGTTGTGGGGTTTCATTTACTTTTTGTGTTGCAAAGCCGCCATAAATTTCTAATTTTCTTGTTGGATTTTTGGATATTTTTTCTAGAATTTTTGCCTTTCATTTGATTTTTTCCCTCAATTTTCAAAGTCCATGAGCTCGTTTATCATTTATGGGTTTTATCAAAATTCCATGAATTTATGATCATATTTTGGGGTTCAACATATACATACCATGTACACAAGTGAATATTCGGGGATTATGTCTATTGACTTTTCTTTGCAACTCAATTAAAAAATAAAATATAACAAATACCATTAATAGTCATAGAGAAGTATGAAACATGGTGTATAATAATTATATTTCTTACAATGATGCATTATGTGTGAAATATGAAAGAATTCATTTTTTTCCTTTTAATTTACTCCAATGACTAAAAATGTACTCAATTAGTAATCTTTGCAAAACCAATAATAAAATTATTTTTCTGGACATATCTATTAGAAATATTCATATATTGAGTCACACATATAGAAACTTTTGAAAAATAAAATCTCCATAATATAAAAAATTTATAGTTCATCTAATTAATCATGTAATCCTCATTTGAAGTGTCAGGTCATGTATCATGTCAATTTAATGCCTCACATTTTTTGTCTCGAGACCTAACCTTTTAACAAATGAGTTGAATGATTCATGCATTTTGCATTAACCCTTAATCTTGTGCCTATATGTTTGGCACGGAAATAATAAGAGACATAACTTATGAAGTATAACTTCTTATGCCAAGTTATGTTATCTTAATGAAACATAATTATTTTCATTTGGTTACGCGTAAGGAATAAAAAAGACAATATTATTATGACTAGCATCATCTTCATCGACATGGTAATAATAACAGCAACGGCGACGACAACAACAACAACTATAATAGTTACAATGTCATAGTAATAACAATTTTAGTTATAACAAATAAAAATATATTAATTAAGATAGTAATAATTATGTTCATGATAACACTAGTCAAACAATAAACAACAACAATTATTTACTATATAACTTTTAAAATTAATCACAATAAGAAACAAATAATTTAACTGAGCATAATTTATTCTACCTCAATTGATGGTGTAACTTAAGCTTCCATAAAAATTAAATTATAGTGAATTATTCATTTAACGTATTATCATATCGGGGGTGATAAGGATCATCCCTGATATTCATCATCCCCACCATCCCTTGTATTTAATAATGTGTTTTCTATTTTGGGCAAGGAGTATCCACACGTTTTTCAAAAATAGAAATCCAATACTCATCTTCTGTTTCGCTTCCCTCCCCCGGAATTTCTTAAGGCCATACTTCTAACACGGAGCAACTTGACTTCAACAGTTAATATATATAACTATAATAGTTACGATATTAACTTCAACGGTTATAAATATTAACTTTAACAGTTACGATATAAGCTTCAATAGTTATATATATTAACTTCAACAGTTATGATATTAACTTCAACAGTTAGAATATTAACCTCAACATTTGCATATGTTAACATTTAATATATATAAATAGAATAATTACTTATATTAACTTCAACAGTTAGGATATTAACCTCAACAGTTGCATATATTAACATTTAATATATATAAATAGAATAATTACTTATATTAACTTCAATAGTTATATATATCAACTTCAACAGTTATGTATATTAACTTCAATAGAGGGACTGGATAATTAATGATACTTAATATGTAACGGTTGAAGTTGATATGTAATTGTTGAAGTTACATATTAAGGAGGAGCGAAGCACAAGGGTGGGGAACGGGAGCGAAGAAGAAGGCGCGGGGATACGCGTGGATGATCTTTGCCAAAAATAGAAAACGCGTTATCATCCCTATCATCCCCTGGAATCCTCATTAATTAACTAGCTTCCTCATTAATAGAAGTCCAGGAATGATGGGATGATAAAATATTGGAGATAGTCTTAAGCAATTTCGATTATCATATTGGTTTAAGTATAGAATAAGGAGCTCATTCTTTACTTATGATTCTATTTAACACATTTTGAAAGAGGAACTTTAATAGGACTTGTTAGCATGACTACGTTTAGACGATACTTGACGATTGATAAATTTGGACCATGTGACTATGCCTTGGAAAAGAGTAATATTTTTTTAAAATATTCGAACCGTATTCGTATCTGATAATATCCGAACCGTATTCGTATCTGTTTAATATTCGAACCGCATCCGAACGCATCCGTATTCGTATCTGTATCCAAAAAAATATATGGATTCGAATATGGGAAGACCAACATCCGCTTCGTATATGATCCGTTTTCTTCCCTACTTATTGTAGCTATAAAGTTTTGCACAGATTTTTAATTTTAAGCATTTGAAACGGATTATTACAGTACTGAACTTTCAGATTATGGATAAAAATTACGTTAATAATTTTATATTAAAAGGTCGCAAGTTCGAAATCCGAATAGAGAATCTTTCATAGATATTTAATTTAAAAATAAATTGGGCGACTTACACCCTAATTTATCTTCAAAAAATAATTTCATATTTGTGCAAGCTGTTTGATGGACAGTCTAAATTGTACGACATAGCTTTATGACGGGAAAACTATGATGCTGGTCTATGAATGTTAGCAGAAAGGATGTTTCAGGCCATTTTGAACAAACCTGGAGTACCCAGGGATTTGAGAATGACAGAAATCATATTTCCCATAATACGAGGACTATCAACATACCTAAATTGTAATAACTGCGGTCCACAAGAAAGATAAAAAAAATGATTACTTTAAACAGAAAAAATATATTGGCTGCGCAAGAATGGTTTCATAGGTACTGATTGGGACTAAGCTTGGAACAGGTTGGGTACAAAATTTGTTAGGAGTTTGTACTGCTCATTCTTTATTGTTTTGTACCAGTTACTGTTAGTACCAAAATTCTTTACGGAAATTTGAGTTATGTTATAATATTTTTTGCATTATTTTTTTTCTTTTTATTAATGATAATTTATCGGTTTCGCCTGTCCTCAAAGAAAACATAAAATTTTATTGGACAAAGGGTGGGGGTGGGTGATTATAAGCAGATGTTCCAAAAGCTCGATCTCAATGAACAACAATATTACTACACCTCAGAACACCTGAGGATGGAATTGATGATAAGAGAACTACTGGAATGATAGTTTTTATCAGGACAAAAAAAAAAAAAGAATAAAGAAAATAAAAAATCGCTGAAGCACTGAACAGGTGCGTCAGTGAAAAAAAAAAGAAAAAAGAAAACTGCCTCCAACTTGAGGATAGAGAGATCAGTAAAGGCCCAAAAATTTCCACCAAAAGCTACCAACTACCACCCAGATCAGCGCATTAAGCACAGCTGATATAAATCCTAGTTTGAACACATCAGGCAGCTCCACATATCCGGCTGTAACCCAAAAAACAAAACATATATTACATCACACATATCTTGGGGTACGGCATTTGCAAGTACATCATATACAATAGAAATGCTTGTTATCTTATAAGATGAAATGAGGTGTAACTATTTGAGGGCTTTGATGAAAGACAAGGGACAAAAACACAGCAAAACTACAATAGAGAATCGGGTTGCTGGTCCAAATAGAAAGCAATAAACTAATTTAAGTGTATATCCAATTTGCATCTCAAACTAGAAAACCACTAAAGCAGTTGATATCACTATGACCACCAGTCAGATACTCATTAAAATTGTGTGTTCAGTTGGATTTTTGAAGTGTACTGAAGCTGAAAAAGAAAACACGTACCTCCATAATACACTGCAGCCTGCCCGCTACTATAATGAGTAAGCGCACCAAAAAGGTTAGTGTTGAATGCAAGAGCAAGAGCAGATAGAACTCCTGGGACACCAGAGGCCAGGTGCATGGCCAAAAATGCTGAGTACAAGGCCCCCACATGGCCTGTCTGGCTAGCAAACACATAATGCAAGAAAAAATATGAAGCCTGAAGCACGCCAAATGCAGCAGGCCAGCTGAGGGAGAAAGATGCCAGGAACTTGGCAACACAGCTAGACATCCAAGAGACGATGCCAAGGTTGGTGAGCTGCCCGGCCATGCCAACAAGCACAGCAAACCAGGCCAGTGTGTCCCAGGCTGACTTTTCACTTAGGCAATCATCCCAGTTTAACACACCTAACAGGAGGAGGATGGAGAGACCCAACATTGCAGCCACTACGCTTGGCACACCTATAGCATCCCTGTAAATGTACATGAGAATGGATTATTAATTTACTTAAATGGTCATACTCATACCCCAACTTATTATTATTGCTATTATTATCACTATTGATGATATTCATTATCTTTATTATTATTATCCTTTTCCTTTGATTTTGATGACTCTGACTTGGTTGGGTTTCATTTCTAGCCTAACCCAACATGTGTGGGACTAAAGGCATTGTTGTCGTTGTTAGCCATACTGCATAAAAGCCCATACTTCAGGACAAAATTCACACAATAACTGATATTTAGTGGCATTTAGTAATGACATTGCTTATCGATGTTTAAGGTGCCAAAAATATTGCATAGTTGTGAATATTACCCAACCTTTAGATAAATTCTGATGGTAGGCCACATCCATATAGAGGAAGGATTCAATCAAAACGCTTTGACCGGAGTTCTGGTTAAGCCCCGTTAGATCGCAATATTGAAAGTTCAAATGACCGATCCAAACCGTCAAATATGATCTCCATATTGAAATTTCCTTGCCAACTAATTTTTTCATTTTTTTGAAATTTTTAAGTATTTTTTTCGGATTTTTAAAAACAACAGTTTTTGTAGGGTTCAAAACAAATTAGATTAATGATTTTCTAAAATCCGAAAAAAATACTTAGAAATTTCAAAAAAATGAAAAAATTAGTCGGCAAGGAGATCATATTTGACGGTTTGGATCGGTCATTTGAACTTTCAATATTGAGATCTGACGGGGTTTAACCGGGACTTCGGTCAAAGCGCTTTGATTGAAAGCTTTCTCCATCCATATATATTGACAGTTTTTACTCAACTCTTGTGATTATTAGTTTATTCGTGTTGTACTGAGACCTTGCCAATAAACTATTGATATTATGAGAAAGCCTTCAATCAAAGCACTTTGACCGGAGTCTCAGTTAAACCCCGTCGGTTCTCAATTTTGAAAGTTCAAACGACCGATCCGAACCGTCAAATATGATCTTCATATTGAAATCTCCTTGCCGACCAAAATTTTCATTTTTTGAATTTTTTAAGTATTTTTTTCGGATTTTCAAAAACAGCAATTTTTGTAGGGTTCAGAACAAATTAGATTAACGATTTTTTAAAATCCGAAAAAAATACTTAAAAAATTCAAAAAAAAAAAATTTTGGTCGGCAAGGAGATTTCAATATGAAGATCATATTTGACGGTTCGTATCGGTCGTTTGAACTTTCAAAATTGAGAACCGACGGGGTTTAACTGAGACTCCGGTCAAAGCGCTTTGATTGAATCCATTCTCTGATATTATACCCTATGTATGTTAAAATTAGATTGAAATGTATTGTCAGGGGCACCATAGAAGTCACGAGAAAAAAAACAAAAGACTAGCAAATATTTGAGATGTATTAATGTTCCAATAATTACCCACAGGTAAGAACTAGATTTAGGATTACTAAAAAATAATATGTAACAGCCTTTTCTGGTATCGTTATATTTGTCGTGGCTTATTATTGTAGGATTAAGTTCAGTCTCTAGTCTCTCTACCCAAATAGACCTCTGATCCTCTAATAGCATAGGAAGATTGCTACAATACCTCTGAAGACAGATCAAGAACCAGTAGAAATTAATTAATGCAGCCCTTGTAACGATATAATACCAGAGTCCATTAAAAAAGGTTGACAAATGGACTTACCCAAAGACCCATAGAGAAACAGCAAGAAGCATCGTTCCAATCATGACCCACTCATTCTTGGTAACAGGTCCCATCTGCTCGAGCTTTTTAGCTGCCAAAGCAGGTGCTTCAGGTGTGTCCTTTGTTTCAGGTGGGAAAATTTTGTATAATACGAAGGGGATAGCTATAAGAGATACAATAGCTGGTAAACTGGCAGCCTTGAACCAGGATACCCATGGGTTTGTCATGTGTACACCCAGTTCTTCTGCCAATTTAAGACATAAAAGATTTTGAGCTGCTGCAGTGAGAAAAAGGGCACTAGAATTTCCAGCGGACTGCGAATTTAGAAAAGAAAAAAAAAATTGTAGCAGACACTTGTTAGTAACTTAGTATAGTGATACGTAAAGGACTATGACTACGAATTACAGAGTACAGAAACTATTAGCTGCAGAAACATCAAAGGGTTGATGGTAAATTAATTTATCCTTGAAGTTTGAACTGAGAAAACTGATTTGGTCCATGAATTTCAAATGTGCCATGATGGCTATAGATTCCTAGAGTTTCTATTTTGTCCTTCCCTTAGATCGCATTAGAATAAGTAATTGCAACCAAAAAGCAATAAATGCCCAGACATACTTTACAGATAAGATTAAGTTGGGTGCATTCTCGCAAAATTTGTCTTCGACAAACTTTTCATATATTATTATCAATTCCGCACTTTGGTCATCCAAAGACTTGAAGTTGCTAACTTGGGATGCAACTTGTACAACTTTAGTTTAATTCCAGAACCATGTAAAAGGACTGAACTCGGTGCTAACAAGGAATCATTTTAGTAAACAATTAAATGATGCATAACATAAATGCTAACAGGATTTCCATCTTTATTTTGGGTGAAAGATCACCAAGCAATATGATTTGGAATGTTCAAGGATAAAAAACAAGGGAGCTTTAAAATTTTGAGGAACAAAACATGCGTGGCATTGTACAGGCCCTGTGTTTACTCTTTCTATTTGAGAATACTTCATTAGATAAAGAAATGATGTGAAAATAACAAGATTAACATTTTTAATTAAACTTTTTAACAATTTTACACAAGTCAATTATTAGAGCTCAAGTAGCCATTTACATGTTATCTGAAAAAAATCGTGTCATCAAAATGAAACTGTTGCAGATTTTGAATATAGACCATCTTGTAGAAAAATAATAGCAGTGAGTAAGAACTGAAATCCAGTGCTACATGGATAAAGCTCCATTCACCAAAAAACAATGTACAAGTAACAATTTCAGACACACAATAAGCCTATAAATTTATGGTGTCCCAGTAAGCCTATACCCCTAACATCCATAGATAAAAGTTGAAGTCACCTTAGCTCATTTTTCTATCAGGTGTTTGGTGTTTCGATTAACTTACGATTACACCAACATCTATTGTCAACTTAAAAAGGTATTTCATATTCCTCATACGAAGGTTCTTTCATAAAGAAAGTTGTTGTTGAGCAAATTGTAAGTATCTCAATTTCAAATCCTGAAGTTACTGTAGGTAAAGCTCAAATCGCAACGGCTCAGATTACTGTTCTCTTGCGATGGATTTAATCTGGGTCCTTCATCTCCGCCCAAGCTTCCGTACCTCTACAACGCTTTGTTCTAGGTTTTTTGCTCGCTCTCTTCATTGCTTCTGTGGAGTTTTGCTCTGGCGATCCTCTATTTCGATACTTGGAGATATTCACATCGCTTTTTTCTTCTCTCTCTCGCCGCACCAGATCCCTTCACTCCTCTCTTTGGATCCTTCTCGATCACTCTCTCACTTCCCTGGACAGAAATCAAACGAATGAAACCTAGAAAAATTGCCGATCTAGAGTGATTGGGAGAGACCTATCGGCGGCGGCTGGGACGATGCCGGTGTTCTTTCCATCTCTCTGTGCTTTCTCGGCCTCTTCCCCGAGGTCTTCTGTCTTATCTTCTATTGTGGTTTTTCTTTTCGTTCCCTGTTTGCGCTAGAATAAAAGTACAGATCATGAAACTTAGAAGATCAGTTGGTACGAGGTTCCTCTAGAAAATTTAAGTTCTTTCGTCTTGCTTTTTTACAGCATTTTGTTATCATTTTTGTTTGATTTTGCAAGATTCTTCCTTTGCTCGTCAGATTTGACGTGGTTGGAGAATCGGTTTTTATGAGGGTTTTTTTCTGTAGGATTGACGCACGTTTTCTTCTTTCTGTTTTTGTTATTTGGAAAATTCTTCATCTTCTCATTGTTTCAAGTGTTGTACAACTATTGTGAGGTGAATTGCAATTTAGAAAAAAAAACAGACAAAAATGCTTTAATTGTATTGGTCCTTCACTTTGGTTTGTTTCAAAACTATGGCATGTAACTTTTTTCTCATTGTATCAGGTAATTCACGCCTTGGCAATATTATGGAGATTTTGGCTACTTCTCGATCAAGTTTGGCCTAAAGAATTTGAACATGTGTGTTAAGGCAAGTGCTTCTTTAATTATCTAAGGCCTTGATCAAAATTCTGCTTTTTTAAGAAATTTTTTATCAAAGTGAACAGATTTTTGTCATTTAGTCCGAATTTCCATATAATTAAATCCAACAAAATCCTGCAAAATCAATTCAATTGAAATGAAATGAAATGACATCCCATGTAAAAATAAAAATATTTGATCAGGGCCTAAGGCTCTAAAGCTAACTTTTAATGATGCCATATTTTTAGGGGGCCACATTGTTAGGCATCAATAAAGTTGTGATACCTTTAGTGATAAAACTTTCACAAGTGACAGTCATAGTTATCGTAATTTAGGTCATTCATTTGTGAAGTTATGTGGTTTTTCATTTTCTACTTTAACTCATGTCAAATCATACAAACTAAATTATCCTGTGTATAAGGGAAGCCTTCATTAATCGGTCCACTGAAATAGGCAAATTTTCGGTGTTTTCATCTGTTCTATTAGAAACACTTTTTTTGTGTTTTGATTTCTACATCTTTTGGGTAGTTATTTTATGTGTTGTATTTGAGGATTTTCAGTCTTTCTTAGCGAATTTGCTCAAGTTTTTCTTATTTTCTGTACATTTTGTCAGCTATTAGGTATGGCACTTTTCACATTACACATGGTCTGTTGATTCTGTCATGGCAAGGCTGGGCAGTGAGGTGATGTTTTCTCAGGTATGTAATTTTACTCCTAAATAGAAGAAAAAAAATAAAATACTGCTCTCTTGATTCGAAAAAATTTTGATGGTTTCATTGTATTATTTCGCGATTCCACTTGATTTTGGCATGATTTCTTTAGCTTTTGTCTTCTTTGCAGGTTGCGCAGTTGGCTGTTTGGGCATTTGCTTTCAGGTTAGTTCCTCTTCCCTTTTCCCTTCTTTTTTGGTGAGTTTTGTTTTGAGTATCTATTTTTTAGTTGTCAAATATACTATAGACTTAATGTGTTGCTGCTCTTTTTGCTCTTAGTAGTGCTTCTTCCCATTCTTGGCTGCCCTATTTTTTTATAGAATCTATTTTGATCACTTCTCTTTCAAAACCTAGCCATTTATACTTACGGAATTTAAAAACTTGCATTTGCTTATATTCAGAAAAGAACGTTCAAATATTGTTCCATCTCGAAGTTTTTCATATATTCTGCAGTTGAGAATGAGTTATTTTCTTTTATTTATTTATTATTTTAAAAGAGCAACACAAAGAAGAAAGGCTAAGAGAATTGTGCTGCTCTTTTAGTAGGGAGTGGTGGTCAATTCTCTAGATTTGTTTCTCACTGATATTATCTTTCGCTCAATAGAAATGTTTGAGTCTCATTTTCGTTATGGACTGGTATGTGTAGTCAGAGATTTGGCACAAATTATGCTATGCTATTTTTGCTTAGTATTGATTCTTCATATCTGTTCTAGCAATAAATATGTTGTAGGGTCTTCTATACAAATTTCCTATACAACCAATATCCACGTCAACTTTCCAGGAAGCTTGGCACTCAATTCTCATATATAAAGTGACTGGAGCATAAAATCCTTAGGGATAGTGAAGTTCAAAGATGTAATGACGGGTAAAATTGTGTTGCAACATTCTACATTGGACTATAAAATAATGGTTGGGTGGATGTATGATCCTGATCAAAGATTTTAGCCACATATGCAAAGTCCAATTGTATTATAACTTTATAAGCTTTAAATCTAATATAGATAAAATATTTATGTTTCACATGTTAAAATGAAATAGTATCTCAATTATTTTTCTAATTTTAGCAATCAGAATGATTAATTTAATGGTAACTTTGTTTCTGTAACCAGAAGCTTACAGCATTGTTATTTTTATAAATAGTGTTAGATTGAAATCAGGTATTTATCAAACTCAACTAGCTTTTTTCTACTAATTTCCTTGCATTTAAGCCTTCCTTTAAATTTTCTATATGCCATCTTTGTGATGAGGTTTCCAGATAGCAAAGGACCTATTCATTTTTCAATTTCACTTATTTTACAAATATGAGTCACAATATCTGTAGTTTTCTAACCTGAAATGTCTTGCGTTTTGTGTTGTAATCTTTATACTATTTATTTAGATCTGAATTTTATCTTTTTGGTTAAGTAAAAGAGATTAAGCAAATTATATCTGACAAGGCATGTGTGCTGGTACATTTTACATATACCTTCCATGCTGCTTTGGTCTATACCTTTTGTGGTTTGTTTTATTTCTCACTAAAAGTTGCGGTCTACTTAATTATGAGAAAAAGGTATTTGTAGATTGCCAAGGCTTCAATGATTATTTTAGTAAAATGGTATTATCAGAAAAAGGTATTCTGAGAAAAAGTTGCGCTCTACTGATTTTTTTTTTCATCTCTAAAACCTATTTGATAACTATAGTTGCTTTAGAACGATAGTGACGGATTTGATTGATCTGTGTAATTTTTTTTTATTTGCACTTCATCTAGAGAGGAACTTAACTGCTGAGAAACTTAAGTTGGGTATCTATCTATACAAATCAAAAGGGCTTTTTATTTTTTCGTGTTTCGGTTTTAAATCAATCTTTGTTTTATATTTATCTATATACTTTGAATAAGCTGCTCCTATAATTTTGTTCTTTTGGAATTTTTAATGGCATGTGGCAGTGAGTTCAAAGATCAGCGAGGAAAGACGGATGCTTTGGCCAAATGGGGACCCAACATCCATTGTAAGTTCTATTGTGTTTTGCATTATTTTATCTCATTGTACTCCATTATTTTCTCTTACTAGACCTTTAGTTCCTTTTACTGTACCAAATTAGTTGTTAGTTAGATTGCACCTATCAAGAATGTTGTAATAATGCAACTCTAGGCTGAAAAATACAATTAGTTATTCCATTTTGTTTCTTTTCATTTTATCTGGTTATTTCGTGTTATAGCAAACTAAGTGATTTTTTATTTTCCTTTGGTATGTCTTCGATTGTATTATATTTTATTTTGCAATGTTTTTTTTCCCAATTTTATCTCGGTGCAGTGAAGTATAAATTAGACATACAAAGGAATGTTTAAAATTATCAGAGAGATCTCAAATAATAACTATAGATGTTGCTATTTGAAATAATAATTATAGGTGGTGTCTTCATTTTCAGGTGTTAATAAATGTTACCTAAATTATAGGTCGTACCTTTCTTAGTTAAAAGAAGTCCAACTTAAGTCTAACTTTCATCGCGCGAAGCGCGATGTAATAGCTAGTTTTGATAAAAACTAATATTCTTAAATTGAGGAAAAACATTAGTGAGCTGAAAATTCCAAATTATTTGACTACGTTTGGAAAAAAAGGCAAACCTGGAATTGAGATTGAACCAAGTAAGAGCCAAGTTTCTTAGCTGACGGGTCCCCTGGTTTGCTACCAGCAGAAAGTGACAGTGACTTAATAATTGGGAGAAAGACGCCACCAGCTCTTGCAGTGGTACTAGGCATAGCAGGCGCAATTAATACCTCACTAAATGTTAGACCATAAGACAAACCAAGCGTGCTCTTCCCCAGCCATTTCACAAAATAGGTGGCAATTCTGTCTCCTAAACCTGTCTTGACAAATCCCCTTGCGAAGAAAAAGGAGATGACTATGAGCCATATAACCTGAAATAACCCCATTTGATGAATCTTTGTTAGATTATCACAAGTTTGATGGATTGTGGTTGATTTATATGTTACTCAATGCCCATCATTCACTTGTTTTTCTGCTACCACAATTTTGTCAATTACTCAGTTTGAATTTTCCTCGGCGTCTACTAAGGGTTTTATCTGTTTTTATTCCAGACTCAGATTGCAGTACACTGTTTTTCCAGTCCTGGACGTTCCAATTTATAACAAACATGAAGCAGGATTGGTCTGGTAGTGTATATTCCAGGCATGAAAAGAAGGTTCTGTAATCTGAGTCGGGGATAACAGTAAAAATAAGACCACGTACTAATGAACATATGATTGATCAGTTAATGACAGGAATTAAGATTCTTATTCCTAACATCATTCAGACATTTTGTCATCCAGTCAGAATTGTAGGCACTTGATAGCTTGACAAAACATTACTGCAATTCCAATAAATGACTAGACATTTCAATTCGTGGCATTAGTAGAATTACCTCATTGGTGAAAGCAGAGAAGGCAGCAGAGAAGGAAAGAGTCTTTGTCAGTACAGATGCAGTGAGCCCGATAAAAGCCCAGGCTCCAACCGGCAACGGGCTGAGCACGAGCCCGGAAATGGTAGAAAGAAATATGGCAAGTAATTGCCAAGCCTGCAGCGTCACCTCAACAGGCTTCGGTATCAAAAATCGAACTGCGAGACCAATACCAACCGATATAACCAAGGGGATCAGTTTCGCACCAGAAGGCGCCTCCTTTAATTGAGGTTTAGGGTTCGATGGCGGAGGCGTGGAGGCGGAAGCGCGGATTGGAGGGAGTGGGGAATTGACGCGACGACGAAGGGAAGGGAGGGTAATGGAGTGGAGAGGCATGCGATGGCGGATAGAGGTGGAGGTGGAGGTGGAGGCGGAGATGGAGAAGGAAGGAGAGAGGCGGAGGGATCGGCGAGGAAGGGAAGAGAGGTGGGAGAGAGGAGAAGGGAGGGATCGGGATATAGCCACGCTCTCCATTTGAAAGAGCGGAGTGCACGAAGAAGGGGAGGGAGGGAAGGAAGGAGAGGTTATGGCGAGTAGAGAGTGTGCTTACGGAAAGGAGAAGTCATGTGGGCCCCTGGTATCTCCACCACGTGGTATTTTATTTTCTATGAACCGGGCTTTTACTTTTTATATACACTGTTAGGAGGTGTTTCATGAAGGGTCCCATGCTGAGGTGATAATGTGAAGTGGGTCTTTTTGAACGGAATGAACCGGGTTGTAATGATAGTTTGTGGTGTAAAAAGCGGTCAGGCCCCCGCATCTGAACCTAGCCAACAGTTACTTGACACGTGTATAGAAAGCCGTATAGGAGGAGTCTCTGTGGGCGTCGAGTTAAATATTACTGGCAGTGGCAGAGGAGGAGAAAAAAATGAAGACGAATTGTTGTATACGGTATTCAACTTACGTGAAAGAACATACGTAAAATTTTAGAACTCTATAACTCGACGGAAGCAACTAAGCAAGACGAGAAAATGACTCGCGCTTGAGCCAGTATTATTTTCGAATATAAGATTTTCAACTTTTTCGTTCTAAAAACAATCAAATAAAGAATTATTTGATTTCATTTTATTAATTTCATTCGAATCCCCAAATGCACACTTCGATAAATAGGAAAGAACTTTTATCTAAGGCTCCGTTTGGATGTGTGCAAAAATAAAGAAATAGCTTCTTTCTACTCTCAAATTTATTATAAACAATCCAAACTCTTCACAAAATTACACACTTTCCAATACTTCTTTCCTTATTCCTCTTATTCCCACGTCATCCAAACGAAGCCTAAATTATTAAAAGAAAACACTTACCATTTAAGGCTTTTAAAGTATTATAATTTGAATTACCTTAAAAATATACTCTTGTCTGAATTATAATATACATATTGTTGCAAGCGAAATATAGACTCATCTCAACTAAAGTGAACACTTTTTTTCTAAAATGTATCCAGATCAATATTCGCTACTGGTCTGTCCTGGAGGATATGAATTGCTGTATGAAGCCGTGAATATTCGCTACACTAATGATTAACCAGAGTCGGCGCAGAGGATTCAGCCATCCTTTCCCTCCATGATGTCCAATTTTTTTTTTTTCGATTCGTCCCACACCCATAATTCATTAATTCTATAATTTCTGGCCGCCGCAAAACCCTACAAAACCTCAGCGCGGCTTCCCTCCCTAATCCCTGCGTAAATATCCTCGAACTAATTCCTTGCAGCGTCTCTAGCAAAACCCTAATTTCGCTTCCTTCCAAGCAGAAAGCCTTGAGGGCTGGAGAAACTTCAAACTAGTTAAGTGGCGACTCTGATAGGTTCAGCGACTCAGCGCTTTGCCTCCATGGCACTACAATTCGAGGTCCGGTTACAAAACAAAGAGTAGGATTGGGGATATTAGAAAGGATATGTCTTGTTAGAAATTAGAAATCAATGCCCAAAAAAAAGTTTGTTTTCCTTGGCACCTCGGCAGCCTATCAAACCAAATTATGGGAGGTTGATCAAGCCAAATTATTGGACAATTTTGCATTCTCATAATATATGTATATGTACAAATATAAAATATTAGCTGGACAATCAAATAATAAAGTATGTTTGTCCCTTTTATTAAACAACTTTCGGTTGTGTTATTTTCGAACTTCTCAATATGGGGCTTCCTCGATGGTCTTGGTATTCAGTTGCATAGTATCGATGCCCGATTAATGGCTGTTTTTTAACAGTGCAGTCTCATTGAATTTTCTACCAGCCTCCCAGGTTATAGAGTGGAGCAGAGATACTAAATTTCACGGTTTCTTGTCTGGCCATTCCCTTGTTGCTTAGGAAATAGGAATTTTTCTTAGTACTATACCTGGATGGAGAACAGCTGATTAGATGCTTTGACCAATTTGTTGTTCCAGTCTGTGAAATTTTTCTATAAACACAATTTGTACAGGGCTTAAAGCACATGCCCTCCTTAAAAGCAGTTTAAACATTCTACTTGGCTCTTTTTTGCAAAAATGGTAAAAAAAAATTGGTTGTCAGTAAGCTGCTTCCATTTTTCTCGTTCCTTAGATAATGAGGAGCTTGTTGGTGCTTGCAGGTTGTGGGAAGGTTCAATCGAGCACGCGCTTCTAAATTAACATTGCCTCACTATGTTGTTCAAACCCCTATGTTCATGCCTGTGGGAACTCAAGGTTCATTTGAATTCTTATTTTTAGTTTTTCCCTTGTAAACTTTTTGGGTTTCAATTACCCCCTATGTTCACGCGCTTCTAATTCTTATTTTGAGCCAGATTCTATTTAAACCAGTTAATTACCCCCAAATGTTAAGCTGTTGACTGGTTCTTTGGGTTTCAATTATTCTTAATACTACCACTCACATGTTATGGTTTGTTCTGATTCGGGGTTTATCTGGTGCAAGATATTAATGAGATGGAATATGTTATGACACAGCACTAGTGGATCTGAACTCAGAACCCTTTTGTACTATGTTAATTGTCCGGTTGCGCTTTAGATTTCAACTTTTAGAATATGCTGTCAATGTGGTTTTTATATTTTTTTATGCTCCTTTTCTGAAATTTCCTTTAGGTACCATCAAAGGTCTCACCAATAGACAGTTGGAGGATATAGGCTGTCAAATTATCCTAGGAAATACTTACCATCTCGCACTCAGGCCTGGAGCTGAATTAATAGATGAATTAGGAGGCCTCCACAAATTTATGAACTGGAAAAGAGGATTGCTTACCGATTCGGGTGGTTTTCAAATGGTAAGAAAATGTGATTTCGTTTGGTGGCTTGAACCAATGAGTCTTTGTCATATGTTATTAGTTCTAATGCTTATTCGTATCAAAGGTTTCACCAGAAATTGTTGTCTTGTTTTTATATTTTTGCTACTTTATTTGATATCCAGGTTTCCTTGTTACACTTAGCTGATATTACGGAAGAAGGTGTTACATTTCAGGTAATTCTGTTTAAATATGTGTCGACTTAAAGTACTTTAGTACTTAAATAGTTATATTTTCCAATAAACCAGCGAGTCCTTTTGGGCTAGGAAGGGAACTTGTTTTTTTTTTCTTATGGGGGGGGGGGGTTGAAAAGCCTAAATTAGTGGCTTTTGGTCATTGGCTAATAAAGTTTTGAAATGGGTAAAGATCAAATAAATAACTGACTACAATATTGATATCACTTTTGTAAAACATTACCAAATAATTAGCTAATTACTGTATGCCAATTTAAAAATTATATGGTCTGCATTATATTGAGATTTTATTCTTCACTCCTTTGAATGTGTTAATCTTAGTCCATTTTTTTGGTCTCATTTTGTTTTTGTTTCCTTTCATGACCTCAATACATTGTCATTAGTCTCCTGTTGATGGGAAACCTATGCTTCTTACGCCTGAAGAGTCGATTCAGATTCAAGTAATTATTATTTTTTTTTCAAATTTTCCAATATTATATTAGGCAAGATTACAATTATACCCCATAATTGGGACATAAAAGTAATTGGTTTTCCTAAAGGAAAACACATGTCAAGGGTGCACACCTGAGTAATTTTACTTGTGTACCTGAGCCCACTACAGCTGCCATTATCAATCTCTGAGTTCTCTCTTAGAATTGCTACCCTTCCTGATTGAGCACTAGGTTCTAATTGGAAAGAAGAAAAATACTTGTGGTGTTGGTAGTATTTATGATAGATTCCTAGATCATGCATGGCTTGGGTTTCTATAACTTAATTTATTCATGATCCCTATCTTTGTGTATCACAAAAGCTGCAACTGCAATTGTTGTGGCTAAAAATTCAATTTTGGATATAGATGTTGGCTTTCCCTAAAATTGCATTATGGCAGGTGACAGGTCTGAAACAAACAGGAATGGAAAATGTTTCTAATATCTACTCTTCCAGCAGTAAAAGCTTGGTAATCATATATTTTAGTGCTCATGGATTTGATAATCTAATTTGTTGTTGTGATTGCTTTATGTAGAATAAAATTGGGGCTGATATAATAATGGCCCTTGATGATGTTGTGAGAACTACTATTACTGGCCCAAGAATTGAGGAGGCCATGTATCGCACACTACGATGGATGGACAGGTGCATAGCCGGTATGATCTTATCTTTATTAGTCTCCTTTTGTCGTATTTCTTTTTGGTGAAGGTTTAGTGGTTCATGTTTGTAAATCACACTTTAACCTGACCTGTTCAATTTGTATTTGATTATTGAAGTTTAGCTCACAAGAGACCTGATGCACAGAACTTGTTCGGCATTGTCCAAGGAGGACTAGATCCAGTTCTTAGGTAAGCACATAACAATCCCTTGAATATATCATATGTGTGGATGGTTGGGAAAATTAAGCTTCAAACCAACAAAAATTAGGTGGAAACATTGTTTAATATTACAGCAACTTTCTACCCTCCCCTATCCTCTTACTTTCAATAATGGAGTTTTAGTACAGGTTTTAGGAGTTTGTGTATGGTGGTCGACTCCCCTCCCTTTCTCAATTACATACCCCTTTGTTTTCTCAAGTAATGAGGAAGCAACAAGGTGTTGGAACTGGTCTAACTGAAGGCAAATTTTCTAAAGTGGGAACTTTGCGGAGACTGTCTCAAACCCATTTTTGGTTCATGGACAATGTGTTTGAACACATTTTTACTGTCTTTTTCACACTGGATAATAAAACAATAAAGGAGAAGAATGCAATTAGAAATCAGAAAATTTTCGGCTAGGAAGTTTGTGAACAATATCTGCCAACCTCATTTTTAGTTTGCAGATGTTGTCCGTTAAGAGTAGTTGCATTTGCAGACATTGTTACCGAACCAGAAATGAGGTTCGCAGACAATGGATGCGCAACTTCCCACTTTTTAAAAAAGTGGATTGCAGGACTTCCCACTTCTTAATGATATGGATTGCGAGGTTAGATCAACTAGTTTGGTAGTCTCGCATGAACAGATATATAGAAAATGGTGCCTCGCATACTTATTTTTTTATTTTTTGTTGTTAACTTTCCATATTTGCAGAGATATATGCGTGAGGGGCTTGGTGGAACGAAATCTTCCTGGGTATATTTTCTTTTGTTAGGAGATCTTCTCTTTTCTTCAGAATTTGTAGAATACTTTACATAACTATATTAATTAAAGTCATTAACTAGTTTTCCTCTTTTGTCACAGATATGCAATCGGCGGTCTTGCAGGGGGTGAAGATAAAGATTCTTTTTGGCGTGTCGTTGCCCAGTGTACTGCTGCATTACCAGAAGATAAACCTCGCTATGTGATGGTAAGTACTTCTATTAAACTTTACCCAGCTTGTATTGGTACAAGTCCATCGATAACCAATAAAACCTATAGGTCACAAGCACAGCACCTCGAAAATACAAGTGCTTGCCTCGAAAAGGACCAAAAAAAAACCAAGATGCGAATTTGGTGAACCGTTGAATACAACCAGCAAAATCAGCTTCCTGGTACACAATATTTTCCGGTTTTTGCGGTCTTTAACCGGTTTTTCCCGGTTCAAAACCAATCTGATATTATGGTCTTTTCCTACCGGATCGAGGTCCGGTTCCCAGTTTTTTCCGGTTTTTCCAGTACCCGGTCCGGTATTAAAAACACTGGTTAAGATTTAGGTAATGATGACTGTTGCACAACTGCTAAGATATTGAATGCAACACATGATTGCCACTGTTATTTGGTTCCAATTTCCACAGGGTGTTGGATATCCACTCGACATTGTAGTATGTAGTGCTCTTGGTGCGGACATGTACGATTGCGTGTATCCCACAAGAACAGCTCGCTTTGGCACTGCCTTGGTACCAGAGGTGCCTTTTGCAAACCATTCATTTTTACACTTTTTGTTAATTTTTTTTTTGGGTAAGTATTACTGTAATCTCTCTGCACATCTAATAAGAGTACCAGTAATGAACTGTCCGGCTTTGTGGAGAACTTTCTGGCACCAAAGGCAGCAAGTGACTCGTTAAGGCTTCTTTTCTCATTCACTGCTTTTTCTTTCTCTAGGGAGTTTTGAAACTAAAACATAATGCGATGGCAAGTGATGAACGGCCAATTGATTCTACATGTTCTTGTATGGTAAGGTTCAAATTATAAAGTAAAATAAAATTTACTATTTCACAAATTGCAAAAAAATGATTGTTTTTTCATCCACTAATGGATTGCAGGTCTGTAAGAACTATACACGGGCTTACATACATTCTCTTGTCACCAGGGATGCCATGGGTTCTCAACTTCTTTCTTATCACAACTTATCATACATGATGAGGGTAAAATTAATTTATCCTTCCAGATAAATTTTGGAAACTTGTCTTTCTTGCCCTCTTAATGAGTAATGCTAGAGTCAAATGCAGTTGAGTAACTCATTTTGTAATGGTTAGATCTCTATTACGAGTTGCCAATGACCAATCCGAACCGTTCTTTGTGTTCTTGGAGACCAAATTTTATATTTTTTAGAAATTGTTTAAAATATTTCTAGAAAATCACTGTTATTGGACGATTCATGATCTTCTGATCAAGTGATTTTCTAAAAATCAGAAAAATAGTTGAAAATTTCGAAAAAAAAAAATGTAGACTTCAATGTGAAGAACACAATGAATGATTCAGATCAATCATTTGCAACTCGAGAACTGAGTAATTGTGTTTGATAGGCACCAGTGTCAAATGTGTTTGACTCTAGCATTACTTCCCTTTTTGTTTTATTATGTTCAGTATGACTCTAACATTACACCCCTTTTAATATTATTATTGTGTGCACTATTTTTTCTTCGCTTTTCCTTATTTTCAGTTAAGTAAGGACCTCCATATGTCCATTGTTGAAGGAAGATTCCCAGAGTACGTCTTGTGATTCTTTTTTTTATTTATTGTAAATATTTCAGTTTGCAAATATTAAAGAATTAATCTATGTTCTGTAGGTATGTACGGGGATTTCTGAGGACGCAGGTTTGTTTGACACTTCTCTCATAGTGTTTATTTACTGCCAGAATTTTTTTTTTCAGTACAGTTGTGCATAGCTGAAACTGTTTGGTATACTGAGCTCCAATTATCCACTGTTAATATATAGTAGATGCAGTGCCTATTAAAAATAATAAGAAAATGACTATTGCAATGCAAGGAAACTTAATGAAGCTCTGGCACTTTTTGACATATGTATCCATAAAGTATCATTTGTATTCATGAAGTTCAACACCCATTTGTTTTAAAATGTTGTGATAGAACTATTTGGCTCCTCACTGATGTTTTTATTTATAGTCAAAGGTGATATGGGATGAGTTTTGACTAGTATTATATTCTTTGTTTTCTTTGTGTGGAACCACATTGAGCCTGCTGGATATGTTTATATATTTAGGACCAAAATTGGAATATTGTAATCTTATGGATCAACATAAGGTGTGGGTGACGTTCTAGGTACTTATTGTATAATGGCTTCAGACATTGCTAGTGGTTCATAGAAGACTTTTTTTAATGTACTGACAAGACACGCTTACTGTTATTAGTTAGAAAATCAAAATGAAACTTGAATTTAAACCAAAAGAAGAAAGAACCGAGTATGAATAAAAAGTAGAACTATAGAACTTATCATATTACAATTAGTATTGACTGCAAGATAGCAGTGTTATGCAATTTTAATATTAATTGAAAATAAATGCAGTTCCCAAAGGGAGATGTGCCACAATGGGTCTGCAACGCTATGGAGGTTGCTGGGATTGACATTTCTTCTTGTTGTGCTCCAGTCCCTGTTTAACTCTCATTACATGGTGAATTTTTAACATTAGAGTTAGGTTTTTACCTGTTATAGAATTGACATTTAGAAAGCATAGGTTGTAGCATCACATGTTTTTGATTGCAACAGGCAGCCTCAATTCTTGGCACTTGTCATTTTATTGTAACATGTACCTTTTGATGATGTTATATCTGTGTATTACAAGATTGATTTAAATGTAGAATGGTGCAATTTTGTCTTCAAGTTAATTGCTCTGTTATTGCAATTCGTTTGTCGTATTCTATATTGCTGAGCTAGTCTCCAATTTGGACTAAAGATACTTAGAATATCTCAATGTTTCTTTACTTAGATTTAGATAATAGATGGTAACTCTCATATGGCAACAGTCGAAAATGCTTTACTCGGCGAAAATTACTAATGTTTTGATGAAAATGTTATGATAAAAAGTAATTAGATAAGGCTACAAAAGCTAATGGCAATGTAATGTTCATTTGAAACGGGAATTGATTTGGACACCCCGCATTTCAGTCCAAACACCCCTTAAAGACAAAATTACCCCTGGATGTTTAGTTACATATAATTACATAATTTGTCATAATCACAAGTAATCATCCACTATTGTTATAAAGCAAAATAAGATGCATACACAACGGTCTCAATGGTCCTAGAATCTAATAAGTTCTAAGTATCTTTGTATAAGATTTTTCTAAAATTAAAAGTTTCGTGAATGAATTTTGATGTAGAACAGTAGAATTGATGGTAAAAAAATTGAAAAGAAGTATAGAGGGATGTGGAGCGCAGAAAAATTGAGATAAAAAGGTGAATTTTGTCATTTTGAAAATATAGGGGTGTTCAAACTAAATTGTGGGGTGTCCAAATCAATTCCCATTTGAAACCCTTACAATATAATAAGATGTACGGAACCATGTTACTCGGATTTCAAACTTAGAAGCTATTAAGTTCAACAAGAAGAATCTTGTCTCATACCACATAAGCTATACCAAACTCCATGGTAGCAAAAATATTTGCGGCATAACGTAAGTAAACAAATTAACTACTGCCACTTAATCTTGTACAATTTATCAAAAACTCAACAAAGTTTTAGTGAAAGCACTCTTATTGCACATCAAGGGAGAGTATTCAACCTAAAACAGCCAAAACTTGTACGTACAAAGGAGTACTTGGAATAAGAACAATACTGTTACTCTGAGCTGATAGTTTTGATAGAACCATTAAGACGGCCGTTGAAATCAGAATTATATACATGTCCCATTTTTTCTTGTTTAGTATCCAAGTACCTTTTGTTCTCCTTTGTTATTGGGGTCAGCAAAGGAACCCGTTCAGCCACACTTAACCCATATCCCTTGAGCCCAACATATTTGGCAGGGTTATTAGTCATAAGCTTCATTGTTCGCACACCGAGATCTCTTAATATCTACACAAATAAAAAAGGGCATCATGAGAAGCCATTGGCTAAAAGATATTTTGCGGTACCAAGATTATACATTTTGCAAATGGTCCAAACTAAGACCAACATTTTTCCTCAAATTATTTGCAACCAGCCACAACTGTAAAATTAGTATGAAGAAACATAACTTAAAACATTTTTACAGGTTGACAATTTTATCCCTCACCTTCATCAATACCATTTTTCTTTTTTTAGTTTGCAAGCCAGCATAAAATCAAGACAAACAGATTTTGGGTCAGCAGATAACATCAACTGGTCATGAGCAAATCATTGGTTGGTTTGACCACTATTCATAGGCACTGGTCAGTTTTCCCTTGATATGGGCATTTGATTATAGCAGGGGATTGACCTGGAAATTGACCAAACATATTATAATAATGTTTGGTGCAAATATGACAAAATTTGTTGTTTACTGCTAATACATACCTGAGCACCAATACCATATTCTCTAGAATCAACTGGCAACCCTAACTCCTCATTGGCCTCCACTGTGTCAAGCCCATCATCTTGTAAATTGTATGCACGAAGTTTGTGGCCCAGTCCAATGCCCCTCCCCTCATGGCCGCGTAAATAGATTAAAACACCCCTTCCAGCCTTCTCTATCATCTCCATTGCCAAAGCTAGCTGGTTGCCACAGTCACACCTGGCTGATCCAAATATATCTCCAGTCAGACACTCAGAATGGACTCTTACTAGTATATCCTGACCATCTCCTATATCTCCCTGTCAATGAAAGAAAAGATTTTCCACAAGTATAAATATATCTGTATTTTGGTTTTACTAGAAAGAAAAGAACAATGGCCATGGTACTATTTCTCCAAGTCTTACATTTATTTAGTTTGTTTTTATAATAAGACTATGGTTTGTACCTTGACCATAGCAATATGTTCCATTCCATCGAGCAGGGAGCGGTAACAGTAGGCTTGGACTGAGCCCCATTTAAGCGGTAAAGATGCCACTGAAGCACGCTCCACCAACTTGTCTCTTTTCCTCCTATATCTGCATGGAACCAAGTGACTCGATCAAATCAGTGACGAGTCCAGATGTTTTTTAAGCCAGGGCACAATAAATACTTTACAAAATCTAATAATAATAATAATAATAATAATAATAATAATAATAATAAAAATAATAAATAAATAAATAGATAATATTTTTAACCTAATCACTGATATTAATTTGTCATGTAAAACAAAAATATAACTTTTATCTTTTTATCTTCCAAATGTGACCACAGAAAAACGAAAGGTATTAGGCCGAAAAAAATAGTTGGATAACAAGCATATCACATGACTAACCTGGTGAGGGAAAGATCATAGAGGATAACAAGCATGGAAATTTATGGTAAAATAAAATGACTAAATTATGAGAAAAAAAGAAAACAAAAATGGTAGAAGCATGGGCACCTCACCAACTCAAGCCTAGGCACCTAATCTTTTTTAGTTAAATTGCTGTGAGAACTAATAGCTAGAGTTTGATTTTTGTAAAACTAAGCCTGGGCACGTGCCCAGGCTTGCCCTTACTTGGCCTCGCCACTGGATCAAATAAAAGGTACATATTACAATACTGCATTAGTGTGCTGTTATTGTCATGGGCAGTAAAAGATTCATATCCATAGCAAAACTGATATACAACCTAGTCAACAAATTAACAAGAAAAATGTCATCAGCTGTCATGACAAGAATGGCCAACTAGTCAACACTGGTAAACTCAGATCAGTACATAACCATCATATGTTTCTAATGCTATGGCACAGAACAAAACATGAATAGATTTAAAGCCTTATCACACTACATCAGTGCACAAACCTTATCAAGTCGGCAATAGAGATTATCTTAAGATTGTGCTGCTCAGCAAATTCTCTCAGCTTTGGTAAACGTGCCATTGAACCATCATCATTGTTGACTATCTCACACAGCACAGCAACAGGTGGTAATTCTGCCAGCATGGCCAGGTCAACAGATGCCTCTGTATGTCCTGCTCTTTTTAAAACACCCCCTTCTCTGTACTTCAGTGGGAAAATATGACCAGGCCGGTTGAAGTCTTCTGGCCTTGAGTCAAGGAACGACAAGGCTAGAATAGTCTTTGCTCTGTCTATTGCCGAGACACCAGTTGTGGTCCCCTTAGCATCCTATCGGTAAATACAAGGACAAGAAACAAAAACAGAAGTCTCTAGTGAGATTTTAAGGTGAACCAAACCTATGTGTGACATTGATAAATTAAGCACGAGCAAATAATACAACCAACAACAGCACATCACTAGTTGACAATGGCCTATATACCATTAGTCCATTACCACCAAGTATTAACACCTAGAATATGCACCACATGAGTATTTGCATGACTGGCATGGTAGCTGAACCCAGAATTGCAATTCTTGACTCAGAAATTGTAGCATCTCAGGCAAGAGGTCTAAGCGGGGACCACTCAAAATTTCTATTGTATAGCAACAAGTTCAGTAACATACTACTGAAACTGTGAATGCAGTGCAAAGCTTCTCCTCATTTTCCTTTGCAAGCACCATTTGTGGTAGTTGCAACCTCTCAAGATCTTCTTCTTTCATGCTGACGCAGACAATACCAGTACCATGCTTCACTATAAAAGCTATGGCCTCTGGTGTAACCAGAGATGCTGCCATTATAAGATCTCCTTCGTTTTCTCTATCTTCGTCATCAACTACTATCACATACTGCATAAAGGATACAAAACATAACTGTCATGTTGTAGAAAAAGAAAAGGATATTTGACCCCAAAAAATCACATCTTATAGGGAAATTCCTAGAAAGTTTATCCTTTTTTGTAATTTTCAAAAAGCCTTATGCTTCAAATTTTAAATTAATCCCCTTCAGCTTATTGGTCTTTAGCAATAGTACTACACATAAAAAAAAAATAACACAGAGAAACAAACTGTTATCTTATCAGTTTCCTTTTGTAAATCATGGTACTAAAGTGAACGGTGATACTGTTAAAGAAAGCAGACTATGGACAATTATCTCATAGAGGGAGGGACTACACTATCTTAATAAGTTCTATCAGCTTTAAGGCACCAAATTACTATTGCGAAGAAAAACCACAAACCTTGCCTTGTCGAATATCATCAATAGCATCTGGAATAGAAGAGAAACCTTCAGTAGGACAGTCCAAATCACGCTCCTCATCACCTCCAGAAAAACCGTCAGGGACAGGCGCCATATCAGCAGACATTGTGCCTAGTACCATAGCATCTGCTTGAGTGCTGTTTTCGTTAGTTGCATCCTTATCATTGTGTGCTTTAAATGAGAACGAAAGATTGCCAACATAGCCCCTCATTGGAAATGAAGCAAAGGGCGATCCAGTGAGTTCCTTGGTGAGAGGTCTTGTTCTAGAACAGTCACACAGACATAAAAGAATGAAACAGAAAAATTAGTTGGTGGTATGAAACATGAACATAGTTGCTGATTTGACAAAACTAGCAACATTGCCAACTGGTATTAACTGATTCTGGTGACCTACCTAGATTGTGGTTGTTTTCTATAGTTAGACCTCTGCCCAAAATTAGAAATTTTAAGGCTCATTGAGCCTTAAACAATACATCAGATTTGATTAACTAAAGAAGAGAAGTCAACTTAGAAATTGGTTAATTTGAGATGTATCAGGTGAAGCACTTTCCAGCTCTGAATGACAGCAGCAATCAAGCATGTGACAAATACCATCAGAGCAAATTGGAAGCTCATAGGACAAAAGTTTATTACAAGTTATAAAGGAATCTTAACAACCCAATACGCAATAGTTCCACTATTACATAAAAAAGGTTTCAGTTTTTTAAAATATTTGGGACCCAACTTCTCAATAGGTATGGTATCGATAGCTTACCGAAGGAATTGAAGCCGAACAGTACTAGAAAACGCAGAAGAAAGAAACGCCATGGTTATCACTTTAAGTGAAATGAAAACCGACAATGCGAAGGAAGAGAAAAATCACACAGGAAGTTGTGAAGAGAAGAGGAGGAGAGGTTGGTATGCGTATGAGGTACCAAAGGCGCTAGGAGATTGTAACAGGATCGAAAGCTAGAAGTCCCCAAAAAAGCGAAATGGATTAGACCAAAAGAGGTGGTGGGCTCCGCTTAACATCCGTTTATAGTGAGTATTGACGCGTTCGGGCTCGTGGTACTTGGCGCTAAAACCGACTCTTTGTTACGCAGAATTGACGTATTTGTTAATTTTGTTTGCCAAACCCTTTCTTAATTTTTCTTTTTAACCCAAAAAAGTAAAAACCCTTATCTAGGTTTTTTAGACGTTAAATCTTTTCCTTAACGTAGTTCTTTAGTGATGATTAAGTATAGCTTCTATTGCCCGGATTCCTTAATGATTGTCTCGTCTGAATTATTTTTTTAAGATAAATTGGGGGTGAAGCCTTCCAATTTATTTTTAAATCAAATGTCTATAAAAAATCTCCAGCCGGATTTCGAACATGCGACTTCTCATTTGAGATGCATTGTTCTTTGCCACTAGACTCTTTCGTCTAAATTATTAAACCATCCATTTCCTTACGTTATCTATAGTCCATATGGAATTACACAAATTAATAGTACTTATTTATACAATATTAAATTGCAAGCAAATTTGATAAATGATATATCTCAGATAATTTACTACAATTCAAAATTATTTGATGCAGATAAGGATATTATCAAATTACGACGACTGTTAAAGAAGTCCAAACATAACCATATCTTCTTTTTCATGTCTTTTGGAAAGAAAATCAAACCATCGCAAATAACTGTAATTCATCAACTTTCTATTACTCCGGCCTTAGCATCATTCAAGCCAACGAACTTGTCAATCTCGGATGGAAACTTCGCCAATTCAACCCTCCTTATGCTAACTTAAAAATGTATACTGATGTAATCATTTATATTACTTAAAAGCACATTTTTTTTTCTTTTGGGTCCAACGCTATGGAGGTTACTGGGATTGACATTTCTTCTTGTTGTGCTCCCGTTAACTCTCATTACATGGTGAATTTTTAACATTAGAGTTAGGTTTTTACCTGTTATAGAATTGACATTTAGAAAGCATAGGTTGTAGCATCACATGTTTTTGATTGCAACAGGCAGCCTCAATTCTTGGCACTTGTCATTTTATTGTAACATGTACCTTTTGATGATGTTATATCTGTGTATTACAAGATTGATTTAAATGTAGAATGGTGCAATTTTGTCTTCAAGTTGATTGCTCTGTTATTGCATTTCGTTTGTCGTATTCTATATTGCTGAAGCTAGTCTCCAATTTGGACTAAGATGCTTAGAATATCTCAATGTTTCTTTACTTATAGATTTAGATAATAGATTGTAACTCTCATATGGCAACAGTCGAAAATGCTTTACTCCGCGAAAATTACTAATGTTTTGATGAAAATGGTATGATAAAAAGTAATTAGATAAGGCTACAAAAGCTAATGGCAATGTATGTTCATTTGAAACCCTTACAATATAACAAGATACGGAACCATGTTACTCTGATTTGGAACTCAGAAGCTAGTTCAACAAGAAGAATCTTGTCTGATACCACATAAGCTATACCAAACTCCATGGTAGCAAAAATATTTGAAATTAACTCCTGCCACTTAATATTGTACATTTTATCAAAAAATCAACAAAGTTTTAGTGAAAGCACTCTTATTGCACATCAAGGGAGAGTATTCAAACTAAAACAGCCAAAACTTGTACGTACAAAGGAGTACTTGGAATAAGAACACTACTGTTACTCCTTTGAGCTGATAGTTTTGCTAGAACCATTAAGACGGCCGTTGAAATCAGAATTATATACATGGCCCATTTTTGCTCGTTTCGTATCCAAGTACCTTTTGTTCTCCTTTGTTATTGGGGTCAGCAAAGGAACCCGTTCAGCCACACTTAACCCATATCCCTTGAGCCCAACATATTTGGCAGGGTTATTAGTCATAAGCTTCATTGTTTGCACACCGAGATCTCTTAATATCTACACAAAAAAAGGGCATCATGAGAAGCCATTGGCTAAAAGATATTTTGCGGTACCAAGATGATACATTTTGCAAATGGTCCAAACTAAGACCAACATTTTTCAGATTTTGGGTCAGCAGATAACATCAACTGGTCATGAGCAAATCATTGGTTGGTTTGACCACTATTCATAGGCACTGGTCAGTTTTCCCTTGATATGGGCATTTGATTATAGCAGGGGATTGACCTGGAAATTGACCAAACATATTATAATAATGTTTGGTGCAAATATGACAAAATTTGTTGTTTACAGCTAATACATACCTGAGCACCAATACCATATTCTCTAGAATCAACTGGCAACCCTAACTCCTCATTGGCCTCCACTGTGTCAAGCCCATCATCTTGTAAATTGTATGCACGAAGTTTGTGGCCCAGTCCAATGCCCCTCCCCTCATGGCCGCGTAAATAGATTAAAACACCCCTTCCAGCCTTCTCTATCATCTCCATTGCCAAAGCTAGCTGGTTGCCACAGTCACACCTGGCTGATCCAAATATATCTCCAGTCAGACACTCAGAATGGACTCTTACTAGTATATCCTGACCATCTCCTATATCTCCCTGTCAATGAAAGAAAAGATTTTCCACAAGTATAAATATATCTGTATTTTGGTTTTACTAGTAAGAAAAGAACAATGGCCATGGTACTATTTCTCCAAGTCTTACATTTATTTAGTTTGTTTTTATAATAAGACTATGGTTTATACCTTGACCATAGCAATATGTTCCATTCCATCGAGCAGGGAGCGGTAACAGTAGGCTTGGACTGGGCCCCATTTAAGCGGTAAAGATGCCACTGAAGCACGCTCCACCAACTTGTCTCTTTTCCTCCTATATCTGCATGGAACCAAGTGCCTCGATCAAAATAAAAGGTACATATTACAATACTGCATTAGTGTGCTGTTATTGTCATGGGCAGTAAAAGATTCATATCCATAGCAAAACTGATATACAACCTAGTCAACAAATTAACAAGAAAAATGTCATCAGCTGTCATGACAAGAATGGCCAACTAGTCAACACTGGTAAACTCAGATCAGTACATAACCATCATATGTTTCTAATGCTATGGCACAGAACAAAACATGAATAGATTTAAAGCCTTATCACACTACATCAGTGCACAAACCTTATCAAGTCGGCAATAGAGATTATCTTAAGATTGTGCTGCTCAGCAAATTCTCTCAGCTTTGGTAAACGTGCCATTGAACCATCATCATTGTTGACTATCTCACACAGCACAGCAACAGGTGGTAATCCTGCCAGCATGGCCAGGTCAACAGATGCCTCTGTATGTCCCGCTCTTTTTAAAACACCCCCTTCTCTGTACTTCAGTGGGAAAGTATGACCAGGACGGTTGAAGTCTTCTGGCCTTGAGTCAGGGAACGACAAGGCTAAAATAGTCTTTGCTCTGTCTTTTGCTGAGACACCAGTTGTGGTCCCCTTAGCATCCTACGGTAAATGCAAGGACAAGAAACAAAAACAGAAGTCTCTAGTGAGATTTTTAGGTGAACCAAGCCTATGTGTGACATTGATAAATTAAGCACGAGCAAATAATACAACCAACAACAGCACATCACTAGTTGACAATGGCCTATATACCATTAGTCCATTACCACCAAGTATTCACACCTAGAATATGCACCACATGAGTACTTGCATGACTGGTATGGTAGCTGAACCCAGAATTGCAATTCTTGACTCAGAAATTGTAGCATCTCAGGCAAGAGGTCTAAGCGGGGACCACTCAAAATTTCTATTGTATAGCAACAAGTTCGGTAACATACTACTGGAACTGTGAATGCAGTGCAAAGCTTCTCCTCATTTTCCTTTGCGATCACCATTTGTGGTAGTTGCAACCTCTCAAGATCTTCTTCTTTCATGCTGACGCAGACAATACCAGTACAATGCTTCACTATAAAAGCTATGGCCTCTGGTGTAACCAGAGATGCTGCCATTATAAGATCTCCTTCGTTTTCTCTATCTTCATCATCAACTACTATCACATACTGCATAAAGGATACAAAACATAACTGTCATGTTGTAGAAAAAGAAAAGGATATTTGACCCCAAAAAATCACATCTTATAGGAAATTCCTAGAAAGTTTATCCTTTTTTGTAATTTTCAAAAAAGCCTTATGCTTCATTTGAAAATTTTAAATTAATCCCCTTCAGCTTATTGGTCTTTAGCAATAGTACTACACATTAAAAAAAAATAACACAGAGAAAACAAACTGTTATCTTATCAGTTTCTTTTTGTAAATCATGGTACTAAAGTGAACGGTGATACTGTTAAAGAAAGCAGACTATGGACCTGAATTATCTCATAGAGGGAGGGACTACAAACTATCTTAATAAGTTCTATCAGCTTTAAGGCACCAAATTACTATTGCGAAGAAAAACCACAAACCTTGCCTTGTTGAATATCATCAATAGCATCTGGAATAGAAGAAAAACCTTCAGTAGGACAGTCCAAATCACGCTCCTCATCACCTCCAGAAAAACCGTCAGGGACAGGCGCCATATCAGCAGACATTGTGCCTAGTACCATAAAATCTGCTTTAGTGCTGTTTTCATTAGTTGCAACCTTACCATTGTGTGTTTTTAATGAGAACGAAAGATTGCCAACATCGCCCCTCATTGGAAATGAAGCAAAGTGCAACCCACTGAGTTCCTTGGTGAGAGGTCTTGTTCTAGCACAGTCACACAGACATAAAAGAATGAAACAGAAAAATTAGTTGGTGGTATGAAACATGAACATAGTTGCTGATTTGACAAAACTAGCAACATTGCCAACTGGTATTAACTGATTCTGGTGACCTACCTAGATTGTGGTTGTTTTCTATAGTTAGACCTCTGCCCAAAATTAGAAATTTTAAGGTTCATTGAGCCTTAAACAATACATCAGATTTGATTAACTAAAGAAGAGAAGTCAACTTAGAAATTGGTTAATTTGAGATGTATCAGGTGAAGCACTTTCCAGCTCTGAATGACAGCAGCAATCAAGCATGTGACAAATACCATCAGAGCAAATTGAAAGCTCAAAGGACAAAAGTTTATCACAAGTTATAAAGGAATTTTAACAACCCAATACGCAATAGTTCCACTATTACATAAAAAAAAGGTTTCAGTTTTTTAAAACAATTGGGGACCCAACTTCTCAATAGGTATGGTATCGATAGCTTACCGAAGGAATTGAAGCCGAACAGTACTAGAAAACGCAGAAGAAAGAAACGCCATGGTTATCACTTAAGTGAAATGAAAACCGACAATGCGAAGGAAGAGAAAAATCACACAGGAAATTGTAAAGAGAAGAGGAGGAGAGGTTGGTATGAGGTACCAAAGGCGCCAGGAGATTGTAACAGGAGATTGTAACAGAAAAAATCACACAGGAGGTTGGTATGGGCTCCGCTTAACATCCGTTTATAGTGAGTAGTGACGCGTTCGAGCTCGTGGTACTTGGCGCTAAAACAGACTCTATGTTACGCAGAATTGACGTATTTGTTAATTTTGTTTGCCAAACCCTTTCTTAATTTTTCTTTTTAACCCAAAAAAGAAAAAACCCTTATTTAGGTTTTTTAGACGTTAAAACTTTTTCTTAACATAGTTCTTCAGTGAGGATTAAGTATAGCTTCTTTTGTCCGGATTCCTTAATGATTGTCTGTCTGAATTATTGTTTTTTTAAGATAAATTGGGGTCAAGTCTCCCAATTTATTTTTAAATTAAATGTCTATAAAAAACCTCCAGTCGGATTTCAAATTTGTGACTTTTCATTTAAGATGCATTGTTCTTTGTCACTAGACTCTTTCGTCTGAATTATTAAGCCATCCATTTCCTTACGTTATCTATAGTCTATATGGGATTACAAAATTAATAGTACTTATTTATACAATATTAAATTGCAAGCGAATTTGATAAATGATATATCTCAGATAATTTACTACAAATCAAAATTATTTGATGCAGATAAGGACTCCGTTTGGATACCGTGTGAGAAGATGGGAAGAATGAAAGAAATTTATTATAAATAATTTAAGCTCTTCATTAAACTACACACTTTCCAATACTTCCCACTTCTTCCCTTCTTCCCTTCTTCCCACACCTCATCTAAACGGAGCCAAGGATATTATCAAATTATGACGACTGTTAAAGAAGTCCAGACATAACCATATCTTCTTTTTCATGTCTTTCGGAAAGAAAATCAACCATCACAAATAACTGCAATTCATCAACTTTCTATTACTCCGGCCTTAGCATCATTCAAGCCAACGAACTTGTCAATCTCGGATGGAAACTTCGCCAATTCAACCCTCCTTATGCTAACTTAAAAATGTATATTGTTGTAATCATTTATATTACTTAAAAGCACATTTTTTTTTCTTTTGGTCCCCGTCATACTTTTCTGACTATGCTGACTGCTGTCGTTGTCTATTCACCAAGTCTGAGATGAAAATCAATTTTTAGCTTCTTGGTCGAAAGCCCAGAACCTTATCCACTCGAGTACTCGACCAGTCTCATTACGTTACCAAACCATCAGGTCAGGTCAGATCGGCCCGTTGTGCTGGCCATCAGATCTTACTAAAATTAGAACTTTCAGAACTTTACGCATTTTTATTGAAAGGTACGTAAAGTATTTAAAAGAAAAGGAATGTTAGTGTTTAATGTATTGGACAGATGAAACCGTCCGTTTATTTCAAAGTTCAAACGACCTATTCAAACCATTCAATATATTATCTACATTGAAAACTTATAAAAAATCAACTTTTACATTTTTTTGAAATTTTTTATATATTTTTGGTATTTTAGAAAATTCATAATATAAAAATTATGAATCGCCAATAATAACGATTTTCTAAAATGCCAAAAAATATAAAAATTGATTTTTTATAAGTTTTCAATATAGAAAACATATTGAATGATTCGAATCGGTCATTTGAAATTTAAAAACATAAAAACGATCGTATTGGACGGACCTATCCATCTTAAAATACGCACCATGGCAATATGGCATACAACACATATTTAACAACGCAAACAGGTTTAAATAGAGAACGACTGTCCATCTACTGTCATACAAGTCATGACAATTTACTGTCAGTATTAAATGTGTGCTGATCCATCAAAATCAACGATTTTAGACTAAACATAAAATTCTGACAGACCAAGCCAAAAAATCAAGTTAGATCTCAGCACTTTGATTTTGACCTGACAGTCGGAAATGAGCATCATGTATAGTTGTATACCATAAACAACAAGTCGTAGTCTGATTTCAAAACAAATCCAATAATTATAGACAGTTGAAAGTCAATAAATTGCCTATATTTTTCTCATATTCTACCTAAACGAGTCTCATTTGGCTTTAGATTTAATGACCTTAAAATGCCTTTTTTGAGCAACAAAAAGAAAAAACTTGACCAATTCCTCCTTAACCATGAAAAGAACTGAAGCAGCAAGCACACTCTGCACTATTTTGGTCCCCATTCCTTTGTAGAATCCATACAATCCTTCATATCGTATCATCTTGATAATTGCATCAATTGTTCCTGGGTTTAAAAAAAAAATGTTAGCCATGTTACTTTTATATTCAGAATTCCCCAGATTTATCACAATTATCCCTAATTCCCCCACCTTGAAAAAAATAAGGAACAAGAACAAGAAAAATCCCACAGAAACTGAGCAATGACTGCCTATTATTCTGCTAACTCTAAATCAAAGGATCTGGGCAGATGTATGAATTTATGGTAGCAACAGTGAAATGCTAGTAAAACAGTAAATTATGTAGAGGGAAAAAAAAAACTATTTTTATTATATTTTCAAAAGAAATTATAGCATGTTTACAATGGTAACTGATACGTCTAGCTTAGTAGAGAGAAGCACGGCCCTATCAGTAACTAAAGTTAAACGCTTATTGAAAATAATAGTATTTTCAATTTAAGTTTAAATGTTTAATCACTTCATGAAGATAAATTATACAAGAGACAGGGAGGCAAACAATTGAGGTCCTCAACCTAAATTAAATGGGACAATTAAGTCCCACAGATCCACCATTTCCAATGAAATTACTAAACACCATCCATTCTATCTAGATTCAATGAAACCTAAATTTTTTTAAAAAATTCAGTGAAAGACAAAGCATTTTCAATGACGTGCTTAAAATAGATGTGACAGTGTCAAGTACTCAAAATTTCCCAGTATCATCTGTTATTTTCAACATTTTTTTCAGTTTTTCATTGGGTTTACTTTCTTCATTTCTTTTTAGATGTCTGTGGGATGGGAGTTGTTCATGGTGCTTATGTGATTTAACCTACACTGAAAATATATAAGATCAAGCAAGTTAAATAATCACCAGTATATCTCGACATGACATCCCTTCCAATCTCTTGTTTTGCTTGCAATCGAGACTGCAACAACCAGTTTTTATGTCAGAACAGGTAGGCACACAACTTGGAATAATTTAACAAAATACAAAGTGTTATAGCAGATCATATGTACCTTGACGACTAACAGTGGGTAGGTTGCAACTGTTGCTGAAAATTTTGCCAATGCCCCTAGCAAGAATACCTACATGATCCAAAAAAACACAAGCTGACACAGATCCAGAAGAGAACGAGAGAACATTTTTCTTACTCTGACAGCCCCAAATGCAGGGGGGGGGGGGGAATACTGTAGCAAATGATGTTTAGTAAATTCATCAGGGTCTACTTGAAAAAAAAAACGTTAGAGGTCAAATTTTGATTGAAAAACCACTGCCAATGAAACCTGATTATCCTATCCATTCCCTATTTGATAATATAAATATATGTAAGGCTTTCTTATTGTTTGGTAAGACCTATTTTTGTGCATCTTATCCTAAAGGGTGATTGTTGATAAAAATTATGTAATTAATTAATTAATTAATTCCTACATTTTGTTAGCATTCAATGGAATAACATTTACCTAGTGTTTGTTGATACTTACTTTCAAGGATCAGACAAATAAGACAAGAAAATGCACTAACTTTTTCATACATTTGGTGTTATTATGCACAAGCTACAGTTTATTGGCATGTTCTCAATGAGATTATGGAAACTTGTTTTTCAAATTCATTGATTACCAGTAGTTTTAACTAGTAAGGGTAAGATACATGTGAAGTTGGTTCTTAGAATGGCTAAATCCAATTCTAACAAGGGTAGGACATATATGGAAACAAGTAAAGCTTAACAAGGGTGTGAATACAAGTCATTAAGTGGTACTGGTATGTAACAAAACACCTTTAACTGACGCAAATCCTACCCATTGCAGACCCAAGATAAATAATCCTCCCAACTTAATCTGACAGCAATCAATGAATAATAAATGATGCAATTTCTTTTGCAAGTATAGAACAAGTACCTCCCAAGCAGATAGTTTCTTATCATTGGGCTTGGATTTGATAGAAGAGCGCTTTGATTGAAGGCGTTTCACAGATGTCTCATAGATCATAAATTGTATTGACGGATTGCATACCTTCAGAAACCCAAAATGCATGAGAATTTCTAAAGTTAGCTTGGTCAAATTTCAGTAAACATTTGTTGGCTAAATTGAACAAACAGGTTACCATGACAAGTGTTGGAATGATCCCTTTCCAGAATCCTCTTATACCAGCCTCATTGAAAACCTCCCTTGCCTGATCAAGGCAGCTCAAAATGAGAACCAAACATGATCCTTTTTTTTCAGCATTTAATTTTTGTTTGAGAAGATAAAAGGGGCACTTACAGCAAGAATGGTTCCATAAGGACGAGGCTTTTGGGAGGCAAGCTCAGCTAGCTTGGCTTGTGATTCTGAAACATTGGCTGTTCTAGAAATTTCTTTGAGAGCTTCCTCCATTCTTGCTTCCATGATTTTCTTTTCTGCTTGAGTGTGTGTCTGCCAAGAAAAATGAGTGCGTGAATTTAAGCTAACAAATGTCCACAGATTTCATAAACACAATGCAATTATATCAGTTTTAAACTTTAAATACACAAATATAATTATGAATTCAATATGCGCCACTGCAGAGTCTATGATATTTATGGACTGAATAGTCCACAAATGATCCAAACAGATCTCTAACAATTTATGTGATTCAGTCCCTGATAACTTGTGGTTGGAAAGTAAGGCTGTTACATTCTCAGGTCTCTAAGCAATTTACACTAACGTACTAAACTACATGAAAAAGCTTTGAATGTGTATTTGGTAGAGTTTAGAATTTGACTGATCACATGTATTATTAGTAGAAAGGTAATCTTTATGAAAGAAATAAATACATTAGCTTACCTGCATACGTGTCACAAGCACCCATATTGGGTTAGTAAGCAGTACATTCAGTGACCTGCAAAAAAATGATGAGAAGTGAAGAAACAGGAAGGAAACAACAAAAGCCGGTATTGCAAATAATCTGCTCGATAGCTGCTGAGTTGATACCCAATTTGGTCTAGACTATCCTTTCTGATGGAGAAATGAATAAAAGTCTTACCTAATGTTACTGTAAAAAGAGTAATGTGTGTAAAGTATTTTCAACCAGCACATCACTTGTTTCACATTGAAATGGTTTCAAAGATCTAATTTGAATAAAAAATGATGACTATATCAATTTAGAAAGAATGATACTTGCAGTGTCTTTCATTCGCAACATCACTTGCTTTACATAAAAAAAATATCAACGATTTTGGTCCATAATTTCATTGAAACATGATTTGGTTCTTGAATTTAATTTTCCATATTTTTTTTTATAATAAACAAAAGCTAGATCCAAAGACATTCAGAAAAACTAAAAATACTCTTAAAGAAAATAAAAATGATCTCTCTTTGTATTTTCTGCATGAATGGTTGGATGAAACTGTAATAACTAACAACCGATGAATATAAAATTTGAAAGAAAAAGAAGGGTCCTATATGCTAGTAAGTTGCGATTTAACTGTGATTTCACTAAACGCACAAGGAGCAAACCTGACGACAAAAGGGGGGAGAGAGAGAGAGAGAGAGTTACCCAGCAATTGCAGCAACAACAAGCCAAGAAAGCATCCCGACAGTACCATCACCGCGGCCTTCATTTTTGCGGGCAAGTGCCCTAGCCTCAGCCTTGTTCTTAAACAATTGGTAGAAGTAATAATACACGCTCTGAAATTTACATTTAGTCATACATCAATAAGTACCTACTCAAGGATGCAACCCAATTGGTGAAGCTTACCATAATAATAAATTACGAAATGCGACAACAATAAAACAAACCTGAGAAGCAGCAGTACCAATTAGAGAGGGCTTAAGGCCGCTGTAAAGCCCACCCAATCCTTCAGCTTGAAAGAGCTGCAGCAAATTCACACCATCTTAGACAACAATTAACATATATATACCAGAATGAAACAGCCCAGGGGCTAAAAGAGGAGGAGACCTGTACAAGTTGAACCAAGGTATTGCTACTGGCGCCAGTACCAGTACCAGAAGAAGAAGCAGAGAGTTGATTTGTTTTAGCTTTGGCAGTCCTCTCGGTCTGCTGCCGAGTATTAACCTGCATCAGACCCAAATTTATATAATCATCAAATTGAGAAACGCAAATGATAGTAGCAAAAGGGTTTGAGAAGAATGAATTACGGTCTGAAGAGGGTAGGTGATGATCTGAGCGATGATGCCGCCGCCTGCTCCTGCTAACCCATTTAGCACCGCATTTGACATCTTATTGCTTTCTTATTTCTCTCCCAGACTCCGATTCACTGCTCCCCTCCTTAATTAGAAGTCTTCCCTCCTTTATTGAACAGTGAGAAGGAGCAGAGAAGAGTGCACCGGAGACAGAGAGGAGGAGCGGATTAACCAAAGAAAAGCTCCACTCACTCCATTCTCATGCAGCCATGCTTATTGTTGCGCTTCCTAATGTTTAGGAATTAGGAATGGAGAACCGAATTGGTTCGAGTGGGGCCCACTTTGGAACTTCGAAGGAGTCAAAGAGGTTCTGTAGCGTCCATATCCCTATCGGATGCCCGACCATTCCTCAGGATCTGAAACCGTTGACGCGTAACAAGATGCGGTTCACACGAATCTTGACTCGAACGAACGGAATCGGTTAAAGGTATGTTTTGGGTAAGACGCCAACTTGTGCCTTGGGACTTGGGAGTTGGAAATCGCAGGTCACCGCGGTTATCCGGTCTAGGCGATAAATTCATACAGGCCCGTTTGGATCGATTAGGAATTTAGAGAATTTGACAAAGTTGTAATTATTAGAAATAAATTTATTAAAAAGTGTGTAACTTTATGAAAAGTTTGGATTGTTTATAATAAATTTATGGTAGAAAGATGAAATTTCTCAAATTCCTTAGGGAATCCAAACAGTTCCATAAGGGGTCGTTTGGATCTTTAGGAATTTGAAAATTTTGGAGAATTTTCAATTCCTGGACTTAAATTTATTGAGAAGTGTGAAATTTTGTGAAGAGTTTGAATTGTTTATAATAAATTTATGTCTAGAAATATGAGAGCATCCAAACAACCCCTAAGATAGTTTGGGGAGTTCAACATGAGGACGTTACCAATTCGATGGTTCTACCTGTTAGATCGGTTGAACCGGTTTCAATATCGGGAATGATAAGGATCATCTCCAATATTTTTTTTTTCAGAAATTATCTCTCTCATGCTTTTTTTTTCGGAAATCCAACACTTTTCCCTTCTTCCCTCATGTGTATGCTATTTCCCACCCCCTCTCCCTCCTTCCCGCGTATGTTGTCCCTCCATCCCTCCCTCTTCCCCCTTCCTTACACTTAATAACCGTTGAAATTACTATACATAAATGTTAAAGTTAATATCATAATTGTTGAAATTAAATAGATAAGGAAATTGATTACTGCCATCTGCAGTTTTGCCATCCCTGCCATCGCTAAATATAAAGTGAACATATATAACAAACAAAGTGAACATATTGACCATCTAAGTGAACACATACAGACAAATAAGTTCAATGAAAATAAGTTGAATATGCATGTAAACTTCTGAACAAGTGATGACAACACTTATTTGTTTGTAAGTGTTCACTTAGATCGTCTATATGTTCACCTTATTTGCTGTATATGTTCACTTTGTATTTAGCGATGGCTGGGATGGTATATTTGCCGATCATTTCAACTTAACACAATCTTGCTTTTGAGGAGCAGAACCCACCGAAAGAGTTCTTCTCGGAAGGAGGGAAATGACATAAGAGGGGATGGCACTTATAATTCCTGAATAGATAACTGTTGAAGTTAATATCGTAATTGTTAAAATTAAATAGATAATTGTTAAGTTAATATCGTAATTCTTAAAGTTAATATATACAATTATTGAAATTATTATCGTGACTATTGAAGTTAATATATATATTTAATATATATAAATAGAACAATTATATATATTAACTTCAATAGTTATATATATCAACTTCAACGGTTATGTATATTAACTTCAGCAGAGGGGCTGGATAATTAATGATAGTTAATATGTAACGGTTGAAGTTGATATGTAATTGTTGTAGTTAGAAGCGAAGCACAAGGGTGGGGAATGAGAGCGAAGCAGAAGGTGCGGGAATACACGCGGATGATCCTTGCCAAAAATAGAAAACGCGTTATCATCCCCTGAAATCCTCATTGATTAACCAACTTCCTCATTAATAGAAATCCAGGGATGATGGGAATGATAGAATATTGGGGATGGACTGAAGCAATTTCGGTTTCTCAATATCGAATGATGTCATAATTGTAAAAGAAATGCTAAAATCTAATATATTAGTAGGATGAAGTCTGTTCAAAATGATTATTCTCGTATTTTTAAATTCCAAATGATCGATCTGAATCGTTCAATATGTTCTTCATATTGAAAAAGAAAAATCAATTTTTATTTTTTCGATTTTTTACTATTTTTTTGGTATTTTAGAAAATCATTGTTATTGGACGATCCATAATTTTATATCGTGAATTTTCTAAAATACAAAAAAAATGTATAAATTGATTTCTTGTAAGTTTTCAGTATGGAGAACATATTAAACAGTTTAGATCGGTCGTTTGAACTTTGAAACAAAAGAATGGTCGTATTGAGCGGACCCATCCGTCCAATATATATAATTTTATTCCTCTATTTTTATTATATATAACTATTACTTATATATATATATATAATTTTATTTGACTATTTAACTATGAATAATTTATTAAATTTGAAATATTTCAATACTAATCAAGTAATTTTAATTTGTTATGCTTTAATTAAAAATATAAAAAAATTATACTTATGTATTTATTTGCATAATACATTTGTTTTATTTACTATCCGAACATTTGAAACAAAATTATGGTCCAAATATGAGTATCGTGCAAAGAAAGGTCACCGAATATCAAAACTTTATGTAAAATGAGATCTTCTGCGGAAATTTTTAAAAACTCGCAGTGTTAAGTCTTTAATTCGTGGTTGTCTGATCAACGATGATGTCCCGTGATTAATATCAGACCCATTAATATTCATACAGTTTGTTAAAATATATCCATCGAGATTAAATTAGATGGTCATCACCCAAAAACTGCGGGTTTAAAAAAAAAAAAAAGAACTCAGCAGAGGATCCGAATCCCATCCTCATTATTCATGTATAATTTCTTGACCTACATTAGAAGTATATAAATTTTGTGTGCCATGAGTTGCACGTGACCACTGTGGTTAGCACAGTTCAGCCATTTTAGCCGTTGGATTTTTTTTGGGCTGGTGGATCGATCTGGGTCGTCCGATGGTCACCCTTTGGTCTGAGCTTTTCGCCAAACCCCAAAAAAACCCATTCGCTCCTCTCTCTCTTTCTTTTTCCCCGTCGCTCATCGGTACTGTGGCACTGTTCGTCCCTCTTTCCGCAACCTTCCCTGTCGGCCCTCAGTGCGCTGTCCATCTCTCAGCGGTTGCGCCTGGTCAGCGCGACGTGCGTGCGCACGGTTAGGTTGCTTCGATGGGGTCCCTGCTCGCGGTGTTGTGGTCCTGGGTTGTTTTTCTTCCGTTCTCTCTGCGCTGGTGTCGTGCTCCTTCCCTGCCTCCCGTTTGGCCACCTTCATTGCTGGGAAATTTGCGTACCTGCTCCTCCTCTGTTCGGAATTCATATATACACCTCTCTTCATCGCCTCTGCTGCTTTTTTCCTCTTCAACTGCTCCTTTCTTTTCCTGGTAACCTCCTTTTCTTCCTTGGTTTTTTTCCTCCCTTTGTTAGCTTTTGTTCATCGGTTCATCACCTCTGTTGGTTTGCTGCATTCACTCAGAGGCCAATAGTTATAAGAGAGCATGCTGATACTGTTACTTATTCTTTTCTGGTGGTTTGGTATTTTTCGATTTAGTTATGGATAGATTGTTAGTTCTGTGTAATTTGTTCCTCAGCTTATCCAACCATCTTGGTGGAATTCTGCATGTATTGGGGAGTTATTATGGTTGTTTTTAGTGCTTTAATCTCGGATTGGTTCTGACAGGAAGGTTTGGAAGAGCAACACATGTTTATAATTTGATCGCATTTATTGTCATGTCATTGATTTGTGTTCTTTTTTGTTTTGTAAAATTAATTTATGGTGTGATTATAATGGGCATGAAATTTCTTCCGACTTTTATGTCAGCTCATGCAGTATTTGTTTACAATATGTTTGTCGTCTGAGTTTTTCGCTGCTCAGCGAGTGTTCTTTTTAGCGATGTAAGAAAAAAAAAATATATAACTAATCACAAAAATGCCTGTCATGAGATAGATGGAGTTATGTACCAAATTGGAAACAAGGAATTTTGTCGAATCGCCTTACAGGGACTTACCATCCTTCAGTGTAGCTTTGTTTAAACTTGGATATGGACATACGCGCCTCTGTTTCTAATATATGTTTCTTTTTTATGTCTGTTGAGGTTGCTGCCTTCTTCAGAGTATCAAGGACGAAAGCTTGTCGTTCGTTGTTTGCTGCTCTGTCAGGTGTGTTTCAAATTTCTGCTTTTCCTATACATTAAAAAGAAGTCCAAAAGAGCAGACAAAGCTGTGACAGGCGTGGTTCAAATGTCTGTGTTTTAAATGTCCGTATAGAATTGTTATGGTGCGCCGGAGTTTTATCAACATTTTTGTCTTTGTATGGGACAATCTCTTGTAGGATCTGTTTAGATTACACGATCCTGATAGGTGTTAGCAGATAGTTCCTGCCATAGTATGGTTGTTGCTGTTAGACTGTCGTGGTTGGTAGTGTATTCTTTATCCATCTTTTATTTATATTTCAGCTCTGGATCAAAAACACTTATGTAGGATGATTTTAGCAGATAGACATTCTGCAATTTTTTTTTTTATAGATTGATTAAGATAGAATTGGTTTTACACATTCCTATATGGCATATAATTCATATCAGATTGTAGTGATTTTTTCCTGTTGACAAAACTATGTATTCAATGTAAACTCTGTCCATTATACATATACTAAACATTATACCGTCCTCAACATATCAACGGTCAATTGAAAATCATTCTAAAAAAAATACATACTTTTTTTTGGGTGTTCCTTCTTGTGTATTGGTTCTTTTCCCTGTATTTGCCTCGCCTCATGCAAAAACAACATCATGCAAATTTCATCCGCTGTTGTAGTCACTGATTGGTGTTCCGTGGCGGTTAAAAAACATGTCCCCATACTGCAATAACACGAATTAAATTTCTTATTGGTCGGGATGTTTTTTTCAGGCTCATTCATTGAATAATTATGGTATTGCAGCAGGAATGTGTAAGGGAAAAAATAAATAAAAGGGTGTGTTCAGGTTTTTCTTCTTTTCGGTTGTTACACTGTCAAAATTGTATTGTTAGTATATTATGGTTTACATTTCCGCCCAGTATGTTTTTGCCCTCCTGTGACTTAGATAAAAAGCCCTGCGTCTGCTTTTTTTTTTTTTACTGTGGATACTTCCCCCCCTCTTTTGCTGGTATCGATCGTCTCTCCTGTTTATTTTTTTTAAATAGTTCTTTGTGTGCTTTCCTCTGTAGGATCATCGAACTGTTACCCGTTGTTCTGTTTCCCTGTTTGTGCAGCCATCGATCCTTTTCAGCTTGCATGGAAAAAGGTATGTCAGTTCTTATTATAAATATTTTTATGTGTTCTTTGTAGTTTTCAATCAGCATGAAATTTTGCAGTTGTATACTAAACCCGAACTTGGCAGTTGTCAGGTTTTGTTACGTCTATCTTTTTTCTATTCGCATCGTCTCCCTCCGATCTTTTGTGGTCCTGCAATGGAAGACCCCCCTGTTCATGAAGGCCACACCGAGGATTCTTCGTCTTCCAGCTCTTCGCCTGCATTCAGCGAACCAGGTTCGTTGTTGTGTGCAGGCTGTTTTTCGGTGCTTCAAGCGATTCGAACTTTCGAACTTTAAACATAAAATATTGTAGGATCGCCTTTTCTTACCAACATCTGTTGCGCCGCATTCGGTTTATCTGTATGTTTGCCATTACAGCCACACATTTTTGTCTCCAATTTCTTTTCCACCGAAGCTTCCTACTTTCTCCTTCTGACCACTTTCTCTCCTCTCTTGTCTCGATATGTTGCATTTATAAAGCCCATGCTGGTACTGTCCGTAGGAGCCGTCTGATAGCGATGCAGAGTGATTCATCTTCCAGTTTGTCTGATTGTCCAAAGCGATTGCGTCGTGGTATAGTTGCTGGTGATGAAACCTCACCATCATCACCGCCGTCACCCCAGAATGAAAAAAACCTCTGCACAGTTCTGTGCAGGCTTCTTATGGTTCGGCCTTCTCTTTTTTTGTCTTGTCAATCCTATCTTCCATCTTATATCGTATGGGTTAGCTTGCGATTGCTGTTTTATGGTATGTCTTTGGATCTATTATTGTGACGCATTCTGATATCACCTTCCCTGTCCACTCTGTTGTCCTTCTCAAAAGGTGCTGCTTTTCCTGCTCATTCTCTATTCTGATGGAGTGTTGTTATTCTCTGCAGCATCTACCCCTGAGACGCCCCCAGCGGTCCCTGTTTATTCAAGAGGTTGTCCTACAGTTCTTTTGTTATCCATCTCATGGTGCTCCTTACGATGTATCTTTTCATCTATTGACACTAGTCCCTTTTCTCTAGATGATAGGCCCTCCTATCTTGATTTTGGAGATCCAGATGAAATTTGTACCCACCGTTATGCCCGTTTCTGGCTTGAAGAAAGGTGTCGGGCAACATCACGGGTTGGTGATCCTAAGTATAGCCTCTGTTGTCGCAACGATCGTGTCGATCTTGGCTATCTTGATCCCATGCCGCAGACCCTTTCTGATCTTCTAGACCCTAATAATGGTCCTGACTCAAAACACTTCATGGATAATATAAGAATGTACAATTCCATGTTTGCATTCACATCAATGGGTGTGCAGCTTGATGAGAGTGTGAATGTTGGGCGAGGACCTTATGTGTTTAGAGTATCAGGGCAGCTGTGCCATTTGTTGGGATCCCTTCTTCCTGACAATGACAATCCTCCTAGGTTTGTACAGTTGTACATGTACGATACCGAAAATGAAATTTCTTACAGAATTGCTCCTTTCCCATCTAATGATGAATCATCTGCCCCCCGCCAACACATTGTTCTGGCTCTAAAAGAAATGCTTGATCAATACAATCCGTACGCACAAGCATATCGATCAGTTCGTGAACGTGTACTGGATGACACAACGGACAGCCTGCATCTGCGCATAAGATCTGACAGATCGCGCACTGACAGACAGTACACGGCTCCGACTGCATCTGAGGTTGCTGGTTTAGTTGTTGGTGATTTAGACAACCAACATTTTGTACGCGACATTATTGTCCACCGTCGTTCTGGCAGCCTGCAGCGCGTAAACTCAATACACCCTTCATACATGCCGCTTCAATACCCTCTTATTTTTACTCGAGGGGAAGATGGTTTCTACCTGGGCATTGATTACAACAAGGAAGCTGAGTCAGCGCGCAGGATACACCGCGAGCATGTCACAATGGCTGAATTTTATTGTTATAGACTGCACTTCCGTACGCAAGGCTTACCTATAATATCAAAATCAGGTCGTTTGCTCCAACAACTCTCAATAGATATGTTTGCATGTGTTGATCAGGCTCGGTTGTGGTATATACATGAGAACCAAGCAGCATTGCGGGCTGATACCTATGCAAATATCAGAGATGCTATTGTGAATAGTGACATGCTTGGTCATAGGGTTGGAAGAAGGATCATCCTCCCAGCATCTCATGTCGGCAGCCCCCGCTACATGTATCAGAATTACCAGGATGCTATAGCGGTCTGCAGACACCTCGGCCCACCTCATCTATTCATAACTTTCACATGTAATCCTGCCTGGCCAGAGATAACAAGGAACCTCCTGCCAGGACAACGAGCCAGTGACAGGCCTGATTTGGTATGTCGCGTCTTCAAGATGAAGTTGGATCGCATGATACGAGAGTTTAGAGATGGCGAGTTCTTTGGTCCTGTATCAGGCTGTAAGTTTGGCACAAAATTCTCCTTGCAGTCTTTTATGTCCTCTTGCGCAGGCACTTTTTGTTTGTTTATATTGAATGTTTCCTTTCATTTTTTCTGTACAATAATATACTCAATCGAGTTCCAAAAAAGAGGCCTGCCGCATGTCCATATCATTCTTTGGTTGAGAGACCGTGCAAGTTTATCAAATCCTGCCAGTGTTGACCGTTTCATATCTGCTGAGCTGCCCAACCCTGTTTTTGATCCCCAGGGGTATTCTATTGTTTGTCAATTTATGGTGCATGGTCCATGCGGCATTGCAAGACCTAATTCGCCATGCATGCAGGATGGAAAATGCACAAAGCTCTTTCCTAAACCCTATCGTGAATCAACACTACTTAGCGATGATGGGTTTATTCTGTACAGGAGGAGGGATACACAAATCACTATAACGAAGAATAGTGTTTGTATGGACAACCGATATGTTGTCCTACATAATCTCTGCCTTTTGCTCAAATACAATGCTCACATCAATGTTGAGCGCTGCCACAGAACAGATATAATCAAATATTTGTTCAAGTACATTTGTAAAGGGCGGGACCGTGCTATGGTGTCATTATTCAGGACCAATTCTCGCTCTGTTGGTGGCAGTGATTCTAACAATGAACAGCCTGTTATTGATGAAATCCGTGACTATCTTGACTGTCGATATCTGACAGCTCCTGAGGCACTCTGGCGACTCTTCCAGTATGATATCCACTATAGTTTTCCCACTGTCGAAAGATTACCTATACATCTGCCATTAGAGAACAGCATTCTATTCAGAGATTCACAACCATTGGCGACAGTTGTCAACAATCCGGCAACTCGGAAAACCAAATTAACAGCCTGGTTTGATCTCAATAGAAGTGATCCTATTGCAAGACAGTTGACCTATCCTGAAGTCACTAGATTGTATACTTGGCATGACACTGACAAAAGTTGGAAACTCAGAGAGCAAGGGTATCGACTAGCCCGTATACAATTCATCCAACCCACTGCAGGTGATCTGTACTTTGAACGAATGTTATTGAATTCTGTTCGTGGTGCACAATCCTTTCAAGCTTTACGAACTGTGAATGGCGTGTTGCACAATACTTGCAAGGAAGCCTGCAACGCACTTGGATTGTTAGATGACAACACGGAGTGGTTATACACTATGCGAGAAGCTGCTGCAAGCGCTTCATGTGACCAGCTCCGTGCGATGTTCATCGATATCTTGTTGTATTCAGATGTTGCTGATGCAAAGGAACTGTGGGATTCATGCTGGAATTATATGGGAGATGATATAATCCAACACATGCGGTCCATCCATAGCAATGCTGAACTTACAATAGATCCCAGCATGCTTAAGGATTACATACTACACAAATTGAGTGATATCCTCTTTCTTAGAGGTTATACATTGAAGTATGTGAACCTTCCAGATCCCGTGCACAGCCGGCCAACAGGAGCTGTTAACAGGCTACTGGCTGAGCAATACTCTTACAACACAGCAGATCTGCGCATGGAAGTTCCACATTTATTGTCCGGTCTCAACATGGAACAGAAAAATATTTTTGATGTTGTCATGCAATCTGTCCACTCAATATTTTTGTATATGGACATGGAGGAACATGCAAAACATTTTTATGGCGAGCAATTACAGCTTCCCTCAGATCATAGGGCAGAATAGTTCTTACAGTTGCCTCATCAGGTCTGTCATCCCTTCTGTTAGATGGTGGAGTGACAGCGTATTCTCGATTCAAAATACCACTGAAACTGAAAGAGGGTTCCACATGCGAGATAAAAAAAATACAAATCTCGCTCAACTTTTAAAGGAAACCTCGCTGATAATATGGGATGAAGCACTGATGAGCAACAGAATTTGTTTTGAAGCACTAGATCGATCAATGAAAGACATACTAGGAGATAGCAACCCATCCAATCACAATAAAACATTCGGCGGTGTTACTGTTGTTTTAGGAGGGGATTTTAGACAAACCCTCCCTGTTGTAGCCCATGGGACAAGATATGAAACATTGACAGCATCAATAACGAACTCTTATCTATGGCAGAAGTGTCGATTGCTCAGGTTGACAATCAACATGCGATTGCTAACCTATAATGGGCAGTTATCCAATAGACAGGCTATAGCTGATTTTGCTTCCTGGCTGTTATCGGTGGGAAACGGAACAGCTGCAGGTATTTCTCTATATAACAGCTCCGCACCTGATTGGATTCAAATACCAGACAATTTCCTGGTGCAGCATGATGGCGACAAGCAACTAGCAATCATCACAGCTGTCTATGGTGACCTCCACAGTAATTACAAGGACGATACCTATCTACGTGTCCGGGCGATAGTTACGCCCAAAAACAATGCCGCCAACAGTTTGAATGAGGCTATACTAGCCCGCATTCCCGGAGAACAGTCTGATTATCTCAGCCATGATACCATACAGGGATCAGAAAAAATCTCAGAAGATATCCATACAATGTATCCCACAGATATCCTAAACACAATCATAGCAGGTTCCCTTCCTTGTCACAAATTAAGTTTGAAGATAGGAGTTCCAGTCATGCTTCTAAGAAACATGGATCAGTCAAAAGGTCTTTGCAATGGGACAAGATTGATCATAACAGCATTGGGTGTTCGAATAGTACAGGCAAGGATAATCACAGGTTCTGGTGTTGGTCAAACAGTACAGATACCGCGCATAGTATTCCTTCACGAAGACGACCAGTTGCCATTTATATTTAGAAGAAAACAGTTCCTGCTTCGTGTTTGTTATGCAATGACTATTAACAAAAGCCAAGGTCAGTCATTGGATGTAGCAGGTGTCTATCTTCCTGAACCTGTGTTTGCTCATGGACAGCTTTACGTGGCTCTGTCTAGAGCAACATCTCCAAATAGCCTGAAGATATTGATTGAAAATCCTGATGGTCAGAATCCAAACTATACCAGATTTAATCTTGATTCTTTTAATTGTCAGCAAAAGATCAGTGATGGTGGACAGCTTTACACACAGCTAACATAAGTTTACGCTGTTTAATGAGCAAGGTATGCATTCTATGTTCTTCAACAGGTATATTAAATTTTTTAGGACCAAAATTCTGCTTCATCATCTCTCCTAATACATATTGTTGAATAAAATTGTGAAGATGGAACGGATTAATAGTTATACGTTGCAAGGAGGTATATTGATGGATTCTGCGTCTCTTGAAGGAGACGATGCTTTCTCCATTGATAAACCTTCAATCCTAATATTTGTTGGTATTGGGTCTCCCTGAAAAAAAGAAATTTACAAAATAGATATAATCTTGGTACAGAAACTAGAGGGAAATAAGAAAAAAAATAGCTATAATCTGATACACTATTACACACGGTATATATATTAGCACTCCCCAAGCCTGTTTTTTAACAGACAATACTTAGAACATTTTAACACAACTGTAGAACAACACACATAACTACCCAACAAATTCTCAACCTTACAACCATCATAACCATAGAAGAAAATAATAATAGAACACCCTAATAATATGCAGGCAGATCACACTGATCTACCCCACTACTAAGACTCCAAAACACATACACCAAATAACTACCAGCATAACTATGTTCACACAGCACACACAGCCTTATAATCATGTTATCAGTTATCCTGACCATCATCTCCATCATTCTTAGGAACATATGGCGTCACCAACTTATCCACAAGAAGCTTCAGAACAATGCGAGCATTCTCCGGAATCTCATATTCAGAGAGATCGAATGGGGCATTCGGAACAGCATCTGTCGGTGCTTCATTAACCGGCCTTACATTCGGCTGAGATCTTGCTTCATGAACTGGCCTTTCATTCGCCTGAGCTCCACCTGTAGCACGATTATTACATGAACTACCTGAGCGAATGCCTCGACGGACATAGACACGTTCGACAACCTTCTTCCCTTTTGGATCGCTTGACCCACCTTTCTCCATTTTGGTCGCACAGTATGTTTAACATCCCCTCCTATACACATACAACACTCTATATATAGATATAACACACCCATAAAAAAAAAAAACGCTCCTCACTAAGAAACACCACAGTAGAGACAATTCTGTTTGGCCCCTTGCCAACAGATCCTGTAGAATGACTGTGCAAAGCTGAGAAAAACACGCCTTTCTATCCCACCCACTCTTTTAAAAAAGAATACATCCAAAGAGCACTGCAAAGATGGAAATAGAAAAGGTATATCCATCAGAACCTACCTTTTCGAAAGACAGTCCACACCACAAAATTTCATCCCGTGATAGCAGACACCAAAAACATCATTCCATCAACACATGTTTGACTGCCCTCAGACAGTACCAACATCATTTCTATCTCACCCAGTACATATACAATAAGGTTTTGCGATCAAATTAAATTATACTCAGCTTAAAAAGGAAACGAGATATTGTTTCTATCTTTTACATATTATACTCAGGTTAAAAATCACATCTATATGAAATTCATACCCACTTTTGTGTTCTTTCTAAAATTTGTAGGTCACTCTCCACAGAACTGTTTGATAGAAACAATCAAATTATATAGTGTTCGAGTTTGGTGGTCGCTTTTCTTTTCTTCAAAGGTATATCCAGCATCCTTAGCCCATTATTCGCACATTCTATTTTGAAAAATCATGCAAACACCATTCGAACCCACTTAATACACATATGATTACTATGATTGTAACAGCTTATCAGCATAGCAGTTTTGGACATTCGATTTTGGATCTGTTTATACTTTTGACTATGCTAACAGTATCCTTCAGCCTTAGATAGGCTTCTTGGCCAATCTATAACGTTGTTCCAGTACCACGCTTAATGTTGTTGTATCTGGTGTGCTATATCACTATTGTGATTAATTTGCTGTATACGCCTGCATACCCAGTCAAGTTATACTTCTGATGAAAAATTTACACATTGATTCAACCAACTTTTGCCGACCTATGTATAAGCAAACCTACAAATTCATTGAGAACACATTTTTCCAATATATACATCCATAATATATCCGCACTCATTACGAAATCATTTCGATACATTTTCTGATATAGACGCATCGCGCAACGCGCGAGAATAGGACTAGTTGTATTAAATATTGAATATATTTATGCAACATGACTAATTATGAAGAATAAAATTATAGTAATAGACTAAATTGTCGTTTCCAGATGACTTTTCACTTAATTAGAGTTTTCTTCAAAAAAAAAATAAAATAACAATGAGTTGAGTTTTCCTCTAATCGAGAAGGCTAATTTGACCGGTCGATTTTATTAAGAATATTCATATGCAAGAAATACAGATTTGCTTAGAGTTACTCGAGTGTATTCATGTTTCGTTATTCACTTCATTTTACTTCTTTTGTCGACAGCTTCGAGAAATAGCAAAAGAAAAAAAAATAATTTTTTATTTGTTTTTAATAAAATGCTTCGTAGACTATTAACCTAGTAATTTCAAAAAAGGTCATCTTTGCAAGGGATGTTAGAAACTATAGCTTTCAACAAAACGATTAACTAATAAAGTAGCAAAAGCGGGATCCTTTTCTTATGCAATTTTTTCCCTCTGGCTCCGTTTGGATAGGTGTGGGAAGAAGGGAAGAAGTGGAAAAAAGTATTAGAAAGTATGTAACTTTGTGAAGAGTTTAGATTGTTTATAATTTTTTTCTTCTTCTTCCTTCTTCTTCTTCTTTCTTCCAACGATCCAAACGCATCTGATTTCTTTTTTCAAGTTTCTTTGCATGATCCATCCACAATAAGATCGGATTGTACCTAGTTATTACGACCATTAAATAAATATAATGCATATTTTGAATACCATAATAGCATTTCAAAATTTATTCTAAGTCATTTCATAACAATAATTTACATTGACCTCTTTATATGATCTAGAATATGATTTATATCTTATTTATTATAAAAAAATATTGCATTATACATAGCAATTAGTTAATTACTCATATAAAGTACAAAATAATGCTTATTTTGAGTATTACTTGAGCATTTAAATTATTTTTTCATTAATTCTAAATCATTTCATCATAATAATCTAAATTTCAACTCTCTATACGATTCAGATTTTACCTATTCAAAAAGATTGGATTCTACAAAGTTATTACACCTATAAAGTGAATATAATGCAAATTCTGAGTATCATATGAGCATTTCAATCATTTTTTAATTTATTCTAAGTCATTTCATCATAATAATCTACATTTAAACTCCCCGTACGGTCTAGAATTTGATTCAGATCTCACTTATTAAAAAAAAAAAGATTTTCGTAGTAATGATGCATATAAAATGCAAAATGCTTATTCTAAGTATCATGTGAGCATTTCAATGGTTTTTGCATTCATTCTAAATCATTTCATCGCAATAATCAACATTTAGGCTCGATATATGGTCTAAAATAAGATTCGTATCTTATTTATTAAAAAAGATTGGATCATACACCATAATTACACATATAAAGTGCAAATAATGCATAATTATGAGCATTTCAACTATTTATGAAATTAAAGACATATTAATAACAATAATATACATTAAAACCGTTGTTCTAAACAATTAAACCATATGTTTATTGATTTGCAAAACGATACCTTTCTACTAATCTTTTCAATTTCAAGTGCTCTCTAACTGTTGATTCTCAAGAATAGTCCTTCACTAGATTCATTCAAGTCTGTGGAGCACATCGAGACTTAGTTTAAGTCATTATGGTCTTTTATGCAGATGTATTTAGTTGCTAAATCAATCCATTTGAGTTTGCTGTCAAAATGATCTTTCTCGGTAACAATGCGTTGTATAACGCAACATAGCGTCATACAACGTACCAGTATTGTGCTGAACTTCTTCGTTTTTTTTCCTTGTAGAAAACAGTGCGTTACACAAAACCTTTTCAAGTTGTACAACACTTATACTCAGTTAAGCAACGCAATTTTCTCAGTTCAAACCAGAGCGTTGTACAATTCTCCTTTGGTTTCTCTCTGGCCTTTTTCACTCGTTTTTTAAGGAAAATTTTGTTTATTTAATGACATTTAATGTTGCGTTGTATAACGGTGAGAAGACGTTAGCTAACGCCCTTACTACCCTTGACATTTTGACCAGGATTCCACACATTGTATAACGCATTGTTTGCGTCTTAAAACGTGTCTGACAACTTTTGTAATCGTTAAGATTGTCAGTGCGGAGCGTTACAGGACAGTTCCTTTGCGTTGTGTAACGCACTGGCAATTCAAACAGATATCTTATCCGTTCTGTTTTATTATAACAGTCTCCTGTGCGTTGCACAACGGATTATTGCGTTGTGTAATGCTCTGTTAACGGATAGTTCATCTTTTTGGCGTTTTTATATCAACTAGTTGTGCGTTGCACAACGCGATATTGAGTCCTGTAACGCACTACAATAAACTGAGTTGTTTTGGAACTCTTGGCGCCCTCTATAAATTAGAGGCCTTTTTTAGACTGTTTAGCCCGTTGCTTACCTTGCAAATTTTTTGTCTTTGAGCTCCAAATACATACGCTTGATCCTTGAGCATTCTTGTAGCAAACTCAATATGATTAGATTGCCGCAAATCAAACCCTTACCTTATTTTGCCAAATTAGAGAGTGTTGTTGATTGTGTGCCTCATTCATTGAGCTTTTGTTGATTGGTTAGAGGTTAGACCGATCCATCTCGAGGTCCTTGTGACGAGGTGATTCGGTTCGAAGTTGTAGACACGTTCTTGTTGGAATGGAACAGAGCGCGCCTTTTCGTGGTAGCAAAACTTCCGGAGAGGTACGACTAAGGCTAGTCTTTCCTAGCGGGTTGGAACTCCGTAATCATATCGCGTGCCATCTCTTTCTCTCTTCTCTCTATTTACTTTTGATTTGATTTGCTTGAGTGATTGCTTGTGTTAGACCTTATTTGAATTGAACCAAAATTTGTCCATACCGATATAGGAAATCAAAATTGTGCCTATTCACCCCCCTCTAGGCCTTTAGTTAGGGACATCAAAACCTCTATATGCGATCTAGAATATAATTCAAATCTTACTTATTAAAAAGAATTGGATTATACAAAGTTATCACGCCTACAAAGTGCATATAATGCATATTCTAAGTATCATTTGAGCGTTTCAATCGTTTCTGCATTCATTGTAAGTCATTTCATCACATAACCAACATTAAGTGCTTTATAATGTCTAAAATATGACTCATATCATATTTATTAAAAAAGATTGAATTATACATGGTAATTACGCATATAAAATGCAAGTAATTCAATTATGAGTATCATTTGAGCATTTCAATCATTACTGGATTTATTCTAAGTGATTTCATCATAATAATCTACATTTAAACTCTTTATACTGTCTATAATATGATTCGTATCTTATTTATTGAAAAAAATTTGATTATATATAGTAATTACGCATATAAAGTGCAAATAATGCAACTCTGAGTATCATTTGAGCATTTCAATCATTTCTGGATACATTATAAGACATTTCATCATAATAATTTACATTTAAACTCTTTATACTGTCTATAATATGATTCATATCTTATTAATTAAAAAAGACTGGATTATTTAAGGTAATTCGCATGTAAAGTGCAAATAATGTAATTCTGAGTATCACTTGAGCATTTCAATCATTGTTAGATTCATTCTAAGCCATTTCTTCACAATGATCTACATTTAAATTCTTTATACCGTCAAGAATATATTTCATATCTTAGTTATTCAAAAAGATTGGATTATACATGGTAAGTACACATATAAAGTGCAAATAAAGCAATTCTGAGTATCATTTGAGCATTTCAATCGTTTATGAATTCATTCTGAGTCATCACAATAATCTACATTTAAACTCTTTGTATTGTCTGAATATGATTCATATCTTATTTATTCAAAAAGATTAGATTATACATGGTAAGTAGACATATAAAGTGCAAATAATGCAATTCTGAGTATTATTTGACCATTTCAATCGTTTTTGGATTCATTCCGAGTCATTTCATCACAATAATCTACATTTAAACACTTTATCATTTCTAGAACATGATTCATATCTTATTTATTAAAAAAAGATAGGATCATACATGGTATTTACACATATAAAGTGCAAATAATGCAATTCTGAGTATCATTTGTGCATTTCAATCATTTCTAGATTCACTCCAAGTCATTTCATCACAATAATCTACTATTAAACTCTTTATACTGTCTAGAAAATGATTCATATCTTATTTATTCAAAAATATTGGATTATACATGGTAATTACACATATAAAGTGCAAATAATGTAATTCTGAGTATCATTTAAGCATTCAATCGTTTCTGAATTCATTCTAAGTCATTTCATCACAATAATATACATATAAACCCTTTTTACTGTGTAGAACATGATTCATATCTTATTTATTCTAAAATTTTGGACTATACATGTCAATTACGCATATAAAGTGCAAATAATGCAATTTTGAGTATCATTTGAGCATTTCAATCATTTCTGGATTCATTCTGAGTAATTTCATCACAATAATCTACATTTAACTCTTTATACTTTCTAGAATACAATTAATATCTTATTTATTCAAAAATATTGGATTATATATGGTAATTACGCATATAAAGTGCGAATAATGCAATTCTGAGTATCATTTGAGTATTTCAATCATTCATGGATTCATTCTAACTTATTTCATCACAATAATCTATATTTAAATTCTTTATACTATATAGAATATGATTCCTAACTTATTTATTCAATAATATTAGATTATACACGATAATTATGCATATAAAGTGCAAATAATGCAATTGTGAGTAATATTTGAGCATTTCAATTGTTTCTGAATTCATTCTAAGCCATTTCTTCACAATAATCTACATTTAAACTCTTTATACTGTCTAGAATATAATTCATATCATATTTATCCGAAAAAAATTGGATTATACATAGTAATTACGCATATAAAGTGCAAATAATGCAATTCTGAGTATCATTTGAGCATTTGAATTGTTTCTAGATTCATTCTAAGCCATTTCTTCACAATAATATACATATAAACCCTTTTTACTGTGTAGAACATGATTCATATCTTATTTATTCTAAAATATTGGACTATACATGTCAATTACGCATATAAAGTGTAAACAATGCAATTTTGAGTATCATTTGAGCATTTCAATCGTTTCTGGATTCATTCTGAGCAATTTCATCACAATAATCTACATTTAAACTCTTTATACTTTCTAGAATACAATTCATATCTTATTTATTCAAAATTATTGGATTATACATGGTAATTACGCATATAAAGTGCGAATAGTGTAATTCTGAGTATCATTTGAGTATTTCAATCATTCATGGATTCATTCTAAGTTATTTCATCACAATAACTATATTTAAACTCTTTATACTATATAGAATATTATTCCTAACTTATTTATTCAAAAATATTAGATTATACACGGTAATTATGCATATAAAGTGCAAATAATGCAATTGTGAGTAATATTTGAGCATTTCAATTGTTTCTGAATTCATTCTAAGCCATTTCTTCACAATAATCTACATTTAAACTCTTATACTGTCTAGAATATGGTTCATATCATATTTATCCCAAAAAAATTGGATTATACATAGTAATTACGCATATAAAGTGCAAATAATGCAATTCTGAGTATCATTTGAGCATTTGAATTGTTTCTAGATTCATTCTAAGCCATTTCTTCACAATAATCTACATTTAAACTCTTTATATCATCTAGAATATGATTTACAGATTATAATCCAATCTTTGCATCACAATAATCTACATTTAAACTTTTTATACTATAAATACGCATATAAAGTGCAAATAATGCAATTCTGAGTATAATTTGAGCATTTCAATCGTTTCTGGATTGATATTAAGTCATTCCATCACAATAATCTACAGTTAAACTCTATATACCGTCTAGAATTTGATTCATGTCTTGTTTATTCAAAAAGATTGGATTATACACTGTAAATACGCATATAAAGGGCAAATAATGTTATTCCATTTTAATAAACAAGATTGAGTTACAGTGTATAATCCATTATTTTGAATAAAACAAGATTTAAATCATATTTTAGACAGTATAAAGAGTTTAAATGTCAATTATTGTGATGAAATGACTCGGAATAATCCAGAAATGATTGAAAAGCTCAAATGATACTAAGAATCAACATTATTTAAATTTTATATGTGTAACTAAAGTGTATAATCCAATCAGTTTGAATAAACACGACATGAATCATATTAAAGACAATATAAAGAGTTTAAATGTAGATTATTGTGATGAAATGACTTAAAAATGAATCCAGAAACGATTGAAACGCCTCAATGATGCTCAAAATCGCATTATTCGCACTTTAAATGCGTAATTACCTTGTATAATCCAATCTTTTCGAATAAACAAGACATGAATCATATTCAAGACATCATAAAGAGTTCAAATGTAGATTATTGTGATCAAATGAGTTGGATTGAATCCAGAAACGATTGAAATACTCGATACTCAGAATAACATTATTTGCACTTTATGGGGAATAGCCTAGGAATAAGAGAAATAGCCTATTCCTAGGCTGAAAACATTGGGAAGCGTGTAATTTTGTGAATAGTTTGGATGGTTAGGAATAAATTTCCGCCTAGGAAGAAGCTATTCCTCTTATTCCTAAGCAATCCAAACGGCCCTATACGCGTATTTACAGTGTATAATCCATTTTTTTTTAATAAACAAGATATGAATCATATTCTAGACAATATAAAGAGTTTAAATGTAGATTATTGTGATGAAATGACATAGAATGAATACAGAAAATGCTTAAATGAAACTCAGAATTGCATTATTGGCACTTTAAAATTCATATTTTCGGAGTATAATGCAATCTTTTCGAATAAACAAGATATTAATCTTATTATAAGCAATATAAAGAGTTTAAATGTGGATTTTTGGTGATGAAATGATTTATAATAAACCGAGAAATGGTTGAAATGCTCAAATGATATTCAGAATTGCATCATTTGCACTTATATGCGTAATTGCAGTGTATAATCCAATCGTTTCGAAATAAACAAGATATGAATCATATTATAGACAGTATAAAGAGTTTAAATGTAGATTATTGAGATCAAAGGACTTAGAATGAATAAAGAAACGATTGAAATACTCAAATGATTTTCATAAATGCATTATTTGCAATTTATATACATAATTTTCGTGTATCACCCAATCTATTCGAATAAATAAGATATGAATCATTTTAAAGACAGTATAAAGAATTAAAATGTAGATTATTGTGATGATTTGGCTTAGAATGCATTCAGAAACGATTGAAATGCTCAAATGACACTCAGAATCGCATTATTTGCACTTTATATGAGTAATTGCAGTGTATAATCCAATATTTTCTACAAACAAGGTATGAATCTTCTAGACAGTATAAAGAGTTCAAATGTCGATTATTGTGATTAAATGGCTTTGAATTAATCCAGAAACGATTGAAATGCTCAAATTATACTCAGAATTACATTATTTGCACTTTATATGCATATTTACGTTGAATAATCCATTATTTTTGAATTAATAAGAAATGAATCATATTCTATACAATATAAAGAGTTTAAATGTATATTATTGTGAATAAATGACTTAGAATTAATCCAGAAACAATTGAAATGCACAAATGATGCTAACGATCGCATTATTAAAATTTTATATGCGTAATTACAGTATATAATCCAATCTGTTTGAATAAACACGACATGAATCATATTTTAGACAGTATGAAGAGTTTTAAATGTAGATTATTATGATGAAATGACTCAGAATAAATCCAGAATCGATTGAAATGCTCAAATGAAGATCAAAATTGCATTGTTTGAACTTTATAAGAGTATTTTCAGTGTATAATCCAATATTTTTGAATAAACTGTCATATTAATCATATTCTAAACACTATAAAGAGTTTAAATGTAGATCATTGTGATGAAATAACTTAGAATAAATCCAGAACCGATTGAAATGCTCGAATGATGATCAGAATTGTATTATTTGAACTTTATAAGAGTATTTTCAGTGTATAATCAAATATTTTTGAATAAACAAGATATTAATCATATTATAAACACTATAATGAGTTTAAATCTAGATTATTGTGATGAAATGAATTGAAATGAATTCAGAACCGATTGAAATGCTCAAATGATACTCAGAATTGCATTATTTGCACTTTATATGCATATTTACAGTGTACAATCCGATATTTTCAAATAAACAAGATATGAATCATGTTCTAGACGGTATAAAGAGTTCAAATGTTGATTATTGTGATTAAATGGCTTTGAATTAATCCAGAAACGTTTGAAATGCTCAAATTATACTCAGAATTACATTATTTGCACTTTATATGAGTATTTACGTTGTATAATCCATTCTTTTTGAATTAAAAAAGAAATGAATCATATTCTAGACAATATGAAGAGTTTAAATGTATATTATTGTGATGAAATGACTTAGAATTAATCCAGAAACGATTGAAATGCACAAATGATACTAACGATCGCATTATTGAAATTTTATATGCGTAATTACAGTATATAATCCAATCTGTTTGAATAAACACGACATGAATCATATTTTAGACAGTATAAAGAGTTTTAAATGTAGATTATTATGATGAAATGACTCAGAATAAATCCAGAATCGATTGAAATGCTCAAATGAAGATCAGAATTGCATTATTTGAACTTTATAAGAGTATTTTCAGTGTATAATCCAATATTTTTGAATAAACAACATATTAATCATATTCTAAACACTATAAAGAGTTTAAATATAGATTATTGTGATGAAATGACTTAGAATGAATCCAGAACCGATTGAAATGCTCGAATGATGATCAGAATTGTATTATTTGAACTTTATACGAGTATTTTCAGTGTATAATCAAATATTTTTTAATAAAACAATATATTAATCATATTATAAACACTATAATGGGTTTAAATCTAGATTATTGTGATAAAATGACTTGGAATGAATTCAGAACCGATTGAAATGCTCAAATGATACTCAGAATTACTTTATTTGCACTTTATATGTGTACTTACCATGTATAATCCAATCTGTTTGAATAAACACGACATGAATCATATTCTAGACAGTATAAAGAGTTTTAAATATCGATTATTGTGATTAAATGACTAAGAATAAATCCAGAATCAATTGAAATGCTCAAATGAAGATCAGAATTGCATTATTTGAACTTTATAAGAGTATTTTCAGTGTATAATCCAATATTTTTGAATAAACAACATATTAATCATATTCTAAACACTATAAAGAGTTTAAATGTAGATTATTGTGATGAAATGACTTAGAATGAATCCAGAACCGATTGAAATGCTCGAATGATGATCAGAATTGTATTATTAGAACATTATAAGAGTATTTTCAGTGTATAATCAAATATTTTTGAATAAACAAAATATTAATCATATTATAAACACTATAATGAGTTTAAATCTAGATTATTGTGATAAAATGACTTGGAATGAATTCAGAACCGATTGAAATGCTCAAATGATACTCAGAATTGCATTATTTGTACTTTATATGCATATTTACAGTGTACAATCCGATATTTTCAAATAAACAAGATATGAATCATGTTCTAGACAGTATAAAGAGTTCAAATGTTGATTATTGTGATTAAATGACTTTGAATTAATCCAGAAACGATTGAAATGCTCGAATTATACTCAGAATTACATTATTTGCACTTTATATGCGAATTTACGTTGTATAATCCATTCTTTTTGAATTAATAAGAAATGAATCATATTTTAGACAATATAAAGAGTTTAAATGTATATTATTGTGATTAAATGACTTAGAATTAATCCAGAAACGATTGAAATGCACAAATGATACTAACAATCGCATTATTGAAATTTGATATGCGAAAATTACAGTATATAATCCAATCTGTTTGAATAAACACGACATGAATCTTATTTTAGATAGTATAAAGAGTTTAAATGTAGATTATTGTGATGAAATGACTTAGAATAAACCCAGAAAACATCGAAATGCTCAAATGACACTCGGAATTGCATTATTTGCATTTTATATGTGTAATTGCAATGTATAATCCAATCGTTTAGAATAAACAAGATATGAATCATATTCTAGATAGTATAAAGAGTTTAAATGTAGATTATTACGACGAAATGACTTAGAATAAATCCAGAATGGATTAAAATGCTCAACTTATACTCAGCATTGCATTATTTAAACTTATATTGATATTTTCATTGCATAATCCAATATTTTTTAAAACAAACAAAATATAAATCATATTTTATACAGCATAAAGAGTTTAAATGTAGTTTATTGTGATGAAATGACTTAAGAATTAATCCAGAAATGATTGAAATGCTCAAATGATACTCAGAATCTCATTATTTGCATTTGATATGCGTATTTACAATGTATAAACATAAACAAGTTATCAATCTAATTAAAGACAGTATAAGGAGTTTAAACGTAGATTATTGTTATGAAATAACTTAGAATGAATCCAGAAATGATTGAAATGCTCAAATGATACTAAGAATCACATTATTTGCTTTTTATATGCGTAATTATAGTGTATAATCTAATATTTTTGAATAAACAAGACATGAATCATATTCTAGACAATATAAAGAGTTTGAAAGTACATTATTGTGATGAAATGACTTAGAATTAATCCAGAAACAATTGAAATGTTCAAATGTTACTAAGAATCGCATTATTTAAATTTTATTTGTGTAATTGCAGTGTATAATCCGATCTTTTTTAATAATCAAAACATGAATCACATTTTAAACAGTATAAAGAGTTTAAATGTAAATTATTGTGATGAAATGATTTAAAATCAATCCAGAAATGATTGAAATGCCCAAATGATACTAAGAATTGCATTATCTGCACTTAATATGCCCATTTACATTGTATAATCCCTTATCTTTGAATAATAAAGATATGAATCTTATTTTAAATGGCAGAAAGAGTTTAAATGTAGATTATTGTGATCAGACTTAGAATAAATTAAGAAACGATTGAAATGCTCACGTGATATTTGGAATTTTATTATTTGCATTTTATATTCGTAATTGCAGTGTATAATCTAATATTTTCAAATAAACAAGATATGTATCATATTAAAGACAATATAAAAAGTTTAAATGTAGATTATTGTGATGAAATGACTTAGAATGAATTCAGAAACAATTGAAATGTTGAAATAATACTCAGAATTACATTATTTGCACTTTATAAGCGTAATTGTAGTGTATAATCCAATCTTTGGCTCCATTTGGATTGCTTAGGAATAAGAGGAATAGTCTATTCCTAGGCGGAAAATATTGGAAAGTGTGTAACTTTGTGAAGAGTTTGGATTGTTTATAATAAATTTATGTCTAGGAAGAAGCTATTCCTTCTATTCCCATACGATCCAAACGGGGCCTTTATGAATAAACCAGATATGAATCATATTATAGACAGTATAAAGAGTTTAAATGTAGATTATTATGATGAAATGCCTTAGATTAAATCAAGAATCGATTGTAATGCTCAACTGATACTCAGAATTGCATTATTTGAAATTTATATGCGTATTTTCTGTGTACAATCCGATATTTTTGAATAAACAAGATATTAATCATATTCTAAACAATATAAAGAGTTTAAATCTAGATTATTGTGATAAATGACTTAAAATGAATCCAGAAACAATTGAAATGCTCAAATGATACTCAGAATTACATTATTTGCATTTTATATGCGTATTTACAATGTATAATCAAATGTTTTTGAATAAACAAAATATGAATCAAATTTAAGATAGTATTAAAAGTATAAATGTAGATTATTGGGATTAAATGACTTAGAATTAATCCAGAAACGAGTGAAATGCTCAAATGATACTCGGAATTGCATTATTTGTACTTTATAAGCGTATTTACAATGTGTAGTCCATTTTTTTTTTGAATAAACAAGATAAGAATCATATTATAGACAGTATAAAGTGTTTAAATGTAGATTATTGTTATGAAATGACTGAAATGGAATACAAAAACAATTGAAATGCTTAAATGAAATCTCGAAATTGCATTATTTAATTTTATATGCATAATTATAGTGTATATTCCATGCTTATTGAATAAAAAATTATTGAATCGTATTGTAGACTGTATAAAGAGTTTAAATGTAGATTATTGATTGTGATGAAATGATTTAGAGAACAGATTCAGAAACGATTGAAATGCTCAAATGATACTCAAAATAGCATTATATGTACTTTATATGCGTATTTTAAAGGGAATAATCCATTATTTTTGAATAAACAAGACATGAATCATATTTAAGATAGTATAAAGAGTTTGAAGGTAGATTATTGTGATGAAAGGACCTAAAATGAATTAAAAAATGATTGAAATGCTCAAATGGTACTCAGAATTGCATTAGTTACAATTTATATGTGTATTTACAGTGTGTAATCCATTCTTTTTGAATAAACAATATATGAATCGTATTCTAGACAGTATAAAGAGTTTAAATGTAGATTATTGTTATGAAATGACTGAAAATGAATCCAAAAACAATTGAAATGCTCAAATGAAAACTCAAAATTGCATTATTTAAATTTTATACGCGTAATTACAGTGCATAATCCAATCTTTTTGAATAAACAAGAAATGAACCATATTATAGATGTTATAAAGTGTATAAATGTAGATTATTGTGATGAAATGACTTAGAATCGATTGAAATGCTCAAATGATACTCATAATTGCATTATTTGTGCTTTATATGCGTATTTACAGTGTATAATGCAATCTTTTTTAATAAACAAGATATGAATCATATTCTGGATTGTATAAAGATTTTAAATGTAGATTATTGTGATGAAATGACATAGAATGAATACATAAACTATTGAAATTCTCAAATGATACTCAGAATTGCATTATTTGCACTTTATATGCGTGGTTACAATGTATATTCATTATTTTTGAATAAACAATATATGAATCATATTCTAGACAGTATAAAGAGTTTATATGTAGATTAATGTGATGAACTGACCTAAAATGAATTCAGAAATGAATGAAATGCTTGATTGATACTCAGAATTGCATTATTTGCACTTTATATTCGTAATTAGATTGAATAATCCCATCTTTTTGAATAAAAAAGGATATGAATCATATTCTTGAAAGCATAATGAGTTTAAATGTAGATTATGGTGATGACTTAGAAAGAATCTAGAAACGATTGCAATTCTCAAATGATAAGCAGAATTATGTTATTTGCATTTTATATGAGTAATTAGGTGTATAATCCAATCTTTTTTAATAAAGAAGATATGAATCATATTCTAGACAGTATAAAGAGTTTAAATAGATATTATTGTGATGAAATAACTTAGATTGAAGCCAAAAACGATTGAAATGCTGAAATGATACTCAGAATTGAATTATTTCAACTTTATATGCGTATTTACAGTGTATAATCCTATCTTTTTGAATAAACAAGATATGAATCATATTTTAGACATATAAAGAGTTTAAAAGTAGATTATTGGGCTGAAATGACTTAGAATTAATGCAAAAACGATTGAAATCCTCAAGTGATAATCAGAATTACATTATTTGCATTTTATATGCGTAATTAAAGTATATAATCCAATCTTTTTGAATAAACAAGATATGAACAATATTCTAGAAAGTATAAAGAGTTCAAATGTTGATTATTATGATGAAATGACCTAGAATGAATCCAGAAACGATTGAAATACTCAATTGATACTCATAATTGCATTATTTGCACTTTATATCCATATTTGTATTGTATAATCTAATTTTTTTGAATAAATATGATATGAATTATATTCTAGACAGTATAAATAGTATAGAAATGTAGATTATTGTGGCAAAATGATTTAGAATGAATACAGAAACGATTTGAATGCTCTAATGATACTCAAAGTTTCATTATTTGCACTTTATATGCATAATTACTGTGTATAATCCAATATTTTTTAATAAACAAGATATAAATCATATTCTAGACAGTATAATGATTTTAAATGTTGATTATGGTGATGAAATGACTTAGAATGAATCCATAAATGAATGAAATGCTCAATTGATACTCAGAATTGTGTTATTTGAACTTTATATGAGTAATTACGGTGTATAATCCAATCTTTTTGAATAAACAAGATATGAATTATATTTTAGACAGTATAAAGAGTTTAAATACAGATTATTGTGATGAAATGACTTAGAATGAATTCAAAACTGACTATATGCTCAAATGATATTCAGAATTGAATTATTTGCACTTTATATGCGTATTTACAGTGTATAATGCAATATTTATAGATAAAAAAGATATGAATCAAATTCTTGACTGTACAAAATGTGTAAATGCAGATTATTGTGATGAAAAGAGTTAGAATTAATCCAGAAACGTTTGAAATGCTCAAATGATAATCATAATTGCATTATTTGCATTTTATATGTGTAATTGAAGTGTATAATCTTATCTTTTTGAATAAACAATATATGATTTATATTTTAGACAGTATAAAGAGCATAAATGTAGATTATTTGATGAAATGACTTAGAATGAATCCATTAATGATTGAAATGCTCAAATGATACTCAGAATTGCATTATTTAAACTTTATATGCATAATTACCATGTATAATCCAATCTTTTTGAATAAACAAGACATGAATCATAATCTAGACAGTATAAAGAGGTCAAATGTACATTATTGTGATGAAATGACTTAGAATGACTACTGAAACCATTGAAATGCTCAATTGATACTCAGAATTACATTATTTGCACTTTATATGCGTAATTAGAGTGTATAATTCAATCTTTTTGAATAAACAAGATATGAATCATATTCTATATAAGAGTATAAATGCACATTATTGTAAGGAAATGACTTAGAATGAATCCGGATGTGATTGAAATGCTCAAAGGTACTCAGAGTCGCATTATTTGCAATTTATTTGCGTATTTACGGTGTATAATCCAATATTTGTAAATAAACAAGATATGAATCATATTTTAGACTGTATAAAAAATGTAAATGTAGATTATTGTGATAAAATGAGTTAGAATTAATCCATAAACAATTGAAATTCTCAAATGTTAATCAGAAATGCATTATTTGCATTTTATATGCGTAATTACAGTGTATAATTCGATCTTTTTGAATAAACAAGATATGAATAATATTCTAGACAGTATAAAGAGTTTAAATGTAGATTATTGTTATCAAATGACTTAGAATAAATACAGAAATGAATGAAATGCTCAACTGATTTTCATAATTGCAATATTTGCACTTTATATACGTAATTGTAGTGTATCATCCAATATTTTCGAATAAACAAGATATGAATCATTTTAAAGACAGTATAAAGAGTTTAAATATAGATTATTGTTAAGAAATGGCTTAGAATGAATCTAGAAACAATTCAAATTCTCAAATGATACTCAGAATTGTATTATTTGCACTTTATATGCGTCATTATTGTTTATAATCCAAACATTTTGTATAAACAAGGTATGAATCAAATTTTTGACAGTATAATGAGTTTAAATGTAGATTATTGTGATGAAATTACTTATAATAAATCCAGAATAGATTGAAATGCTCAAATGATGATCCGAATTGCATTATTTGAACTTTATAAGCATATTTTCAGTGTATAATCCAATATTTTTGAATAAACAAGATATGAATCATATTGTAGACTATATAAAGAGTTTAAATGTAGATTATTGTGATGAAATCACTTGGAATGAATCCAGAAACGATTGAAATGCTCAAATGATCCTCAGAATTGCATTATTTGCAAATGATCCTCAGAATTGCATTATTTCCAATCTTTTCAAGATTTTAGACTGTATAAAGATATGAATCATATTCTAGACTGTATAAAGATTATAAATGTAGATTATTGTGATGAAATCAATATAATGAATACAGAAAAGATTGAAATGCTCAAATGATACTCAGAATTGCATTATTTGCAATTTATATGCGTATTTACAATGTATAATTCATTATTTTTGAATAAATAATATATGAATCATATTATAGACAGTATAAAGTTTTTAAATGTAGATTATTTTGATGAAATGACTTAGAATGAAACCACATACGATTGAAATGCTCAAATGATACTCAGAATTGCATTATTTTCATTTTATAAGCATAATTGCAGTGTATAATACAATATTTTTAAATAAACAATATATAAATCATATTCTAAACAGTATATAGATTTTAAACGTAGATTATTATGATGAATTGACTTGGAAAATATCCAGAAACAACTGAAATACTCAAATGATACTCATAACAGTATTATTTGCACTTTATATGCGTATTTACAGTGTATAATTCAATCTTTTCGAATAAACAATATATCAATCAAATTAAAGAAAGTATAACGAGTTTAAATGTAGATTATCGTTATGAAATGACTTAGAATGAATCCAAAAATGATTGAAATGCTCAAATGATACTTGAATAGCACTATTTGCTTTTTATATGTGTAATTGTAGTGTATAATCTAATATTTTTGAATAAACACGACATGAATCATATTCTAGACAGTATAAAGAGTTTAAATATAGATTATTGAGATGAAATGACATAGAATGAATCTAGAAACGATTGAAATGCTGAAATAATACTCAGAATTGCATTATTTGCACTTTATATGCGTAATTGCAGTGTATAATCCAATCTTTATGAATAAACCAGATATGAATCATATTATAGACAATATAAAGAGTTTAAATGTAGATTATTATGTTGAAATGCCTTAGAATAAATTAAGAATCGATTGTAATGCTCAACTAATACTCAGAATTGCATTATTTGAAAATTTATATGTGTATTTTCTGTGTATAATCCGATATTTTTGAATAAACAAGATATTAATCATATTATAAATAATATAAAGAGCTTAAATGTAGATTATTGTGATAAATGACTTAGAATGAATCCATAAATGATTGAAATGCTCAAATGATACTCATAATTACATTATTTGCATTTTATATGCGTATTTACAATGTATAATCCAATCTTTTCAAATAAACAAAATATGAATCATATGTAAGACAGTATTAAGAGTATAAATATAGATTATTGTGATTAAATTACTTAGAATTAATCCAGAAATGATTGAAATGCTCAAATGATACTCAGAATTGCATTATTTGCACTTTATAAGCGTATTTACAGTGTGTAATCCATTCTTTTTGAATAAACAAGATATGAATCATATTATAGACATAATAAATAGTTTAAATGTAGATATTGTGATGAAATGACTTGGAATGAATCCAGAAATGATTGAAATGCTCAAATGATCCTCAGAATTGCATTATTTAAATTTTATATGCATAATAGTGTATAATTCAATCTTTATAATCAAACAATATATGAATTATATTTTAGACAGTATAAAGAGTATAAATGTACATTATTTGTGATGAAATGACTTAGAATGAATCCATAAACGATTGATATGCTAAAAAATGATACTCAGAATTGCATTATTTGCACTTTATAAGCGTATTTACAGTGTATAATCCTATCTTTTCGAACAAACAAGATATGAATCATATTTTAGACTGTACAAAGAGTTCAAATGTAGATTATTGTGATGAAATGACAAAGAATTAATACATAAACGATTGAAATGCTCAAATGATACTCATAATTGCATTATTTGCACTTTATATGTGTATATATAGTGTATAATTCATTATTTTTTAATAAACAATATATGAATCATACTCTAGACAGTATCAAGAGTTTAAATGTTGATTATTGTGATAAAATAACTTAGAATGAATTAATAAACGATTGAAATGCTTAAATGAAACTCAAAATTGTATTATTTTCACTTTATAAGCAAAATTGCAGTTTATAATCCAATCTTTTTGAATAAGTAAGATATCAATCATATTTTAGACAGTATAAAGAGTTTTAATACAGATTATTTTGTTGAAATGATTTAGAATAAATCCGAAAACAATTGCTCAAATGATACTCAGAAAACCCTAAATCCGGAAACAATGTATAATCCAGTCTTTTTTAATAAACAAGATATGAATCATATTCTTGACAATATAAAGAGTCTAAATGTAGATTATTATGATGAAATGACTTAGAATGAATCCAGAAATGATTGAAATGTTCAAATGATACTCAGTTGGTAATCTGACCTACATGAATATTTTGGAAGCTAAAAAATATCTTAGTAATATTGCATAGAATCAAACCTATATACTTCAATTTCGTAGTAATTTTATGGAGTATTTTCACGGCCTTTCTCTCTCTAGGGATGTTATGTGGAATACTATTACTGAAAGCATACTTGTTGAAGTTGGGAGTATTACTTCCCTAAAACTACTGTAAGTTGCATGGCCTTGCCATGCTTTGAAGGCTTTATTTGTAATAGGTTTATGAAAAGTTGAAAACTTTCAATACAACCATAATTTTCTTAGTTTGATTTTTTTTATATTTTTATTTTAATTTGAGCTTGTGAAAAATGAGATAACTTAGGGGCATGGGTTAATTCGTTGTTATATTTGTTGACATATAACAGAATGAAGAACTTCAAAAATTATGGGAAGTCATTTTTGAAGAAGTCTCTATCCTTTTATAATTTACATAATAAGTTAATATATTATATTCTTCGTAATTGCAGGATTGCAGAAAACGTCTGGATTTAATCAGGTCTCGGATTTCATCAGTGTTCTCTTCACTGCTTCGTGATTGTAATTTCTAAAACTAATATCTCTTTTCATAAGTGCTGTAATTGTTTAATAGGTTTTGGTGGGGGTTCACGTGGGCTCAAAATTCGAACATCAATGTATGCATCTCCAGCATTTGAGAAAGATTTGTCTTGGATGCATTTCCATTGTTCCTGATTTTTGAGTTTAGTATTAATAATCTAGTGGTGCATATCCTGTGATACATGTTGTATATCGAAGCATTCCAATCTTAGTTGAAGCAATTTAGCTATATCATAATGATAGTTAACAATAGTCATTTCAGATTTTTGATAACCAGGCAATACATGATAGGATGTAAGAGCAAGAGTAGTTGATATGAGATTGTATAACTTCCTCCTGCAATCATCGCACATATTTATTTGTAACGTGGCTAGTACATTATTAATTTACTAATCACTGTTTTTATATGTGATACAATGACTTGGTATGAATTCAGAAACAGTTGAATCGCTCAAATGATACTCAGAATAAGTATTATTTACACTTTATATGCGTAATTACTATGTATAATTAAGTCTTTTTTTATTCTACACCGTACAAAGTGGTTAAATGTAGATTATTGTAATGAAATGACTTAGAATGGATTTAGAAACAGTTGAAATGCTAATATGATACTCAAAATATGCATTATATTCACTTTATAGGCGAAATAACTATATATAATCCAATTATTTTGAATAAGTAAGACCTAAATCATATTTTAGACCGTATAGAGTGTTTCAATTTAGATCATTTTGAAATTTGAATAAATGCTCAAAGTTTATTGTAAATAAGCATTATTTGCACTTTATATGCGTAATTACGATGTATAATCCAATCTTTTATAATATGTAAGATTTGAATCATATTCAGGACCTATAGAGAGTTTAAATGTAGAATATTGAGATGAAATATTTTGGAATGAGTTCAGAAACGGTTGAAATGCTCAAATGGTACTCCAAATGTGCATTATATGCACTTTATATACGTAATTACTATGTATAATCCAATCGTCTTGAATAAATAATTAAATATGATATGAATCATATTCTAGACCTTATAGAGAGCATAAATTTCGATTGGTGTGATGGAATGACTTAGAATAAATGCAGAGACGATTAAATTGCTCAAATGATATTCATAACAAGCATTATTTGTAATTTATATGCTAAATTACTACGTAAAATCTTATTTTTTTGAATAAGTAAGATCTGAATCATATTCTAGACCGTATAGAGAGTTTAAATGTAAATTATTGTGATGAAATGACGAATAAATTCAGAAATGGTTGAAATGCTCAAATATATTCAGGGTGTGTTTGGATAGGCCGGGAATAGAGAATAGGAATAAGAAATTTCGGTTTGCGTGCTTATTCCTATACTAACAAAACCATGGTATAAGAATAAGGAATAAGGATAAGCACACAAACCGAAATTCCTTATTCCTATTCTCTATTCCCGGCTTATTCCGTTGCATCCAAACACACCCTCAGAATATGCATTATTTGCAATTTATATACATAATTACTAATTACTATGTATAATCCAATCATTTTAAATGACTAAGTTAGTAAGTTCTGAATCAAATCCTATAATGTATAAAGGGTTTAAATCTAGATTTATTGTGTTTAAATGACTATGAAGTAATGCAAAAATGATTGAAATGCTCAAATGATACTCAGAATAAGTATTATTTGCACATGATCAAAATCTCATTTTTTTTAACGTGGGATTTCATTTTATTTTATTTCGTTGGAAAATTCTTGATCATAATGAATGGAATTGGTGTCATTTTGTTAGAATTCTCATATAATATAATTAGATCCAACGAAACGATCCAATAAGGATCATCCCAATATTCCTCATCCCCATCATCCTACGAAAAACGCGTTTCTATTTTTGAAATGTGATTAATTAAGCTTCTCATCCCTTATCCCTACAAAGCCTCATTAATGCAATTAATCCAACGCTCATCCCCATCCAATGCCAACTCAATTCAGCCTCTATGTTAATATTCATGTTTTTGTCCAGAAAAATTGTGTTACAGAAGTAGGACATTAATTGTTCTAGTTCTGAATACTAATTGTTCTAGTTTCAGAATATAATTGTCGTATAATGTAATTGTTCTAGTTTCAGAACCTAATTGTTATGGAAAAAAAGAAGTTTTGGAGGGGGAAATATAAGGAAGGGAGGAAGGAAAATATAAGGAAGAGAGGAGGGGAGTACGTCGGATAAATTTCATTTCGAAAATAGAAAAGGAAAGTCATTAATGAGAACCCTGGACGAGATGAAGGATGAGGGAATTCTTGACAAGTTCTTTTCTGAAAATGGAAAAAATACATTGAAGAGAAAATGATGGGATGAAAATGAGGGAACGATGATAAGCAATTCTACCAACGAAACACTATGGGTGTGTTTGGATAGGCCGGGAATAGAGAATAGGAATAAGAAATTCCGGTTTGTGTGCTTATTCTTATTCTTATTCTTGTGCAACCCAAACAACTCAAGAATAAGGAATAAGGGTCCTTATTCCTATACTAACAAAACCATGGTATAAGAATAAGGAATAAGGATAAGCACGCAAATCGAAATTTCTTATTCCTATTCCTTATTTCCGACTTATTCCGTTGCATCCAAACACACCCATGAAATCAATTAAAATAAAATAACATAAAATGAAATCCCGAATAAAAAATATTTTGATAGGGCCCATGTTTTCCTACTCGTCAAACGCAACACTTGGGAGTTGGGACGTCATTTATGGACATTCCCATGCGAATGGGAGAGCATTGATAATCAGTGATTAGAGGGTATTAACAGAATTAACATCGTTAAAAATTCTATAAATATTAGGAAAATTCTGGCATACGGGCTGATTATTCCTGACCGTCTATTTTTTACAAATCAGACGTCTCAGATATCATACAAAATTTTGGCCGCTTAAAATGTTCTCCGTTATATTTAACATAATTTTTAGCGAAAAGGATAAAATAGTCATTTAACAGCATATCTCCTCTTTCTATTTCGTACTATCCCTCCGCATGTTCTCCGTTCTCCGTTGTGCTCATTTTGCTCCCATCTCCGTCTTATCGGACCTAACAGCAATCGGTGGTCTTTCTCTCTCCCAATGTAGCCACCACACCAACAGCAATCAAAATTCATACGAGCAACCATTAACTGCTCTTCTCGATCAACCCTCAGGTCTCTCTCTCGATCGAAGAACAGCTTCAAACCATCCTAAATCGACTGGTCTCCGCCTCCACCGCTTCTCCCCACCTCCAATCGACGTTTTTAACCTTCCGACGAACTACGACCCCTTTGCACCCTCCACTCCTCCTTGCGTATGGCGCCTCGTCGAGGAGGTGTCTCTAGTGTCGTCTCCTAAGAATTTGAGCACCATCGCTGATTTGAGGAACCTTGTGGCTGAATCACTTAAGAGGCACCTTGATCTATGCCACGCTAATGCGATGAAGGTGTTTGATGCCTCTCAGGTCCGGATCTCCAAGCGTTGCAACTTGCAAGGTACTCTTTTTATATTTCTCTTTTTTTTTCTTAGGATTTGATTCTGGAACATGATTGATCATGGACGTGAGAGATTTTAAGATCTTATTATCAGCTCCGGATCTGATCATGTGATCAATATGATTTGTAAATTTGTTTGTCATGTTCAATGTACATGAGATCTACATGAGTTCTGAACGACTGGTACAGTAGTTGAGGTGTTGAGACATTCTTGCAAATATATCCCTCTCATTTGCAAGACGCGATCACTTACTGTTTGATTGAAAAATTGATATTCTGTTAAATATCTGATTATTTTGCTTGTAACTATGGTCATTATTATTTTTTCATCTATGCGTAAATTGAACTACAGCAACCATGCCAGATTAGAAATTTTTGCAGGCTAGCACTAAATTGAAGTATGCACTGCACATACTCTAGACTATTAATTCTGACTAGCTAAATCATAGTTTGACATGAAGGTTATTTGAACGAATTTCAAAAAGTGGTAATGTTAGTGCTAAGTGCAGAGAAATATTGGGTATTCCAAATGTAATATATAATCATCTGTGACATCATGAGAACTATTCTAGATTCTACCAAACCTGCTTGAGTTAGCCATGCCTGGACTGGTACCAAGCAATCGCTATAATGATATGGGCAACCTAGGCCACTAATATATACAGGACAAGTCAGAAAGGTCTGGTTACCAAATTTTTAATATGTGACAGCATCAATACCTGGTTAAATTACTAGTAAGGCTGGTCCTCCCTCCTCTCATATTTTTTTTTATTGTTTTTTGAAGAATTTATCACTCAATTTCGGTTCAATTTCTTCTTACCACAACATTAGTGGGGGTATCGCTCTATCCTTGTTCAATTTCTGTCTTGTTAGTGTCCTTGATCTATTTGTGCTGAAATGAATTAATTCTACAATTAGAATGATTGTGTTGAGTTAGTTGTGATGGATTTGGCTTAATTCTATTTGTGCTGATAGTTGTGAATTTTTTTTAGTAAATTTGAGCATCTTAGGGCTGTTTGGATTGATGGGGGATTTTGGGGAATTTCATCTTCCTACCATAAATTTATTATAAACAATTCAAACTCTTCACAAAGTTACACACTTCCCAATAAATTTATTCCTAGGAATTGCAACTTCCCCAAATTCCCCAAATTCCTAAGCGATCCAAACCGCCCCAAAAGATTGTCTCCTCCCTCTCTCGATCAACTACTGGACTGAGACTTCGGTTTATTAGAGATGGATTTGGCTTAATTATTTTATAGGACTGAAATAAGTATTGTTAAAGCAGCTTTGTAGTTCTTTCACATTTTCATATTTTAGTACTGTTACATTTATAGTTACTGTTTCTTTCACATTTCATTTATTCATACTTTTGTGCTGTTGGATCAGACCACTGAAATAAATACTGTTATAGGTTAATTTGAGGTTTTAGCACAAAAACACATTAGTGTTCAATCAGACCCCTGAAATAAGTACATTTATAGGTTAATTTTCATGTTTTAGTAGTTCTTTTGTGAATCATCAATTGGAATTTAACTTTGAATGCACAACAGCACAACAGCACATTGACTGGTTTTATGAAAATTTAACTTTGAATGCAGAATGAGTACTCAAAGCAATTGGAATCAGCGATTAAACCCTCCATTATGTACTGATTGGGCTTGAGTGTAGCATACCTAAATAAAACATTCTCACCTCATATCGGCGCTGCCTCCTCTCTGTCGTTCTCTCTATCTACTAGTGGCTCTCTCTAGCGATATCAGTAAGTACCTCGATCAACAAGCACTCAACTCGAATCTAGCGAGACCAGTATAGCCACCCCGAGGTCCCCGACACCTCGATCAGCAAGTACTCATCGGTGGCCATCTATAGATTTTATATATTCTGACAGCCTGAGATATAATAGTGAAGCTACCTGCCTCATTGATTCTTTGACCTTTTTCAATTGTACATAATTAGTGACGAAGAATAAAATAGGTTGGGATATATAATGTTAGGCTAAATAGCTTTTGATGGGAGCAGTACATTGTTAATAGCTCCCTGAGATTTTGGAGGCTAAAATGTACACGAGCATTCTTAACGAGTTAGTGTTCTAATTGAAGTTTTATGCATGTTTTTGACATCTCATCCCTGCTAGTATATATGCTTTTATGTTTTGAAAGAAATAAGATCTCCAAAAAAAAAACGGACAACTAATGATGAAAGTGCAGAATGGCTGGTTAGCTAAATAAGACCGTGTTTAATTTGCATTTTTAAAATGCTGTTAAATTGCGATAAATAAAAAGGGAAAGGTGCTAAAAAAAAAGGCTATATGTATGTACCTGACAATTTAGTGCCTAACTCAAGTCTTCTATTTTAAATTCAGAATGAAAGAAATAAGATTGCAAAGAAAAATAAAATAAAATAAATGACGGCTGATGATGCAAGTGAATAAATGAAAGGGAACCATTTAGGAATTGTACAAAATTAAATCGATAGTGGTTCAGCAATTTTCATAATTTAATAAAACAAACAAATTAAAAATTATTAAAAATCATTTAAAGATATGAGTTTGAATGATGCTGTCATTTAAAAATAGCCATCGATTAAATCATTAAGTCGTTGAAACAATTTAAAAACTTTTATTTAGGACAAATATTAGGTTTACAAATTTAATATTTCATTTCGTACAATATTACCAAATTTAAAAATTGGATAATGAAATTTTATGATATTTTTCATGCACGATGATATTCGCGATTAAATCACCATAATTGTTTGGACTGTTTATTTAAACTTTTGAATTGAAGATCCATTCGGGTTTGACGGATCGATTAGTCAAATTGCTTTTTCCTGTTGCATTCCTCCTTAGTTTAGTACAACGGAAGCATGAAATCTATAAATTTGCTAAAACAAATTACTTGTTGATTAAATCATTGAAATGACTTTAAAATTTTTTTATGTTAAATATTAGGTTTACAAATTTAATATTTCATTTTGGACAATATTTTCAATTTAAAAAATTGGATAATAAAATTTTATGATATTTTCCATGCACAATAATATTCGGCAAATAAATCACCTTAAGTGTTTGGATTGTTTAATTGAACTTTTGAAGTGAAGATCTATTCGGGTTTGATGGAGCGAGAAGTCAAATTGCTCTTGATGTAGCATTCCTCCTTAATTCAGTATAATAGAAACATAAATTCTATAAATTTTCTAAAATAAATTACTTGTTCATTAAATCATTGAAACGATTTAAAAATTTTACTTAGGACAAATATTAGATTTACAAATTTAATATTTCATTTTGGACAATATTTTCAATTAAAAAAATTGGATAATGAAATTTTATGATATTTTCCATGCACAATAATATTCGGCGAATAAATCACCTTAAGTGTTTGGATTGTTTAATTGAACTTTTGAAGTGAAGATCTATTTGGGTTTGACGGAGCGAGAAGTCAAATTGCTTTTGATGTAGCATTCCTCCTTAATTCAGTACAATAGAAGCATAAATTTTATAAATTTGCTAAAACAAATTATTTGTTCATTAAATCATTGAAACGTTTAAAAATTTTACTTAGGACAAATATTAGGTTTACAAATTTAATATTTCATTTTGAACAATATTTCCAATTTAAAAAATTGGATAATGAAATTTTATGATATTTTTCATGCACAATAATATTCGGCGAATAAATCACCTTAAGTGTTTGGATTGTTTAATTGAACTTTTGAAGTGAAGATTTATTCGGGTTTGACGGAGCGAGAAGTCAAATTGCTTTTGATGTAGCATTCCTCCTTAATTCAGTACAGTAGAAGCATAAATTCTATAAATTTACTAAAACAAATTACTTGTTCATTAAATCATTGAAACGATTTAAAAATTTTACTTAGGACAAATATTAGGTTTACAAATTTAATATTTCATTTTGAACAATACTAGCAGCAGTGCCCACTCAATGTGTGGGCGGATTTAATATATGGTATGTGATTGCTAGTTAACTAAGTAATTGTAAGAAAGTGTATAGATTGAAAGAACCTGGGTCCGTTTGGATGAGGTGTGGGAATAAGAGAATAAATTTATTATAAACAATTCAAATTCTTCACAAAGTTACACATTTCTCAATACTTCTACTCTTATTCCTCTTATTCCCACACCGTCCAAACGGAGCCCTTATGAATTTGCATATCCAAGATTGTTGCAAAATGTTTCTCTCTCAAAATTTCATAAGCTGAATTTACATAACTAAGATTGTTGCAAAATGTTTTTCTCGCTCAAAATTTCATAAGCTGACTCATAGATGTCCCGTAAGCACAAACATTTGTGATAATAGTTACAGCCGGTTAATTTTGAGAATAATTGATTTGCTGAGGTCAATTACATAAAAGGACTGATATCCTCTTTTAAATAATGAGGCATTTTTTTTGACTGCACAGAAATTTCCATTTCGAGGTTTCTTTGATTTCATATTTTAAAAGATTGTTTTGTTTTAAATGTCTAATGCTCAGGTTGAACAAAGCAATAAAGTATCCGCAATAAAGTATTCTGACAAACAACAGTTGTCATTTTACTATCCGGACCCTATTTTCTCAAGTAACAAGTTCAATCTTTTAATTACCACGCCAATGAAGTCATATAAATAAGTAGTTTATGACAGACCATGAGTGAACTTTGCACCTTTAATTTCTACTTTTTACTTCTGATCCTGAACAACTTAAAATAAATAAATAAATGAGATTCTACGCATTCTATCATACTTGAAACTTTATGAGGGAAATAACCAATAGGAATTGAAACATTTTAGTTTACCAGTACAGGCCATAAACCCATCAAAAAAGAAACTAACCACACAAAAGCAACAATAATCATCTAACTAAGCTGACATTTATTATTCCACACCCTACACTTGATAACTAAACTCTTAATAGATACCGGTAGAAGTGAATTTGAAATGGAATTTTAATTGACTTCACAAAAATGAAATTTTTTTTTTAAAAGAATATAACATGGTTGAAGAAGTTTGAACGGAGAAATAGTAGATTAATGAGCTACTTGGATAATTCAAGTATATTTCATTTTGGAGAATATTTCCAATTTTAAAAATTGATAAATGAAATTTTATGATATTTTAATATGCACAATGATATTTGGCAAGCAAATCACCTTAAGTGTTTGGATTGTTTATTTTAACTTTTGAATTGAAGATCTATGCGGGTTTGATTGAGAATTGGTCAAATTGCTTTTGTTGTAGCATTCCTCCTTGGTTTAATACAATATGAGCATAAAAGCTATTAAATTTCTAAAATAAATTACTTGTTTATTAAATCATTGAAACGATTTTAAAAGAGAAATTTAGGAAAAATTTTAGTTTTGCAAATTTAATATTTCATTTTGGACAATATTTCCAATTTTTAAATTGATAAATGATATTTTCCATGCACAATGATATTTGGCGAATAAATCACCTTAATTGTTTCGATTGTTTATTTGAACTTTTGAATTGAAGGTCTATTCGAGTTTGACAGAACGATTGGACAAATTGCTTTTGCTGTAGTTAGTGTTTTCCAAAATGACACGACACGAGTATGTTGGTACAACACGCACGCGTGTTGACACGACACGACATGGTACGTCTATGGAATTAGCACGACACGTGTGTGTCAGTGTGTCGTGTCGTGTTGGAGATTTCCAGACATTGACACGTCTTAACACGACACGAGTTGACATATGACACGGCATGACACGACACATGACACGAGTTGACACGATAAAAATTATTATTATCTAGAATTTATTAAATTATATTGAATTTATGTTATAAATTTAATAATTTTTTATTCATAATCTTTTGATTCAATCATTAATTTTTATTTTAATATATGAAATTTCAATAATTTATTATATTTTTCTATTTTAAAATTATTTAAATATTTTTAATGACATTTTTATTGACTAAATTATAATATGACTTGACACGTTTAACACATTGTGTTAGACGTGTCATGTTAATCAATTTTTTCATTTGACACGACATGTTTGCAATACACTAGCTGTAGCATTCCTCCTTATTTTAATACAATACAAGCATAAAAGCTATTAAATTGCTAAAACAAATTACTTGTTCATTAAATGAAACGATTTAAAAAATTTATTTAGGACAAATTTTAGGGTTACATATTTAATATTTCATGCATAATAATTAGGCGATTAATCCAAAATATTCCAACTAAAAATTGTAAAAAATATGCAGCACAAAGTTGTCCACGTTATCTATCCATGGGTGCGATCCGTGACTCATAAAACCAACCAATCAATAAATGCCATCTGTGCTCTTAAATTTTTCAAAAAACGGTTATCTAAACCAAGTACACGGAAATTACCACCAAATTTATTTTTTTCGGTGGGAAAATTACTCGGATGCCATTGATAAACAAAATTAGCGGTGCCAGCAGTTATCATGTCAAATTCCTGACTTTTGTCACATGAGAGCGTGATTATCTCTTCAACTTTCTCTGACGAAGGCCATGCTCTTGTTTCAATCTCCCCTGGAGCCGTGGAGCGAAGGGTACAAGTTTGTGTGTCTCCTTTCACTCGATTTGAGTTCAAATCGTTTTAAGTTTGTAATAGAGGTAGGGCTTTGGATCTGCTCAGAACTTACCTAATGAATAAATAATTGGGGGAATGTGGTGCCACTAGAGTGTAATTAATGTTATGGAAGTAGATGAATACCCTATTCTTTGTTAATATTGCTAAAGTGCAAGATGTAATTTCAATTTTTTTTTTAATTAGAACTTCCTTTTAGAATATAAAATTAAAAAAATTGTAATAGCTGTTTGGTGACATTTGTCCAGCTTCAAGCATGCCTTTTAGTACTTGATGATATTATGGACAACTCCACTACCAGGCGGGGTCAGCTTTGCTGGTACAAACTTCCTAAGGTTTTCAATTTTTACCTCATAATTTAATTCAGTGCTAATTATTGATGGTATCATTTCACCAAACAGTTGATTCAGTTTTTAATTGCTCATCTTAGGTTGGTTCACGTGCAATAAATGATGGGGTTTTCATTAAAGGTTCAATTCATAAGATGGTCAAGAGGTACATTAGAGAGAAACCATATTATGTGGATCTCCTTGAATTAAGTGATGAGGTAATGATTTCTTTTCTAATTATAATTTGTATTTTACTTGAGAAAAAACTCAAATAGTAATGATCTGATGAGTTATTTTCCTTCTTTTCAGAAAGCTCTTCAAACCTCTTTTGGTCAGATGCTTGGTTTAGTATATTCTCATGAAAGTGAAAGGGATCTTTCAAAGTACAATATGTAGAGATTATAGCGGTGATATTTTTATGTTCTTTAAGAAGCAAACAATTATGAACATCTTAATAATTTTGAATGCAGCACACATCATATATGCAAAAACCTACTCTTCTTTAATTATGTAAATTCTTTCTTCTAAAAAAATATTGCAAGGTTCAGGAGAGAATCCAAGTTTGGTAGAAGTGGCAATGTCAGATGTCCTGCTTGGAAATGTCTATATTGTGTCTCTTCTTTATCAAGTTTGTATTGTGGTTTATTTATTTATTTATTTTGGTATGCAAATCTTCTCCGGTTTCAAAAAAAAAATTCCTTCTTTTTTCTTGTTTATTTGAAGTATTTAATTTTGAGGGTAACTAAAAGTCATGTGTTTTGATTCAGGTTGAGTTGAATCAAGCATGGCAGCAACAGAAATAAAGAGAATATTGCGCAAAGAAAGGAATAACTATCACTACATACTCTCCTTTAGGCGGCCAACTCAATTTCATTCCTAATGCAGTTTTAACGTCTGATGTGCTCAAAGAAATAATTGATGCCAAAGGAAAAAGTGTTGCACAGGTGCTCCTTTTTACTCACTGTACCAGTTTTTTATACCATATCAGTCTTGCATTGTGCTGGTATTGCTGATGATGGTACCATCCAAAGTCAGACCAGTATATCTCTAAAGCAGATCAAATGTTTAATAACCGAACATTAGAATTTTAACAACATATCAGTCAAAGTATCATGGAAATGCCTATATTGTGTTTCTTCTCTTTCTCGATCTTGGAGGTACTTATCAGGAAGCTTGGACCGTCTATATTGTGTTTCTTCTCTTTTGCACAGTGAAAAATTTAAATTGCTGAGCCTTTCTCGACAGTTGCCTGGTTTTAAAGTTTTTGTTTGTATTTTCAGGTTCTGGTACACCATGGTATGATATATGTACCAATTGGGTACACATTTGAAGATGGCATGCACCAGTTGGATAGGATTAGTGGTGGTTCACCATTAGGTGCTGGAGTTGTTAATTTTGTTTTCTATTGTTTCTTAATGCCATTTTATCTTTTTAGAGGGAACTTGTAAAATTTTTGTACATGTCGTTAGTAATCAAAGCTTGATTTGTGCAGCAATTTTTTTTTTCTTGGCTATGTACCTCTCAGCGTAATATGGTTGTGCATTTTATTGTAATGCCTTGTGATAATGTGTGGCTGTACATTTTGCTCCAATATGCTGAGCTTCATGAAGTACTGGTGTGATGGTACCCACAGATTCTGTGATTTGGTTTACATGAAGCTCCTTCATAGGAGTATGTTTCTTGCATAATGATTAACTTGTTATTGATGACCGAGGAGTTGACATGATAGCTCAAAATAATATGTAGGTACCAGCCTAATAGGAGAAATAATATGTAGGTACCAAACTTACATGAAGCTCCTTCATAGGGGTGCGTTTGGATAGGTGTGGGAAGAAGGGAAGAAGGGAAGAAGTGTGAAGAAGTATTGGGAAATGTGTAACTTTGTGAAGAGTTTGAATTGTTTATAATTTTTTTTCTTCTTCTTCTTCCTTCTTCTTCTTCTTTCTTCCAACAATCCAAACACACCCTAGAAGAATATGTTTCTTGCACGACGATTAATTTGTTATTGGGAGACCAATAATTTGTTAATAATTTAACCTTTCTGTTAAATTTAAACCCTCAATTTAATTTACATCTCAGCTCACAATTTATTTCAACCCATACTTAATTCGGGTCTGTTCAAATCCAACACTTAAAAGTTTAATTTTACCAAAGTCCAAGCTTTAATTCATTATTACACAAAGCTCTTAGACAATAACATATTACCTATGTTTTCTTTAGTCCGACCCAGTAATCTATATATCTTACTTGATACATCAACATACTCGACCCACAATCAACATTTTTTTTCCATCAGCCCTCATATCCTTCTTATTTGTACATGCTTCACAATTCAAACCTTATTATCAGTGAGGATTTTATGTGAGCCCTTCTATAATTCAAGATAGTTTACAATAAGGTCCCTGAAATTAAATATTTTCAATAAAGTCCCTGCAAGCTATAATACCAGTAAGCAATCCAAGCTTGGTACCAAGTTTCTGTATAATCACAAGACCCTAACAACCCTCAATTGATGCTAAGTAACCACCATCCATAGCAGATAACCTTTCTACCATACCAAAGACCAACACAATGCGTGTACTATCTTGATTAAATATACTACCTCTAGTTCCCAACACCATTATTCAACAATATAATATTAAAGCTAATACAAGTATGTATCATGCCAAAGTGAAGTTGTGTAGTTAACGCATAACTTAAGAGAGTACCATATGAGTAAAACTATAACATTATTATGCAAATAGCTAGGTTGGTTTCAAGCTACCCCTTTAAATTAAGCACAGATTCACACTTCCTTTCTATGATTCTTATGGACAAGGTTATTTAAACCGATATTAATAAGGGCGATTCTGCTTCAAACAAAATACAACACAACTAACAGCATCCAAATTGATTAGTGAGGAGTTCATGAGGCGCGAGGGATCTGAACTCCGGAGTTTGTGATGGGGAGGAGAGACTGGAGGCGATATTGATTGGTGAGCGGAAGAGAAGGAAACACGGCTAGTAAAATTGCTCTGATTTGTCGAAGAAAGGCGTCAATCGATTTTTCGTCGGAGAAAAAAAGTTCAGACTAAACGGAGAAGAGAACGGAGAATTAAAAAAAATAACGAAACTGTGCAATTCCAATAATACCCCTCAACTTTTGAACGGCTGTGATTACGGATTGCAAAATCCGGGTTTGAGTTGGCCTTAATCAGCCCTCATGGCAGAATCTCCCAAATCTGTATAGTTCATTCGGCCTGTCAGTGTCGGGTATGCTGCGAGATGCCAAATTGCCAATTTTTCAAAAAGGGAAAAGTAATTAGATTCCAGTTAGAACTGGAAACTGGAGAGTCAGAAACGGAGAGGAGACGGAGTCAATGGTAAGGTTGAGAACTAGGGATGACTAGTCTGTGCGTGGAAAGTCATGCGGTCGGCGAGAGAAAAAGATACAAAGCGCTCCTCCCATTTACGCTCCGCTCACGCGCTTTGGAGCAATCAACACCTCTCCACCTCCTCTCGTCCTCCCACTTCTCCTTCCCTCCTCTCTTCTCTTGACCTCGTCTCTAAACCACTGCTTCTATTACCGTCGAATCAATTTTCCTTAGATCTTCGACCATTTGCCCCTTTCTTCAGATCGGTCGCTGATTCGCAAGAACGATCGAGGTTTCAGTCGAAAGATCGATACTATCCGACTGATAGATATAAATTTGCTAGTGATTCACCAGATCGTGTTGTGATTCTGTAAAGGAGGAGATGGTGAAAGAGACTGAGTACTATGATGTGTTGGGAGTTAAGCCTAACGCCACTGAGTCTGAGATTAAGAAAGCTTACTATATCAAGGTGCTCATTTTAATTTAATTTAATTTAACTTTATTTTTTGTGCTTTTTCGCTGTTTTTCGACCTCATTAATTGGATTGTTTTGGGATGCAGGCAAGACAGGTTCATCCAGACAAAAATCCTAATGATCCTCTTGCTGCTCAGAAGTTCCAGGCATGCTCTTTTCATTTTTTGTTCTTTGTTTTTTTTTCTTTAATTGTTAAAATTATTAGCTGCAAATAATTGTGACAGAGGAATATATTCCAAGATCTATAGTTTTTCCTCTTTTCTTTTCTTTCTGAATCAGATTCTAGTTGCACGGTCGAATATATAAATAAATATATATTGATGATTATACCATTTGTCACCTAAGAAACATAGTCGTGCATTTTCTGGATTCCACCACCACTCGTTGTCCTGTTTTTCTTATCTTCACGCGTTTTGGACGTAGCTGTGTCTTTTTGTTCACAGAACATGCCATTTTCTTACTATATTAAAATTCATGATGTCACCCCTTGTTCCTTTCTTTAACATTCTCTCTACAATCGATCATGCTCTCTGACCAAGGCCACCCCCACCTACTTCACATACCTGTACTTCCTCCAATTCACACTATATATTATTTTCAATTACTTGTATAGGGCCTCTTAAGAATTATGATTAATCTTATATTAATATGTATGAAGTAATAATTGCGGTCTTCTTCAGAATTCCAGCAAATTTTATAACCAGATGGTGTCCTTTCTAAGAGGCAGCACTAAGTTTCTGTAGGAAACCACTCAAGTCATACTGTTGTCACTAGTATTTAAACTATTTATCTGTGTCTTGAGTATTTGTCTATCAGCTCCTTCGAGGATTAGCTGGTTACTTAGTCATGTCAGAGAGATTCGCTGTTAGTTAATGTTACCCAGACTAGTCTGATTATTTAACGTACTTATGACTGGCCTGTCTAGAAAAGAAAAAGTTAGTAGTTATCCATATTCCGTAGAATAGTGCTGTCTACTGTTACAACATTCTGGCATCACAGACACTGACGTACACTGATATCACTTTGCTCTGCATTTAGCATTATAGCCTTTCTAGAGATAAAGCTTCTTCTATGATCATGTTGTCCTTTTCTATTCAATCTCTCAGTTTATTCTCTTACCTTTATTTTCTCAATGATTTGTAATGGAAGATCTGAAGAGAACAGGATAGCGACGGAGAGCTGACATAGACAAATGAGGAAAAAGTTTCCTTTTGGTAGCATTTTTGTTTTATAGGATGGTATCATTAATTTAGTTGGTATTTAAATTCAGTTGAGCTTGGTCATGTTGGCCAAAATAGTGAAGGCAAAGTCCCCGTACTGGCTTTTCCTGTTCTGGTACATGCTTACTATTCAGGGCCCTTGAAGGAGGCACAGAGTAAGCGATGATCAACGTTAGTCATACAGATCTTTAAAGCTCTATCTAACTGAAAGTAAAATCAAGAATAAAGAGAGGATGAGGCCCTTTTTTCCCCTTGCTAGATTTAATTGGACTCGTGATCTTTAAAGCTCTATCTAACTGAAAGTAAAATCAAGAATAAAGAGAGGAAGAGGCCTTTTTTTTCCCCTTGCTAGATTTAATTGGACTCATGATAGTTGATATCATTTCAACATGATTTTGTCACAAATAGGAACAGATAGTAAGCTTACTTAATATTCATTTGGAGGAAAAAAAAATGGCTGAGCGAGTAAAAGTTCTGGACATTTTCCTTAACTTGGCATTAATATAGACTTTTGTTTTATCAATTTACTCAACAGAATGTAGACTTTGTATTTTTTTATTCTATTTTGCCACTTAAACTATGATGCGTTGTATATATCAGTTCTAAAATGGTTTTTGACTCCGCCTATGTGTGTACTTAATATACATACTGCATTGCTTTGGGTAAATACTTTTGGGTCAGAAAAGGTCCAAGCATATAGTAGCTTGGGCAAATTTTTCCTTAACTTGGGGACAATTTAGACTTAATTTTGCTTTATAGCAGTCAGACGTGAGGGCTTAAAGCAGATATTGTTTATCTTGTCAGTTCATAGGACATTTTATTTGTAATCTCTTGTCAACTCTTTCTTATTACATATGAAAATGCTAATCATATTAATGGAGCAATAGTTTGTGTTTGTATTCTTTGTCTTTGAATTTCTTCAGCACATTTTGCTCGCTTAATCTTCACGTGTAAGATAATAGATGCTATGTTTTCTAAGGTCAAATATTTCTTGGTGGGAACAAGCCAAAGCAAAAACTGTTATTTCCAATTGACTGGGGCATAAGCAATTTCTTATGAGATAGGAATACAATTTCCAATTGCAGGAGTAACAACTAAAGCATCTTTTTGTAAAACAGGCTTTGGGGGAGGCTTACCAGGTTCTGAGTGATCCTGCACAGCGCGAAGCTTATGATGCTAATGGCAAAGCTGGTATTTCTACGTAGGTTCTCTGATCCATGTTTTTACTTTTTCCTACCTTTATTTCCTTAGCATGTAAATTGCTCAGAACAAAAGCATGCAAAGAAAAAATATTAGCTGTTTTTGTTTGGAAGTATTAAGAGTGACTAATTCTATAATGTATTGTAAATTTACAGGGATGGAATAATAGATCCAGCAGCAATATTTGCAATGCTATTTGGAAGTGAGCTTTTTGAGGAGTATATAGGCCAACTGGCCATGGCATCCATGTCTTCCCTTGATGTATTTGGTGAAGGAGACCAAATTGATGCAAAGAAGCTGCAAGACAAGATGAGGGTACCAATTTTCTCCCTTAAAATACACCCAACATACCCTCCAAATTATACAATTCTCTCTTCGTGGACACTTACAAAGGAGGTGTTTTAGCGAACTTGGAAGTTTCACATTAGAGAGAAGTCGTGAGGTTTTCATTCTTATTAATTTTTTTTTTTCGAAGATGGCCCAAGGACTGCCAATTTCATTTGCTTGATACACAATTTTGAAACAGGATTCACCCTAAACAAAATAGAGCATAGCATTAACCCAAAGAAAAAAAAAAGAAAATGAAAAAGTTTGAATCAACGCTAACCATTAGTTAATGCTTCTTTCCTTGCTTTGTTTATTTATTATTAAGTTTGCGGTGGTTTTAAAATCTTGGTTATATAGTTAGAAGATTCCTGAAGGGCCATTGGCATCTATCAATCTATTGTTTTAAACTTTTAATACACGTGCGCTTTAATAGATAGTTCCAAAAATTATACTAAGAACACCCTAGTTTTTTCGCTCAAGTTATTTTACATATTCTGTGTATGAAATGCTTTTCTCTTTGCTATGTTTCTTTATCATGATCATGATCATCCTATGATCATCAATCTGTCTCTTTTGAAAATTTGGGTTTTAACAAGAGTTGCAACAAGATCTTAAGAACAATTCCAGTTTTTACAAATATGTTTAGATCATTACATTTTCATAGTAGCTTATTCATTGGTATATCGACTGTTGTTTTCAAGTTAAACTCTTGTATTCTTAGTTCGTCTAGTTTATTTTAAGGTTCTTTTTAGCCATATACTTCCATGTTGGCCTGACATCTTGCCTTTTTTTTTGTTTTTTCTGTGGAATAAAGACTGTTCAGAAGGAAAGAGAGGAGAAGCTAGCGGAGACGCTGAAAAATAAACTGCACCTGTACGTTCAAGGTCATAAAGATGACTTCATCCAGCATGCTGAAGCAGAGGTTGCCAGGCTTTCTAATGCAGGTTCATCTCCATATTTAACTTCACCCCCTTCCCTTCTTTAAAAGAAGTATAAAATAAAATTCATGGTTTTAATATTTTTGTATCGTTGAGCTGTGCAACACCATATTGAAGTTTTCTTGAGAACGTTAAGTAACATGTCTGTCCTTATGAGTGCAAGGATGGAGGTTTTATCTGGCTCAACGAGATATGGCTTGTTAATATACTCAGTACTTCCTCAAAACTTGCATTCTCCTATTAAATTCTCTGGATAGCTTTATGGCTTATTCTGCTCACTTTTATTTGAATAAATCAAGTCCAATTTATCCTCTTCAAATGGGTATATAAAATTTTTATGTATGTGCAGACAGTATGAGATTAAGGTACAATTGATGCACATTTACTATTAAAAAAAAATTCTATGTTAATATACTGTATTTTAAATAACAGTGTTACAAATGGCTGTACTCATGTGAATCCCATGCAAAATTTCTAAGACTGATCATATGTTAATATCCATGGAAAGGTACGACCTTTCAAAAAATACGAAAGTCAGTAACTTTGTGTACATATTGACCCCCGTCATCCAAATGTTAGGCCTCTGCCATCTTTCATATCCAGTCCAATATTTATTCTTTTAATGAGGTACAATTATTTAAGTAGGGTAGTTTTAGGTTACTGGTCTGAATCATTAAAACTTCTTGTTAGGGTTTCTTTTCACTTTGTGTCAACAGATAGAGAGAAAGGGGAGGAGGGATTTGGTGTGTAGTATGTTCATTTCTATTTGTCCAATAAAGTATATACATACTAAGAGAAACTTACAAATGAAACCTTATAAAGGATGCAAATTACTATAGAGACTTAATGGTGAGATGTCGAGACATCCTAACACTTCTTTCTTTGTTTTCATGTTGTCTTCCTTTAATAAAGTTGATCTGACAATAACATATATTTTTTTAATAACTTTTTTGGTGTTGTCAGCATATGGAGTGGATATGTTGAATACAATTGGCTACATATATTCAAGGCAGGCAGCGCAGGAGTTAGGAAAGAAGGCTATTTTTCTTGGGGTGCCATTCGTTGCTGAATGGTTCAGGAACAAGGGACATTTTATAAAATCTCAAGTGACGGCCGCTACAGGTGCAATTGCATTGATGCAACTGCAGGAGGACCTGAAGAAGCACCTCAGTACTGAGGGCAACTATACTGAGGAAGAACTTGAAAATTACATGCAGTCTCACAAGAAGCTCATGGTTGATTCCTTGTGGAAACTCAATGTTGCTGATATTGAAGCCACCTTAACACGTGTCTGCCAGATGGTCGGTCTTTCTTCCTCTCCATACCTCTTTCATTTTTTTGTTTATATAAGCATGCAAGGCAATGTAGTCAAGTAGCACCAGTGGTAAGAGCACTGGGCTGACTTCTTAAAGGTCAAGGGTTCAAGCCCCTTATGCTTGTGATAGGCTTGGCGAACCAACATAAAAAACCTAGCCATATACAAAAAGAAATGACCAGGGTCGGTTTGTAATTTCTAGCCTACCCCAACTTGTTTGGGACAAAGACATTGAACTTTTTAAGCATGCAAGGCTATAATATCTATATGATTACATGCAATACTTTTAAATCTTCTAAGAAGAGGCTATCACTATCAATGTAATTTGACAGTTGTCATGTAATCTAAATGTTACGAGCTTTGATTGGGAATAGAATACAGAGAAGGGATAAGAGAGATAGAGATAAAGAGAAAGACTATTTGTTATTGATTTCTGCTTAAGAATTCTCATACAATACTAATACTCATTATATAGAGTATTTTCTAATATGGTAACAATTAGAAATATAACAACTATTGTAAACTAAGGAAAGATACATAATATCAAATAATATCTAATAATTCTAATTTCATGGAAAGTAGAATCTAAATTATAATCTATGATATTATTTCCTTAAAGGACCGGTAACACTAAATATGTTGGATTGTACTTGCAAATAGTCTTTTCTCATGATTTGGAAATATTAAGAAATTTTGATATGCAATGCAATTAACTATTGTTCTCCCAAATTCTTTGTTATTCAGTTGTTTTCCCAATGGTCTTTTCTCATTTCTAATATTTTCAATTGATAGCCAAAATATATTTAGTATGGTAAAGTTCATAAAAATGATGACAATTTTTCTGTCGTCCCCAATTTGCTTTTACTATTGTGGGATCAAAAACTGAGTTAAAACAGTCGAAACATGACTTAGGTTATGGTTTTTAATATTCTGGACCATGCTATGAAGGATTTGCGAGTTAATGTTCAAGATATTATTTAGAACAGGTGTTATTTGCAGGTGACCTGAAAAGAGAGGGGGTGTTATGATGTTATTAAATATAGAATATTGTGCTCGGAGTGGGTGAATTTGCAGGATTTAGACCATTTCTATCGAGTTTAGCAAAAGTCGACTGTGTGACTAATTTTCTCTTATATATTTTTTTAGGTTTTGCAAGATAATAATGTTAAAAAAGAAGAACTCCGTGCTCGAGCCAAGGGCTTGAAGGTTCTTGGAAAAATATTCCAGGTACATTTTAAAGTGTAAATCCACTACTTTTGTACTTCATGCGTGGTTGGCTGGGAAATATGACAGAAATTGTACATGTTTTCTTTGTTTAATATACAAATAGAGAGTTAAAAGTGGAAGTGAAACTGAAGCATCATCAACCATAAATAGCAGCAGCAGGCGGAACTTGGAAGATGAGGGTAGTTCCCCAGATTCTTCACCCAAATCTCCTCCAACTAATGAGCAGGCATATCTTGCTCCTGGACCTCAGGTAGATTGTTCTTCTTCTTTTGTAATGTATCTTGCATGCCCTCTACAAATAATTTATTGTTTTCTATTCGCTTTGAAAACCAAACATATGTTTTTATCTCTGCCTTACAATATCTTTTTGAAGTACCAACATGTCTGCTATATTATTTCTCATTGATGTAGAAATAAGCATCATTGGAGGGTACTCTTAATCATTTTAGAAAAAAATAATGAAAACAGAGGGGCATTGCAAATAGTCATGTTTCTTAGCATGTGGTATTTATATTTCTGTTAGGAGTGTATGAAACATTTTTGACATTTGGCAGGTAGTATTGCTGCAATGTTAATGTGAGCCTTTTGCTTGGTTATGGCTGTTTATTATTTTTGTTCAGAATTTATCAGAACACTTAATTTTTTTAGTAGTGCTATTTGATGGATAATCATAGATGCAATGCAAAAGCATCAATATGGCTCAAATGAGGTTAATATTGTCTATTATTTTTGGTAGAGCCCATACGTGGAGGCTCCTTATATTGACGGTGCTCCCTGCGCATTTGTATTTCCAATGCCGACAGCTCCACCTGGTGCACAAAGGAATCCATAATATAATCTTCATGGTCTGAGCATCTGCTGCTCTTCCTGGGGCTTTCTTTGTTGTTATAGAGCAAGATTGGATGTTTGTTTGGTCCCCACTTTTTATTTATTTTTGTTTTTATGTTTTTATAGTTGGTAGACAGCTCCCAGGGTGTTGTTTCATACATGCTTGTGTATAGGGTGTTAGCGATTTGCCTTTTAGTGTTTTGTTTTTTGCACCCTGATATTCGGTACAGGTAGCAAGAATACTTTATTGTATTTAATTAATGATCGGAGAGCTGCATATCTATTGGAGTTTCTACATACTTTATATAAAATTTACTTTTGAGGGAGGCGCCAAGTTGATTTGACTAGCACTTAATACGAGAGCCTTTTATATTGTTAAAAAATCGTTCCCGTCAGGTTGAGACTTGAAACGATATAATAGTGGTACCTTAAAAATTTCTTCCCAGTTGACTTTGGCGCGACTATACACGTCTCTCTTACCCAGATATTGATTATATATTGCATATTGGCGCTATTAACCTTGGTGTTCATCCAATTTAAACCGTCTACACCCAGTGGCGGATCTAGAAAAAATATTTAGGTGGGTCTGACAACTTCTGTTTAAGTCTTCAGCTCCACCTTTGAGTGCTTCAATGGCAGAAAAAATTAGCTGGGGCTAAAGGGGGGTTCCAAGGGCTCGACGGCGTGAGGTGGGACTCTAGCCCCACCCGCCCCGGTGGTAGATCCGCCCCTGTCTACACCTAAGTTAGTTATTTTTGTAATGTTAATCTGGTTACAACAGACATGAAGCTAGCTTCTCATTTACAACAAGCATCTTCTTGCCAGTGAATTTTCAACATATTGCTTGCAGTGAGCGACTCTAGGAATTTGTGGAGACTTACACAAATTTTCATTGATTAGTTCACTCAGAAAAAAAGGTAGGAGACGTAACAACTTTTGCAACTCGATAGAAATGGATGCATACTAAAGTAGACTGATCAAACCAGTGCGAAAAATAGGGATACGAAATTAAGTAGGCCGACTGATCCAACAATTTTATAGAATGCCATTGATCGCACCAAAGTTTGATCTAATACAGGTCTAGTCACTAGTCAGGTCATTGAAAATGGTGCTCGGATAAACTTCCCATTTTCTCCCTTTCTTCTTTTTTCCTAATTTTCCTTTTCTGAATATTTGACAGAGCCGGACAAGAAAAATGCACATGGTTGGCCATTTCGGTAATAATTCATTCATCCCTTCCATCCCTTCTCGGCTTCGTCATTCTCTCTGAGTGACGACTGACGACCGAGTGATCTCCACATTTCATTACTGAATTCTTCGATCTCAGACCGACTTGTAAAACTGTCAGAGATGGAGTCGTCGGATTCAACGGGTGGCGAGGGATCCTTGTTCGAAGGCATGATTCTCTTCTCCCCCTCCGCTCCCTCTGCCGTCGACCCCTCCCCTCCTCCCCCACCCCTTCCTATCACCACCGATGCTTCAAATTCTCAATCACAGCCGCTTGATGAAGATCTCTTCTCCGATCTGACTCTCCAAGTGCCAGCCCCTTCCCCAACCCCATCGCCTACCCAGTCCCCTTCTAAACTCGCCACTCCGACCCCATCTCCCTTGCGCCAAGTGTCTCGCAAGAAGAAGAGAGCTGTGCGCATTGGTTATGCCCGTGATGCGGTTGCTATTGACGATGAGCCACATCTTTCCTCCTCTAACAGTTTCTCTTCGTCTGCTCCGCTTCCTCCTATCTTTTCCGAAGAGGTTGCCTCTTCTCTACCTCAAACTCCTACTGAGCTTGCCGAAACCTCCTCTATTGATTCAAATTCCAATTTATCTGTTCAATTAGGTGACGCAAGCCAATCAGAGAGGGAAATTGAGCAAGATGAGAAGCCGTCTGCAGTTGTGGACCGAGAGTCGGGTAACAACGAGGAAGAATGTGCAGTGGAAACCACTTCAAAGAGTGGATCTGATGATGGAAAGGTGAAAGTGGAGACTGAGGAGGAAGAGGGTGATTCCATAGAGCAGAAGTTGGCTGTGGTCAGAGCTAAAATTTTGAAGAAAGCCGAATTGGCGAAACAAAGAGCAGTGTCAGTTATGGCTAAAAGGAAGGAGCTGGCGCTAAGGAGAAGAAATGTTGGGGAGGAGCTGAACAAGGCATCAGCCAAACACAATGAGTTGGAAAGGGAGTTGGAGGAGGCATGCGAGGCTGAAGACTTTGAGAGGGCTGAGAGGATCAGCAATTCGCTAGCTTCTGTGGAAAATGACAAAAATCTGCTCCTCATTGATTTGAGATCCGCTGAGCTGGACTATGAATCTGTGGAATCTGAAATGAAGGATGTGCTTGATTTGCATCTGACGGCTGAGGAGGAAGCTGGCTCCCTTCTCCGACTGTTTGCTAAGGTAACATCATTTTAAGAATGATACTATAGGTTATAACTGTTAACTAAATTATTTAATCGAACTATATATTGTAGTCAAGAGTCTAAATGCTATAGTATAGGACTCAAGTTTTGCATCCAGCAAAAGAAAAAAAAAATTACAAGCTGAGTTGGCAGCAATTATTGATAAGAACCAATGAAAAACAAATTGAAAGGAATTATAAGCACATCAAAGCTCAAATCTGTAGTTTTAAAAAAAATGAATATTAGCATTACATATTAATCTTGTGAACAATTATGTAAGAAACGAAACATATGTAAGATAACATTCTACAATTGTTCAAAAAAAGAATCATTCTACTAAGTAGTTGCTGATATAATATGATCACTTTGAGTGTGATTTGTTCATTTAAGAGAAAAAGATCTTCAGGAAAAGGAGAAAAACAATTATTTGAATTCAGCCTCAGCCTGAGAGTGAGAGTTAGTACTTGTCAAATGTGTAATTTTTGCTGTAAGATTAATTTCAGCTTATCACACAAATGACAAGGGCAACATGTCTTAAAAAAAAGAGCAATGGTACTTTACGATTTTCCTTAACTGTCTAAGTATCCAATCAAGTGGCAATTTAACCATAAATTATGCAATTACACCCTCAAATCTCCTTATCAAATTACTGTACTGCAACATTAGATACTATAGTACCACAAATTGCAATCCTTAATCTTCACCTATCTGAATAAATTATTCCGTAAGAAGTAATGAACTATATAAAACTAAACAGCATACCTGCCAATGTAAGGCTGTGGTCTGCAGTGGCCACAACTCCAAGAAAGGGTGTTATTGTTAAATTGAGTAAGAATCAACAATTGGTGGGGGGAGGAGTTGGTGCTCCCCATTAGCATTGAAGGGTTTTCTTGGAAAATGGTTATAATTTGAGGATAACACCATTTGGGCAGATTGAGATAGCAGTTCTTGTAGCAATGTTAAGAATTTTAAATTCTCTTCAGAAAGTTCAAAGTAAATTACATAGTGATCCTTCAATCTTCACGTTAGTTAAAATTTATCCCTTTATTTTGTATTTACTTCTTTGTTTAGATATGAAAGTAAACTATGCTTTTTTTGACTTCCAGTTATCAGGCAAATGTTTTCATAGAAAATGACATTACCAGTAGAAAGGATGGGCTGAAATTTTGGATATAGAAAATGGCTTAGTTTTGTCTGGTAAACCAGTCTAAGGTCCTAATATGAGCAATGTAGGCCACTGCCTTTCATTAGCTAAGAACTCGACGACAAAAGGAACTGTTGAATTATTAGTGATAATCTTTCATTAAGATCATTGTTACAGATCTTATAGCAGAATGTTGGCATGCTATCTTCTCTTTTTCTTCTGTTCTCTTGATTTAATAATTTACTTATGGCTGTCACTGATACATTTCTTCTTCTTTCTCAGGATGCAGCTGATTATGCCAACCTTGTAAAAATGAATGCTGGGGAAAAAACCTCTAATGAGTTGGAAGTATGGGAAGCATCTATGGAGTTGCTAGAAACCAAAAAAATGGAGGTGGATGTGGAATCTCAGGTGATTCTGGAAGCACGTTCAGGCATGGAAAGTGCAATTGATCACTTGGTTGAAGATGACAAAAGAGAGAAGGAGATTCTCACAAGCAAAGGGAATGTTCTGGCCAAAGAGTTAGCTGACTTACTAGAACTGGTACGGCTGAAAGAGCTAGAGATCTCCCAAAATGATGCTCAAATCCAAGAAGTTGAGAAAAGAATCTCAAATGTGGTCTCTGAATTCCATGATACCCAGTCAAGCATCCAAACAAGACTCGATAATCTGCAAGTAGCTCAATCAAAGCTGGATTCAGAAGGTGAAAAACTGGCTTGGAGAAAGAAGGAAATTGATGACTTTGTTTCCGTATCAGGTGAAAAAATATTAAAGCTAGCAGAGATCGTTAGTGCAGCTTCAAATGAAGCAAAAACTTGTCAAGATCTGGTTGAAAACCGGAGGAACTTGGTCGCTCTTATCATGCAGCATAGACAGGATCGAATCCATTTCTCTGAGTTAGAGGGGAAGATTTCTCAAGAAATACAATCGCTAAGGCAGCAAGTTGCTGATTCAAGAGCAAACCTTCAGGTTAAATATACCGTTTTCCTCATTTTTACTTCTCTTTGGTATGGTTGATTGGGTTTTTTATTTGAAATAATGTAATAGAGTTTTAATGTTTGATGTGATAACCTAACAGGAAGTATCTTCGAAAAGAGGCTCTATACAAGAGGAAATAGTATTGTTGAAGCAGAGAGCCAGCTACATAGATAAGAGGGGCCCAGAGCTGGAGGCAGAAAAGAAAGTGGCAGCAGCAGCCAGAAATTTTAAAGAAGCTGGCAGAGTAGCTGCTGAGGCTAAGGCCTTGAATGCTGAGAAGGAACAGCTACAGATCAAGCTCGAGAAAGCTGCTTCTGAACTGGAGAAACTACAGGGGGATATCAAAATGACAGAGGAAAGAATACAGGAAAACGAAGAGTTGATTCTACTGAAGGAAAAGGAGGGAGCGGTGGCGGGTTATAGGAGGCTACAATTAGTTGCTGCTGCTGCCAGAGCAGAGAGGGAAGCTGCTCTTCAAGCTGGAGATGCAGAAGAAGCTGAGCTGTTGTTTAGAGAAGCTGAAGTGGCCGAATCAAAAGCAAGCGAGCTCAAGGAAACCTATCATGACCTTCTAGTGGACAAAATAGAAAAAAGGGAGGAGACCCAACTGGATTCTGATTTTGTTTCTTCTACTGCACTCATCATCAATCTTTCGAGCCAGCATTTGGCACAAATGGCTTCTTCTTTTGCCCTTTCTCCTGAGAACTAGAACATCAGATAGGATAGCATATTCACATGCTCAAGTTTGCTTGGTGTCTTTCGCATGAGAGCTCAGCCATTTTTGTTTTCCATTTCTTGTGGTTTTTTTTTAAATTGTGCATTGATTTAGCCTATGTGGTTCTTCAAGAATAAGATCCATTTATTTTCTGGTTGCCTTTCAGTTTTCATTTTTCTCCTTGCAGATTTGTACATTGTAACTATTGGAAATTCTTTCGTTACATAGATAAAGATTCCTTTTGGATGTTTAAATGAAATATAAGATGAGCTGCATGTACGCTGACTGAATATGTCATTTTGCTAAGGTTAGGTGATTGGAGGTACAACTGGGGATACACCTCAAATAATTGGGTGGTATTGCGCGGGCGATTCTATACTTGGTTTTATAAGTTTCTGGAATCTACACATTTAAGATTGGCTGAAAGTCAGGTTAGTCCTTTCACTGATCTTATATAATCCTTTCCATTTATTAAAGAACTGTAATTGAGTCAATGAACGGGAGATAGGAGTATATCCATATAACCTTGTTAAAGGATAAATGTAGCATCTTATAATTGAAGATAAACTGAGGATTATTGACCGATGAAGTGGCTGTCTAATAAAACTAAAAACCTAAGGTTCTTGATTTGGATAGCAGGTGTGTTAAGTTCCATGACTTGAGCGTAAGGCTCATGATTGCTTCTAATTAACTGGTCCTTTTCCTAAAGGATGGAGTGGTCAAAAGCATAAAGACGCCATGCAACACATTCACGAAATTTTGGAAGCATCGGAAAACTAGCATTTACAAACTATTTGACAAACACACCCATGGACATAATTAAATACAATCTACGAACATCTAAACCATATTAGTAGTCATAATGTTTGCTATGAAAAAAAAGGAAAAGAGAGAGAAGGAAACGCCGGTGATGTTTATACACAATATTTCACATCACTTTCCCGATCATAAAAACTTTTAAAGAGGTACACAATAATTAAAGCAAGTTAAGCTGAAATTAATATGTACTCATCATGAAGTGATGATAATAGAAACACTCATTTACCGCCCATTCAACCCTGAGGGATTCACAAACAAGTCATTGCCAACACCATTGCTGGAATTGTTTGTAGGAGTTGGGGAATCAAAATCAATCAACAGAGACACCTCAGCTACCTTCTCTTCAGCTGATGTTGCATTGCCATCATCTCTAGTTCTAGAGGGAGTAGCAGGTGTTGCTGCTGCTGGGTCATTAGCCTGAGCTGCTGCTGTTCCTGGAGAGTTTTCCTGAGTTGCTTCTACTGCTGGTGGGTTTGCCTCGTGCAATTGGAGAGCAGACTCGAGGTTCCACAATACGTCTCCCATGGAAGGTCTGTTCACACCAATCTCTGATAGGCACTTCTCAGCTGACTCAGCAAACTTGTTAAGACTCTCATTGTTGATTGTCCCTGTCAGTAGTGGGTCCATGATTTTCTCGAGCAAGCCCTTCCTTTTCGACCGCAGGAACCACTCAGCAAGGCTAACCTGCTCTCTTGGTAATGCTGGATTGATAGGCGGCCTTGCGCATAGTGCCTCCAATAGCACCACTCCGAAGGAGTACACATCAGACTTATCGGTGAGCTGTTGGCATCGGAAGTACTCAGGATCAAGATATCCAAAACTACCTTTCACAGCAGTACTTACGTGTGTTTGATTCATCCCTGGCGCATCCTTTGACAGTCCAAAATCAGAAACTTTGGCAACAAAATTCTCATCCAACAGAATATTAGTGGTCTTTACATCTCGGTGGATTATTCCTTGTGCTGTGCCAGTGTGGAGATAATGAAGACCACGTGCTGCACCAATGCAGACCTCCAATCTTTGCTTCCATGACAGGGTTACTGGAAGGTCTTTACCATATATGTGGTCTCTGAAAACACCATTTGCCATGTATTCATAGACCAATATCATCTCGTCATTCTCATCACAGTAACCAATTAAAGACACCAAATGACGGTGACGTAGCTTTGAAAGAATCTGGATCTCGGTTTGGAACTCATTGATTCCCTGATCTGATTGAGGATTTCCTCTTTTAACTGCAACTTTTGTTCCATCATCTAGCTCGCCAACATACACATTTCCAAAACCCCCTACTCCAATGATAGCATTTTGATCGAAGTTCTTTGTGGCTGTTTGTATCTCAGCAAAAGAGAAGCACCGACCAAGTGAAGTCGATGAGAAGGTGTAACCGCTCTTATGAGAACCAAAACCAGAGCCTTTGCTATTATTCATGAAGGTCGAATGACCTGCATGGATAGGTAGGAGCCACGAAGAGAAACTACTCCTCCTCTCCCACTCTGGTTTCTTTTTCTGAAGATTATACATCATTGCACCTACCCCTATAAAAGCCACACATGCAAAACCAATTCCAGCAGCTGCAACAACTCGACCTTTAATGCCACTGCTTGCTTTCTTGCCATCAACCCCAAATTCACCATCCAAGCTTCCAACTGAATTGTTCATCTTCAAAACCTCCAATCCATTGAGTAAGGCACCAGGTGTGCCAGTATCCTGATTGAGAGGTCCAATTTGGACTGTGATATGATCTGTCACTGAGGAGGAATTCAGGGCAAAGTCTTTGTAGTAAGCTGAAGAAAGGTCACCAGTGATGGTTGATAGGTCCAGACCCGATATAGCCATCTTCTCATTAATGTACACATTGAAGTAGAGATCATTGAGTGATTTACTGATGATGTCAGCAAAATGCAACCTAACTAGGTATCCAAATGAAGACTCCACATCAAGCTGCCATGTGATGTTGAAGTTGGGGCTCCCAACTTTAGCGTCAGCCATTTTGACAGCTGTCGCGTAAACCCAGTTTGGAGCAATAAGAGGTGAGGTTCCATCGGGGTAGTTAATCGTGTTAGGGGCCACAGCTGCTTTTGCTGCAGCAGATTTAGATTTGATAAATGAGTCATCCGTATCCCATCTGCGCCCGAGTGTGTCATTTGCAGAGGTGAGAATGGGTCCTCCCACATTGAGACGATACACTGTTTGGTAGGCTGATTGTGAAAGACCATTAGTCTGGCCTACTGGAACAAGCGTCGATGCAGTGTCAGATATGAGAATGTCAGGGGCCGAGACAACCTCAATAGCATTGATGAAGGCTGCAGAATTGCGGAGAGGATGGAAGTTAAGAGAGAGCTGGCTAGTGGTAGCATTAACAATATACTCCTTCACCACCACTGATGAGTTACTGATGCTGAAGCTATGAAGAAGTACGTATGTATCTGTGGTTACAGTGAATGAAGCAGTTGTCAGGTCAAATTCAGTGTTGTTAAGAGGGAAGAAATGCAATCTGATCCAGTGCCACCCAGGAGCAGACAGATGAAATTTGTATGTGGCCTCGTCACGGAATATGCGAGCTGAGAGGTATAATGGAGAAGGAACATCTGGTGACGATGGAATGGAGACACGAATGGCATCTTTTGCTGACAATAGAGAGTTTGATTGTGAGTCTGTCTTGAAGACACGACCGTCGGTTGTTTCTGGGGCAATAGAGGAACCACAATTTATGAGAAAATTATCGCGCGGGGTGAAAGTCGATGATGTTTTAGTCTCTCCCAAGGCAACTGGCACCGGCCAAGAAGTGAAGCAGATGATAATGGCTAGGACGAACTTCATTGTCAGGATGTCCATCCTGATTAACATGGGAATAATGCAAGAGGATGAAAGGTGGAAATCGGTGCTGTCCACTAAGCAGCCTTCCCAATCGCAGAATACATTTCGGGAAAGAAACAACAAAGTGGTTAGGGACAAGTGATAGAAGTGATTTTGCGAGCCATTGTCTTGGAACTGAAATTTGTTAATTCAGCTAATTTTCTAAAAATAGAGAGAGAGAGAACTTAGTCAGCATCAGTGCTTTCAGAGGAGAGGTGCTTAATGTTTGTGACGCCGCAGGCACCAATTTATAGCAAATGTTATCAGGTTGTCAATCAAAACAACATATTTTGGTTTCAAAAAGTTAAATTGTTCTTTCTAGAAGAAGTGGGTAACATCCTTCGACAAAACAACGGTCGTTAAACCATGCATGGATAGAATTACATTAGTTAACAAATAATTTTATAATCACTACGGTACATTTAAACCGAACTAGAGATGACCCAATACGTGGACAAATAATAAAATAAAATATTAGTAATTTTTTTATTTTATATAGAACTTTACATCATATTTATTTTGTTTTATATAGAATTTTACATGTTAGGAAAAAAAATATGATAAAATCAATAATTTAGTATTTTTATTTATATTTTTAAATAAACAATCAATTTAGTAGCGACTTACTCTTTTTCAATAAATCTGAAAATAAAATCTAGACCACATATCATCAGATCAAATTATAGTATTACACAAATTAATAGTTCATAATTGATATAATAATTGTTTACACCTCTTTAGGTGCAATTGTTTACGATTTTTTTATGGATGCTTTTATAATAGCAGTGATAAATAGTCCGAAAACTGAAGCAATAAACCATAAACCATGCATGGACATGTTGCTAGGCGCACAGATAATCACTATTAAAAACATCTATGGGAAATGGCAACATAGGTTTGTTTATGAATTTTCAAAACGAAATGATATTTTTTTGCGAACTAATTTGGAGAAAAATATTTCAGGTGCTTCCAAAAAAGAATAAACAAAAAGAAAACCTTGCCATAATCCTGACAATATGAAATATAATTTTCTAAAACTTCAAAAAAAAAAAAAACCGAGAACTAGATAAATTAATAAATTACAACTTACTCTTACTTACAATTGATAAGCTTCAACAATTTGTGACTTTGGCTAGAACTTCTTGAGTTCTGACATTTAAAATAATACAGAATCCTGCCACTTAATTTGTGAATATATTGCAAAATCATAAAATGCAGATTCATAAAATATAAAACAACAAATAGTTAATATAAGTCAAAATTAGCTTACATGTAACTTGCATCCAAAGAAGCTGCTTGATCCATTTGAAAGCTCAAGGTAAGTTTGTAAACGTTTACGTTTTCGTTTTTTCGCATTTTTAGCGGGGAGAAAGAAAGAAAGCCAAACACCTCAGGCTGAATCTATCATTTCTTACGTGAAGTCGCTTGCAAAATTTCCATTTTCCTTTCTTCCTCAGTAAATTTTCTCTGTAAACTAACGAACAAAAGCTTCCCCGGCGGAATCACTGACGACTAATTGTGGCGTGCGTCTACCTTATAAAGAACAACTTCGTACATAAAATCTCGTTCAATTTTGACGATGCCAATCCCTTTACCTGCTGCTTCTCCCATGTTACCATGTGCTCAATATTTCTCTTTGCTTTCTCTAATCTCTACTTCTACATGCATTTCTTCATTTGAAAAATTTATAAGACCCGGAGCGCTAAAGGGTGAAATTTTAATGTGTCTGCTGTAAATTGTACTGTGAGGATGGCTTTGAAATGGTGGAGTTGGTTTATGCACAGAAGCTGTTTGATGAAATGCTGATTATTGTTTTTGTTCTGATGTTAGGGCTAAGAGAGGTATAAGATAAAGACCAAATGTGTACACAACTACTTGACCTACGGTCTATGTAAAAATTGGCCGAAACTTTCCTCAAGTTCATAACGCATACCTCATAAAACGTAGATGCTGATACATATACTGCCATACTTTGCAGGTATTGTAAAAAGTAAAAACCTTGCAAAGATGCTTTTGACAGAATGAATGAACATGGCTAGTACCGAGAACCAAGACTGATAATTAATGCTACAATAGCTTGCTATTGTAATGCCAGGATTATAAAATTAGTTTAGAAACCATAACCACAAATTCTCGGAAGTTTGTATTTCTGCTTTCGACCAGTTTAAAATTATCAAAGCTAAGCAAGTTTTTGCAGAAACAATGGTCTAGTATATAAACTGATTATGAATTATTGAGCATTTAACTTGGAGGTGGTAAAAGTTAGGGATGGTAAAGGTTGCCAGGATTTTTACATCCCCAACTCTGCCGAGCTCTTACAGGAAGTTCTGGCACGATAACTGAGCGTGGATTTCTTTGCCTCAACTTTATCTATAGACATGAATATAGTAACCATATGATTATCCTTAAAAAAGATAATCTATATTTTGTTTCTTGTTTATGGATTTTATGTTGTTTTCCTGGGCTATATTATTTGTACAACATTATGACATATATGCATGTGTCTTCGGCTCTGTAATAAAGTGTAACGTCGTTTGTTCATGTTTTGAAATTTGTCGGTTTGACTTTGTCCATTTTAAGTTTTAGAAAAACAGAAATTTTGATACCAAATAACAGATTTTTGTTTTTTAAAATATGTGGGTTGGAGCATTGATGCCAGTCTTCATATTTGAAAAATTAAAACAGAAATTTTAAAAATAACAAACAGCTTTGTGTTTTTCAAAAACAAAAACAAATGAAAATGATGAAAACACACCCTTAACAATAAATTTCATTATACTAGCTTGTCAAAAGTTTGAATTTGAATCTAATCCTAAAAAATAATCTAATCTAATACTGAATTGCTTTATATTATCCACACATAATTTTTGTACTAGTGCAAATTTTAGTGTACCTTTTGTTTAACCTTAGGAACTGGAACTTATGTAGTGAGTTATGTGGGTCTTTTGAAATCAAATAGAAGTCAATTGACCTTTAGCTACTCTATCAAATAAAAATAGTATATATTACATGGCTAACAGTCTAATGAATTAAAAAATGTTATAACATCAAAGTGGATTCCATAAAGTTAAATACCCAACTGTTTTTATACAATTAATTGAAACATGTCTTGCAAATTATCTAATCCTATATATAGATAAAAATGATCAGTAAATACATCGCAGATAAGTGTATGGATAGGCATACAAATAGGTTGATACACAACATTGGGAAAAAAAAAGCTTTTCAATAGTGGAAAAGAAAGACTGAAAATTGACTTTAAGTCTAAAAAAGAAACCTTCTTCCACAAATCAACAAAATAAGATATCAATAAGAATTGGTAACCTAGCTTGTGGTTTCTTCTGTAGGACTAGGTGTAGCTGATGGAGGATTGGCATGTTGTAGTTGAAGGGCGTACTCAAGATTCCACAAAACATCTCCCATGGATGGCCTGTCGACGCCGTGTTCTGCTAAGCACTTCTCTGTGGCCTCTATAAACTTTTCAAAAGATTCCTTGTTAATGGTTCCAACCAATGTCGGGTCCATGATGCTCTCAAGCTTGCCTTTCCTTTTGCATTGCAGTGCCCACTCAGCAAGGCTCACTTGTTCTCTTGGAAGTGCTGGGTTGAGGGGCTGCCTTGCGCATATTGTCTCAAGTAACACTACTCCAAATGAGTACACATCCGACTTGTCTGTAAGCTGTTGGCATCGGAAGTATTCAGGGTCAAGGTATCCAAAACTTCCTTTTACTGCTGTGCTAACAGCTTGGTTCATGCCAGGCGAATCTTTAGATAGCCCGAAGTCAGACACCTTGGCAACCAAGTTCTCATCAAGAAGAATGTTAGTTGTTTTTACATCACGGTGGATGATACCTTGTGCTGTGCCAGTATGGAGGTAATGAAGCCCACGGGCTGCACCAATGCAAACCTCCAGCCGTTGTGCCCATGTGAGCGGACTGACCAGGTCCTTCCCGTAAATGTGGTCTCTGAAAACACCATTAGCCATGTATTCATAGACCAAAATCATCTCAGAATTTTCATCACAATAACCAATTAAAGACACCAAATGGCGGTGACGGAGCTTTGAAAGAATCTGAATCTCAGTTTGGAACTCGTTGATTCCCTGGTCTGATTGCGGATTACCTCTCTTGACAGCCACTTTTGTTCCATCATCAATCTCACCTAGGTATACATTCCCGAAACCTCCAACACCAATGATAGCATTATGATCAAAATTTTTGGTAGCTGTCTGTATTTCTGCGAACGAGAAGAATCGTCCAAGTCCAAGCGATGATGAGAAGGTGTGGCCACTCATGCGTGAACTATAACCAGATCCAGATGTTTTGCTGTTTGTGAAGCTGGAATGGCTCATATTGATAGGAAGCAGCCATGAAGAAAAACTGCTCCTCCTCTCCCATTCTGGTGACCTCTTCTGGTTTTTGTACATAACGGAACCGAGGCCTAGGAGAGCAGCACAAGCAAATCCAATTCCAGCATATGCTACTACATGACCTGTTACAGTTTTGTCATCTGCTTTCTTTCCATCAACCCCAAACTCACCATCCAAACTCCCTACAGAGTTGTTCATCTTCAGAACCTCCAAACCATTTAGCAGTGCATTGACTGAGCCAGTATCCTCATTCAAGGGACCAATTTGAATGGTTATTTGGCTTAATGCTATAGAGGAATTTACAACAAAATCTTTGTAGTAGGCCATGTCAAGCCCACCAGTGATTGTTGAGAGGTCAAGTCCTGATATGGCCATCTTTCCGTTAATATATACATTGAAGTATAGGTCATTGAGACTTTTGCTAATGATATCACTGAAATGTAACCTTACGAGGTAATCAAATGAAGGATCCACATCAAGCTGCCATGTCACGTTAAAGTTAGGGTTCCCCACTTTTGCATCAGCCATCTTAACAGCCGTGGCATAGACCCAGTTAGGTGCAATTAGTGGTGAGGTCCCATCTGGGTACTTGATTATGTTAGGTTTTACTGCTGCTTTTGCGGCAGCACCTTTGTTTTGAATGTATTTGCCATCTTCATCCCATCGACGTCCCAGTGTATCATTTGAAGAAGTAATAAGAGGCCCTCCCACATTAAGGCGGTACATAGTTTGATATGTTGATAAGGAAAGCCCATTGAATGGACCTACCGGGGAAAGTGCGGAGGCAATGTCAGAAATAAGAATGTCAGGGGCAGATACCACCTCAATGGCATTTACGAAGGCAGCAGAGTTACTGAGAGGTTGAAAATTTAGGGAGAGATGGTTTGTGGTAGCATTCACAAGAAATTCCTTGAACACCCACTGAGAGATATTAGCAATACTGAAGCTATGGAGAAGGACAACTTCGTTGGTAGCTAAGGTAAATGAAGCGCGCGTGAGGTCAAAATGAGGATTCTCAAGGGGGAAGAAGTGAAGCCTGATCCAGTGCCATCCTGCTTGAGCCAAAGGAAAGCTGTATGTGGCATCTTCACGGAAAATGCGGGCAGAGAGGTACAATGGTGAAGGCACATTGGGTGAGGAGGGAAGGGAGACTCGGATGGCATCTTTTGCTGACAACAGGTAGTTAGCTTGTGCGTCTGTCTTAAAAACACGACCATCTGGTGTTTTTGGAACGTCACTTGCACCGCAGCTTATGAGAAAATTATCACGTGGTGTGAAGGTTGATGTTGTTGCTTCTTGTCCTAACACAATACACTGCCAAAGATTGAAGCTGATTATGATGGCCAAGATGAACTTCATTGTGATGAGGTTCATCGCTTCTCTTGTGTATCGTGAGAGAGCGCAATGGCGCTAGAGGGGGGGAAGGAGGGGTGGAGGATTCCTATCCCGGAATGTGATCTCGGGAAAGGAATAATGAGATGTTGGGAACGAGGAAAATTAAAATCTGAATATCATCGCCTTCCAACAGAAAAGTGCAACTAATTTAAGTGCTTTTCTAAAGTTAGAGAATGAAAGCCAAGATCCCGTTGGAATTGGAGATGGGAGTGTCTGTTAGATTTTGTTTCCATCTGTTCTAAACAAATGGAATTGGTGGTGACGCTGCCAAAACAACTCACATCAAGGGCAAATTTCATGGATTGCTTTGGACTTATTATAACTAGCTATTCGATATCACGTCTAATTTACTTTCAAATTTAATGCATGATTATGCAGCATTTGTTACTCCAATGTAATTATGTTATGTGCAACTTAATAGCTAGATTGTCAGGTCTTAATCAAGTTCGCTCGATCTCATTTCAATAAGTTTGTTCAAACGTCTTTATTATTCAAGCTCCTTGAAGGTCTTTACAAAATCATCGCTACACAATTTAATTAGAAAGTCACATAATATTTTTAATATTGTTTTACTAGAATTTTATTACTTTGAAGTACATTGTTTAAACAATGTAATCTAGCAAATTTGCATAATTGGTGAGCTTCTGCGTTATTTAATGCTTTTTTTTAGTAATCGCTATTAGCTTTGAAAATTTTCTTTGGAAATAGTTAATTTTAATTGACCTGGTTTCACTAAAAAGGAAGCTTGTGCTTTTTTAGCAACAATTCACCACTTTCAGTTCAAAATGAATCATGGTTCAGAAAACTCGGCTGAATCAGATCAGAAATTAGTTTTCAATAATATTCTATTAAGGGAATTTTTGGCGGTTTTGAAAACATAAGTCGAAAACCTCAAATTTTGAATTTTTTTTTTGCCTAATATGAAAACTTCAAATTAAATTTTTTTTTTCTTACGTGAGGATTTCGAAAAAAATAAAAATACAGAAGTCTCAATAATCTTCCATTTTCCTAATATGCTCATGAAGACATGAAACGTTTATTTATTTATGTTTGCATCTATTGGCCGCACGAAGCAGATGATCATAAACACTATTATAATTATAGGGTAGACTTTTTGCATCTAATATATAGTTGGTATTTTAAAACAAATAGCAAGGTGTTCTTTCCAAAAAAAATAATAATAATAATAATACAAAGCTATTGTAATAAGAAATCTGAAGCAAAATTTGTTTTTGTAAAAACAATAAAATATAATGGGCCATCAGATGAAGATCATAAGAGCAAGAGCTGTAGAAAAACACCTTTTCACATGTTTTTTTTAGCAATTCTTTTTCAATATTAAGAATTTTTCTCCCTAACCGAAAATATAATAAAAATATTAAGAAAAAGGATAAGTTTAGTTTCCTATAATATTTTATATGTATGGCTCGGATTGACCATTTGGACAACAAAAAGCAAAAATAAAAATTACAGCCATCGTTCTATAAGGACCTTTATATTCATAGCGCAATAAGTTATCAATTTTATTTTTTAAGTAAATCAGAAATTGATTCCGAAAAAAGAGTCAGATCGTGATTTTAAAACGTCGGGTCTAATCAATTTTCACCGCCAATAAACAATTGGTTTGAATGGTTTCCTTAGAGCCGTTACATGAAAGGGAGGACCTTAGACCGGATTTTACTATTTTAGGAGGAAGACCTAGATAAATGAGAAGGGTTGCTAAATAGAAGGGAAATCTTTATTGACACTGCTAAATAAAGGGTGCGTTGGGATCGTTGGAAGAAAGAAAGAAGAAAGAAAAAGAAGAAAAAAAAATTATAAACAATCCAAACTCTTTACAAAGTTACACACTTCCCAATACTTCTTCTCACTTCTTCCCTTCTTCCCTTCTTTCCACACCTATCCAAACGCACCCAAAAAGAAGGAACATTCATTGGACCGGATTTTAAAAGCAATGGCTAGTCTTACAAGGATAATTTGATTATTTTCTCAACGCCTATGTGAGGACAAAAAAGAGTTAGGACCATGGTTTAAAAGGGCGACCTGTCTATATTTCGAATTCTATATGTAAATAAATTATCTAGATATTTTTAATTTTTTATTTATTCAGTTAATAAAAATCGTCTTTATTACTAAGCTACAACACAAACAGTCAAACACCCTTGATTAGTCAGATGCTTGCACAGTTGTACACTTGTATTACCCATTTTTCCAATGAAAATTGCTGTGTAGTTTTCTGCGCTGACGTGTTCATAAAAAAAATTACAACATAATGGGCCTATATTCTCGGACACTTGGGCTTTACAGGCCGCACTTACAGAAAATATCTTGAATTCCTGACCCAGTTCAGTTCCACAGACCACAGTCAGCAGAGACACGGAACTATCCCAAAAAAGAAGGGAAACCGATCCTTATCTCCGCTTGAAATCCCTCCTCCCCAACTCTCACTGTCACCGCTTCCCCACGGCGATCTTGCATTGAAAACAATATATATTAATATAATTTAGCTGAGAAAATACTAATGGCAATAGCTGGGACGGCGATTCCACCAGCACGGTTGCATCCACGCTGGCTCATCTCTAGATTGGAAATGACGTCATCATCGACAACGACAACGACTGGACCACGGGCCTCTCCTTTTGTGAGGTGGGTGGGACCCACTTCGTCCTCCCTAAGACGCTTCTCTCACTCTCATGTCCTTGTGCGTTGTTACCTCTGTGTCACTCTCTGTGTTTAATCTTATTTGTTATTTATTTTGTTTCAATTGGGTGAGTTATTAATGCAGTGATTGATGCAGAGAGCAAAACGGGCAGGAGATGCAGATAAGGTGATTGATGAATTGCTCAAGAAATATGGCAAGGTTGTGTACACTAATTACGACACCCGGAAACCTACATCACCGCCTTCCCGATCCCCTTCTACCGATGACGATTCTGAGAGCTTGTCGTGTATGCTTGCTTTCAGTTTTTTCACTTTTATCTTTTTGCTAATATGTGTGCATGTGTGTATAATCATGGTTATTCTTTCTGACATTGTACTAAATAGGAAATATGAGCTTAAGAATGAACTTCTATGCCCATTCCAAGATAGATAAGTCTCAAATAAAAATCTTTAACGAACAACATGCAAGGATGAATTAAATAACTTCCAGCTGTTATGTATGCTTTTCTATAGGGCTCAGAAGAGCTCAGATTCTGGCTTGCTTGCATTTGATGTGAACTAATATTCCTTTGTGCAAAATTTACATCAAAGTCAAGTTTTAAGTGGCACGAATTGGAATCTGTTGTAAATTTGTTTAAACCAGGCTGCTTGTATAATCCAGATGAGACTTCTCTTTGGCAGTAAATTATGTGATTAACAGTACCAATAAGGTAATACCGAATTTGTGTTGCATTTGGGCTAAAGTTCAATATGATATGATGGGTACATTGATTTTTTCCTTTTTTCCTCAATTATATAGCCTTGCTGACATGTATGAGGTATTTCTAACCCAACTAATTGCCCGTTTTCCTGATGCAGTCGCAATGGCACTTGCTAATGTTGCAAATGATGTAAAAGCTGAAGATATTCGGGTTCTGTATGTGAAACCTTTGGTTTACTGGACTCAGTTCTTCATAATCGTCACTGCTTTCTCCAATCCCCAAATTAATGCCATTGGGTACACTTTTCTGCATTTTCTAACTTGATCAGTTGATTGCTCTTAGTTAGTATATCTAATCATATGACAGATGAATATCATTTTTCCCTGTTGAAGACATTCCTGTCTGGTTTCTCAGTTTTGATTTTTTCCCCCTTTTTTTTTCCTTAAATTTCCTTGATTATGTAGTTCCAAAATGAGAGACATTGGAGAGAAGCAGTTCAATAAATTCGCAACTGGAGATGCAAAACCTAATGCATGGACATTGCTCGACTTTGGTAAGATTTAACAATAACCCTTTATTTTTTTTTCCTTGAGTCTTTTTTTTTTTTTGTTGCAAAATACACTTGAAAGGACCTTCTGTGGCACTCAATTTGACCAGATCTCTCTTTATTGTTTTGGTGGATTGGCTAATGTGTGTATTATGGTATACTTATTTGCTGGCAGGTGATGTTGTAGTTCATATATTTCTCCCTCAACAGAGGACATTCTATAACTTGGAAGAATTCTATGGCAATGCAACCCCAATTGACCTTCCTTTTGACACCAGTAGCAAATCTTCATATCGCAACAGCTGACTATAACTAATTATTAGAAATGTATTAATGTAGGTAACGTTGTACTTCATAATTGAACAGTTTATATTAGTCATCATGTGCAGTGTATACATTCATGTTGCAGGACATATCCTTGTGTTAGGAGACAAATAAAATATTTGCTTTTATGGTTTTCTTAATTTTGGGATTCTTCATCTTCAAGGGTTCAAACTTTTGCTGTTCACTATGAGCGATCTCCAGTGCCTAATGAAAAGTAAAATTTATTATTATTTTTTTGCAATTATTTTGTTTCTGCTTGATACGCAGTACAATGGAAATATCGACATTTAGTTTTTGCAATTATTTTGTTTCTGCTTGTTACTTATCCATCATTTTGCGTACTAGATCCCACTATTTTTAGTTTTAATATCTTTTTTTTTTTTGTAAGCGATACGTCTTTTTCCTGTGGCTTTTAATTTCCGTTTTTCTCATCTTTTTTTTTTATTTTTGTTTGTGTGTGGTGGGGGGAGGGGGGGGGGGGTAAGCAACGCGTTTCATCTTGTATGCAGTTTGCAAAGGATCAGGTTGGGTGATTGGGTACACCTATTAGTTCATAATACTACTGTAAATGCTGATTTGATTTGATGTTCATAATACTACTGAAAATTATTTAGAAAACAATACTATATTAAAATTAATGATTTTCATGTTTGAAATTTACATGCGGCATGACAAACAATTCATTTGTGGCCAAATCAAGGCGAACCAAGCAACTGACAATTTAGGTTTTTTTTTAGACATGTTAGATAGCGGCTATCTAGACAATGTAGTTAGCAACCCTCGATAATCCAAGCACCCATTTTGTTGTCAACGTGTTTTACAATATTATGTGCTAATATTTTAGTTTTGAAAAAAAAAATAAGTTGGACTATCGATTTTATTGAGGTTTTAAAAGAAATAGGTAGCAAAGAATATGATATTTCCTAGTTGACTAATTGAGTTCAATTGAAGCTATATTTAGGGTGTAATTGGCATCTATGGGTCATCACTAACCAATGTTAGTGAACTAACCAACTAATCTCAACTCACTAGGGGTCGTTCGGCAACATCAAGTTTAGTGGGATTAAGGATTAAAGTTAGCATCTTGGGATTAGTGTTTGAGGTTAAAGTTAGTAATTGTTATTTGGCATGATAGGTTAAAAAGTTAGTGTTCAAAATTTGAAATTTGAAACTTTTAAAATTTAAAATTTTGAAATTTTGAAATTTGAAATATTTAAAATTTTGAAATTTAAAATTTTTAAAATTTGAAATTTGAAATTTTGAAGTTTGAAATTTAAAATTTGAAATTTAAGGTTTTTTTCTTCATATACGATATATTTTTTTTTTGGTGTTTGTGGAATGCTCAAATATTGAATGGCCAAGTTAGGAAGGTAGTGCCGATCCTGTTGACTCCAAAGTTGTTTGGTGATGCAAGATTCGTAGGTTAGTTCATTGACCCAAGAGTCAAACTAAACTTGTGGTTGCCAAATAGGCCCTTAAGAATTGAGGTTAGCTAAGATTAGCATTGATCTTATGCTAAGCTATGATCTAGTACCAAATTTTGGAGAGGAAAGAGAGGGAGATTAGATTAAATTTTTACTCAATCTTGCTCCACAACTTTAAAAGAAGAGGGGTGATTGAGAGAAGAGTAAAGAGTTAATTCCAAAATATTTTATTTTTGTAACCGCAAATTTGATGTGTAAGAGTTTATTTTACTCAGCCTCCCCTAATATTCCCCTCCTCTGCTACTTTTAAATCTGTACTCGAACACAACCTTAAATTGAGTTAGTGATTTCACCCATAAAAGAGTTAACGCTAATCTTACATATAATAAAGATGCGTGGTTGGATCGAAAGGGTGCGACGTAAAAGGTGCCTATTAAATGAAGTATTAAAAGGTGTCTTATGAGTAGATACCTCCTACACGAAAGGGCACTATATTTTATCTATAAATAGGGCTCTCATTTGTAACCCTTACATTACATATAATAAAGATGCGTGGTTGGGTCGAAAGGGTGCGACGTAAAAGGTGCCTATTAAATGAAGTATTAAAAGGTGTCTTATGAGTAGATGCCTCCTACACGAAAGAGCACTATATTTTATCTATAAATAGGGCTCTCATTTGTAAGCTTCCATCTAAAATTTTACATTTGCAAAAGGATAACAATATAGGTGTGATACATGCATAGATCACGAAAATTCGGTCCACAACATATTGGAAGTCGGAAAATATTTGGGCTCTAAATTTTGTTCTACGAAATAGTAAGTTGTCAAATTCTTTATATTTAATTTTCATTTAGATTAGATTAATTAATAGTATGTGTTAAATTTACTGAAAATTTTCATTTTGTTTCATTCATGTTTAAAACCTTCTATCTAAAATTTTGCATTTGCAAAAGGATAACAATATAGGTGTGATATATGCATAGGTCACGAAAATTCGGTCCACAACATATTGGAAGACGGAAAATATTTGGGCCTAAATTTTTTTTACGAAATAATAAGTTGTAAAATTTTTCATATTTAATTTATATTTTTTCATATTTAATTTAGATTTAGATTAGATTAATTATTAGTATGTGTTAAATTTATTGAAAATTTTCATTTTCTTTCATTCATGTTTAAAACAGTAATATGCACGGTGGAGTTTGAATAAAGAGGCCTATCTGACGTACACATAATTGTTTGGCCGGAGAATAAAAAAAGATTAAAAATCCAATTGATATTGATACTTATATTTGAGCCGAATTGCGAAATCCTCAAATCAAATCCAATTTCATACTCTATAGTGACACAATATATTATGCATGGTCCATGTGGCCTGCCCAACAAAAAATCTCCTTGCATGAAGGATGGAAAATGCTCCAAAAATTTTGCAAAGAAATTTCATGACTCCACCATTATGAGCAATGAAGGGTTTGTAGTGTATAAAAGAAGAGACAGGGGTATGACAAATGAAAAAAATGGAACGATACTCGACAACAGGTTTGATGTACCATATAATTTAAAATTGCTGGAGAAATATCAAGCAGATATTAATGTCGAGCGATACCATACAATAACAATGATAAAATATCTTTTCAAATACATTTCAAGAGGAAAAGATCGGGTTCTTGCTGTAATAGAAGCAACAAGTAACAACCAACTGCATCAACAAGGAGAACACGATCTGTGTGAACATGAGTAGTTTGATTTGTGTACTTTTATTATATTGTGTGTAATTTGATATGTGTGAACATGATTATTATATGTGTGTGAACATTATTATTAAATTTGTGTGAACATAAGTAGGTTATCTCTTTGTACTTCCTTTATTTAATATAATATGTTTATTAAAAAAAATGCATATGTGCATTTTTAAAAAACGTACCTATAGAATGCACAATATTTTTTATTATTTCTATATATATATTCATGAATAAAAGTATTATTTTTTATAAAATGAACTATGGAAGCACTTCAAAAAGATGAAAGCGAAAAGAGATAAGAAAATGAGATTGCATAATAATAGTTAGACAGCAAAGTCTTAACTATTGCATTACATATTATTTAATAATATTTTTGTAAAGTACATGATATACAGCCATAAAATAAAATAAATTAATTTAATGAGTATTTATGTTTTTATAAATAAGCTTTATGAAATGAAATATAATACCTTAGCGTGGATTCTTACAACAGATGCTAATGAAAATGTATCTATTTCAATATATATTTTATTGAGTGTCATTTGAAATATATCTCGCTAAAAGATGCAATCAAATTGATAGTTTAAAAGGTGTGTGCGCATGACATCCATTCATGACACCCTTTCATGGCATCTGTCTTTGACACCTTTTCATCGCATTTATACATGACACTTTTTCATCGCATCTTTTCAATGGAGCTCTTCACAATCACAAACAGTTTTGTCATGGCATCCGTTCATGGCACCCTTTAATGGCATCTTTACATGGCATCTGTCCATGACACCTTTTCATCGCATTAACACATGACACTTTTCATGGCATCCGTTCATGCCATTAACACATGACATATTTTCATGGCATCCGTTCATGACACCCTTTAATGGCATCTTTACATGGCATCTCTCTATGACACCTTTTCATCGCATCTGCACAAGACACTTTTTCATCGCATCTTCTCAATGCTGCTCTTCACAATCACAAATATTTTGGTCATGGCATCCGTTCATGGCACCCTTTAATGACATCTTTGTTAGAAAGTGTGTAATTTTCATTTATTTAGCTAATTACAAGTTAATTAAGCCAAGAACATCACACACAAAGGATCTAGTACACAAGCTATTCAAACACACGAGAAAAAGGGTTGGAAGTATACCTCTCTTGGTATCGCAACCAAGAGGCTCGTTCCAACGGATTGGTGTCGGTGGCGTGCTCTCCAAGAACCTCCACGCCGTGCGCCTCGAGTCCACTAAGGAATTAACCACCTTCTCAAATCAATTATGCTAGTAATTGAGAGAAGTGTGTCTAATTCCAAAGCTTTCCCTCTTCAAGTTAATTCTCCAATTAATTTAGTGGAAAAGCTTGCTCAACACATGAGCTAGGTGGTGTGTGGAAGAGAGAAAGGGGAATGAAAATTCTGAAATTTTCTTCCCTTGTTGTGAGGTGCGGCCAAAGAGAGAAGGAGAGAGAGAGGTGTGTGGAGGCTTGGGTTTGCTCCCAAAGAACACCCCTTTATATAGGCCACTCAACCTAGCTCTCATCCAAAATTACATGGACAAAATTGCCCCTTGCCCTAGCCGCACCTACCTACCCCATATATGGGTTGGGCCTCAAGTTAAGTTGAGCCCAATACTCTTCCATTTAATTGCACCTTCCATTGGACATTAAATTAACCAATTAATTTAAAACCCAATTAGCTCAAATAATTAAATGTGTTGATTATAATTAATTATTAACTATTTAATAATTAATATGGAATTAGTCAATGCATTAAATTATTTCTATATGATCTATTTGACTTAATTAATCATAACGGTCCATAACGGCATACGATTAATTAATCAACTTATCATATTTTGCAAAATCAATTGTTGCAAATAAATAATTAATGCACGTGTGGTTAAACACCTTATTATGTGTGACCCTTTGAGGATTTATGCTATGTTGGCCATGGAATTAAATCGTTATTTAATTCCAATAATCATAAGCGGTATCTAGCAACACGTTATGACTCCCAATTCGCATAAATAGTGTACTGCTACAATATTTCAATCCTGCATACGAGAATAATTAGTTTCTCTATTTTGATTCTTATGTCACACGATATCATCGTATAATCCAAGATAGGAATGTGTCATTCTTGCAGATTATACGTTTCTTGATCTAGAGATAATTGTATAAAGTTGCATGCAAACAATCTATCTCCATCAAGGGGCCCAAACAGATATCGTCACTCACTAAGTGAATTAATGAGGGACATACGGTTTTCTTGATGATTAGCTTTTCCCCGCACAATTCAAGAGAACATAAATAAAGTCCGTATAGCAGCCCTTATCGGGAATCAGCGGTAGACGATATTTATTGAACCTATCTTCATGTGGAAAAGATAAACATCTCAAACTTAGAACCAAAATCATAACGAAATAAACAATGACACATAACACAATCCATATGTTTATTTCGATGGGTCAAGTCCTGTGCTATGTTCCATAACATACACATATGCAATTAAGTTGGTAACTCTTTACCTATGATTAGTAGAACTTAATCATCACTTAACTTGCATACTAATCTTATAAGATAATTAATGTTCCTTGTTAATTATCAAGATTATGGACCGTTTAGATTTATTATTGTCATTCTAAAGAATGATCCACAGAGATCTACTATTCAGATCCTCAACCTGAATAATCTGTCAATAATAAACCTAGGAACAGATGATAAAATATCATCCCATACCTAAACTAATAATTAAGTCATTAAATTATTGACTTCTAGGACATAACTCTAACAATCTCCCACTTGGCCTAGAGTCAATCAGTAGTGACTTCTAGCCAACGAAGAATTGAGAACAATGTCATATATCTATATATATACATGTCTCAGACCTCAAAATAAATAATACGCTTATAGCTAGTTACTCATACGTCCACCACGTATGGATGCATAACTGCATCTCGTATACTGCTCAAGGTAGAGGTCGTGCTAGAGTGTTCGTTGTGTTCGTGAATCTATCCAAAAATTGTTTGACCATATATATATATATATACTCCTATATATATTCTTGATCACCATCATATGATATCAAGTGATATCGTTATAGATCATATTTGAATCTCCAATGTAACATTGGGCTCTTTAGGAGTAAGTTGTGGTTCGAGATGCATAGAACCATAATAACTCGACTAAGAACTCGATCCAAAATAAACTTCTTTTATTGCTTCACAAGTTGCTATGTATTTTGCTTTGGTGACGGAAACGGTTGTAATATTCCATTTAGAACACTTTCTAAACTTACAACACCACCTTTAAGTAAAATATGTAGCTCAATTGTGATTATATCAATGTTTTGAAAAACTTTTATTAGTGTAACAACTTACACGAGATTTCTTTCATCTTAAGAGATGAAACATTATATCACTCTTTCTCATAAGGTACTCGAGGATATCCTTGATTATCGTCCAAATGTGTCTCTCTTGTATCCATTTGACAACTGTTTATCACATCCTTTGAATACTACACATTGGGGCATATGCATAAATATGGCGTACAAAATGAAACTCATAATGAAAGAATGCTTGAACTATTTCATGCACTTTCTTGAATTGAGTTGTAATAGACCGAGTTAAACACTCAAGTCATACCATGTGACGTACAGTTAGACATCCTTTCTTGGAGTGTAACTATCGTGTTTCTAGAACACTTCGTCAATATATGCACATTTGCTCAAACCTAACATCCATCATAATCTATCTTTATAGATTTGTTTCCTAGGATCAGGTGATTTCGCCCCAAGTTCTCATTTGAGAAAGCATTCTCCAAAGAGATCTCGACAATATTCATTTTTCTTAATGTTATTCCCAATTAGTGAATTGTTATCTTGAACAATACAAGTAATACAATTATGCTCCCACTGAATATCTTGTTTATACAAGATACTTTTGACGAAGTTCAACTCCTTGACTTCATTGTCAAAACTTTTATTCCAATCTCCACAACACTTGCTTTAATCCATTTATGGATCCTTGAAGCATGCGTATGTTTTTAGCAATACATAAAACCTCGATTTGTGTCAAATGCACAACATCATCCTTCATTCATACGAAGAAGGCGGTTTTATGTGTTTTTCCATATATCAATATATATGAAATACAACTATTGCTAGAATGATCTTTATTGACTTTTACATAGCCACAAGCAAGAGGTTGTGCTTTGTACGTAGTCAACTAGTCATCGACTTAGACATAGCTACAAGCGAGAAGCCGCGCTTTGTACATAGTCGATTTGTTATCCATGTCGATCTTTCCTTTTGAAGATCTAAAACGTTCTTGATGGATTGCTCCTTCATGAACATCAACCAAGGTCTATACCTTGTTGTTATACATGGATTTTATTTAAAGATCATATGAATTCAAACCATATATGTGGAATCAGATCGTTCCATCGTTTTTCTTGTTTATCAACGGATTCTCATATGCTAAGTTTGAGAATGTCGTGAAGCCAATGCACCAAACGGCTTAGGCAATCAACTCTCGTTGATGTTTTGTAGGATTGATACTTGAGGTTCATGAACTTCTTCTACAACGATTTGTTGAACGAGTTCTTGACTCCTCGTATATTCCATGAGTTTCTCGAACATCATCAACTCGTGAGATGGTTGAGTCCTCATTGGAAGGAGCGTACTATTAAACTTCTTTCAAAATAACTTGTGAATGAAGTTTCGCTCAACTCCCACTAAGTACCATGTATGGAGTGACAAGTTTCCCATAAGAGTACTTCTTGTAGTGATGCATAAACTATTTTAATGCTCACTTTACTCCCACTACTTCTTCTTGAGAATTTCAATTCATCAAGACTACATTATGATTAGCAACAACTACTTTGTTCTTATCATATTCGTGAAAGTAGTGCCTTTTAATATAAAGCATCCTACAAATATTAAATGTCTTATTTGGGTACAAGCTTATCAACGATCTTGAAATAAGCTTATCAACACCAAATCTTAAGAAGCATTATACTTAGAGATCAAAATCTCGTAAGATATTCCTCAATAGACTTCGATGGAACACCATTCAGTGTAAACAATATTATCCTCAAACATAATTCCTTAATACGAGTTGAATAAGTCCATTTGAATTATTATCGATCGAACAAAATATTGTTCGATACCTCCATTCTTGGACATATTATTCCTCATGGAGCGAGTTATGAAACTATTTTCATACTCTTTAGATAATATTTCAAATTATACGACTTAACTCCTTATTTACCACGATCAATTGTAAGACTTCTATTTTTCTTGAACGGTCTTTTAAACTTCACTCTTGAACTCCTTTGAACTAGTCAAAAGGGTCATACTTTTACCTTATCAAATAGATATGTTAATATCTACAATGATCGTTGGTTAAATAGTAAAGTATCAACAACCTTTCATTGCACAAGTACTTATAGGTCTTTATACATCGATATGTATAAGTCCTAATTAATTCACTTGTCCTTAAACCTTCATAGGTTAAAAGGCGCTTATGTCATTTAACAAACATGATTCGCATACCAATCGATTTGAAATCGAATTGAATTACGAGCTCTATGTTACGTAGACTCTCGTAATGCGATTCTCGTTTATGTATGTGACTAAGCGGTTATATATAACATGAAAGTCAAAATACTTTATGTTAAGTCTTACGCATCCTATTTGTCATTCAAAATTTGTTTATCTATTTCAAGCAAATTCAATCAAGATGCATGAGATCATATAAACAAATCTATAATAAAAGATCTTGTCTTTTACAAAACATAATCATCCATCATTGAATATGAAATGGAGATATTTTGAGAGGTTTTAGAATTAAGGTATGCAACCTTCAATTCCTAAACAAACTCTTAATAAAGATAACTCTACGTATTCAATGGTAATGACTTAAATGAATAAGTCATTTCCTATACGGAGTTAACTTTGCATCTCTCGAACATTCTCTTATTCTTCATTGCTAACACATTTCTTTAAATGCGACCATATGAACTAGTATCAAGTTACTAGTGTGAATTATAGATAGTGAGATAATTTGAACGACAAATACACTTTAGGATTAGAATATTTCTAATCGTCACAATCATGATATTTCGGACAACCTTTCAAATGCCTCCCATAAACGACAAATGAAACATCTCATGTGACACATGGTCATCAATGAGAGTCTCGAAATTTCAACTCATACATTGGTGAAGTATTTCTTGAATACTTAATCAATTAACAAGCGTGCGAAAAAGGTAACATTATATCCTTCATGATTCCAAAGAGATCGTATGACAATATCAACAATCCTTGATATCGGAGATTAATATCTCTAGTCATCAATTAGCTACTTCAATCTTTCGATTTGTGAGCTAATGAAACATTCATATAACTTCTTTTAAAAGAATAATCTCTTGGTCAACTCATATTTTTTATACTCAATCATAAATGATGGAGTTAATATCTACTTTCTCCAAGAACACTTTCTTGAGTAAGCGAATGAGAGCGTACGAGTTAAATCTAGTCCATATGAATTCTCTAATTCAAAGGTCTAGAAATTTTGAATGAGGATACTAGCCATACGCTTTATTGAATAACTTTTCGCCAAAAGTCAATCAATCATCGCGATGCTACGTTCGGGTAGTTTGAGGAAAGTTTTGGGAATTGACATACTCAAGTTTCTCTTCACTAAGATCGTGTCTTAGGAATCAGTATTACTCTTTCAAGTAACTACCTTTTAGAAACGAGTTTGTTTATTTTCAAAGATTGATCGCAACAAAATTAACAATTTAAACATCTATAACAAAATCAATTTACGGTCATTTAGTTTATGCAATTATTTTATTTATAACAAATAAAACTCCCACTACAATTATTTAGTGTCCCTAATGTAGTAGGTTTTCCAAGATCCCTATGTTCGTTGAGATGGTGCTAGCGTCGGCGTGACACCAAAAACAACTAGATAGAGTAGGTTCTCCAACCAATCATTCCATATGATTTTTGGTTTGTGAGATATCACATGTACATCCACAAACTTTGCCCCGATGTCCAATCCGATTAGAAAACATCGTTAAGTAACCTTTCTCTATTTGCTCCTAGTAAATCCGATTTACACCCCGACACGGATGATGGAACACGATGTCCCGCGTCGGCGAGAATGCATCAATGAACGATCATACACGTTAGAAGGGGATAGAGAGAAGGAGGGCGATTTAACTTAATCATGTTTTGTTTGGGACAATCAATTAAGTGACACTTGTTTGGTGGTCATGTAAGCATACACCCATACCTAGCCTATGACAATTCATAGCAATCACAAGCAATCACATATAAGCATCTCATAGTTGTGGGTTTGTATGGCTCCCGCTTGCATTAGTTTCGCCACATCGTCCATGGAGCAAAATTAATCTAATCCTTGCCCTCCCACTAAATTCTATAAGGATCTAAATCCTATATAAAATAAAGGTGCAAAATACATGTGAAAACATCCTATTCCCTTCCTATCCTTAGGGGCATGCAAGCCTCACAAGTTACATCAAAAAATTAATCAAAAATTAATTAATGGCACCAAAGGCCGCATTACAAACATTCACACATGCATTCATTTACAACCACAAGGCATTGAGTCTTGAGCCATACTAAACCCACTATCCACCTACAAAACAAAGTTAGCACATACAAGCACTTTGTTTCCAATTAACGATTTTCAAGCATCTTTGCGTATCGTTTGCTATAAGTAAATTCCGTGTACAAATCCTCAATTTTAAACAACCAAACTTTTTTAAATTCATTTAGAAAGTTCTTTCAACATCCCATAACTGAAAGGAGATCAAACAAGGAGTTTTCTAATTAATTTCAACTAGTTTGAATACTTAGAAAAACAGTAATTTACCAAAAAACGTAACTAATGGAATCCAACAAAAACAACAGTTTTCGGTCTCCAAAAATTCTCAAATAAATTACTTAAGCTCCTTATCATAGTTGTGAATACCAGTAAAAAATTCAAGAAGAGATCTTAAACCATCTGGGAGAATCAAAAAAGACAAATCTCTTACAAGTGCACGAAACACCGTTATGAGATTTTCAGCTTATCCTCTCAACCATTTGGTCTGTTAGACCACCTTCTATCCAGTTTTTATATATAAAATATACATAGAAAAACTTGTTTAGACTACAGGCTATCCATTCATGAAAAGAAAACAACCAAGTTCAGTTCAATAATATTAAGTTACAGCCTAAACAATCAACAAATTCTGTACTGGAACAGACTGTCAATCGAAAGGTTTTAACCTAGTTGAAGGTCCAAACATCCACGAAAAATTATGAAATTAATTTTCCTGGAATCCTAACTCAAAATAGAACAACTCCATTTAAACATAATTTTTAAAGGAGTTCTCAGTTGGTACAGTTTATTAGAACAATCGATTTGCTCAACAAACTGGATCTTACAAGATCTTCTTTTTCATACTTGAAAACCCACAAATTAATCTGAGTCATTCAACAATTTATACATGCTCAGAAAGAGCTTCAAGTCCTCTTTATTTCTAGCCATAGAACACTGGTACTTATATTCAAAATATAAATCTTTCAAGCCATTCAAACAGGACAGTGCAAGCAAAAACTGGTTCTGCGCACTGTCGCCGTTTTATTCACAGTAAATCTATACTAATTCAGAAGAATGTGAATCCAACGCCAAAAAAATCACAATCCACAGATCTACAACTTTCATGTAGATGGAAAGATCTTCCAGAGAACTTATCACATCCAAAAACGCGAAATAGCACAGAAAATACCATTTCCAGACAGCAAACAAACGCATCATCTCTACTAATCCATTAATTAGCCAATTTCTCTTAATTAAGTGTTAAAATAGCTTAAGTACGACCATGTGCTCTGATACCACTGTTAGAAAGTGTGTAATTTTCATTTATTTAGCTAATTACAAGTTAATTAAGCCAAGAACATCACACACAAAGAATCTAGTACACAAGCTATTCAAACACACGAGAAAAAGGGTTGGAAGTATACCTCTCTTGGTATCGCAACCAAGAGGCTCGTTCCAACGGATTGGTGTCGGTGGCGTGCTCTCCAAGAACCTCCACGCCGTGCGCCTCGAGTCCACTAAGGAATTAACCACCTTCTCAAATCAATTATGCTAGTAATTGAGAGAAGTGTGTCTAATTCCAAAGCTTTCCCTCTTCAAGTTAATTCTCCAATTAATTTAGTGGAAAAGCTTGCTCAACACATGAGCTAGGTGGTGTGTGGAAGAGAGAAAGGGGAATGAAAATTCTGAAATTTTCTTCCCTTGTTGTGAGGTGCGGCCAAAGAGAGAAGGAGATAGAGAGGTGTGTGGAGGCTTGGGTTTGCTCCCAAAGAACACCCCTTTATATAGGCCACTCAACCTAGCTCTCATCCAAAATTACATGGACAAAATTGCCCCTTGCCCTAGCCGCACCTACCTACCCCATATATGGGTTGGGCCTCAAGTTAAGTTGAGCCCAATACTCTTCCATTTAATTGCACCTTCCATTGGACATTAAATTAACCAATTAATTTAAAACCCAATTAGCTCAAATAATTAAATGTGTTGATTATAATTAATTATTAACTATTTAATAATTAATATGGAATTAGTCAATGCATTAAATTATTTCTATATGATCTATTTGACTTAATTAATCATAACGGTCCATAACGGCATACGATTAATTAATCAACTTATCATATTTTGCAAAACCAATTGTTGCAAATAAATAATTAATGCACGTGTGGTTAAACACCTTATTATGTGTGACCCTTTGAGGATTTATGCTATGTTGGCCATGGAATTAAATCGTTATTTAATTCCAATAATCATAAGCGGTATCTAGCAACACGTTATGACTCCCAATTCGCATAAATAGTGTACTGCTACAATATTTCAATCCTGCATACGAGAATAATTAGTTTCTCTATTTTGATTCTTATGTCACACGATATCATCGTATAATCCAAGATAGGAATGTGTCATTCTTGCAGATTATACGTTTCTTGATCTAGAGATAATTGTATAAAGTTGCATGCAAACAATCTATCTCCATCAAGGGGCCCAAACAGATATCGTCACTCACTAAGTGAATTAATGAGGGACATACGGTTTTCTTGATGATTAGCTTTTCCCCGCACAATTCAAGAGAGCATAAATAAAGTCCGTATAGCAGCCCTTATCGGGAATCAGCGGTAGACGATATTTATTGAACCTATATTCATGTGGAAAAGATAAACATCTCAAACTTAGAACCAAAATCATAACGAAATAAACAATGACACATAACACAATCCATATGTTTATTTCGATGGGTCAAGTCCTGTGCTATGTTCCATAACATACACATATGCAATTAAGTTGGTAACTCTTTACCTATGATTAGTAGAACTTAATCATCACTTAACTTGCATACTAATCTTATAAGATAATTAATGTTCCTTGTTAATTATCAAGATTATGGACCGTTTAGATTTATTATTGTCATTCTAAAGAATGATCCACAGAGATCTACTATTCAGATTCTCAACCTGAATAATCTGTCAATAATAAACCTAGGAACAGATGATAAAATATCATCCCATACATAAACTAATAATTAAGTCATTAAATTATTGACTTCTAGGACATAACTCTAACAATATTTACATGGCATCTCTCCATGGCACCTTTTCATCGCATCTATACATGACACTTTTTCATCGCATCTATACATGACACTTTACCAAATGATGCAATCGTGTGGATGCCTCCTTTCTCAAAGGGTGCCACATTTTGTATCTATTAATAATTCTTCATTTGTCAAGTTTTCATCAACAATCCACATTTGAAAAATGACAAACATAATTGATATTTCATCACTCTCAAATAGAAACCTAGGCATATTACAAGCACGAGTCACAAAAATTTGGGCCGCAACTGATTCAAAGACAGGAAACACTTGGGGTATGAATTATTGTGGTTCAAAAAAAATATTTTTCCTTTACTTTTAATTTTTAAAATATTTTTATTTTAAAAATAATAAAATAATCCAACACGACTAATACGACATGCTAACAAGACTAATTAAGACAAATTATTTTAAATTTAATAATACAATTCTCATCTTATATTATTTTGCAAATAATTTGAAGATAATTTTTACATATGTTCTAAAACTAATTGATTAATTTTCATATATTAATTATATGTAATTTAGTTTTTGTGAGTAAGTATTTTTAAGTGAAAATATGCTCATATATATTTAATAATATATTCATCTATATTAGCGGCGTAAATGCACCTTTTTATTCTCGCCTCATCTTTGCATCCTTTCATTTCTGTATATATAATTTGTATCTCTCTTAATAAGACGCCAATGCCATCCTTTCATTTTCAATGCATCTCCCCGTTATCACGCCTGTACGATACATCTCAACATTAATTCTCATAATAATAAATATTTTTTTATTTTTATTTCCACCAGACTACTATAAATATAACATGATGATCGTATATGAATGACTTACAAATATATAGATAAACCAATGTCACCAATAGCAGAAAATATCGACAATCTTTACTATTGCCCAAACAAAGTGAAACTTCAAATATCGCAATGGCCTCCTAATGAGAAAAGAAGGAGTGTTAGACTATCTCAGAAACAACCATACAACTATGCTACACAAATGTCATCATTTGAAGACAACTCATCTGAAACAAATGACTATATCTACAATGGAGATGATGAAGCAGATTCCTTTAACATACATACCAACCAAAATGTGCCAATGCAGCCAACGTCTCATGAACAAAACCATTTAACACATATGCCACCAAGTGAGAATGCAGGAGAAAATAATCCATTGATGGAACGAGTAGAACAACTTGAGATTGAGATTACACACGAAGACCAATATATACAAATTGAGATTAAACAGAAAGACCAATCTATACAAATTGAGATTGAGATTACACACGAAGACCAACTTATACATCAGATTGAGATTAAACACGAAGACCAATCTATACATCAGATTGAAATTAAACACGAAGACCAATCTATTCAAATGCCATGCAATGAGAATGAAGAAGAAAACAACATAATGGAACCCAATCCTCTCACTGATGAAGATATATTTCAGAAAGAATGGGAAGAAAAGCCGATTATAAAGTAAAATTTTTACATTTCATTTTTATTAATTGAATATACCATAAATTTTGTATCGTACAATTACTATCCAATATATTATTATTCCCTTATTAGTGATTCACTATTCACTTAAATTTATTTACAATGTACTCCTCACAATGTAATTTAAAAGTATTTCTATTGCTAATATTTAGAATACGAAAAAGATTTTCTATTAAAATTTATTTATTTATTTTGTTGGTGGTTTGTCTCTATTAGATCAGATGATGACAACTCTGGTGCACCATTAAAAAAAAGGAAGAGAATGTTTTTAGACGATACCACTCCTTGATAGGAAAAAAGTATATCATATGTAACTTAAATATTAAATATATAGATATTAAGTTTTAATAAGAATATTTAGTAATATTAATAAAATAGTATATTTCCGTGTTTCTCTTGCAGCTAACAAGAAACTTTGGTTAAGCATCATCGACCGACATATTTATGGAACTTCTGCCACATGTCAATATTAAAGAAATATATTATTGTCTGTAAATTTACAAATTTATATGTAAATATATCATATCGTGTGCATTATAAATATGTATATTGTGTGTAAATCTATTACATTGTGTGTACTATTAAAAATGTATATTGTGTGTAAGTTTCTGATATTGTGTACAACTTTACGTGTAATAAATGAATATATTATTGGAATGCTTCAAGTATTATTATTGTTCTTTCTTCCTCAAATCAAGAAATTAAATACTTCTAGGTAGAGAAAAAGTAATTAATTGATTGTGTCACGTATAATATTTAAAAATATTTCAAAATATAGGTCTGTACCTGCAATCAATATATCAAATTGATCCCTTAAAAAAATCAATATATCAAATTGATCCCTTAAAAAATTTTTTCTTTACATTCAAATCATTGATTCAAAATCATTTATATACTTAACAAACAAAGAAATCATAATAGTTTATATATTTTTTTACACTATACGAAAGCCTATATCATCGAGAGAAGCTCGACGTACGTGACTAGTTTTGTATTAATTAACAATAATTAATAAATAATAAATAAGTATCAATATTTAATAGTAAATAATTAATTAATAACAATTAATAGTAGATTAATAATTAATGATATTAATTAGGGACTAATAGTTAATAATAATAATGAGAATTATAGCACTAATATTTACTGATCTCAACATTACCACACAAAAAGAACTGTACAATCATAAATCAATCATAAATCCGTGCTGGGGCAGCCGCAGCGGGTAGATTTAATCTAAACGGTTAAAATTTTTCGGACCTATTAATTCTAGTATCATGCACGAGGCATCTATAACCATTGAAATTAAATCAGACGGCTGAGATCTAAACTATCCATTGTACGGCCATCCAGAGGATGCGAAGTCGTGCCGAGTGTACACTGTCCAGTCTCCAGTGTAACAATCACAAAGAAATGGGTGAAATGGGCGGCAGCGCCGGACTCTCTTCTCCTTCTCCTCTCACCACAAAACAAAGAGAAAGGCCAATCCTCTCCCTCCCGGGCCGTCGCATAGCCTTCACCACTCCAGCAAACTACGCGACCCGCCTCACGCGCCTTCTCCAACTGCGCGGCGCAACTCCACTTCCCGTCCCCACTATTTCCGTCGGCCCCAGTTCTTCCACCCTCTCCTCTCTCCGCTCCTTTCTCCTCCTCTCCTCCTCTCAACAAAGGAAAAAAGGAGCACTCGCACTCGATTCCTTCTCCGCTTTGGCTTTCACTTCCCGCACAGGCATCTCTTCTTTCTCACTCGCTCTCTCCCAAACTCCGCTTCCCTCTCCTCCACTCTCTTTATCTGGCGAGCCTTTCACTGTAGCTGCCCTTGGTACTGACGCCGAGGCACTGCACCAAGGGAACCCTTCTCTTCTCACCTTGCTCTGTCCTGGCAATCCTAGCTGGGTTCGGGTCCTGGTACCTGAGATTGCGACCCCGGCTGGGCTTGTGAAGTCTTTTGGTAATGGCTTTGGGAGAAAGGTGCTGTGTCCTGTCCCAGCTGTCATTGGTTTAAACGAGCCTGATGTTGTTCCGCAATTCCTCGCTGACTTGGAGTCGTCAGGATGGGTTGCTGTTAGGGTTCCGGCTTACGAGACGAAATGGGTTGGGCCGCAATGTGCTGATGTGCTGGTTGAGCTGGATGGTAAACTTGATGCCATTGTTTTTACAAGTACTGCGGAGGTGGAGGGGTTGTTGAAGGGGTTGGATGCGGTTGGGTGGAATTGGGAGAAGGTGAAGCAGCAGTGGCCGTGCATGGTAGTGGCAGCACATGGGCCTGTCACTGCTAAAGGGGTCGAGAGCTTTGGTTTGACAGTAGATGTTGTTGGGGAGAGGTTTTCTAGCTTTGATGGAGTTCTCGATGCTCTCTCGATGCAATTCCAGGATTAATGCCGGCTTACCTTCTGCAACGGGAGCTCATTCATCTGTATTAATTCTCAAAAAATTTGATTTGTTCTTTTTAATTAGGGTGTTCACCATCTGTAAATTGAACTCCCAAAAAATTGTGTAAATTATCTAAAACCTGGCTGATTTAAAAATATGTATAGAAATGCAAGTGGCTGTTCATTATAGATCTTTTGATTTACTCTTGAGAAGGTTCTATAATAGAGGACAGCAGACACTTTTTTGTATATCCTTTCTTACAAGTGCCTCTATGCAAACCTAATGGCAGTTTTCCTTTTTGAAAATTTATGTTGAATTTTCATTTAGTAAATACTTTTGATGCATTCGCTGTGACAAATTAACAATCTATTGTTTGATTGTTTCTAATGAATAAATGGAGCATTAACTGTCGGTCTGTTATACAGTCCAACAGGATTGGTTGAAAGTGAATATATGTCATTGTTTGAGTTTTTGAGGGAAAAATTTGAATATTTGGCGGTGCTTTTGAGTTCTGATAATGTGGTATCTTTTCGTTTGAATTAGCTATATTGATTCAAGGAACTTTACACTGAAATTATTCTTTTGTAAGCCTCCTTTATATACATGTCAATCTCAAGGTGATTCATATTGGGATTAATTAAGAACATGTGTAATTTGGCACAGCTCTAGATGCATATTCAACTTATGTATGATATAATCTTGAATATGGCAACTGCTGCAAGTCTATGTTTCCACCAGCAAATATATGTCCACCAAATGTGAAGGATGTTTCTAATATATGTGTAATCCAGGGCGAGTCATGGTAACTTGGTATTATTTTTAGTTTAGATGTAATGTCCATTTTAAATGCATGATGGTGTGGAAAGTAAATTTGATCTTTATCTGCAGTAGGTATCATGTGAATGGCATGGATTACCTACATTTTAATATGCTTCTCTCACCATACAATTGTAATGATACATGGGGCAGTAATATATACTGGTGTAGGGTGTTTGTTGTGATCCAGAATATCTTTATCTATAATTTTTACATTTTATAGAATGGACAATAACACATGTGGTAGTAAAGGCAAAGTGTGCGTCACAGGTGCGTCAGGCTTTATTGCTTCTTGGCTTATTAAGCGGCTCCTCCATTCTGGCTATCATGTTGTAGGGACTGTCAGGGATCCAGGTGTGGTTTATATTAATGTAAAATACTGGTTAAGCCAGTGGGTATACTGACTAGTAAATTAAGTTACGGACATTTTCTTTTTACTTATTTTTCTTGGGGAACAGAAAATGAGAAAAAGTTGGTGCATCTGTGGGAACTGGAAGGAGCTAAGGAGAGGCTAGAGGTGGTGCAAGCTGATCTTACAAAAGATGGGAGTTTTGATAATGCACTAATTGGTTGCGAGGGTGTTTTCCACACTGCATCTCCTGTTATTGGCATCAAATCTGATCCCAAGGCATGCAGATATATATTAATGCTTAATTACTAAGTTATTGTTAAATAATTTTCTTGAACAGTGATATTTAATGATTTTAATTTATTTTTGCAGGCTGAAATACTTGACCCTGCAATAAAGGGCACTTTAAATGTACTGAAGTCATGCAAGAAGAACCCCATGGTCAGTCGGGTGGTGCTGACATCATCATCATCTGCAGTACGGGTGAGGGAAGACTCCGACCAAGATAAGGTGTTAGATGAAACTTGTTGGAGTTCTGTTGAACTATGCCAGAGATTGCAGGTGATCTTACAGATCCAAATAATGAATCCAGCTCAAATTGTAGAGCCTTTTCCCCTTTACTGCATTTCCAAGTGCAACTTTAGTCCAATGTTTCAGGCTGAAAACCAGAGTAATAAATAATAATTAGTTTTTGTACCAAAAAAAGTTATCTGTCAGGTGGCTCTAGTATGCTATAGTGCTATACTACCTCATACTATTAGGGTTATATTTTTTTTATCCTTCATATGTGGCCGTAATTGCTTTTTGTATTTACCTACTCCTTTCTATTCCTCTAGATTGTAGGACACAAACAGCCGTTTTGTGTAGCTTAACCATCCAAAAATCTTTCTTTCTTTTTATTGACCCACCAAATATCTTTGAAATGTGCTATTTTGTGACTCCCTTTTTTGGGTGATTGTGTTTTGAAGATCTGGTATCCACTTGCAAAAGTGTTAGCAGAGAAAGCTGCATGGGAATTTGCAGCAGAAAACAATATTGACCTGGTGACAATTCTCCCTTCCTTTGTGGTGGGGCCTTGCTTGCCTCGTGATTTATCTCTTACTGCTTCAGATGTGCTTGGCTTGTTTAAGGGTATCCATTCTTTTTTCCAATGTACTGCTCATTTTATCTTGTAAATTTATCAGAAATTATCATTCATTTGCTTTTTTGTTTTTAATTGTAACTAATGGTGTATAGGAGTAACTGAGAGATTCTCCTGGCATGGAAGGATGGGATATGTGCATATTGATGATGTGGCACTGTGTCATATCCTAGTCTATGAAAATGCAAATGCAAAGGGTAGATATCTCTGTAGCTCTTCTGTTATAAATAACCATGACTTGGGCAGCCTACTTGCTAAGAGATATCCTTCTTTCCCTATCCCAACTTCGTAAGTCAGCTCACTCTCTTTCTAAAAAATGTTTCTTTGTGCATTTGTTATGGTTGTTTATATGGGTTGACATCAGATATTTGTCTACAGGTTTAAGCAACAGTACCGGAAGCTGAACTACAAATTTGATACATCAAAGCTGCAGAATTTGGGATTCAAATTCAGAGGGATAGAAGAAATGTTTGATGACGCTCTTCAGTCCTTGAAAGAACAGGGCTATCTTTCTGAAAATTGATGTGACTAGACACTAAATAAAAGTTTATTAGGATCTCGGTTGAATTAGGGTATGAATGAAAATAAATACGGAATAGTTAATTTAGTTGTGGTCTCTAGATCCTGTTATGGTGTTACATTAGTTTTTCTGTTAGAAGATCTATGAGAACTCTATAGCAATCAATTTAAGCGTGCTATGTTTGTTGCATTGCCAAACGCGCATTAATGGTGCTTGTACCGTTCGTTTTTTCGTATATTGTGTTATGCGTTTCAAAATGTAATCAACATATATTGTAGTACGTGTCTCTCAAATTTAAGTCATAGAATAGGTAGGAATAATTTAGTACAATATATGTTAAAAAAACAAAATAATAATTTAAAGGAAAGCTTGCTCGTAGCCAGAGTTATCACTATGACCATTTCGCAAGTATGCACAACAAACTGCTACTTTTTCTTTTCTTCCCCTTTTTTTTTTTAATTTCTCCCATAGCTTTTATGTTTCGATATAGAATACTAATCTAAATTATTGATTATTTCTAAACAACTATTCGGATGAATAGATAACTATTTAGAATACTTATTAACTTTGTTGCTTTGCTATTTCAATAAAAAATTTAGTGATTATTTCAAAATTCTGAATAATACATTAGTCTTGCTAATCCAATTCATATTCAAACATAAAAAACAAAAGACTTCTGTCACGGTTCACAAAAAAGTAATTAAATGGTGATGTTACTGTTTTGTTCATGATGCTGAGCCATGTGAGACTGATGAACCAACTAACATTTGTTAAAGTTCCTGCATTAACTAGCAGCTGTGAAATTTGTGGCATTGTCCTTGCTAAAATTTGTGAACCCGTAGGACGCCCGCTTATCTTTTATGTTGGAGAATTGTCAGTAGGAGGCCACACGACATGATTATCAGTGTATGCCACAGAGAATCTGGAACTAATATCCCTTTCAGTACAGAAACATGAAGCATTGCCTCCACACAACGTTGGATTCCTTACCCTACCTGGTGGGATTTTTTTGGATACTTGTGGATAAGACAAGATGGTTAGCAAGTGATAGCTTCATTTCGTACGATTTGGGTGCAAGTAACAGTGATGATTTGGTGGCTTGGTACCATAATTAACTTTTCACCTGACTTGTTGCATTGTTGCTAGTGTAGACTTCCGTGTAGCTTTTCAGGAAAAAGAAATTGACGAAAAAGTTGCTATTTCACGTATAAAATTACCTGCTAGTTTCGAATTTAAAAATTTTTCTGTTTCAAGCGCGTATAGAATTTAGAAGTTGAGAAAAGTATTCCATATTATGGGATACGTCGAAAATATGGGCGGAGTAAAATTTTTTTTAAGTGATTATCAGTAAAATATAATACTTTTTTTCCCAAATGCTAATACTATTAAAGGAATTAGGTAAAAAGTATGATTTTATAGCTTATGAGGGTCAACAATAGACAAATGATCATATTTGCATTGAATTACAAATATATATTTGCTCAAAAGTTATATGTATACTATGTTAAATATTATATAAATATACTTAATAAAAAATATATGAGGGACAATGTTCTCATTGTTTGTATCTATCTCCGCCGGTATAGGAGACAGCATCATAAATAGTGATATGATATCTGTCTTTCAGCACTCCATGATATTCTTTTTCAAGTTGAATATGATATAATTCTATATAATATCCATAAAAAGAAAAACCATAATTCTGTGCAAATCCTTGATTTAAAATCTCTGATATATATTGTCTTGTTTACAAGAGCGCACGAATAGACTATTCCGACCATAATCTGGTTGGAGCCAGCGTCAAGTTTTCAGAAAGAAACAAAGTTTTGTCAGTTATATGACACGTGTGGCATTAGAGACTGGCCGCTTATAGCATGCACATTCAATGAACTTTTTTAGCATATAGCGTTTTGAAGCGACACGAATACATTATGACATCGATATATTTATTTATAAATTTAATTTTCTAAATTTTATGAACCAAATTCATAAGACAAATCTGTCAGTATTAAACACAAAACAAATAATTAATCCATTACTATTCCATAAAAGTACATTCCAGCATGCTAAATCATGCGTAAGATTAACCTTAGTTTTTACCGTGAAGTCCAATTATAGGTGTAGACGTGTAATAGATAAAATACTGTACTTTTTTAATTTGGCAACAAGATGAGTTGCCAAGCTTGGTCATTAGGGTGTTGCTTAAAGCCTGTATGAATCAAAACATATAGAGTGTTTTTGTAAAGTGAAATAAAATTTAAATACGTAAAAATAAAAATATGTAAAATATTTGTGTTTAGTATAAATAAAAAATATTAGATTATAAGATTATATTATTTTCATGTATTATGCTAGGAACTGAAGTTGAGCAAGGTTTCAATGCCATCACTTTTGGAATCACAAGTTACCATAACTTCAAATTTTATCAATATGTATGTAAAATTAAAAAAATTCAAACGCTGAATCAAAACCGTTGATCTTGTTCAATTTAATGAGCTATGTGTTTCCATATAATTAAGTTTTATAAAATTTGGAGTCAGTTTGATACTCGATCAAATGGTCAACAAATGATTTTTTTTTATCCTTTTTCGTATCCGATAACTTAACAAACATAAAACCTTGCCAGTCAAATATCTTACTATGTATGTTTCAAAAGAAGAAAGTGTTTCAAGTCAATAAAGTATGAGAAATGCTAGAGTCCAATATATAGGACGGATGAACTCCGTCCAATACGATCATTTTCATATTTTTAAATTTGAAATAACCGATCTGAACCGTTCAATATGTTCTCCTTATTGAAAATTTATAAGAAATCAATTTTTACATTTTTTTCAAAATTTTTTACTATTTTTTTGGTATTTTAGAAAATCGTTGTTATTGAACGATACATAATGTTTATATCATGAATTTTCAAAAATACAAAAAAATAGTAATAATAATCGAAAAAATATAAAAATTGGTTTTCTTTAAGTTTTCAATATGAAGAACATATTGAACGGTTCGGATCGATCATTTGAAATTTAAAAATTTGAAAACAATCATATTGGACGGATCCATCCATCCTATATATAGGATACTAACATTTCCCATAAAGTATATAATAACAATTACACAAATTATGGACCACAGTTCCATAATTTTCTTCTCGACGTGAACATCGGGAATGATAATCTCTCCTGTTATAAAATGTACTGAACGTTTTTTCGAAGGTAGGGTCGCAAAAATATTTTCTTTTTAATATCGAGAAAAGATTAAATCCATACATAGCTGGGAGATGGATTTACTGTAATTAATCTTTTTTTCGATATTAAAGTAAATCTATCTCCGAGCAGAATTTAGTCCACAACAGAATTTACCTAAATTTGATAATAATAAAAGATGATTTTAATTTTAAAATATAACATTTCAAACATGATCAATATTGCAATACTTGTACATATATTGTACTTGTGCAAAATGATGATATTTGATGCAAAGATTGACCGTTGATAAAAAAAAATTGGATCTTGTAATGGTGCAAATTTAATGGTCTTCCATGACATACTAAATTACATTAGAATTTGATATAATTCAAATCTACACTACAAACAATAGATTTTACAAAGTTCTATATTTAAGATTTTTAATTTTAATCTATCAAACATTACCAAAATTGTAAATTTCTTTTCCAAAATATCAGTTATCTTTTGGGTAGTTTGTTCAGGAAAATAGTGTCACAACACAAGCAGTACTGCAATACTGCAGATAACTGTAACAAAAATTGCCTACCTTTACTTGCAACAAGAAAATAAGGGACCCACATCGTACTATCGGCACCAAATGAAAAACATTTCAAATCCGAAACTGAAAAAACCAAACAAAATTATTAGTGGCCATGAGAACGACCACAATATAGAAAGGAAGTAAAAAATCACATGGTGTCACGCGTCTCCACCTTGGCCTCGAGTAACGATTAGGACTGACGATGAAAGCATCTACGGCTCCAAACACACAACTCCATCCTTTCTCCTTCAAACTTTTAATACCATTCGCGGGTTCTTTTTGTTCATTGCTTTTTTTAAGGCGTAGAAACTTTGAAACTATATCGTTTGAGCTGCTTAGTTCCCTTCTTATCTGGTCATTTGGGAGTAAATTAAAGACTAGCTTCGCAAAGTCTGATTGCTCGTACACATCCAACCTACTCTAACATGGTACTTCCCACAATTGCACTTTCTTCTCCTTTTTTTTGTTCCCTCTTTTTTTAGGACGGTCAAAATTATAATTGTGGGGTTGTCTGCTTTTATGAAAGTGGGAGTGCAAGAGCTTTTAACAAATAATTGCATTCCTTCTTATTGCTATTTTTGTTATGCAAACCTGTCCCCTTTTTATTGGTTATAGGCACATAAAAACGACTTATGCTGTTTGCCAAGTGCTAACTAACTCTTCACAACAACTTCCAGGTATTCTCCTATTCAAAAGTTTAAACATTTATTATGGGTTTCTGAAAAGAATAGTGCTTCACCAACACACTGTTGTTGAGCAGTGAGTTAAGCAAAGCAGAGTGCAAGTTATTTCGATAGACATTACAATGCTACCAAGTTCTTCAAAGACAGACCTAGAGGTTCCTGCTTTCTCTGAGGCAGAACAAATTGAAAAATGGATGGCCTTCCCAACCAAAGGAACCAACACCGAGATAACAGAGGAGGAGCCTACCAAAAAATTTACTGCATCGACAGAATGGGGGCCACTGGACCCAAGATCAGCTGAGAATGGAAGAATCAGCAATAGGTTTTCAGGTGACAAGTCCGTTGAAAGGGCTTCAACAGAATCAAGCTCTGGAGTCCCTCGGGTCTCACAAGAGCTCAAGGATGCACTATCCAACCTTCAACAAACTTTCGTTGTGTCAGATGCTACCCGGCCTGATTGCCCCATTTTGTATGCCAGTGCAGGGTTCTTTAGTATGACTGGTTATTCTCCTAAGGAGGTCATTGGAAAGAATTGGTAAGACGCATTATCTTCCAGGCCACACTGTTAATTTTAACTTCTCTAGTGGAGCCAAGACAACAAAATATATCATGGTTTTAGAAGGAAACAATATACAAATCAAATGTAGCAAGGTCTAGAAGTACAAGTTTCATAATAGAATAATTTTTTAATTAATTTTTTGCATGCCACTGTTGGTTCTATTCTACCAAATAAAAAAAAAGTTGAATTCTTGCTTGGGATATCATTTCTAGACTACCCAACTTGTTTGGGATAAAAGGCTCTGAACTTTTTTAATTCTTGCTCATGTTTTATGTCACAGCCGGTTTCTACAAGGGCCAGAAACAGATCAACAGGAGGTTGCAAAAATTAGAGATGCAGTTCAAAATGGGAAGAGTTTCTGTGGAAGGATATTGAATTACAGAAAGAATGGCACCCCATTCTGGAATCTTCTTACTATTACCCCAATTCGGGATGACAATGGAAAGGTTATCAAGTTCATCGGGTCAGTCTCTTCCTTTAATCCTCTGAATCAAGTAGTTGAACAATTTTTCATGAAATAAATAAAGAATCAGAATGATAGCATTGAAAAGTGTATGAAACTAGAAGGGCAAGAATATGTTTTTAGTTACTTTATCCTCATATATTTATGCTATAAATTACCAACAACCAAACTTTATTCATGGAACATCAAAACATTTGACCACCACTTGAGGTGCACCAACTACTACTTACAAATTTTAATATTTACGATTCCTAATTCAAATCTTGTAGTTTGTTCCTTCTTCCCATTAGTTCTATTTTGAGAGAAATTTTCATGACATGCAGAATGCAAGTTGAGGTGAGCAAATATACAGAAGGCCTCAGTGACAAAAAGTTGAGACCAAATGAATTACCTGTTTCCCTTATTCGCTATGACAGTAAGTACAGTTGAGCCAATACCTAGTTTCTCCTCTTTAAACTTTATCCAACTATCATCTCACCACACCTAGTTTTCAATGATTAGCGAGGCAAAAGGAGAAAGCCTTATCATCCATAACAGAGGTGGTGCAAACAGTGAAGCATCCTCGGTCCCGGTCACAGCCGACAGAGATAGAACTCCCAATAAAGGTAAATTTGCCAGAGAAACTAGAAGCTGTGGATTCACCTAACAGAAGCACGTCAGAGGTAAAAGCCTTCTTTAAATCACCGGGTCACCTCACTCCACTCCATGACTTCAAAATTGAGTCGCCGCGCCGCAGCACACACAAATCAGGCCGCCTCTCCTTAATTGGGTCAGCTGTTCACCATCACACTCTACTTAGTCAAATATAATGGAAAGTTACTTCTCAAATTAATTATAATTATTTTGTTCTCAAAATGGAACTTTGAATTATTTACTATGTAGGTTTAAGAATAGAAAAAGGAGTTCAGTTGAAATACCAGGGTCAAATGTGGAGCCACCACCAGAGGTGTTAATGACAAAGGAAGTACAAAGAACGGACAGCTGGGATCGTGTGGATAGGGAGAAGGATATAAGACAAGGGATTGATCTGGCAACAACACTTGAACGAATTGAGAAAAATTTCGTTATTACGGATCCTAGGCTTCCTGATAACCCAATTGTAATCCTTTCTTATTCAGTTTTAAAATTATTACAGTGTTTTCAGTATTGAGCATTCAAGTTGACTAAATTCTTCCTCTGTTATTATTACAGATTTTTGCATCAGACAGCTTCCTTGAGCTGACAGAGTACACACGGGAAGAAATTTTAGGAAGAAACTGCAGGTATGAAATCCTGTAGCAGTGAAGTACCAAAACATTAAAAAGAAAGAGAAATTTACAAATGAAAATGAAAGTAGAAAGACAAAGCCTTCCTTGCAGTAGAATTCCAGAATCCAGATAATCTCATTCTATTACTTTACCAAAGAACTCCTACTTTATAAAAATTTTAAACTTGCCTGTAGCTAATCAACAGAATTAGTATTGCCTATTATAGATGAATTTGAGTAATAACATGATGAAGCATTGCTTACTAAAATACAGGACTCATTCATATTAAAACATCACATTAAGAATATTATCTCAAAGTGTGTATGTTAGGGGTTTCTTTTATTAATAATATTCTGAGCAATAAAGTACTGGAATTAAGAAACAAATTACATTAGGGACTTAATTTTAAATTGCACAATTAACAGGACCCTTTTGCAATAAAGAAAAAGAATTGGATTTCTGAACATTTCTCAGTAAAATATGGTATCTATTGTGATAACTCACAAAAATGATAATTTCAGGTTACCTTCAATTGACTCAAATCATTTTGCTAAAATTCCATCCAAGTTTATACCTTTGAAAAACATATCAATTCAACTTAAATCTGCATTGCATTGTAGGTTTCTCCAAGGACCTGAAACAGATCAAGGAACGGTTGCTAAAATAAGAGATGCTATTAGAGAACAAAAAGAAATTACTGTACAACTCATCAACTACACAAAGAGCGGTATTTATCAAATATTTCTACATTTGTGCTGTTCTTTCAATTTAAAAAGATCTCAGGAATTTGTTAACAAACTTGAAACTTTTGGCAAATTTCTCAGGCAAAAAATTCTGGAACTTATTCCATTTGCAACCAATGCGTGACCAAAAGGTGTGTATTTCATTTTTTTTTCAATGCTTAGAGCAATAGTTCTAAACATGGTTTCTTGCAAAATAGTGGTATTCAGTACCACTGACATATCCTTCACCAAATGTTACAGGGGGAAGTCCAGTACTTTATTGGTGTACAATTGGATGGAAGCGATCATGTTGAACCTCTTAGAAATCGCCTCTCTGAACAGACTGAGCTCCAAAGTGCCAAATTGGTATTATAGATATTCTCCTCAAATAGTTTGCATGTAAATTTTGTTATTTATTATCATGGGATCTGTGGAAACTGTGGTACATTATACCGCAATAAACATGTTGCATCATGCTTTTATTTTCAGGTCAAAGCAACAGCTGAGAATGTGGATGAAGCTGTGAGGGAACTTCCTGATGCCAACTTGGTAAGGTACATTCTCTTTTGTTTCATTTTTAAGAAAATTACAGAAATCATAATGTATATATAAGTCAAATGGAATATATGGCTTACCTTCAGAGACCAGATGATCTGTGGGCGATCCACTCCAAGCCCGTCTTTCCAAAGCCTCACAAGAAGAACAATTATTCTTGGATAGCCATTGAAAAGGTAAAATGAAATAATAATTGATAAATACTAACTACTAATGTAATGCTGATGTTTTGATCTTCTTCTGAACCCCAAAAAAATAAATTTCAGATTATCAGAAAAGGGGAACGGATTGAACTGAAGCACTTCAGACCAATAAAACCACTAGGTTGTGGAGACACTGGCAGGTGCACTGAAATACTTTCTATTCCATCTTCTTTATACTTAAAAGAAAACCAGCTTTATGCAATACTTAAATTCAAGAGCTTTTCTATAATGCTTACAACCTTGCTCCAAAACAAGGTACTTAAATTTATATGATTTCTTTTCAGTGTTCACTTGGTAGAACTACAAGGCACTGGTGAACTGTATGCCATGAAAGCAATGGACAAGTCAGTAATGTTACACCGAAACAAGGTAATCTTCATTTGTTACTCTTTTTGTCAAGATAACAATAAAGGATACAGCCATTTCCTAAGTACAATTTGTCACAGGTTCATAGAGCATGCATTGAAAGAGAAATATATTCACTGTTGGACCATCCATTTCTTCCTACATTATATACTTCCTTTCAGGTTTATCTTTCCCATTTTATCTTTTAGTACAAATTTCATTTTGGTCCATGAAAATGACAATAGTAACTGATATATTTCGTGAATGTCCCAGACTCCAACACATGTTTGCCTAATAACAGACTTCTGTCCGGGAGGAGAACTATTTGCTTTACTTGACAAGCAACCGATGAAGATATTCAAAGAGGAAGCCGCCAAGTACATTTCTACTTATTACTTTAAAAGGCAAATTATATGTATGCCTATAAAATGCTGGAACTTAATGCAGAACCCAACATATAATTTTGAAAAGTTCTATATACCTTGCTTCCTGATTTATTCCAAAGCCAAACCGTCAGAACTATATGCATATATGTTTTAGAGTGGTACATAAAATAAATTTTTTTTTTGCAGGGGTACACATGATAATTTTATGTTTTGTAGAGCATAGGTGAAATATAGCCACTGGCTACTACATAAAATAACCCATGAAAACCAGTTCTACTATTAACTAAAATACTATGCAGGTTTTATGCAGCAGAAGTGGTTGTTGGTCTTGAATACCTTCATTGCCTGGGTATTTAATCCTCGACCATCCCATCTGTCAATCAAATAACAACTTTTAAGAATGTTCCTAGATAATTAGCATGTAAGAATCCCCAGTTCCCAACTTAAGGAGTGACAATTCAATTCTTCAATGGATGTAGGCATAATATACAGGGACCTGAAACCAGAAAACATCCTACTTCAAAAGGACGGGCATATTGTGCTGACTGACTTTGACTTATCCTTTTTAACCAATTGCAAACCCCAGGCATGTTTATTTCACCCCTTTTTTTCATCTTGACTAACTCTATTCTATCGAACCCATGGTGTTCTTGAGAATAAATCTCCAACTAGCTGGCATATACGTGCAGGTGGTGAAACAATCTTTGCAATCAAGACGAAGAAGGTCAAGGGAGCTTGTTTCCCCTACATTTGTTGCAGAACCTAGTACACACTCCAATTCCTTTGTTGGAACTGAAGAATACATTGCTCCTGTACTTACCTACTATCAATTTTTCTTCAAATTTTAAAGTTTTAAATCACTTAGTTCTCTTATCATATTGTCCATGATGGCACTTCAGGAAATAATTATGGGAGCAGGCCACAGCAGTGCCATCGATTGGTGGGCTCTAGGTAATGATATCAATTTTTTTCCTTAATAAGAAGACTGTAAGATCATGTCAATATTATTTCAGCAAGGAAATTTAGATGCTGATAATATATTTAAAATTATAGGAATTCTTCTGTATGAGATGTTATATGGGCGCACACCTTTCAGAGGGAAGAACCGACAGAAAACATTTTCTAATATTTTAAACAAGGATCTCACTTTTCCCAGCAGCATACCAGTAAGCAAAACAAATTTGTTGATATCTTGTCAACTGAAAAAATCTGTAAGTAAACAACAGTAATAATAGCAGTGGTGGTTCACAACAGGTTAGCCTAGCAGCACGACAGCTAATACATGGGCTGCTGCAAAGAGACCCAGCAGATCGAGTAGGAGCAAACACTGGTGCAAATGAGATCAAAGAGCATCCCTTTTTCCAAGATATCAATTGGGCTCTTATTCGTCATATGGTGACTAGCATAATTAATTAAATTAGCATGCATTGCATATAAATTGTTTTAGCAGTAAATTATTCATCATTCTCTGCTATCTATCTATATATATATGCAGGAACCGCCACAGTTGGATTCTCCACTGCAACTGATTGGGAAGGAATCTGATTTAAAAATCAAAGATCTGCAGTGGGAGGAAGAGGAAATCATACAGGACCTTGAGAAAATATAAGGTGCGCAGAATATAATTTGGCATATAAGAATTACAAGAAATTTAACGTACAATAGACTAAGTGGACACAAATATACAAAACAACCTTGATTATTTGGATAGTAGAATCTGATACTAATCGAACTTTTTCTCTGTAACATTTGTATCAGAAGCAATTTTCCAAGACGCACATTATAGGAGAATGGACTAGGAGCAAGAAAATAAGTGACATGTACAGAAGTGAGAGTTATTAATAAGGGATATCTTGTATTGTAATTTTAATTCGGAGTAGTCACACAAATCAGGTTTGCTTTTACAGCGTAAGTGAACAATATTTTCCGTGTAAATTAAGAGTGTAATTAATTACTGTGTAATATCGGCACTGAAAAACGTGAAAAGAGATGCTAGTAGATAACCAGTATAAATATTGGGCTTATTTAAACTCTAAAAAAACAAGGTTTTGCGAATCAATTAAGCGATTCAAAGAATTTATAGTTCAGGATGTACTAAATACTAAGAGAAACATTGAACTAACCATTAATCAACTGCACTTCTTCTTCTTAGCCTTCCCAATTCTCCAAATTGCAAGCTTTGTAGCTCCTTTCCCACTCCACTGGGAATCGCATCCCAGAGTGCCAACGATCTGAACCGTTAGATTAATGTCAAAAGGTTGGCATAGGATACGGACCCCACTCCACTGTGGGGAAAAGAAAAGGGAGCCCCGGAAAAGAGACCGAAATTTTAAAAAATAATACTAAATTAATATAATATATTAAAAATAATGTCAATATAATAATATTTTTTTAAATAGTATCACGAGATCGGAATCCCAGATTCCGAACGTAAGATCGGATTCCTGGATTCCGATCTTAGCTAAGATCGGAATTCCGGATTCCGACCTTAGCTAAGATCGGAATCCGAGATTCCGATCTTAGCTTTTTAATTTTTTTATATATTATTTATTTATTTATTTATTTAATTTATTAATTAGTTAAATAATTAGAAAAATAGATAATATATTGTGAAAATATTGAAAAAATATGGAAAAAATCAGGAATAATTAAACTAAATTTTATATGCAATTTAGTATTTTTTGGGAATTTTTTTTCCTTTTATTAGTTTATTAATTAGTTAATTAATTAGTAAAATAGATAATATATTCTAAAAATATTGAAAAAATATAAAAAAATATAAAAAAATCAGGAATAATTAAACAAAATTTTATATGTAAGATGGGCCAATCCAGCCCAAATACGTACTATTAAGCCTATATAGTAGAATTGGGTCATGATGGGCTGTACTATTACATACTACTTCTAATTCCTTTATATACTTCACTCACTGAAAAGAGAAATGTAAGCAAAGAAGAAAACCCTTTCCTTTAAGAAAAAAGGAAGAATAAAATTTAACGTTGACAATACTTCTTGTTTGAAACGAGAGGGATATTTCGGATTATAGTGGTCAAATTTGACACAAAAGCACTAAATAACTCACCATTTGTAATAACTTACATTTATAAGCAATATTCACACCAAAAGCATACAGCAAGCAGAAAACTGGGAGGTTCCATTACAAATGTACAAGCTCACAAAGTCACAGTTGGTGAATTTACTGCTGGGCTAAACCTCTATGCACAACATATTTGAATGATGATTTGTATGGCAACCACTCTACATACTTTTCGACTTTTTTCTTGAGGCAGAGTCTTTCCATGTCTTTTCGCTGCTGAGATTCAGGCAAGCATTTGCATATCATCTCGAGGATGTCTCGTAGTTCAAATGAAGCATCTTTTCCATAGTAGTACAGCATTCTTGGCAACAATATCTTGTTTTGTTTCTTAACCAAGACGTTTGCCAGAATAAACTCTGTCTTGGCACTATGCAATTCCTTGTAGATTTGTTTAGCTGTGTACAGCCGAACCTGTGTTGGAATGGGTACAAGAGACGTAAAAAAATTGTTAGAAGGTCCCAGATGACATTATATAATGTGAAGAGATCATTAAAAGAAATAAAAATAACTAAATAAAGGAAATATATTATACTGGAGGGTCTGAGATGGCTCCTGTACAAAGAGCAAAATGTGCAAGGGGCTCAGGCCGATCAATAGCATATACATGTCTCTGACTGACAGTTGTTGTCCGCTTTGTGGATGCGAATAGCGCCAACATCCACTGCATCCATAATTAATTAAGGATTAATAAATTATTTTCGTTTTTCTGCATCTTTTAGTGGTCACTTTTGTGGTAATTAACGAAAGAATTGGGTCAAAGACAGAGGCTTCAATGTTTAGTACCAATGCAGGGCGATGCGGTTCGCATCCAAGAATTGAACCTTGAATAGTACATGCATTGACAGAATGGCCTCCTACATTGTATGCAGCCTGTACAGCCAATCAAATGCAAGTATAAGACAATTTCTTGAAATTAATTAGTAAAGCCTTTTGAGAAATCATCTCCGACTTCATACCTTAAGAATCATGTGTGTACTTCTCATACGATTCTTTTGGAGCCCATATGCTAAATATGCCTGTGATGTCACAAATGTTAAAATGAATGAAAATAAAAATGTTATTATTATAAGAAAATATCAAGTCATTTGAGATTTCAGCTAGCGATCAAGTTGAAATTGTGAACATACGTGCATCACTAGGGCATTATGAATGTTAATCCAGAAGGACAGTTGTTCATCATGATTCATTTCTCTTGGGTCAATTTTCTCCAGTCGTCGTATCAATGATCTATCATAAATAAAATAGAAGTCATTTATTGAAACAATTTATTAAGATATTAATGAGGAGGATCAATGAAAATTCTTCTTCATAATGCATCGTGATATGGACACGAACTGTTAGTTATTCTGTACATTGCAAATAATACATATTTATGATAAATTATAAAATTTAGAGTTCATTTATTTAGTAGCAGATCATGAGACAAAATACCAAAAGCTACTTTGTAATTAATTCAATATGTCAATTTTTCATATCGAACTGTAAATTGCATAATTTTGAGGCAGCATTGCTCATTATTAATTGCATAAAATAGGATTAATATCATTTTTTCATTTGGATTTTCAAATTTGAATTATCGAACCACAACAGTGTTTATGATTTGCAAATCGTTTCTAAAAGTACCTGAAGTTCTGAAGCATTTTAGAGGCATAGCCAAATCGATGAGCATCAATGCGTATGTGTGGAACTACTATGGCATTGTCATAGAGAAGATTCTTATGTTTAGGTGATTCAAAACAGGATTGGCTTGAGCTAAAATCACAAGGCTCTGTGGGAGAATATGAGCTGCTTGAAGATGACACTGATGGAGTACATGAAGAAAATGAAATATCTGAATCTTCACTTTTTCTAGTGGGTTTTGCAAGCTTGCAATAAACTGCTGAGATGCACCTTATAATTTCCTCTGACAATCGATGAGGTGAGATCTCTGTCACATGATCCACGGTCGATGACCCGAAATGATCTGCTAGGCTACGGTGTCCAGACGTTGAATTTTGCAAGCTCTGCAAATATGTACACAGCTTGTTTAATGGCTGTTGATTGAAATATAATTTCTCAACATCGATCATTACTTCCTCATTACTGCTGCAGTTTGGATTAAATTTATCTACTATGGTTATTATGTTTCAATCAGAATGAACCACACTATGGCCCGAGAGCAAGACCCCAAAAATCCCAAACAAATGCAATATTTAATATTTCTAGTTGAAAGGACTTACATTCCTAGGATGCGAGATTGTTGCTTCATCACAATCAGTCCTATCGCTAATGTATATGGGAGTTGATGCCGAGTCAACATTACCTCCTGCGGTCTTGAAAGGTTTAGGTAATTTATCGTGTGACTTATGAGAGCAAAGAATAGTTTGCAATTTAGGCTGATCAAAAGATGCATGAGAAGTCAATGCCCGGCTCACAGTTGTAGGGGAACTAGAAATGTATTGGTCAAATGCAGTTCTGTACAATGTTAAAAGATGCCTCTCCAAATGCACCACTTCCAACTCCAATGTTGCTATCTCACTAACCAAATCGGCCACAGACTGTGTACAAGGAAATAAACTTATTAATAAGAGAGCAAAGAAGTAAAATAGTAATAATAATCATGATAATGATAGCAGTTATGATGAAGATGATAAATCATTAAATGTTGAAAGTTACAATTCCTTCCTTTTATTTTCTTATCTGTTTTTCTTTTTGGTAGAAACAGTTACTTCTTTAAAATTGAAGTAGCTTAAACAATTCACATAAATCTCAGCGTACTCCTTGTAAGTTTGAACTTTGAAGTGACTTGAATAAATGACTTGTCCCAAAACTACATTTTCATATGTGCACTCAATGTAAATTTGAAGCGACTTGGAAAATAAAATGCTTGCTGAAATGTAGAGATACCCTTGGAGTATTATCCTCAGTTGAAGGGACAGATGATGCAGAGATTCGGCTTGGGACGGTAGTGTCTTTAGGTATATTCAATGAATTCCTCCGATGTAACTTTCTCTCAAGGCTGATAGTCTGCTTTAGTATCACACCAATTATCAACAATAAAGAAACTCTTATCATCTTTCTTACTGCATGACTCACAGATTTTCAATCCAAGAATGTTGGACAAAGCATAATATATAATCAAAGAACTAGAAAAATAGAATTTCTTACAGGATTGTAATATGATAATCGAGGTGAGATGTTCAATATGTCTTCTTGTACTGCTGATATACTGTAATTAAAAAAAAAAAGAATATTAACCCAACTCAGCCCGACCACACCCACCCCTCATCACCATAAGATAAAAGTAATTAGAAAAGCACCCACAAAACAGAGAAACATGGAGTGACAACATTGGGGAATCACTGAATGAGATGGAATGGGAAATTGTGTTCACCGATGACAAAGTTAGAAGAAAGACGGTCAATTTCTAAATCAGAACAACCAAAACAGAGAAGGAAGAATTGGCACCATACAAAACCTCAATTAATTTCATGCTTGAATTGTTGCATATCATCTCAATAATTGAATTTGCTAAATTGTCAACATGTAACAAATAGAAGTTCGGTCTGAGAAATTAGAAGAGGTATTACTGCTGGAAACCCCAAACTTATCACAAAAAGCACAAAACAGAGAAGAGGATCACCTATGAGAATGTCTTTCCTTGATGTACTTGCAATCCCAATTCGCTCTTGGTGTGTCCATCCTGTTCATCTCCTTCCCAAATTTAGAAATTCACTGGATATCTTACTTGCAAATGCCTTTTATGTTTCTCTGATTGCCTATCAATATTACAGGCCAAAAACAATATATGACCCAACCAACAAAATCAATCATTCTAAACTAACAATTTATTAATTATGAAAAGAAACAATGAATAGTAATAAAGTAATAATACCTGAAGAGATTATGAAGCGAGCATGATTGAGGGAGGTGTCGGTGAATATGAGAATTTCAGCAATGTCAATTCAATTGGATTGGTTTCTTGGAAATGAGAAGAAAGAGAAAGGCACCAAAAAGGGAGGCAAGCACAGGCAGCGAGGTACTACGAGTCTACAAGCTGTCAAATGAGAGAAACAAAGTACTAGTAAAAAATGTTCTTTCCTTGGAGTAGGAGTGAGTGAAATAGAAGAAGTAACCGCAATCTTATTAGTTACTACATACTATTGGAGGCTTAAAAGCCCAAACAAGCTATATATAGAGGCTAATCAATAGGCTTTTTGGAGAAAACACTGACCCACCTTCAGTCAGTGAATAAAAAAAAATATAATAAATTTATCAAAAAGAAATGGAGATGAGAAAGTAGAGGGGCGGCAGTGAAGGGAATAAATTAATGTGAAAAGATATGCTCATCTAAAACAAAGGTAATGGTAGCGCTAACTAACACACCTCTCTATATGTCCTTTTTCCCTTTTAATGAACAATAAAGGAGACTAAAATGGGGTAATGCACATTAGGTAAAGGGTAACTGTTTCTCCATGTATGCAAAGTGGTTATGACTCGTAGAGCTGTGTGTGATAAAGACATTAGATTAGCCAAAGAGAGGGAAAGCTGACTGGCCTGGACTTGCCATCACTGTCTTTTTATTAACCTAACCTCCATTTCTATTATGAAATTATGATTTGTTTTAGTGGGGAGGGGAGATTCGTTAGGGGAAACTAACCATCAGAATCAATATCCTCTAGTTTTTTTAACAAAATAATATTGACAGGGATAAATGATGACGCAACGAATCTCCCAACTTCATATATTTAATTATTTTATCTATTTATTACATTGATTTGTTTATTAATCTTGAGGCATTGAATAAGGCCATCTGGCCTATAATGCATTGGAATCTTCCAAATGCACGCACTTTTTTGCTTGATTGGGAAAAGAAACTATTCTTCTCAGCGGCTGCTTTGTCATTTCCCTGAATTGATGTTCCTAATTGTGCTAGTAGCACCGGAAAATGTCAGCGTTTTGGAGCAATAATTACAAACATGATTAAATGAGAAAGCAATGGATCAAATATTTTAATAACTGCAATTAGAATCTTGCTAGTGTATTCAATATATGAACATTTTATAAGAAACCAAATTTATTTTATTTTATTTTTTCAAAAAAATAACTAAATCATTTTAATTATCCAACATTTCAGGTGCTCTATCATAAGCAGAGCAGTATGTGTGTGGCCAGATGTGAGGTGTGTTTTGGATTCTCAGTAAATCGTTTAGACTACTTTTAGAACAAACAGCTATGATTACTTCAGAAGAAGACCCCGCCATAAACTCTCTTTAGAGCGCAGAAATCAGATTTGGCAATCTTAAATTCGATTTGCAAATTGCAATTGTTATTGAAGAAATGATTTGCCCCTTAGTATATGATAAATTACGAACAAATAAGAATATAAGGTCAAAAAGTTGCACACGAATTGATGGGATGGGTGTACGGTAACAGTGCCGCTAATTTAATGCCAAAGTGAATTTAATGTTGACCTTGTCAGCATTCTCGCCTTCTTCATTACTATTGAGTGTAGCTACAAACCCAATAACTCCAATGGGCCAAGGTCTAGTTGTATCTCCATTAAATTATTCAAGTATGTTTCCAAAAAGTTGATGGTGGCAAATAAGTTAATACACAATTCTTTGTATAAATCCCAATTTTATACTATTATATTATCATGATCAACCAACTTAAAGCTTGAATAACTAAAGAGATTTATCGTTTTCATTCATGTTGACTATTTTATAAATGAGAATTTGCATGAAACAACAATATTGCGTTCACAAAAAAAGAAGAGGGAAAAGGTGGCATTAACAAAAGTGGGTTGGTAAGGTCATGACAAGTGTTACAGAAAGAAGAGACAGATCATATACATTATATACCTCAGTGAAGGTAGGGCCATCTCGCTGCCGACACAGCCCACGAGTGAGCACAAGCCGAAATTTAACTCAAGCTTTTTCCTTTTCTCTTATGATTTTGCAAAATTCTGTGCTTTGACACCTTCACTTAATGACAATTTTTGTTCTGATCCTGTCTTTGTTTCCAGCTGCATGCATGGGTGCTATCTCGAGTCGGTTACAGAGCCACATGTGCGGTGTGCGGTGAGTAAGTTTCTGTAGGGCTGTACAGAAAAAAAAATGAAACCCGTCCGACTGGATCCGTTTGTTAACAGGTTTAGACATTATCAGGTTGGTTTAGAAAAAGGGACGCATCCCTTACCCAAGTGGCAAAAGAGAATTTCAAATCCGCATACATAAACAAATTCAGAATTCAGATTCTAAACCCGATATCCTGCAAAACATACCACATACAAGCGAATACATCTAAGCAAAGCTAAACGATAATCAAATCAAGCAATACGAAACTAATTATAGAGAAGTCCGGTTAGCTGATTGAGCGATCCAGTGCACAAGCAAATCGAGAGGACAATAACTGCGACGTAGAACTCGAATTTCAAATGGCCGACTATTCAAAACCAAGACGGTATTCAAAGTTTGCTAGAGGAGAGACAGAAATAAAAATGATATACGAAATGAAATGAAATAAGGCTGGAGTCTATTTATAGTAGAGATATGGCTAAAATGGTAAATATTTTAGATTACTTAATGGCTAAGTAAGCAGAAAGAAATTACTTAGCTACTGTTTCTGAAAATATTAATACTATTTATAAAGATAGTGGAGCCAATTTATAAAGATATTAATCATTAAAAATTATTTATACAACAACAACAACTAAGCCTTTTGTCCCAAACAAGTTGGGGCAGGCTATTAAAAAAAATTATTTATATAAATAATTTATAGTTGGTATTAAAAATTATTTATACAAATACTAATTACTTAGCTACTAAAAATATGGATAAAATCAAATAGGACCATAGAATATGAAGTATTGCAAATAGGTCCTAAAATTCAGGGATGTCACGAAAATTTTATAATTTATTGGAGTTAATTTGATACTTGATCCATAGTTGGTATTATTTTTCTAGTTTTCAGGACAATTAATTTTTTTTTCCGGATAGTTGTATTATTTTCTAATTGTCATTGTTCTGTAAACTAATTGTTCTGGTTCTGTAAAATAATTGTCCTAATTTCTAGGACAGTTAATAATATTTTTCAGGACAATTAATTTTTTTTGCAGGATAGTTAACATTATTTTCTTTATTCTCCTACTTCTGTAAACTAATTATTCTGGTTCTGTAAATAACTGTTCTAGTTCTTAAGATAGTTAATAATATTTTCCAGGATAATTATTTTTTTTAGGACAGTTTGTGTTATTTTTCTAGTTGTCATAGTTCTTTAAACTAATCATCTTGGTTATGTAAAATAACTATCCTAGTTCCCATAATAGTTAATGACATTATCCAGGACAATTAATTATTCTAATCCGTATTACTTGTAAGCAATTAGAATGAAATATTATTAATTGTCTTAATTGTTCTTGTAATCGGGTTACTTGTAAGAAATTGATTGTCTTAATTTTCCAATTCATTTTTTAAGTAATTAGAATTAAACGAAAATGGATTAAATGCGTGGGCATCCAATAGTGCGCATGGATGATGGGATGACTTAATTTTTCAGCGTTTTTTTTTTAAGAATTAGAATTAAACATAAAGAGATTAAATGTATGGGAATTTAATATCGCGTGGGATGATAGGATGATAGAATCTTAAGGATAATTGTAAGCAATTTTAGGTGAAAATAAACATATTTGTGGCCACAAATACGTGCTTTGATAGTAGAATCCTACATAAATTTAAAAGATTGTGTGTTAATGATGATTGCAAAAAATATTTGTTGTCAGTGGGTGTAGTTGTGGTCAGTCAATTTACATTTAAACTGAAGAAACTATATTTTCATTACTATGGTCCTTAAGGTTTGTTACTTTCAGAATTATTTGCATTGTGAGGGGTTATTTTGTTGATCATTTATATCTTGAACAACTATATATGTGTGGGCTTATGGTAGGTTTATAAATAATAAACACATATATAATTGTAAATAACATAATTAATCGTAAGACAATTCATATGTATACAACATATTAAAATGTATTGTTTTAAGAATTAAGTCTTGAGTGATATGCTCAATTATGATCCCCATAATAGCATCGTAATAAGGCCCGCCAAAAAGGCGCGAGTGAATGAGAGACTTCTGCTTTAAGAGTTTGTATGCTACTGATGAAGGCTTAAAACCTAGGAATCAAATAAATTTATAAACCTAGAGCTAACCTCACTAGTCGTTTTAGTTAAGCTTTAGGGTCGAACCCAAGGGACAGATTAATGAGTACCGGACTTTACTTCCTCACGAAAGCTAGACAATTACATTTTTATGGAGTTTTTGGTTGATTAAATCTAAAGGTGCAAGTAAATAAATATTTTTTTGTTATTTTGTCTATTAAAATAATGTAAACAACTAAAGTAAAGTTTTTGAATTTTCAAACAGTATAAAAAGCGTCTTAGGGTTCAGGTTTCACCTTGGTTTGGACTCTAGAACACGGAACTTATCACTTTCGTGCATCAAACTATGTTTTTCAAGCGTTCACTTCTCTGTTCGGTCCGAACAAGGATCTGTTTGGTCCGAACAGAGGGTGAAAGTGTGTGGTTTTGACCTTTTATGATATTTTATGTTTTATGCTAGGGTTTGTTGGTCAAACCTAGATATTCTAAACCTCAGCTATCGCTTGTTGGACTAGAAATTGGTTTAATCATAACCTAACCTAATTAACTCGATTGGTTCACAACTTTTGGTATAGAATTCAATCAACTTAAACTTGTTTGTTGGAGTTCATAAGGATATCTAGAGGTCTTTTGGACTTGTCTAAAAGTTACACTTTTGGTGTCAACTAATCTCCCCTTTCGGATCTACGATTTATCCCAAATACTTATCTAAATTATCTTGATTAACCTAACTTTAGAACTTAACTAAATGCGGCCGTACATCTAGAAGTTAATTAGACTTTAACCAAGTAATTAAAACAAGCAATTAACATAATTCTCAACAAAACAAATCAACAAAACATATCATATCATATTGAGTCAAATCACAACACATCGAAACCTAAGTTACTTCCCTACTCCTAAGACAACTTAAATCTAGCCTAACATGAAAGCAAAATAAGATACAAACTCCATCAAATCAAATATCAAGAGAATGGAAGAAATAAACCAAATATCGCTTCTAACTCAAGATACCGAACGTCCAGAGCCGTGGTTGGGTTGATTCTGCCGCCGTCGCGTCTAGAATTGCTCCAAAGATGATGTCATGGTCGTGCCATGATGCAAGAGGTGGAATCCCACGCCTTTCGGCGCGAGAACGATGGTGGAAAGGTGCCAAAACGTGGTAGATCGTGAAATTTCGTGTATGGTGGATTCCCTCTTTTCTTCTGGCCTAGGGGAGCATAAATAGTGATATTCTAGACTTGGAAAGGAGGCTAGGGCGTCATGGCAAGAATTCATACCAAAATATTGAGTTTCCATGCTTGAAAACTTGCCAAATGCACTATGTCGGCTCTCAACTCGGACCGAGTTGGCTCCAACTCGGACCGAGATGGCAATTTAGCAGTTTTCTGACTTTCAACTCGGACCGAGATGGATCCAACTCGGACCGAGTTGACTCCAGACCGAGGAAAGGTAGTATTTCGGCCATAATTCCTTCACCCGAACTCCGATTGAGGCGATTCAATAGGCGTTGGAAAGCTTAGGATGAGCCCTTCAATGCTATTGATTCTATTTGACCAATTGTTTCTCTTAAATCCACTATTTTATGCATTAATTGAGTTTGATCCACCGAGTTCCTACAATTCAATACAAAAACCACAACAGTACTCAATTCTAGACAAATATAACACGAAGCACAATGAATATAGGGGTTTGAGTTACCATTTGAGTGTAAAGTCCGGCCAAAATGCACATATAAATATGAGATATCAAATCCCCCCAAGCTTAAACTTTGCTTGTCCTCAAGCAACGCCTTAAGTTCATAATTTTGGACTGTACTTAAACCTTAAACATCGAGTTGCATCTCAAACCAAGAAATGTCGTGAAACCAATTGCTACGCCTTAAGTTTTCACACTTCAATCAAATAAGTCAAACAAAAATTTAATTTCAAGAACCAAGTTTAGTGTTCTACAAATTAATTCATGCATCTCTTGGTCCTAATGAAATCTTTTCTCAAATTCAAGAACTCTAGCTTCACTTTGTCAATTCAAATGCGATCTCAAATTCAATTACCCGTTCTTTTCCATATTTCACAAAAGTTTGTAAAGAATTTTATCAAAATTGAAAAGTCTATAATGAACCCTTCTTAAGAACAATTTGATGAAGCTCACTACTATTAGACTTTCACAAGGATAGGACTCGATTTTTGGATGCTTGGATACTATTAGATCAATTTTAGTCGATTCTCACAAGTTTTTACCGAGTGAACTGATTCGTGTTTTGACAAACTTTTGAAAAGAAGTTTATCGACTTGGGAAATTATAAAATGAATTTGGTTTTGTTGAAAATGTTTTTAATCGCTTGAATCACCAACGAGCAAACTTAACGTGAAAATAAATCAAAATAGCTGAGAAAACGAGGACGCACTGAGGCCTTTTTCCATCAACTTAGCCACAAATTGGAGGGTATTGGGTTAAGTATGAATAGTTAGGAATTACAACTCAAAGAAAGCGAGAAAAAATTGGACAACTTATGCTTAATTCTACCGGACCCGGTGCGAAAGCATTGGTAAAGGAGTTGTTGAGTATTATGGCCCAAGTGTACCGTGGCCATAGTCGAGCAACACCCGTCCAACCTCCCTAGCGCATCATGTGCTAGTAGCAAACTCAAGGCCAATGATACCGCATTATCCTCTAGGGTGTAAAGCCCCACAGCTCGACTTGCACAAAAAGAAAAATTGGTGAAAAATTGAAATTGCTTTTAAGAGAAATTCATTATAAAATTTCCGACTTTGATAAGCGACTTTACAAATTTTTGTGAAATATGAAAAGGAACGGGTAATTGAAAATGAGATCGCATTTGAAATAATAGAGAGAAGCTAGAGTTCTTGAATTTGAGAAAATCTTTTCATTTAGGACCAAGAGTTGCATAATTTAATTTGTAGAACACAAAACTCGATTCTTGAAATAAATCTTAGTTTGACTTATTTGATTTAAGTGTGAGAATTTTAACATAAGCAATTGATTTTCTTAACGAAATTTCTTGGTTTGAGAATTGAATTGATTTTAGATTTAGGTACTGTTTGGTTCTATAAGCTTAGGGCATTGCTTGAGGACAAGCAAAGTTTAAGTTTGGGGGGATTTGATATCGTTATTATTTGATAGTATTGGGACCATACTTAGCACCTAAATTACATTCAAACCATTAAATTATTTGATAAAATGCTATGTGTTTCCAAGAATTGGCTTTATCGTTGACTCCCTTCTTATTTTCAGGGTTCTACTTGGTTTTTGATGGATTTACAAGCTCTAGATGGTTTCCGGCGCAAGACGAATGCTAGACGACTCATTCCTAGCACAAGAAGACGATTTTCAAACTACAACTCGGACCGAGATGGAAGCAACTCGGACCGAGTTGCACATGCCTTGACTCACCTGTTTTCAACTCGGTCCGAGTTGACCTCATCTCGGTCCGAGTTGAACACCGACTTATCTCATATGGCAAGTTTTCATGCATGGAAGTTGTATTTTTTGGTAGTTTTTCTTGCCCTGACGCCCTAGACCTCTTTCCTTGTGCGTGGAACCACTATAAAAAGTCCTCTCTGTGCCCTGAAAAGGAGGGAGGCCTCCACAATTGCAATTTCTCCTTTCCAAACTTTGTTAGCCACAGAAACCCTAAGGAACCCTAATCTCCAAGCGACGGCAGCGAGAAGAAGGTTCAGAATTCATCTTGCATCACCCCACTGCCCTAGAAGACGGTGTTGAAGCATAGAGGGAGTATTCAGTTTATTCTTCCTATGTTTTCTTCTCTATTTTTTATGGGCTTGTATCTTGTTGTTGATACTCTTGTTGTTGTTTGTTCTAGCACTATGTTAGGCTAAGTTTGAGTAGTCTTAGGAGTAAGTGAGTAGTTGAAGTTTGGATGACGATATTTGACTTGTGATATTTTGTTATGACTTGTGATTTGTTTAATGAGTAGTCTTTAATTGCTTGTTTGAACTGCTTGTGATTTCTTAATTAACTTCTAAATTAATGGCCACGTTTAGTTAAGCCTAAGTTAGGATAAACAAGATTAGTTTAAGTCAAGTACATGGGATAAATCGTAGATCCGAAAGGAGAGATTAATTAACACCAAAAGTGTTATTTTTAGACAGTGCAAAAGACTTCTAAATATCCTTACGAAAATCATTAAACAAGTTCAAGCTAATTGTCTTTCCTATACCAAAAGTTGTGGGTTAATTAGTTTGATTAGAAGCGGTTGTTATTAAACCATTCCCTGGTCCAAAAAGCGAACGTTGAGGGTTAGTAAGTCTAGGTTTAGCCAACCAATCCTTGCATGATTCATAACAGACCAAACCAAGTCAAATCGAGCCACCTCAGTTCTCAACTCGGACCGAGATGGACACAACTCGGACCGAGTTGAAATGCTGTTGCCTATAAAACTTAGATTTTTGCATGGAAGTGTTGAATTTTGAGTTTTAGAAGTCCAAACTAAAATGAAACCTGATCCCTAAGACGTTTTTATACTATTTGAAAAACCAAAACAATCATTTAGATTTCTTAATTATTTTAATTCACAAAAACACCCAAAAATATTTATCTTAGTGCATGTTTATTTAATTAGTTCGTTTTACAATTAAATCAACTCCTTTTTAATTGTCTAGCTTCAGAAAAAGAACAAGTCCGGTATTCGTTAATCCGTCCTTTGGGTTCGACCCTAGAACTAAACTACAAACGATTAGTGAGGTTAGGTCTAGGTATACAAATTTTATTTGGTACTAGGATTTAATTCCTTCATCAAATTGAAAAGTCTAATAGTGTATAGGAAAGACAATTAGCTTGAACTTGTTTAATGGTTTTCGTAAGGATATTTAGAAGTCTTTTGCACTGTCTAAAAATAACACTTTTGGTGTTAATTAATCTCCCCTTTCGGATCTACGATTTATCCCATGTACTTGACTTAAACTAATCTTGTTTATCCTAACTTAGGCTTAACTAAACGTGACCATTCATTTAGAAGTTAATTAAGAAATCACAAGCAGTTCAAACAAGCAATTAAAGACTACTCATTAAACAAATCACAAGTCATAACAAAATATCACAAGTCAAATATCGTCATCCAAACTTCAACTACTCACTTACTCCTAAGACTACTCAAACTTAGCCTAACATAGTGCTAGAACAAACAACAACAAGAGTATCAATAACAAGATACAAGCCCATAAAAAATAGAGAAGAAAACATAGGAAGAATAAACTGAATACTCCCTCTATGCTTCAACACCGTCTTCTAGGGCAGTGGGGTGATGCAAGATGAATTCTGAACCTTCTTCTCGCTGCCGTCGCTTGGAGATTAGGGTTCCTTAGGGTTTATGTGGCTAACAAAGTTTGGAAAGGAGAAATTGCAATTGTGGAGGCCTCCCTCCTTTTCAGGGCACAGAGAGGACTTTTTATAGTGGTTCCACGCACAAGGAAAGAGGTCTAGGGCGTCAGGGCAAGAAAAACTACCAAAAAATACAACTTCCATGCATGAAAACTTGCCATATGAGATAAGTCGGTGTTCAACTCGGACCGAGATGAGGTCAACTCGGACCGAGTTGAAAACAGGTGAGTCAAGGCATGTGCAACTCGGTCCGAGTTGCTTCCATCTCGGTCCGAGTTGTAGTTTGAAAATCGTCTTCTTGTGCTAGGAATGAGTCGTCTAGCATTCGTCTTGCGCCGGAAACCATCTAGAGCTTGTAAATCCATCAAAAACCAAGTAGAACCCTGAAAATAAGAAGGGAGTCAACGATAAAGCCAATTCTTGGAAACACATAGCATTTTATCAAATAATTTAATGGTTTGAATGTAATTTAGGTGCTAAGTATGGTCCCAATACTATCAAATAATAACGATATCAGCTACAGGGTCAAGACTTCTCTAATGGTCAGATCCCATGCAGCGGTCCCACTTTTTTTCTTCATTCAGACTCTTCCCTACCCTTCTTCCTGATCAGAGCCGGTTGTTTGATGAATTTGATGTCAGCCTGTACACTAACTTCCCTCGAAGAGATACCGTGGTTCTAGAAGGAGAAAATGCGGGCATTGTCATCCTGATCTGTCATGATAGGGGTTATGGATATTGTATGGGCACTGTAAGAACCCTATCACATGTAACCTCTGACACTGCTACCCAACTGCCTATTCAACTACTTGATCTATTAATGTTGTCTAAGGCCATCCTACTTTGGGATTCAGAGTTATTTCCTTACCATGGCTATTTTAGCCTCATTTTTAGGCACAAAGAGTTTGCATATCATATCATCTTTGTGGTGCCCCTAGAGCTTTTATAACCCTAAAATCACAAATTTGTCATCAGGACTAAGTTGGTGAATTTGGACAGTCAATTTAGTCCTCAAAGTGGATTGATCAATAAAAAATTATTGTCCTAATAGTTCATTTTAGGGTGCATAATTCAATTTATTGAATTCTATATACACATGTCCAATAATCCTTTTGAAGTATTTTCTCCATTTATTATAGCTTTGTGCATTTTGTTTCTAAATTTTTGATGAAGATGACAATTACTTAAAAAATGACATCTTTTGTAATTATAATATTTTTGTTAACCTCTAATCCATCTAACATATTTTTTCAATAAATTTACTAATGTTCATAACATTATTATGTTAAAATAGAAAAAGAAAAAACTTTAACGCATATTATAATTGTATAAGTTTCCACCAATATTTTATTAGGTAAACTTTTTTTGGTAAAATTGTTGTGAACATATAATTTCCAGAATAATCTTTGACTCAAAAGGAATGATATGCTAGTGATACGAAAGAGATGACAAATCGATGGCTTCTCCCTTACAATAAAAGCGTCTTTGCCATTCAAGATGTTAAGATATAATTCTTTACTGAAAAAAATATTGTATGGATTCACGGCATCGCAATTCTTATAAATGAAAAAAAAAGTAAAAATTATTTTGAATACCTATCCGTTTGGATTAGAGAAGAAGGAGGAAGAAGGAAGAAGAAAAAAAAAATTATAAACAATCCAAACTCTTCACAAAGTTACACACTTCCCAATACTTCTTTCCTTCTTTCTTTCTTCCCACACCTATCCAAACGGTATAAGAGTCTAAAGCACACAGATATCTATAATTACTATATACCAAAATCTGAACAGGAAATGAAAAGTTCATTCATATAAATTTGGCCTAATCGAAGGTACAGAGTACAGGACTACACGGCAAACTCGCTTCCATTAAACAAAAAATTACATTTTGTTTGACGCATCTGTCCGCTTTTTTCCATATTGATCCCACTCATTGGGCCATCGATCATTGCAAATGACGCCGATGACTCGATGAGGATATGCTGTTGCAACAAAATGTAGTTTCATGTATTCCAACTGTTTTCTTATTAGTAATATACACATTTACTTAAATGAAAGTCATTAGTTCATACATTAAATTAATGTTCTTTATTTATAGCAGAATTATGCGGTTCAAATATGCAAGTTTTTCTTTTACAAGGGTTATATATGTTCTAGACCCTCTTTGAGGAAAGATAAATTCATGAAAGTAAAAAAAAATTTCCTAAAACAAGACAAATTCTACATATATTTTATTTCTAGCTAATTTTACAGACGATTAAATATATTTTACAAAATAATAAAGACATATATAATTGTTTATAACAAGATTAACTGTACGGCATTTCATGTCAACAACAAAATATAATTGCATTGCTTTAAAATTTACATTGTCTTGAGAATATCAAATAATATCGTTTCTAAATATGAGAGAAAATATTGGGAAGTTAACAATCTGATGGAGTCATGGAGATAAAATTTAAATATAAATATCAAACATTAAAGAATATAAATTAAAAGCAAAACTTTCATGTATTATTTACGCATTTGGAGTGTTGACAATAAAATGCTGCATTACAAAATTAGGGAATCAACCTTACGCAGACTATCGATCCGAGTCTCCTAAACATAATTGAAAATTGATTACTGTCTGTTTTGCCATCACTTCAACAAAACGAACACATAAAATAGATAAGGTGATCATATAAATGATAAAAGTGAACACATACAAACAAATAAGTTCAATAAAAATCAATATTTTAAAATGCGATTTGTGCGGTTTAGCGGGTGGGTGGTGATTTAACATTTATCGGTGATAAAACGGTGATAAAATGAAAAAAATGGTGATATAACGGATAACGGTTGTGCGGTGTGAATAAAAAATCTTGATAAAACGGCGATAAAACAAAAAAAAAAACAGAATTTTTTAAAAACTTGTTAAAAATAAATTGAATATGCATATAAAAATCTAAAAAAGATATGAGAATACTTATTTTTTGTATGTGTTCACTTTGATTATATTTATGTTCACCTTATCAATTTTATGTTCACGTTGTTCAAACTATGACAAGCAATGACAAAACCGAAAATGACAATTATCATTTCTCAAAATAATTTCCCAAAAAAAAAAGAAAAAAACAAATTTCCCTAAAAAAGTAAGAATGGATCTGAACATATCGGCCTGAATGCCTGATGACTGATGAGCGGTTCTCTTGGGGGATTAATGGACCGTCAGCCCATTCTGCTTATTCTGTAAAAAATTGTCCGGCCTAACTTTCCGGGCCAATCCAAATTTCAATTTATTAAAATTGAAAAACTGAATTGTGCAAATTTCGCTGTTTGCATTTATTCTGTTGTCACCGTTTCGATCATCCTTTCGTTTCGTTTCGTTCAAAATAATTAAAAATTTTGGTTGCGTTTTAAAAACAAAACGGTTAACGAAAGCTTAAAACAGTTTCGTCCATGTGTATTTTCATGGTATTTTCGTGATTTTGACCGGTTAACGCAAATGGTAGCCAATTTTTTTTTTCAAAACGCAACGGTCAACAAAACCACCATTTTCGTAGTCGTTTTAAACGTTATGCAACCCTGTCCTAGACTGCAGTATAAACAATTTTGTTGCAACAGTTGCACTGTTGTTTAAATTATATTTATATAATAAAGCTACTGCATATTTGTTGCAAGAATTCTGATTATTCCCGTGGAACAAAATTAAATTGCCGTGGATATTTGAACTATCCACGGAAATAATACAACATTAAAGAGGGACACAATACTTACTCGGGAAAGCCTTGTGTACCCTCGGGAATAATTTGTCGGTAGTAAGAGATTTTTTTGACACGGGAAAAGTGGTATGTTTTAAAAATAGAGTGCCGAATTATACCGTCAATATTTCGACGGGAAAATATGTTCTGTAACCGCGATTTGTCTTGACATTACAGTTATCTAATTTTATATTAACTAAATATATAATATTAAGCACGAGTTTATAACTGTTTGACTTATCAATCAATATGTATCAATGAATTAATATTGGATGCTTTTTTTTTTTTAATAAACATGATCCACGTGACAAATATAGAATTTCATCGCGAAACATAATATTTATCAAATATGAATTAATAGCACCTGATGTGGTACTTTTAGCATATCAAACATCAAAAAATTTTTTTGGTAGTTTCTTTTATAAAATAAATGATAGCGTGGTGCTTTGAAATTATTAAGAGGGTGGTTCTTTTATAATCCAGTAATGGGATGGTTGTTGTGGATCCTTCTCCATTTTTTTTTTGTTCGACTTTTTTTTTCTTCTGGCAAATCTGCACGTACGTGGACTACAATTAATTCCATTGAAATGGGGACCACGTGACAGTCTGAAATATAGAAGTAGACCACTGGCAGGCAAGAAAATTATGATGCAACGCTTCATCAGTCGACAGTGGTGGGTGATCCTAAAAAAAATAATAAAAAAAATAAAAAACGGGTAAGCTGGTGGGTCGATGTTCTGCGGACATGTCATGTGTCCATTTATGGTGCTACTACCATAAATTGTATATAACATTAATTAGCACCACACGGAAAAAACAAAGATGCAGCTAATATATGTCAATATTTGCTATCAACTTTTTCTTTTAGAAGAAGCTATAAATCGAGTAACTGTGCACAGGAATAGGTTATTCGGTTTGGTCACACAACATATTAAAAAAGAAAATTAGTGGGATGTTATTAGGCAGTGGGAGGTTATTAGTTATATTTTATTTTATTTTTGGCAATTCTTTTGTTTAATTGGTAAAAGATAAAAAACTTTCGTAACTATTTTTGGAGGAAAACTTTGGCGCCATATATGAAAGAATTATTTGCGCAAAAGATTGTCATTTATTTTATATATAACTACAAAATACAATTAAGGAAATTTTAAAAATTATTTTTAAGAATTTCAAATTTATGGGATCTTATAATTTTTTTTTAAAATTCTTTTTTAAAAGTTATCAAGTATGATAATTGTAATTATTAAACCTGCATTATATGTGATTTCAGATTGTGAAATTTATGTTTCTAAATTCGTGCCCAAATTTCAGCAGATTGATGGAGGGATCCAGGTACCATAATACGTTAGTTTGAGATCAAACGAACAAACTATTTGTTCGATTATATGATTAGCAATAAAAATTTAAAAGACATAATAAGATAAATGCCACCGTAAAAATTGATAATTAGTATATATCCTTCTTAAATTATATATTAGTTTTATGTTACAATAAAATGGTTAAAATTATTTTTATGCTATTAATTTTTGCCAAAATTAGTTATTCTACTAATATTTTTCAGAATAAGTTTTATTACAATAAATTTAGTTAAAATTAGAAATATTTCATCCTAATTAGAGAAATATTACTCTAACTTTATTAAAATATCTAAAATTTATCTTATTAAAATAAATCGAGATTAGGGTTCCAGTGCAACAAATTTTTGATGCCATAAATGCCACAAGTTCTATATTTTTCATGAGTAATCTAAAAAAAATTCAAAATTCTAAACCAAACTGTTAGTCTTGTTCAATTTAACACACGATGTGTTTCAATGTAATTTTTTGTAAAATTTGATGTTCAATTGATAATACATGAAGTGGCTCAAAATAAACAAATCATATTAATTAAAATACATTCATATTGTTGTCTCTTAGTCAAGTATTATATGAAAAATACATCGCCTGTTAAATTGAACAAGAACAATAGTTTGGATTTTAAATTATTTTTTTTAATTATTCATGAAATAGAGAATTAGTGGCATTTGTAGTACCAAAAAGTTGTGGCACGAGAACTCTACTCTTAAATCATTGAGAATTGAAAAAAAATTATTGACAGAAAATTAACTTTAAAATTTTAGATTTCGAAATTTTGAATATTTGAATTTCAAGTAAAAAATTATATACATTCCAATTTCTAAATTCGAAATTTCAAGTTCATGAATTTCCAATTTAAAACTTTTTAAATTCTAAAATTGTTAAAATTTAAAATTTTTAAATTTTAGCACTTCTGAATTGACCTTTAAAATTTAAATTCTGTTTTTATTTAGTTTCAAAATTTTTAATTTTTAATTTTTTATATTCTTAAATATGAATATGAAATCAGATATTTTTTTAATTGATGTCTTAAAATTAATTATTTGTTTTGCAATAATATATTTCTAATTTTAACTTTTTATGGTGGCGTATTTTGAATTTATGGTTTTATCGTGGCATATTGAAAATGGCAGGACGGTCAAATTATTTATTCAATGGCACAAATCTAATTTTGTATTTATTGTATTCTTTGATTCTAACTTTTATACCGTCAGAAATGTAATTCACCCAAAAATAATTATTGTATTAAAATTTATTTTTACAGTATATATATATATATATATATATACACAAACTGTAAAAATAACTTATTTTAATTTTTTATATTGTATCATTTTTTTAGGGTAAATGATGGAGGGCGACTTGACATGGTTTGTTATTTGTTTTCATTTTTTTCCCCTTTTTCAACTATGTTTCAATATTTAAAAATCAAATTCAAATGAATGATTAGAGTATTGCTTGTTTTTTTTTGTTTTTTCTTTTGTATTACTTTCAAAAGATCACATGCTTGTAAATTTGAATTTTGTTAGGCTACTCACACAATATTAAAAGAGCAATGTTATGATCATGTTGCATACGTTCTCCTATGCATAAAAAGTTAAAAACTTTATTATAAATTGTAATATCTAAGTTTTTTATTTATTGAGTCCTTAGATATTAGCATGTTAATTTTCTGCATTGAGACCTTCTTCTAAATTAAATTGTTTAAATGAATTTTTTATTTTTAAAATAAATTTTAGAAAATAAGGTGGCTATGCCCAAAAGATCTTATATGTATTAATAGACCATAACTTATCTCAGATTAAAAATTTGTAAGTAAAATAATGAATTTTTAATTTATAGTACGCATGCAACTTTACTTGAAGAAGATCCAAATAAATTTTATGTGCAAGCACTTCATAGATATATTATCACATTTTCTAATTTACATGATCTCATCCTCTATGAGAAAAACCTATGGTGCATACTAATGTACGGAAGTTTCGGTACATACTGATCCGAACTCTTGAATCTGATTCAAAATAACCGATCCAAACCGTCCAATATGATCTCCCTATTGAAATCTCTTTGCGGACCAAATTTTATATTTTTTTCGATATTTTTAAGTATTTTTTTCGAATTTTTAAAAACAACTATTTTTGAACGGTTCAGAAAAAAAATCAGATTAACGATTTTTGAAAATTTGAAAAAAATACTTAAAAATTTCGAAAAAATATAAAATTTGGTCGGAAAAGAGATTATAATAAGGAGATCATATTGGACGGTTTGGATCGGTCATTTTGAAGCAGATCCAAGAATTCGGATCAGTATGCACCGAAACTTCCGTACATTAGTATGCACGATATGTTTTCTCATCCTCTATTATGTTGAAATTTACAGATATACAAGAGGCGCTAGTTGTGACTTGTGAATAATTAAAATTGGTCTTTTCAGATCTATAATATCCAGGACAAACATTTTTATAATAATTTCGCTTATAATGGATGTGTTTTTCATTGCAGAAAAACTTTTATATAATTGAATTTTCATAGAATTTAGAAAATTAATAACAATTATTGTATTGTAAAATATGAAATTAAATTATTTTATATCCCCTGAAATCTGAAAATTTGTTCGGTTCTATTTCCGACTCCCGCCTCTTATTTTCCCTAAAATTTTGCAATGTTTTGATTCCCTCTAAAATTAAGTCTCAACAAAATCTGGCCCCTCTTTCCCTTTCTCTCTCGGTACCTCAATTCAAACCAAAGGACTCATCCCGTCGTGGCTACCCTCTGATCGCCAACTACTCCCACTCTCTCATTCCCTTCTTCCCGATCATCATCGGCAACACTCGATATTCTCCGCCACCTCGCTAACGCCATTGACGTCGGCCGCACCGACTAAAACCCTAGCCCGTATTGTGCGATTTCCCCTTTCATCGACTTTGCCGAGGGTTATCGCCAAAACCCTAGCATGTCACCTCGAAGAATTTTTTACGAACTTCAATGAATTGAAGAATGGTAACCAATTTTTTGGTTGCTTCCTTACGAGGTTGTTATCTTTCTCCTATTTACTCCTTATTTGAAACTCGGTCTTGATTTTTTATTTTGCATAGAAAGGTGCATTTGTCGTTAATTCATATGACGTGGTTATCCAAAAGCGTAGGCATAAGCCTATCAAATTGGCCGGTTCCATTTGATTTTTAAGGTACGATAATTAAAAGAACGACTCATTTATTGGTCTAAGAATTTAAACGCCTAAGTGGCGCCTCCTTCTAATATTGTTAAAATGGTAATTTTAAGCATGATTCAATAAATGACAATTTATTATTGCCTGATTGCTTCTGAGTATCATGTGTATGTCATATTGTACATTTTATGTATATCTTATACATTATATTATTTTTCGGATTATTAAATGCTTGATAATTGGTTTTGGCAAATAAAATAGGATGACATTAAATTGTTTTCTAAGAAGTATGAGCTATTAACCCTCTGATTGTTGGCAATTGCAACACTAATCAAGCCAGTTTGTGTTATTATTAAAAAATAGTTGTTACATTCCAGGTAGCAGGTATAACAACAATGTATGATGGGCATTCAAACTTTTTGGTAGGTAGGAATTAACTCTCTGGTTTGCACATCTTTTTTCCTCCCCCCCTTTTTTGTGTTGACATTCAAACTATTCAGAACTCTTTGAATGTTTATATTCTATTATTTCGGAATTAATATGTGTGTCAACATATTGATAAAGCATGCCAACACATGAAAGTAGATTGATTAAAATGGAGTAAATAAAGACCGTATATGATTCTTTTTGGACATCTGTTTTACACAAGCACAGACATCTTCAAGTATCTTTTGTGGAGCTATAATGTTTATTATTCTTTTGTTAATTTAAAGCTAAAACTTGCAATTGTTGTGTGTCTATAGTTGAAAGAGAGGGCAGAAATACCAGCAGCTATAACAAATGGAGGGGATTATTTTAAGATGGAAGTGGATGTATCGCATATAATTGAAATTTTACATCCTATCATAAAACATCAGGTTTTCATCTTTCTCCATTTTTTTTACTCACTATTTGAAAAATTTAGTGACTCATCTATTCTTATTGACATGGAGAAGTGAAGGGGCTAACTGTGGTCAGGTTTCAAAATTGTTTGGACTTGACAGCTAACTGTATGCAAAACTAAATTTGTATTTTTTGTAGGGATAAGTGTAGGAATTTTACAATGATATTTGGTATCCAACCCGGTTGGATCTGGGGATCAAATTAAACTACTAGGTTCTCACAACATTTCATTCAAGCAAAGGTTTGGAGTTTTACACTTTTACTCATCTAAGTTACTTATTCTTAAAAGCTAAGAATAACTCAATCTAGTTGGTGAAGAGATTGAGCTTATGATTTATAGACTAAAATGAAAAGACCGCTATAGAAAATTGAGGAGCTCATTGGTGGTCTTGGTGTTTTGGGCCAACTTGGTTTAATTCATGTTTATTATTATGTTTTGTATTAGTTGAGCTTAATTAAGTTGATATTTAGTTTACCTTGGTAGATTTTGTAAACACAAATTCACAAATTCATGTCTATCTCTATACATTAGTACTGACTAGTAAAAAAAAGTTTGAATTAATTAGTTTTTCTTGTATCAGATCCACACAATGACAAGAAAAAAAAAGGTCTCAAGAGGGCACATGTGACCAAATATAGCAAGGAAGTAATTAATCCATGGCCCATCGGAATTTGGAGATTGATGATTCTAATCAAGGCGGCAATGATGCGGCAATGGCCAAATAGAAGATGTAGGACTTCTAATTTACTTTTAGGTTTTCATGGAGATTTATGGGAATAAAGAGTATATTTTTATTGGCAGATGTTACTTCTATCATTCTTGTAATCTTGGTTCTTTTGTGAAAATATTGTAAATGTTTAACAATAATTTATATAGATTATAATAATTTCTATGTAATTCTCAATTGTTCTCTGTTCAATATTTATGTTTAATGGTTTAGATATAACTGGTATGATGAATAGCAATTGGTAAATAATCTCAGAGGCAGAAATGGTAAAAATATCAGGGTAGCCATGAGATTTTTGGATCATGCAGTATTTATTCCGACAACATATCGACGGGAAAGATAAAGACAACCAATTGCTCGCGAAAAAGACTTATGGCGTGGAAGGGCGTCGCAAAAAAATGGCGGAGATTTATATTATTCCCGTGGAACATATTCCCGTGCATAAGTCCACGATTTAAAGGCGGTTTCAATTTGCCAGGGTGGAAGACGGACATTTTATCACCGAGGATTCTTATCCTCGCGGATATTTGCAATTTAACCTCGTTAGAACGTTTTACCGAGGCTTCCTCGCAGATAAATACTATTCGCAAGGAGGGTAATTACGAGGAAGCTATTACCGTCGATATGTCCTAGGAAACTATTATTCCCGTCGATATGTCGACGGCGGAAATCTTTTTTCCTTGTCTATAAACCAGATTCTTGTAGTGGCACCAATTGCCATATATAACTTACACCTCTGATCATTACCATATACATTTCTTCGAAATATTTCGTTGCGTAAGAACACCTCATATTTCGTTGCGTAAGAACACCTCATATTTCGTTGCGTAAGAACACCTCATAAGTCGTTGCATACTACGAATTTGATTTAGTCAATATCTCTCTTATATAATCAAACAGAGCATCTGAAATTTAAGCATTTATATATACAACTAGCTTATTCAGTCGCGGCTCTGCCGCGACCAGTCATCTTTGCTTGATTGTATGTACTTTGATTGATTTGTTTTATGGTAATCAAGGTTTATAATCATGTGTATGCATGGTTTATGTTTCAGGACAAAGGAATAAAGGATTGCTAGTTTTTTTAGAAAGTTTGACAGCGGGTTGTCAAGGAATTTGCTAGTTACTAATAGGTATTTGCTAAATAATTCATTAGTGGGATTTATATTTAAACCATCATCATCTTCATCATCAACAACAACAATAATTTTAAGAAACAACGAATCATATGATATGAGGAGTGACTCCACAACACAAAGTCAGAATACAATAGGAAAAGGATCCAGAGGTTCATCGTCTAGTTGTAGAACATGAGTAGATACCAAAAATTAAGTCTAAATTCCCGCAAGTCCATTCCCATGTAGGCCAATCTGTGGTAGATCACAATAACAATAAATTTCGACTTACAGTCATTCAACTTCCTACAAATGAATTGGCCACAGAATATCGCAGTCAATCCAACCTACATGCACATGAATATTGACCACCATATAATGCCGCACACCATGAGTGAAGTGGTCCCACTTCGGCGTAGTTGGTCCAGTGGAGATTTTTTGCATATGGTGTATACAAAAATAACAAAGGAGACATCTTCTCCTCCAAGGAGTCACGTGAGTCTTCCTATGTGTGATCCACCATAAAACGGTTCATATTACATCATTATATGGGTCATCATGATCCTTTACACGTAATCCGCGCAGAAAATAGCTAGAAAAAACACTGTCCGGCACTGTTCATTGCTCATTCAGGATATATAGGTTTTTTCAATATTCTTTGTAAATTATGGATGAAATCAGATAAGTATACTTAGAAAACTAAATTCAGTTACCCTAGTCGAATTCAGTAACTTGAATATAATTACCAACCGCTTGTGGAAGAGATATTCAAGGGTACATTGGTTCCATTATTGTACGTATACTTCCCAAATACTCGCACACTCGTATCGGATATGTATTCGATACCGATACTCGCGTGATTCACATCCGATATTTTACGTGGTGAATCCTATAATTTTAATGTATTTGTCTGGCGGATTCGGTCAGAATTTATCAAGTTATGTGTTGGATTCATTTTTTGGTATGTTTTGAATATATTTTTAGGTTGGAACGTGAAAAAATATATAATCATTCTACTATCCTGTAATTATATCAAAAAAATAAAATACTAAATAATGTACTTTCGAGTTGAATTTTTTATAATAAAAATAGAATAATGGATAACATAACAAATACATTATAAAAATAAAATAGTTTAAATGTTTGATATATAATGTGATTTTTTATTATTTTATATATACTTCCGTATTCAAGTTTTTTAAAAAAATGATGTATTTCTGCACCCTCATCGTGTCGGATACGATACTCACACCCGTACCCGTGCAACCTAGATCGTAATTTATTGTGATACCAGCTATTAAATTAGAAAATCTTGCTGGAATGCAAAAAGCTAACTAGATTAGTTTAAATTTATTAAGTTTGTTTGTTTTCGAGATATTATTATTAAGAAAATTTAAAATTTTCAAAAACTAAAGTAATTTATCTCTACTCTTATAAAATCATCAATCTAAGAGTATAAAATTTTGGACTAAAAAATTTTTGCCCCTCTAAAACATAATTCGGAGCATTCATTATGTTACTAGATTTAATATATGGCTAGATGATAATATCCAAATAAAAAATAGTTAACTATTAGTTTTTCTTCTAAAATAAAAATAACATTTATTAAAATCTTTATTTTGGAAAGAGGCACAAATGAAGAATTTTGTAACGTGTAATTTTCAGATAATTTATTTATTAAATTTTTTTATTAAAATACTTTTCGATATTATAAGTTGATTTTATTTTTGTTGAAGTGTACATATATATATATATATATATATATATATATATTCCCCCACATTAGGTGGGAATATTTTTACAATTCGCTATAAAATTTGCATTTGTAAATATTTTTTGATGACTAATAAATATTCTTTTTAAAAGTTCAAATTATATGCAATGGTAAACCATATAATAAGCCACACAATAACTTATATAGAAGAATTTAAAATAATTGTAGAACTATAAAAACAATATTGAACTTCAAACATATATATCAAACACGTCTATTTTATGAAAGTAGAATATATATGATTAATCTAGCTACCTACTTGTATATAGGTTGTTATAGAATATAGATAATTAGATGGTCAAACTCCCTTACCTACTTTATATAGACATTGATTGTTAGTTTGATACAGATCAATAGATCGTCAAAACTATCTGTGGACTTCGTTTTCTTTTCATTTTTTATTTTGTGGGCATAATGGGGACATGCTTTGCACGCGCCAAAATTATCTTTTCTTGGAGAAGGCGCAAATTAACGGTCTGTGGTCATGCATGACGAATTAGGATTAGTATTATCAAGTATCAATCAATTACAAATTTACAATTGGTGGCTACCCACACATATGCACAGTGAGTTTCATTATTACTGATTCGACGGCGCCACTCACTAAAAGTCTTCGGAAAATATATGCTTCCCTCTTTCTGGTCTATCAAATTATGGCAAATCTATCTATAGTATTTATTTTTATTATTAATTAAATTCCGTGGGTGTCTGATTCCGTTTTTTTTTCTTCAATTAAGACACGACAATCCGAGCCGTTCTTTTTTTTCGCTGAAATCTGATCGATTTTTGTCTCCTGTTTTCAACCTAGCCATCACCTATCTCTTTCTCTCCCGTACTCAAAATCTCTCTGCCGCCCCCTCTTTCGCCGACCCCCAACTCCTCCTTCGCACCTCCTCCTCCTCTCCCGTACTCAAACTCCTCTCTCTCCTCCTCCACTGCACCTCTTCCGAGGCTGAGGCCATCGAGACCAACCCTGAAGACCAAGCGAAGCGCAAGAGCAAGAAGCAGCAGCGACATTTTCGGGACTGTTGTTCGACTCGCCAAGGGATTCGAGCGCCCCTACAGGCCCGCCTTCAGTGGCGAGATCCACCTCGGCGACAATATCTACCACATGGTTTCCGTCCTCGAGGTAGACAATTTGATTGTTATTAAGTCCGTTGATGACTTTGAGCAGCATGTTGTCTAGGTACATCATAAATATTATGGAGTCATGAAATTTATGTTCATAGTGTCTGAATTTTTAGACCTGTACCGATCTGGTACAACCTCAAGAACAGTAATATATAGGTATGGATTAAGAATGTCTTCTCTAAAATATACTGTACTTCTTTAAGTGGTGTTATATTACAAAAATATTTATCAATGACATTTTGTAATTTCTGTTAGTGCTGATAAAGGAATGATTGGTGCATGCATTAGCTCAGTAGAAGGTACGGTTTTCTCTTTTATTACATACTTATTTTATGCACTGTGATGGTAAGGGAAAAAATTACAATGAAAGAGAAGGGCAAAATGGCCTACAAACAAAGTCACTTTTCAGCCATCTTTTTTTAACCATCTCATCATTTTACAAAAATAGATTGCCTTATTTGCTGTATTTTTTTAACTTTTATTGATTATTTACAATAATATTACATGTTAAATTAAAAATGATTTCTTTTTACTCCCTTATTGTTTACTGCAACTTTTATGATTTTCTTTTGTTTCTATATATTCTTCTTTAGATTTATGCAGAATTTGTGTAAAAAGTTGGCACAATTCCTAATTGTATTATGGACTAAAAAGTGGAATATGGATGCCATCATTCCATTTTTACAGAAGCCCATTGCCCGTTAGGTATAAATCTGTATCTTTTATTCAAGTATCTTTAGTAAGTTAATGAATTAGAATTTCTAGAAACTGTAGAGAAAACTATTTTCAGTTAATATACATAAACAATAGCTATCATGTATGAAGACTATCATCACCATAAAGTTCAAATCAATAATTTTATTGTAGAAAGAATATTTATCTTCTTAAGATGCTCCAGCCATTAAAACCTTATCTCCTTATGCAGTTATACAAAATCTGTGTTGCTTTTAAGAGTTAGCGACTATCTAGCAAACAAACATATCTTATTTAGAGATATTGCACTTGCAGACCACATCTGTTAATCATCATCTCTTAATTCTTATAGATGATGTTTATCGGTAATTATCAAGGGTCAATCATTAGTAGATATCGACTGAAAAGGTATTGTGATTTAGTCATTTGTGCTTGTTTTTATTAAACTAATCTCAAACCGCTGATGTGCTTCTTGAATTCTGCATCAAATAGGAATCAGTCGGTGTTATCTTATTTGATATATGAAGAATGTTAAACAAGTTGTACAGATTGTCTGGTCAATTGAATTCCTTGCTTTAACCAATAAGATTCAAAGAATTACAAATTATAGACCATACCTTTTTATCTGTCATAGGAAGTGATATCATTACTATTTGTAGGTATTAATTTGGACCGTACTTGGCACTCAAATAACACTCAAATCATTAAATTATTTAATAAATTGCTATGATTTCCAAGGAATTGGCTCTACCGTCGCTTCTTCTCTCATTTTACAGGACTTTGATGATTTTCTGGTGATATTTGAGCTATATGAAGATTTCAGGTACTTGGCATACGCTAGACGACTCATTCCTAGCACTTAGAGGCACTTTCCAAGCCACCGTTCGGACCAAATGACACATGCTCGGGTCTAATGGGGATTTAAGAGAAGTAATTGGTCAAATGGAATCATTAGCATTGTAGAGATCATCCTAAGCTTTCCAACGGTTTTTGAATCGCCTCAATCGGAGTCCGGATAGAGGAATTATGGCCGAAATACTATCTCAATGCAGAAATTTATAGCTCTCTGATCAGACCGAACAGAAGGCTGTCAGAACCGAACAGACCCCTGTCCGAACCGAACAGAAGCCTATCCGACTCGAACAGACTCCTGTCCGAACCGAACAGAACCCTGTTCGGACCGACCAGAAGGCCGAAATATCATATTTGGAAGTATTTTGAACATGGAAACTCGTTTTTTGGCATATTTTCTTGCCTTGACGACCAGGCAACCTCCCAAGCACCTGAAAACTACTATATAAGCTCCCCTAAGCCTAAGGAAAGGGGATTCAACCTTTCATACCACAAATTCCACTTTCCATAGGCGTTTTTCTCTCTTCCACCATGGGAGATCATCAAAGCTTGGTCCTTTGAAGCAACGGCAGCAAGGAGACGAGTTTGGTGACCATCTTGCAACACCCCATTGCCTAGAGATCGTAGTTTGAAAGCATAAAGGAGTATTCGGTTTATTCTTTCTATGTTTTCTTCTCTATTTTTGATGGGCTTGTATCTTGTTATTTCTATGTTATTTGTTTTGTGTTTTGATTCGATGTTAGGCTAGATTTATGTAGTCTAAGGGGTAAAGTAGTAACTTAGGTTTGGATGTTGTGATTTGACTCGTTATGTTATGATATGTTTTGTTGATTTGTTTTGTTGAGAATTATGTTAATTGCTTGTTTGAATTGCTTGGTTAAGTCTAATTAACTTCTAGATGTACGGCCGCATTTAGTTAAGTTCTAAAGTTAGGTTAATCAAGATAATTTAGATAAAGTATTTGGGATAAATCGTAGATCCGAAAGGGGAGATTAGTTGACATCAAAAGTGTAACTTTTAGACAAGTCCAAAAGACCTCTAGATATCCTTACGAACTCCAACAAACAAGTTTAAGTTAATTGAATTCTATACCAAAAGTTGCGAACCAATCGAGTTAATTAGGTTAGGTTGTGATTAAACCAGTTTCTAGTCTAACAAGCGACAGCTGAGGTTTAGAATATCTAGGTTTGACCAACAAACCCTAGCACAAAGCATAAAGTATCATAAATAGTCAAAACCACACACTTATACCATCTGTTCGGACCGAACAGATTCTTGTTCGGACCGAACAGATTCTTGTTCGGACCGAACAGATTCTTGTTCGGACCGAACAAAGCGGTATATGCTTGAAAAACGCCAATCGATGCACGAAAGTGATAAGTTTTATGTTCTAGAGTCCAAACTAAGGTGAAATTTGAACCCTAAGACGCTTTTTATATTGTTTAAAATTCCAAAACTTTCCTTTAGTTATTTAGATTATTTTAAATTGCAAAAACACCCAAAAACTTCTACTTTACTTGCACTTGGATCTATTTCAACTATTTCTCCACCAAAATATTTTTGTATAGCTTTTGAAAAAGGATAAGTCTGGTAATCAATTAAACCGTCCCTTGGGTTCGACCCTAAAGCTGTAATCCAAAAGACTAGTGAGGTTAGTTCTAGGTTTATAAATTTATTTGATATCCTAGGTTTTAAGCCTTCATCAAATTGGCGCCGTTGCCGGGGACGGTGTTGATATTGGATCCTTATTTTAGTATCAAGAGACTAGACCTTTTATTTTTCTTTTTAAACTCACGCTTTCTTCTTTTGAATTGCAGGACTGGCAGGTAAACCAAAGAGGAAAAAGTCCCCACCACCCAAGGTCAGAAGCTATTTCTTCCGGGGCTTGACTGAAGATCCGGAGCTCGCCAACCCAGCAAGTTCGACCCTCAAAAAAAAATATGGTTAAGTTAGGGACCTAAAACAAACGCTTCTTGGGAGGCAACCCAAGAATTTCTCAACTCTTCGCTCTTTATATTTATTTTGTCATTGGAAAGAAAATAGAAAATACAAAAAAAAATAATAAAAAAAATTAGAAAATCACAAAAAAATTAGAAACACAGAAAATAACAAAAATAGAATTTGATGTTTGTGTTTGTTTGTTTATAGGAAAATTTTGAGGCACAAACGAAGGAAGATGCAATTCGTGCTAGAGCACCATGGGTTACGCGAACCAACTAACTCCGAACGACCTCATACAGATTGCATCAAAAGACTTGAAGATTGATAGAGCCATCTTGGAAATCGAGAAAACAAACTAGGAACAAATCGACATGTTGGAAAGCAAAAATTGGCTAAGTTCTCTTTTTCTCCTATTTACTTTTCTTTGCGATTGAATACATTGAGAACAATGTTTGATTTAAGTTTGGGGGGGAGGAAATAGGAGAAAAATCGAACTTTTGATTGAATTGCTCAAAATTTTTGCAAAATTTGGATAATTTTTTGGATTTCACAGCATCTGTTCGGTTCGAACAGAGCCTTGTTCGGTCCGAACAGAGACATAAAAATTGGATTTTTGCCTAGTTTTGTTTGGAAATTGATTGGATGTGCCTAGTTTCTCTCGATTTGGATTTTAAACGATAAATCTCACGCTGCCTAAACTTGTTTTAAGTTAAACAAAAATTTTCTCAAAGAACCCTAGAATGTTTTGATATCACGAATTTGTTCTTGCACCAATGGACCTAATTGAAGTATTATCTTTAAAATTAGAACTTGATCTTGGATGCTTAGAATTGTTATATCAATTTTAGTCGATTCTCACAAGTTTTTACCGAGTGAACTGATTCATGTTTGACAAACTTTTGAAAAGAAATTTATCGACTTGGGAAATTATAAAATGAATTTGGTCTTGTTGAAAATGCTTTTAATCGCTTGAATCACCAACAAGCATCTTAATGGGACAATAAAATCAAAATAGCTGTGAAAACGAGGACGCACTGAGGCCTTTTTCCACCAACATAGCCACAAATTGGAGGGTATTGGGTAAAGCATGAGTTGTTAGGAATTACAACTCAAAGAAACCGAGAAATAATTGAACAACTCATGCTTAATTCTACTGGACCCGGTGCGAAAGCATTGGTAAAGGAGTTGTTGAGTATTATGGCCCAAGTGTACCGTGGCCATAGTCGAGCAACACCCGTCTAACCTCCCTAGCGCGTCATGTGCTAGTAGCGAACTCAAGGCCAATGATACCGCATTATCCTCTAGGGTGTAAAGCCCCACGGCTCGACTTGCACAAAAAGAAAAAAAAATGGTGAAAAATTGAAATTTAAGAAAAATTCATTATAAAATTTCCGACTTTGATAAAGGACTTTACAAACTTTTGTGAAATATGAAAATGAACGGGTAATTGAAATTGAGATCGCATTTGAAATAACAAAGGGAGGCTAGAGTTCTAAATTTTGAGGAAAAGACTTTATTGGGACCAAAAGTTGCATTAATAAATTTGTAGAACACTTAACTTGGTTTTTTATTTTGATTTTTGTTTGACTCATTTGATGAGAGTGTGAGAAATTTTAGGCATAGCAATTTGGTTGCAAGACATTTCTTGGTTTGAGATACAACTCGATGCTTAAGGTTTAAGTACAGTCCAAAATTCTAAGCTTAGGGCGTTGCTTGAGGACAAGCAAAGTTTAAGTTTGGGAGGATTGCTGTATCAAAATTTTATTTGTTTAACAAGACTATTTATTTGTATTAATCAAATGGAAGAAGAGTTTGGGATGAGGGTATATACAGTGTTCTTATTCACATTCTGAGACTTTTATTAGAAGGGAAGAAAATAAAGCTTTAGAATCAACTTTTACTGATGTGCAAGTATATGTGTCATACTATCTTATCTATATAATTGTTTTGATTTTTCATTTTTAATCTTATTATGCATAGCCAACACTTTTACTATTTTTCAGAGGAGCGTCCATAGTTCTACACCACCCGGTTTAATTTCCAACCGGTGGGGCTAAAATAAGAAATGAAGGGACAATTTAGTTATCTTTTCAGTTGATTGATCTTGATGAAACTAGACCTTATTGGTTTGATATTTTCTGTTTTACAAGAATCAATTAATCCGTGAGTACTGCACTTAGTGTAGCTTATAGGAAATAATTTGACAGAAAAGAGTAAGACTGAATGTAGAGGAATGTGAATTGTCCATGTTACTTTTAATTTTTCAATTTTTGTGCGAGTTCCTTCTCTCTGAGCCCGAACAGATGAGATAATTTTATGTTCATTGTTTTACGTATTATCTATTTCTGCTTGGAGGAATATGTATGATAATGCATCCTTCTGATTATGTTATTTTTTAGGACAAAAGGTGCTTATGTTGATCAAGCATTGAATCACACACAAGAAGAAGAATATTTTTTGGTGGTCAATCTGTGGAAGAAAAGAATTCTGTAAGTTTAATTTCAATAAAATTAAATTAATTTTTGTTTTCCTATACTATTAAAAGCAAAGCTGATAAAATAGCCAAAGTTCCCTTTGTTTTGAGTCAGAAATGCTTCTCCATGATTCTTTCAAGTTGAATAGAAGATACCTGTCTGGAACCCCTGTTTGGGGTTCTTAGTCTCAAAAAAAAAAAAAAAAAGAATAGAAGATACCTGTCATATGAAAAGTTTTAAGTCTTCGTTGATGTTTTGGATAGTAATTACTTTATATTTTTAAATTGTAGACTGAGTCTGTTTGTTTAGAGGAGTACTTATTTAGACTTTATAATTGATATGGAAAATAGTCATATGAAGAGGACACAGTTTAATATCTATAGAGAAAATTAGATATGAGAATGCAAATGTGTGCAAGTATTCTACGTTTTTTTTCGCATGTCTAAATTCTTTATCTGTCTATTGGTTATTCTCCTCCATTATTGACAATTTGTACATTTTTGGAAATTCAAGTGTAAAAAGTTTTAATTTTTTTTTTTTGGCTCAAATCATGATTCAAGTGCTTTTCTCCTTTTCTTATTTGGTACTCCGTTAACAATTTTTTGGCAACAAAACATATTGGTATCAATGCTATTGTAAAGACAAAGAAATACGAAAATTTAATCATTTACAATTTTTTTTACTTTAATAGATTAAGAAATTTGACGAAATAGTTTATATAATTCTCAATTAAAAAAAACATAGCGCATCAAAACTGCGACTATCATGCTTATACAATTATGAGTGGGCATTAATAATTAAAATTTATATAAACTAAAATAATTATGTTTTAATTAGATCTATGTTCCCATACTTATATGCCTGTTGCACAAATTTAGATTTAATGACAAATTATTAGTGGTTCTTAAAATTGAAATACAAAAAAGATAACTAAAACGCGGCCACCTAGTATATATTATATATCTTGAGGTTGACGTACGGTCCACGGAGGATGTTTCGTCGCAAGTGGTGTTTTTGGTCCGATATTTTACCTTTGCTCTTACCAAATTTAAGATGAGATCATAGGAAAACCTGAAAATGCAAAGTAGTCTCCATGACTTCAGTCAATTTGACCGAACTAACTAATCGAATCAGTAAATTTTCAAAAGTGATCGATACTTTAGGACTTATGAATAATTGCCAAAACAAACGTAAAATAAATGATGTATCAAATATTAAATTGAGTATTATTAATTCTGTCTTTTTTAAAATGTTACTTCATTTCATATTATTAAATAAAAAGATTGCGAATTTTAAACATGTTCACAATTATTCAGATACAATATATACAAGTATCAATTTGGTGCTGAATGTTAATTATAATATGATCATTCTCAGAAAATATATGCTTTTAAACAAAAAGAAAAGAACTAAAACCGTCAATCATGCAAAAATTAACTAAAGGACTTCCCACCTGGCGCCATGTTGGAAACTATATTTCGAATATAAAATTTTTGGGATTTTAATATCAAAAGTAAACATTTGCTAAAATTACTCTCAATTGCGCTTATCACCGAAGACATTTTAATCGAAATCAACCAGTACAACAACCAGAACTTATGACTTATGAGCAGCAAGTACTAGCTGTAACAATTTGACACAGCAAATACAACACAAGAACACAAGAATTTAACGAGGTTCAGCACCAATTTAGTGCCTACGTCCTCCACACACACGCACCCTCTTTCTTTATTTTCTGTTTAATTTTTCAGAGATACAATGTTTTAGGGAGAAGGGGAAGATAAATAGACAAAATTACATAAGGCAACTAGCCAATTTGGTAATAACAATAAAGGAAATATTCTTTGTCCTTAATCTTCAAATTTCCTTCTCTTCTGACATAAATCAGATCCTTTTCATATGGAAACAAACCATCCTATAAGCAGCCTTCATACCTTAAAGGATTTGGCAACAAATACCAAAAAATACTTGCCAAATATGCTAGGTCGGTAATGAACTCGGACCGAGTTGTCCACAACTCGGACCGAGATGGCTCATTTGGGCTGTCAAAATTTCCTGCTCGGACCGAGTTGGCCCAAACTCGGACCGAGTTGAAAAGTGGATTTTGTACACTCCCCCTCAAGTTGGCATGTACATATCAATCATGCCTAACTTGTCAATTACATTCTTAAACACGGAGCCAGTCACACTCTTTGTTAGGATATCTGCTAGTTGGTTACCGGATCGGATGAATCTAAACTCAATCTCTTTATCATCAATTTTCTTTTTTAGGAAATGACGATTCACCCCAACATGTTTTGTTCTATCATGTTGCACCGGGTTATGGGCCATATCTATGGCTGCCCGATTGTCCACATGAAGAATCATTGCCCCTCCTTGAGCTTTACCAATTTCTTGTAGAACCCTTTTTATCCAAACCATCTCACACACACCCTTGACCAAAGAGATCAATTCTGCTTCTGCACTTGAGAGAGCTACTGTTCCTTGTTTCTTACTTCTCCATGTCACTAGATTTCCTCCAACAAACATAAAATATCCAGAAGTTGATCGGCGATCAGTAACACTCCCAGCCCAGTCAGCATCCGTATAACCTTCAACTTCTAGATGACCATTTTTCTTGAATTGTATTTCTTTTCCTGGACAACCCTTCAAATATCTCACAATTCTCATAGCAGCTTCCATGTGTTCTTCACTTGGGTTATGCATAAACTGACTTATTAGGCTTACTGCATATGCAATATCAGGTCTCGTGTGTGATAGATATATTAACTTACCAACTAGCCTTTGATATCTTTCTTTACTAGTAGGCACTTGATCGAGTGCTTCACATAACTTCAAATTAAGTGCCACTGGAGTATCTACTGGTTTACAATCAAGCATACCCATTTCAGTCAACAAGTCCAAAATATACTTTCGCTGGGTTAGGAAAATACCTTCTTGAGATCGGATAACTTCAATTCCAAGAAAATATTTAAGACCTCCCAAATTCTTCATCTCGAATTCACTTGACAATTGTCCTTCAAGCCTATTTATTTCTTCAGTGTCTTCTCCTGAAATGATCATATCATCAACATATATAATCAAAATAGTTATTTTTTCAAATCTTAGCTTGTAGAACAATGTATGATCTGATTCTCCTTGATTGTATCCATAACTCCTCATTGCTTCACTAAATCTTCCAAACCATGCCCGAGGTGATTGTTTGAGCCCATATAACGCCTTGTTCAACTTACAAGTCATCCTTTTTGATCCTAAACTCGAAAAACCAGGGGGTAGCTCCATGTAAACCTCTTCCTCCAAATCACCATGTAGAAAAGCATTTTTTACATCAAACTGATGAAGAGGCCAATTTAGATTAGCTGCAACAGATAATAACACTCGAACAGTATTTAGTTTTGCTACTGGAGAGAAAGTCTCTTGATAGTCAATACCATATGTTTGTGTATACCCTTTAGCAACTAATCTTGCCTTATACCTTTCTATCTTTCCATCTGGACCATGTTTAATTGTGAAGACCCATTTACACCCTACTGGTATTTTTCCCACTGGTAACTCTTCAATTGTCCAAGTATTATTTTTTCTAAGGGCTTCCATTTCAATTCTCATGGCTTCAATCCACTTTGGATCTTTAGAAGCCTCCTCAAAGTTCTTTGGAACTGGTATGCTAAGTACTTGGTCACAAAAAACCTTTAAAGTATCTGACAGGTTGGTTGAGGTAACATAGTTCACAATTGGATATTTCACTCTTTCACTCGCACCAATTTCTGGTATATACCTCTTTGGTGGCACCCCTCGGTTTTGTCTTGGTGGGAGAATATATCTTGAGTTAGAAGTATTTACCTCTAGAACATCCTCACGAGATTGTTGAGCCAATGGTGTAAGTCCAGCCTGTATCACTTCTTCAGCTTCTTCAGGACCTTCATCATTTGTCTCTTCATTGTGATTTACTTCAGATGGATCAAGATCAATGGAATTCTCCTCAAAATCCTGCTCATTTGGATCGAAATTCAAACAACTCGGACCGAGTTGTAAGGAACTCGGACCGAGTTGTGGGGAACTCGGACCGAGTGGTGTGGAATTCGGACCGAGATGTGGGGAACTCGGACCGAGTTGTGGGGAACTCGGACCGAGCTGAGGGTTGGCACCCCTGGTTCCTTCTGTTTGAAGCCACTCTTTTCCACTTCTCTCCCCCTGAGGATTATACTCGGTGTCTTGATAGAATGATTCACTTTCTAGGAGGGTAACATCCATTGTTACAAACCATTTTCTTGATTTGGGATCGTAGCACCTATATCCTTTTTTATTTGTTCCAACCCCTAGAGAAACACATTTAACTGCACATGGTTCAAGTTTCGTTCTTTGATTTTTCTGTACATGGACATAGGCTACACACCCAAAAATTTTTGGTGGAAGGCTAAGGACTGACGGTATAGACACAAAGGTAGCAAGTTTATTAAGTGGTGTTTGAAACTTATGAATCATAGAAGGTAATCTATTAATCACATAAACAGCCATCATTACTGCACAATCCCAAAACACTTGTGGTACTCTGTTTTCAATGAGAAGTGCCCTTGCAGTCTCAAGTACATGTCTATTCTTCCTTTCGGATACGCCATTTTGTTGAGGTGTTCCCACACATGATTTTTTATGGATTATTTCCCTTTTTGAAAAAAACTCCATTAATGTTTTGTTTACAAACTCACCACCATTATCACTCCTAAAAACTTTTATTCCTTTTCCAAATTGAGTTTGTACCATATCATGGAAATTTATGAACACCGTAGGCACCTCATCTTTTCTTTTCAACATGTAAACCCAAGTCATACAGGTACAATCATCAATAAACAACACAAAATACTTATACCCATAGATAGATTCAACCGGGGATGGTCCCCAAACATCTGAATGAATAATATCAAAATGATTCTCACTTTTATTGAGACTAATATTATAGGATACACGATGACTTTTGGCTTTAACACAAGTTTCACATTGAAGTTTTGACACATCAACACCACATAACAAATTAGGTAAAATTTTCTTCATATACCCAAAAGACGGATGACCCAGTCGCCTATGCCATTTCCATATTGTCTCTTCAATCTTTGACTCCTTGCTAGTTAAATTAACTTTTCCATAATCCAAGTCTTCTAAGTGATACAGGCGACCTTTCTTAGTACCACGGCCAATGATCTCCTTCGTGAGGATGTCTTGAAAAATACAAAAATCAGGGAACATTAGAACCACACAGTTTAATTCCTCTGTTATTTGACCAATGGATATTAACCGAGATGTTAGAGATGGAACAAGTAAAGTATTCTTTAAAATTAAAGATTGAGAAATCTCTACATCCCCTGCCCCTCTTACGGGATATTCAATACCATTTGCATTCAATATTCTATGTACCCTGGGTTCCTTCAATTCTTTGATATCTCTCCTCATAAAGGTCATATGGTCAGTGGCACCTGAGTCAATTATCCAATTATCCAAACTTTGATGTGTGAAGAAAGTCATACCTTGACTTGCGGTTTTACCTTCCCAATCCAATTTTTGTTCTTCTCTAGAAGAGGTCTGACCTCGACAAAGTTGTGCCCTGCCAGTTCCATGATCTGCTGCCTCAATTCTAGCCGGTTGCTCATCATTTCGGATCGAATTAGAGTCAACTCGGACCGAACCTCCATCAACTCGGACCGAGTTCTGTCCAACTCGGACCGAGTTCTGTCCAACTCGGACCGAGTTGTCATCAGCTTGCACCAAGTCTGCCTGAGCTTGGGACCTATTAACAGTCACATAGGCTTGTGGCCTTCCTGATGACTTCCCTTTCTTTCCTTTGAACCAATCAGGGTAGCCAAATATCTCAAAACATTTTTCTCTTACATGTCCCGTTTTTCCACAATGAGTGCATTTCAATTTTGACTTATCCTGATTATGGAAATTAGATGACCCTTTAGTGTACATGACCATAGAATTTTGAGTAATACCTTCCTCACATTTGATCATGACATTTTGTCGGTTGACTTCTCGTCTCACAATCCCATAGGCTTGTTCAACAGTTGGAAAAGGAGTGATTTGTAGCACATGTGACCTAAGGTTGTCGAGACGATCATCTAGTCCATCCAGTAAGGTGTAGACTCTTGATTTTTCAAGGTATTCTCGGAATTTTTCAATGTCTTCTGAACTAGTCATGGGATTGGGACGCCTGAAATCAATCTCCTTCCATAGCCCTTGAAGTGTGCCATAATAATCCTCTAATTTGCCTGTATGCTTTACTCTACATACTCTTCTATTAAGATAAAAAACTTGTGCCTCATCATTGCCATCATAGTAGGTGATTGCAAGAGCTTGCCACATCTCACCGGCCGTCTCATAACGGTAGTAAGTAGGCATGAGAGATGGTTCTAGAGAATTGATTAGCCAGCTCTTCACAGCCGAAGCAACCGAGTCTTCGGCACTCCATTTAGAGAATCCTACATCATTAGGCTGTGGTGGTGGTGGATTTCTGGTTAGGTGTTGCATCTTGTTTTTCCCTTTGACATGCATACTGACGACTTCAGACCAGATTGAGTAGTTGGTTCCATCAAATTTAATTGATATAGGTGAGGCAGAAATTTCAGAATTTGACATATTTTGAGGGGTAGTTTGAGATGTTTGTGTTTGAAAGGTTATGATCTGGTTCATCTGAGCTTGTTGAGCAATAACAAGTTCAGTCAGTTTTTCGAGGATGGTTTTGGTCTCGGTTGGTGGATCGCTATCTCCCATGGTTTAGAGTATCTCTTGGCTTAGAATTCACCACGCTCTGATACCATGTAACAATTTGACACAGCAAATACAACACAAGAACACAAGAATTTAACGAGGTTCAGCACCAATTTAGTGCCTACGTCCTCCACACGCACGCACCCTCTTTCTTTATTTTCTGTTTAATTTTTCAGAGATACAATGTTTTAGGGAGAAGGAGAAGATAAATAGACAAAATTACATAAGGCAACTAGCCAATTTGGTAATAACAATAAAGGAAATATTCTTTGTCCTTAATCTTCAAATTTCCTTCTCTTCTGACATAAATCAGATCCTTTTCATATGGAAACAAACCATCCTATAAGCAGCCTTCATACCTTAAAGGATTTGGCAACAAATACCAAAAAATACTTGCCAAATATGCTAGGTCGGTAACGAACTCGGACCGAGTTGTCCACAACTCGGACCGAGATGGCTCATTTGGGCTGTCAAAATTTCCTGCTCGGACCGAGTTGGCCCAAACTCGGACCGAGTTGAAAAATGGATTTTGTACACTAGCTAATTTCTCATCACTGACAAGTCGGCTATTCAACTAACATTCACAGTGGGCGGAAAATTGTATACATTGAAGTACTTATCTAACTATTGCTAAATGTAATTAAGGAATATCCATACAACGGCAAAACAGAACTTCAGTTAAATTTTTGACATTGCATTTCTTTATCTTTCAATGCATATCTTCCAATATACAAATATGTACATAATTTCTCTCATTTAAGTATACTAATGAAAATCAAAACTGAAACCCTGACCACTATATCGATCAAAAAAAAAAAAAAAAGAATTCTACAACTGATATCATTCTGCAACTTCTTGAATGACAGCCAAGCTAGACAAACTATGCCGGCTTTTCACTGATGCTCTTCCTGTCAATTTTGTTCTACTTTTCTGTGAGAGTGCTCTCCTCTTAGTTTTCTCATTATTTCTGAAATCACCAGAGATTGTGTATGCCTGATCGAATGTTTGATCATCCAATTCGTGAAGAGGCATGACTTGAATATCTCGCTTGCTGCCAGCTTTACCGTAGCTCTTCTCCAATGCTCCAGCCAAAGCCAAGCTAGCCTTAATGGCAAGCGCTGCCATGTCTTGCCCCTTCAACGGCTGATCAAGCATGGATCGAGGTAGAATGAAGTATATCTGATTTAACTCCACCCAATCATGAGATTCCAATGCAGGGATACCTCTGTCCAAGTATAACTCATCCAACAAGCAGAGAAAAGTGGCAGCATGCTTTTCATCTAGAACCTCAGTAACTTTGGTTGGTACTGAGTACTCTCTTAGAGAACCATCTATGGTGATCACTTTGGCTGTAGGGAGCACATCTGCCATCTCATCAGAATATGCTGAATAACAGGAGCCCATTGCTATTAATTGATCTAATATTGTTTTCTTTTGGTTAGTCGATGAGAGATAAGAATGAGAAGTTTAGATATAAGAGGTATAGATATGTGGCTATCTATATATATATATATAAGAGATAAAGAGAGAGGCTTGGAGAAGTGGTGAAAGGGACACAAAGAAATTAAGTTCAAACAAATTGGGATGAAAAGGACCTGAAGTGAGCTGATGTAGGAGAAGGCGTCATTAGAGAAAATGATTGTGGGCCTCGCAGTCCCTTTTTTGGAGAATTCTCACTTTGTCTGTGGTCATGAGTGACGATAATTGGTCATGTGTGACAATAATTTATCAGTTAACCTGCATGTAAGTGGACAGTGGTGATACCAATGTTCACCAATTAAATCGAGTTTATTTCAGTACTTCACTTCTCATTGGCTCCGTTTGGATAGGTGTGGAAGAAAGGAAGAAGGGAAGAAGTGAGAAGAAATATTGGAAAGTGTGTAACTTTGTGAAAAGTTTGAATTGTTTATAATTTTTTTTTCTTCTTCTTCCTTCTTCTTCTTCTTATTTCTTCCCACACCTATCCAAACGCACCCATTATTGAATAAATTGTTACACCTAAATTTAACAATAAAATTGAAAAAAAAGAAAATTAAACATAACTAGCTTTTGCATCGCGCTTCGCTCGATGAAAGTTTATATTTAGTTCATACCTGCATTTCTTCACTGAGATAAAATGAAAAAAACATTCCAAAACAAAATATAATGCAATCTAAGTTATACAAAAGGGGAAAAAATTATAACATGAAGCAATCAAATAAAAATCAAATCCAATTTCTAACAGAAGTTTAATCATTATAGCAATCTAGTCACACGCACAAAACTATCTTTAGGCCTTTTTTTTTATTTGTCCATTGTGTAACCTGGATAAGAATTCACAATAATAAATATCTATATCTATCTATATCTATATATATATATAAAAGAAGGAGAAGAGGGCCGAAGCAGTACTTGATTTTTCCTTGTGCCGTTGTGATTTTAATTATTGTAATTCCAAAAAATTTACAAATTCTTTAGCGAAAAGAGAAGGTTTGCAACACTATAACACGGAAAAAGAATAAAAATATATGAGACTATATTATAGGAACAAAAACACTCTCAGAATCCATCATGGAACATATCCACTATAAACATATACAGTGAGAAGTTTGTGTCTTCAAGTTTTGAGAATCGATTAGAAAGCACAACAATTTTTCTGCCAGTAATGGTCATTCATACTGAAACAAATAAGAAATCGGACAAAGAAGTCCACATTGTAGCCCTTTGTTTATATACTTAATGAAACTATTGGGAAAAGGCACTAACCTTTGTTGTGCAGAACAACAAAAGGATAAGAAAAAAGAAGTGGCTTGACAAACTTTGCCTCATGAAGTTTAATGTCAGATATTATTAAACAAACTATTTTTTTTCAATAAAACAACAGATATTACTAACTGTCAGATAAATATGATTTTGTCAACAACACATAGACCTGACAAAGTTCACTACATGAAGTTTAAACGCATCAGCTCTTTCTTAAGTTCTCTATCTATGATATTGAAAGGTGAAGAAAATTAATTACAACAAAAAAGAAAGACATTTAAAATGATGTATGATTTTATTTTTTGTGTAATCGATATAATTCAGGATTTTTTTTTTTCAACTTCTACATCATGTAATTATATGTTTTAGCAACCTGACACCTCTAACACAATTCAATTTTAGTAAGCTCTAAATGTTCATTAAGAGAATGAATATTATACATCATACCTGCATCAAAGTCCATAGCTTAAATTAGGGTGTGCCCTTCTCACCTCAGTTGATATCTCTGGCAGTTCAACCTACATATATATAAAAGAGAAGATAATGCAAACTAAATCAAATATACAAAAGCAAACTTTTCATAAGCTTTTCTCAAATAAAATTCAGTACAAATGTTCTCTGAAAATTCAAGTAAAAAAAAAATATGGACACTCGAATTTCAAACCATATTTTAAATCCAATAACGTAAACCATAAAAAATATAGATGATCTTTTTAGGTAACATGTCGAGAGAGAAAATTGTAAAAAAGTAAACTTACAATTCTAACAATCTACTCTTCAGCGAGTCTCAACAATCTTATCTTAGGAAGACCACCACACCCTACAATCTTTTGTTGCGGCATAAGAAAAATGAATATATGTTATATATTTACGAAAATCAAATTATCAGCTAACCATTTTCTTATAAAATAATTAAGCTCTTTACAACTCAATATATAGACTGCTGTTTATAAATATGAAGTCACTGCTCATTTTGCATGGGTGTTTCAGAAATAACCAAAAAAGAAAAAGAACAATGCCCAATTTCTAACATGCACATGAAAAACTGCTACTATATATATACTACCGAAATAGGCTGTGCGCTTACTCCAAAAGAAAATAATTACTTAAAAGAATTTGTATATTCCAACATTAGTTGAGGTGCATGGATACTGTTAATTTATATAATCTTACGCCATTAAAAACAGTCCTACTAATTAGTGTTTCTTGAGAGCAATATTAGTTATGAGTTAGTACTGTTCTGTTGTAAAACACATGGAGAGAAATAGAAAATTAAAGAAAGGGCCACTTACCACAATGCCATAGTTAAAGCTTATCTTCTCTTGTTGGAACTTAACATACTTTCCCTATCAGCACAAACTTCCTTTAAAGCCTGTGTTCACAGCAAAAATAGAAGTGTAAAACACCTAAATAGATGAGGTCAAGAATCTAACTTACTGCATGCGCTTCCCTCTTAAATTGGATTGAGTCTATCCCGTCGCATCTTGCTGGCATCGCTTATCATCTCACACACATTATTGTTATCAGCATCGAAGGAAAGTACATTGTGTTAGCTGAAAGTTAGAAAATAAAATGAGAATGAGAAAATGCAGCACAAATAAGGAAATTTTGTATAAAATTGTTCATGCCATCTCTTTTAAGTAATAGTTTTGAATCAAATAAATGGAGTATTAATAAATAAATTTTACATTTTTAAATTTAAATTATCTGAATTGCATTATATCAATCCATCGCACTGCTGCTTTATTATTGCTCTTTATAAAGAAGGAACCCGATTAAGGAGAATAAAATAAATGGATATAAACATGGAACTGTATAGAAATTTTTTTTATAAATAAAATAAAAGGGACAAAAATGCTAGCATCTTTATTTAATATAAGGTTAAAGCATAGGCCTGAAATCTTCAATTGTATCTTACTGCCATAGTTCAGAGAATTCTCGAGCAGAAACAACTTATTCAAATTAAGTGAATGGTATATTGGACATTAGAAGATATTTGTTTATTATATCAATTACCCATACCCATCAGTACAAAAGCACATTTTGTGCAACAAAAAGATAACTGGTCTCTTGACAAAAGCTTCAATTAGGTTTTATATAATCTGCAAATAAATTACTAAATTTGCAAACATCGACATAATTAGAATAAGCTACAGATATAAATATACCTCCCATGCCTCATGAGTATTCCATTCGAGCTAGTTATCTGGAAAACTTGATAAATACAGCTATATAGTTGATTAAATGTAAAAGTATAAACTGGTATGGACCAATTGAGCAACTATATGAGAATACAGAAAGCTAATGTGGTTAAATTAACTCATTTGTATGTTTTATATATCATAAAGTACCTCCACTGCACTTTAGATTGCGCTGGCCTCCTCGAATTCCACGAATCCATGGCAGAACCCTCGTGCCTGTCAATTTACATGTATAAAAACACATGAATCTACCTAGACAGCCAAAATAGATCTTTTCTCCAAATATAAAACAATTTTTTTATGTGGTTCTGAAAATAGAACAGAAGTTTTTTATACTTCCGAGCTGAAACAACATTTTTTTTTTTACTCGCACACGATAACCAAGTGCTAGCAAACAACATTCTTTTGGTAAAATGACCAAATTAACTTAAAAGAAGGAAACAATAACACATTATAACCTACTTGTCAGAACTTGTAATGTAGCATCCCAGCCCCTCTATTAGTTTTTTCCTTGCTTACGTTTGGTTCATTGCAAGAAGGAAAAATGGGTTCGAATGGTTACACTTTGATGAAGTCTTACCCTTTTGTTGCTCCAGTCTAATCATGAGAGTTATTTATACATAAAGGTAAATGTCTTAGTTAGTCTTCAGTTTCCAATAGGAACTACAATCATAAACGCCAAAGATATTTTGTACAATCAGTAAAACATCTCACGTCCCCACTCTAAACAAAGACATAGTCCCACAACCTGTGTGCATGTACCAAAGTTTTCTTTAGACTGACAAATAAAAAAACAGAAGTATGAAAATATTTGCAGGGTATAGACAAAACTATCCGTCTGCAATCTAAAAATATAGGATGGAAAATAAAAGACCTTGTGGCTTCTGACTTGGATGCCGCCAGGCCTAATAGCTCCATATTTCTTAAACTCATCCTCGAGTTGCTGAGGTGTGGCATTTAGAGGCAGATTCCTCACATAGACGGAGTGGCCATCTAATTAGAGAAAGTAGATAAATTAAACCGTGAAAACTTTGGTCTCACAAATTTCAATTTTGACATATACATATTAGAATTTGGGAGAGCCAACAATACCTTCCAGTTCCTGAACAGTGTTGCTGTTAGTAGCATTAGAACTAAAAGCAGGAGCATCAGTGACAGAAGATGATGCAGGAGTAGGTACCACCTGCTTCTCTAGCTTGGGTGCTGGTGCAGACCTGGGAACATTCACTGGTGTAGACCTGAGCACTTGTGCTGGGGCAGACATCGCGGCAACATTTCTTTCATCAATACTTCAAAAAAAATCTACCATATTTGTACAAATACACTTGTAATGCGGTGCAAGGTAAAGTCTCATTCTTTTAGGCAAAATTTATTTTCCATCAATTTAGACATAAATGCAAAAGATATGCTGACTTAGGCTAAGATCAGGATCAAAGTAGTGATGCATAAAATAATAGAATATTTAATCTTGTAAGATTTCTCACCCATCAAGGAGTCGTGATCTTGCACTAATAGAATACTTCTTCAATCTCAGCTCGTTCGGGTACTCTAGCGATCTGGCAGTCTGGCACTTTTTTGTTGCTTTCCCTCTGCCGATCTATCACAGAAGCCTCGAGATCGAAAAAACCCTCGTGCTGTCGCTACTCGGCACCGAAAGAGCAAAAAGAAAAGAGAGCATTTAGAAGAAAGAAGAAGGCTCCAGAAAGAGAAAGGAATGGGTACGGAGGAGCAACTCACGGAGGAGTGGGTAGGGAGAGACGAAAGGACCGGGTGCGGTATGGGCTGGGTCAGGAAGAAAGTGGGGAGGCGAAGTTTCTCGATGGAGAATCAAAGTAAATTTTGATTTGGTGTGGCGACAGGAGAAAGGTTGAGAGGTAGAAACGAAGGAATGAGGCGCGTCAGAGGAGAACACCAAGGGAGGCACGAAGGGAGGTAGACAGAAAAACTGAGAGAGAATTCGAGCAGCGAGCGGAGAAGTTAGTGGAGGGGAACGAAGGAGATGCAATCCATCGCGCTAAGAGAAAGAACGAACGGCCCAGATAATTGAACAGTAAATCTCTGAATTGAAATTGAAGTATTTTAGATTAGTTTGACTTTTTGACACTGTCTCATAAATAATAAAAAACACAATTTTTCTTATTTACCAGTCGTTGATTCTTGCACCCAGGGTTCTGATGCAGACACCAAACTTTTTTTTTTATTTTATTCAAGAAGTCCCGTTTGAGGTAACATCGTAGGAACAATAGTCTGATATTTTTCTTTTTTGAGATCGCAGGTCTGATATACCTGAAAGAAACGGGGAGATTTATCTTGTGACCTCTGAATTTTCTTCAACTGAAACAACCTGCATGAAAGAGTGGTCAACTTGGCACAATGGCACTTGAAAGCGAAAGCTCTCTCTATGGAGGCCGTTAAAAGAGGTTGCTGTCTAGCTTCCTGGTTATCGTTTTACTTTGCAGCATTTAATTTTTCTTGAAGATTCAAACGCACAACCATTTGTCTCATACTATATGCTGCGACAATATGGCACATCATGCCAACATATCATGTTTGGCTCGACAGTAACTCTTGCAATTACAAGATAATCTACCAAGTTTGATCTGTCTTCATGCGTCCATATCTCATATCTGAACCCTGTATTGAAAGAATTTCAAAGTTCAAACTTCAAACATCGACCTTCATTCTGTAATTAGAAAATTTGTTTATGAGTCTGCGGTTCGAAGCATTTGGAAGGTCACATTTAAGACGCTGGGAAACTGAGCTAAGATATATGTTTTTTCTTCATGTTCTTGTTCTTCAAGCCACAGGGCAGGGGAGAGGTTCCATAACAATTTTGGTCTGAAACTATGTACAAAACATCATATTATGCTCATTATTTTGTTCAATTAAGATGCACTCAGCATGATTTAATTGTGTATGAAACTCTTTATAAATTAAGGTGCACTCAGCATGATTTAACTACAATTTTCGATAAATTACTTACTTTTTATATAAATTGTGTATTTTTTTAAATTTAAATTTTGTTGGTTTGGCAATCGCCAATCAAGTTATATATAAAACATACAATTTTATTTTATTTATTTATTTCTTAATATTCTTGTTGTTGTTATTGTGGGTATTGTTGTTAATTACTCTATAGTTCTATATAATAATAATTATTATTTGATATTTGCATATCAAATTTCATTGAAACTGATAATAAAAATTGCTTGTAGGAGAACATAAGTTTTTTATACCAAATTTCATATATATGTATATGTATAAAAAAACTTATATTCTCCTACAAGCATTGTTGTTGCTACAATTACTATTATTTGGTATAATTATTAACCAAATTTTACATTTTTTTTTTGAATTTTTTACTATTTTTTTTCAGATTTTTGAAAATACTTAATCTAATAAATTCTGGATCTTTCAATAACAGTGATTTTAAAAAATCTGAGAAAAATAGTAAAAATTTTTTAAAAAAATGTAAAGTTTGGTTTCTAATAAGATTTCAATATGTAGAAGATAATGAACGGTTTGGATCGGTTGTTTGAAGCATGAAATGCAAGAATGAATCTGTAGCACGAAGGTCATCCGTGCTTTGCATAGCATTTTAGCAATCCTCTATGTATATATATTATGGATTTATTGAACCATTATTTGGTAATGAATTGAAAGGGAAAATGAAATGTAAAGAAGAAACATGCATGTCAAGTGCAAAACAGAATTTCGATCGCATTTCCACTTCTTTCAACTACATATAATCCTATTTACAAATATATACAACATTTATTCTCATTTTTAAGTATGCCAATGAAAATCAAAACTGAAACTCTGAGTCCGAACCACTGCCTAATGAATTTTCTCCAAAAAAACTAATAAATAAATAAAAGAAAATTCTACAACTTAGAAGGCCGCTTCATTCTGCAGCTTCTTGAATGGCAACCAAACTAGAGGAATTATGCCGGCCTTTTACCGATAATCTTCCCCTACTCCTGGGTTGACCAACAAGTATATTTCGATCCAATTCATCCAATTTACGACTCGGTGTGACTTGAATGCCTTGCTTGCCTCCAATTTTGCTTGATTTCTTCTCCAATTCTCCAGCCAAGGCCAAGCTAGCTTTAACTGCAAGTGCCGCCATGTCTTTGCCCTCCAGTGGCTGATTAAGCATGGATCGAGGGAGAATGAAATATATCTGATCTAAATCGATCCATTCATGAGATCCCAATGCAGGAATAGCCCTGTCCATATATAACTCGTCGGAGCAGCAGAGGAAAGACGCAGTGGGTTTTTCATCTAGAACCTCAGATACTTTTGTAGATACCGAATACTCTCTTAGGCTCCGTTTGGATGGCTTCTTCCCGGAATAAGGAATAAGGAATAATTACTTTTTACCAATAAATTTATTTCTAACCATCCAAACTCTTCACAAAAATTACACACTTCCCAATAAATTTATCCCTTTCCAATAAATTTCTTCCCTTCTTCCTTCTTCCTACCTTATTCTCAACGCATCCAAACGGAGCCTTAGAGATCCATCTATGGTGATCACTTTTGCAGTTGGAAGCATGTCTGTCATTTCATCAGAGTGTGCTGATAAGCAAGAGCCCATTTTTGCCTATTAATTGCTTAGCTGTTTTCTTTGCTGTGTCGCTGAAACCGAAAGGAAAAGAATGAGATGTATGGATATTGGAGGTGGAAAGTAGCTATCTACACATATATATAAGAAAGATCAAATAGAGAGGCTTGGAGAAGTGGTGAAAGGGATTCAAATTAAGAAAGTTCAAACAAACTAAAATGAAAAGGACCTTGAGGAGATGATGTAGGAGAAGGCGTCATTTGTTGGATAATGAATAATGATTGTGGGTCTCACAGTCCTTTTCTTTTTTTCTTTTTTTTTTTGTGAGAAGTCCTTTTCTGTTGGAGAACTTTCACTTGTTTGCAGTCACGAGTGACGATTAGTTATCAGCTATAAACCACGACCGAAAATAGAAAGGGAAAGGGAAAATAACTTGTATAAACTTGTATAGTTACTCATTAGCTGAAGGCAGCCGTACTGGCGTACTGCGAATTTACGTACACCAACTTTGTTATTATTATTATTTTTCTTTCAATTATTTGTTTATTTGGGGGTTGGGGGTCTTTGATGCATAGTGCACGTGAGCTGTGAGCATATACTGTGTGTTCCAGACTTCCGGTTCCGGGTATAGTTCGTCATATATATTTATGTACATCAGTTATGAATAAAATAAATATAATCAGTTATATATACTTTTTTAATAAATCTTATTAAATATAGAAAAAAAATATATCATATTTTTTATCATTAATATAGCTCTTTCACCATAGCGGTATTGATGCAAAGACTTAGATCCTGATCGGAAAGACAAAAAAGAGAAGGGGATTTTATTCAGCGGATTTGACAGGAGTTGAGATGAGAGATTTAATTGTTTTGTGAAATTAAATACGCTAATTGAAAAGAAAAAAGAAAAGAATCTAGAGGAGTTTATTTTAACAGAAGTTGTGACTCCTCAATTAATACACTTTGATAAGAGAAGAAATTTCGTCAATTTTGTTTTTTTGTTTTGGAGAAAATTTTTAAACGAAATTTGACGGATTTGAGATAATTGAAATCATGTCAAATCAAATCCTATAGTAAAATTTTTCTCATTTTGATCTAATTCTTCTCCCAAAATTTGCATTCCGATCTAGGAGTTTATTAAACTTTTCCTTTCTATGAATACATTTGTTTTATTTCATAAGCTCTGTTGAACGTAACTTCTTAAAGGCACATATAGGAAGAAGGAAGAAGGCTCAAATTTATTATAAACAATCCAAACTCTTCACAAAGGCTCCGTTTGGATGTGTTGAGAATAAGGTAGGAAGAAGGAAGAAGGGAAGAAATTTATTGGGAAGGGGTAAATTTATTGGGAAGTGTGTAACTTTTGTGAAGAGTTTGGATGGTTAGGAATAAATTTATTGAAAAAAATTTCTTATTCCTTATTCCTTCTTCCCACTTCCCACCATCCAAACACAGCCAAAGTTATACATTTCTCAATACTTCTTCCCTTATTTCCTTCTTTCCACACCTATCCAAACGGAACCAAAGAGAAAAAATAGTTTGATGCACTAGTATGCAACTAGTCGAGCTCGAGCGAGCTAATTCTAACCCGATGTTAATTTGAAAAGAAATCGAGTTTTCATGTATCGAGATTAAAACATGAGCCACAATTGAGCCATACATGAGCTCAATCAATTTATATGGACAAATGCTAAAGTTCAACATATTAAATGGATATGGTCTATCCAACATAATCATATTCACATTTCAAATTTCAAACCACCGATTCAAATTGTTAGATTGAATTTTTATATTGAGTATTTGTATGAAACCAAATTTTATATTTTTCAAACTTTTTTACTATTTATTTAGTATTTTTAAAAATCATCGTTATTGGATGTTCCATACAAATTCTAGGAGCGGTTTTTTAAAAATATGAAATAAATAGTAAAAAATATGGAAAAAATATAAAATATTGTTTCATACAAGTACTCAATATAAAAATTTAATCGAATGGTTTGGGTTGGTCATTTGAAATTTAAAATCCAAATACATACCTGTTAGACAGAACACATCTTTATTGTGCATCATGATGCATCGATCCTTTTGTGTATCATGGTCATTTTAATCAGTATTTTTACAGATTGACAAATATAATTTAAATATTTAATCAACCTAATCTAATATTTAATAACATACCAAATTTTCACTTTTTATTATTTTTTGTTTAGAATTTTTTATTTTTAAATACAAAACTAATATCAAGAACATTTAAAAAACAGCAATTAAAAAATTAGGGGGAAAAAGTAAGAAAATTAATAAATATAAAATTTTGTTTGCTATGAGATTTCAATATGTTGATTGGTTTGATTAAATTAGATTTGTTAATTTATAAAAATACTGATGAAAATGACCATGATACACAAATGAGTCTACGCATGATACACAATAAACTATATAAATTTTTTTATTTATAATTAAATATTTTATTTATTTTATAATAATATTTAAATAAATTTGATATTTATATTGAAAATAAATATATTAATATCGAATTAAGTACTAAATATTATAAATTAGGTATTGAAATGACATATCGAGCTGATTTAAAGTTAATTTCTAACGAATCTTAATTGAGCGAGCAATATTTCAAACAAATAAGCCATGCCGGCTCTATGCACTTTGAAAGAGACGGTATTATATTCTGAGCTCTCGTATATTTTATACCTGTGATATTTTATAAAAGGGAGCCTTGCCCGCATGATTTAATGGTCAAATTAGCACTTGAAAGCGAAAATCGACCCTGCGAAGGCAGTCAAAAGCTGTTTAAGTTAACTTATATATCCGTTTTTTAAATTCGAGCGCGCAATCATTGACGATCATGCTTGACTGGATGGTAAGCTGGTAACACTTTCAAAGTCGTTTACTTTTTTTTTAAATTAAATAATTACAAAGTGTCTTTAATTGAATTCGATCTTACGATCTCTATTATAATTTTATTATTTTTTATCACTAAATTAAGAACACATTATTACAACACTTTCATGCTGATTATTGCATCCTTCTAGGTATAGACCTATGTTTGATTAGTCTATATATATCCACTGCCAGAATTTCGTTTTTCTGCGTCGGAGCACCAACATATTAGGGTCCCTCAATAAAATAGAGACGCAGAAAGAAAAAAGCAGACTTGAGAACCTTTAATATGCGTCGGTAGGTCGATGGATATTAGTTAGGACGCAACAATCCTCTACATAGAGACGCTCTCTTGTTATATGTAGGGACGCGAATATGTTGAATGTAATTCGCATCGGTATACCGACACACATCAACAGGGACGTGTATTAGTTAGGACGCATAACTCTTTCGGACAGAGATACAAATTTTTTCCTTACGGGTGCGCGTAATTGGAGTCGCTAGTTGACACAAATCAACACAGACTCTAATAAACAAATTACTAATTTTTTAAAATTAAAATTACTTGCTGATCTAATATGTCAATATACCTGAATCCATTAAAAATTTAACCATGAACACTTTAATGGTAACGTTTAATATTATATCCATGAATCAAGTAAATATTTCAAAACAATACAATTTATTAAGTAAACAGAAACACTAAGAGAAAAATGGATCAAAGAATTCTTTTTTGTTAAGTAAAATTTAGTATAAAATTTATTATTTTAAAATATGCGAACTCCTTATTTATGATTTTGATTTTCCTTACGAAGTTAGCGCTAAAGGAAGGATTTATTAAATAAAATAATAATTACAGTTGTAAATTTAATTATCTTAATCATTATATTATATTGTAATATTATACAATATAATTTTTACGAATTAATATTATTATGATTTTTTTATAAATTATAATACATGGAAATTCTACTATATTATTTTACACTACGACATTTAATGATTTTTTAAAATTCTAATAATTAAATGATAAAAAAATAAATTTTAATGTGTAACCTATAAAAATTTTCATATGGCAATTCATTTCAAATTCTTAGTATTCAGTATCCAGTCACCAAGTCCAATATTTTATCTGTTTTGTGATCTACTGAAAAATGATAAAAGAAAAAGAACAAAGGACAAAAGCCTACGTAAATCATTTTTCGTCCAATTAATTCACGTGGTCCCTATTGTCAGTTTTTTTTTTGCTATGCATGGCGTCAAATTATCTCGTCATAACTCATAAGTTTTTTATACATGGCGCCAAATTTTGACGCCAAAATTTTTTACCCAATATTTTTCCGTACAAATTAAAAAGAAAAAATCTTTATAAAATACTAATTAATGAATGAAACAAAGAAATTAATAAATAACCCCTCACTATTCCTACTGAATGAATTTTCAAATATTATAAAAACCTCCCACTCACATCACATATCACATTTATTATATGCCCAATCACATACACTCCACTTTCTACTAATTTTAGATAGTTCTACGAATTGCAACATGCTAATTTTTTTATGATTTTTTTCTGAAATTTTAGACATAATTTTTGACCGTTGTAAAAAATATTAAATTTAGGTTGGTAGTTTGTAATGCCTTTACTAGTGCAAATATATTTACAATCCGAATTTTATAAATACTTTTCTATTTAATATCAAATAGATTAATTTCAATCCGTATTCCTTTTAAACAGCTACCTGATGGGAGTTTTGTCTCGTAAATGTTATTTACAAGTTAAACAGACCAATACCTCATTTTTTTTAATCAAATTGACCAGTTATATCATGCCATGTGGCCTTCTATCATAGACTGGATTGGTTGCCCACAGATTGTGCTTTTTACATGTGATCTGGGACCTCCGTTGGTTTTGATTGACGATCTGCGGTCTCTTTTTCACAAACAATGGCGCCAAAATAAATTATTTTCGCAAGCAGTGGCGCCAAGAATAATTTAATAAAATATTTTTCCATCTTTTTTATAATATATGGATGAAAGGATGAAAATAGAAATAAAATAAAATGAAAGGGTCATTTCTTTCTACTCCCCAAAAACGACAATATTTTTTTATTTAACAATTTTTTCATATATATTAGTAGTTGGCATCAATTGATCGAAATTAAAATTTTTGCATTCATTATTTATTCAGATTAAAAATTATTAAAATTCCGATTTAAGTTTTCTTGGTAATAATATGCTATTACAAAACCGGCTACTAGTACAAGGACTATTGCAAGGCATAAGACAAGAGTGTTCTTCAAAATGATACGATAAGAGCGGGTTGATACAACATGCACGTGTGTTGACACGACTAGATACGTTTATAAAGTTAGCACGACACGTGTGTCAGCGTGTCGTGTTGGAGATTTTCAAACATTGACACGTCTTAACACGACACAAGTAGACACGTGACACAACACGACACGATACGTGACATGAGTTGGCACGACAATAATTATTATTATTTAGAATTTATTAAATTATATTGAGTTTATGTTATAAATTTAATAACTTTTGATTCATAATCTTTTTATCCAATCACCAATTTTTTCTTTAATATTTGAAAATTCAATAATTTATTATATATATTGTTTCTATTTTAAAAATTATTTAAATAGTTTAATAAATTTTTATTGAATAAATTAAAATAAGGTTTGACATGTTTAACACGTCGTGTTAGACGTGCCGTATTAACCGATTCCTTCATTTGACGCGACTATATTCATTATAAAAAAAATTCAATATTTATAAAAAAATTGTATAATATATTCATTATAAAAAAAATTTAGAATATAATTGCAACTATTAATATTATTTTTTGTCATTTCAATTATGACCACTGTTAATAAATTTAAGACAATGTAATAAAATCATTTATACAATTAATATGATAATAAAAGATTATGAAGATAATATCCACAGAAATAATTATCTTTGACATATATCTTTGCTTAAATCCAAACCAACATCGTTGAAATTTTTTTAGTGGGTGATATCGTTATTATTTGTTGATATTTGGACCGTATTTGGCACTTAAATCATATTCAAACCATTTAATTATTCCATAAATTTGTATGATTTTCTAGGAATTGGCTCTACCGTCGTCTTTTCTCTTATTTTCAGGTTTCTTGATGATTTTTGGTGGATTCTCGAATATTAGATGGAATTTGGCACTTTGGATATGCTAGACGACTCATTCCTAACATTTGGAGGCAACATCAAAGCTACAAATCGGACTGAACTACTCATGCTCGGACCGAATGGAGTTTCGCTCGGACCGAAGGCACCTTTATAGCATAAAATGGGAGTTTAAGGAAAGCAAATGGCTAAATAGAGTCAACATCATTGTAGCGCTCAACCTAAGCTTTCCCACGACTTTGAGTCACCTAAATCGGAGTCCGGACGAAGGAGATAGGACCATGGCGATTCCATCTTTTGAATCACCTAAGCTTCCTTAGGCGATTCCACCATTGATTTCATTAAGAAACCAGATTCTTGAGGCGACGGCAGCAAGGGAAAGATTGGAGACACGTCTTGCAACACCCCACACGCCTTGCAAACCAGATTCTCAAATATGGCTAATATTAGTATTATAATATGTCCATTTCATTTTTACGAATTTATTATTATAATAATAATAATTATTATTATTATTTTTAAATTTATAAAATTTTAAATCTAATTAGTACTCGACCCTAAAATTTTGAAGAATTTGAAAAAATAAAATAAAATTTGATCTTCTAATATCAACATAATTTATTTTACAATGTAGTATTAAACTTAAATATAATATTTATGGGGATCGCTACTCAAACTCACAGGAATATTTGAATTATTTCATACTTTTTAATTATACATAGAAGATACAACTAGTGTTCTCCAAATGACACGACACGATCATACTAGCACGATACGCATACGTGTTAGCACGACACGAGTACGAAATTGGCACTAGTTTGATTTATAACTTGAAAAAATATAAATCTTCATAAAAAAATTCCAGTGATATAAATAACCGCTTAATTGAATTTCATATAAATATGTGATTTTTTTTAATATAATCATATAATTAAATTAGCAATTGAGTGATGCTATAGTCAAACATATTTGATGACAAATACGATTCAAGTCTGGATTATAGAAATTTCAAATTGTCAGTTTGAACCGTTCAATATGATCTCCATATTAAAATTTAGTATCTAAGGAGATTTCATTATGGAGAACAAATTTGGAAGCTTAGATCGGTCATTGTGATTTAAAAATTGAGATTCAATCGTTTGAAATTTTTTTTTGCATGTATAAACTAAATATGTGTTATTTGAAAAATCATTTTGGAGACATCCTTAATTTTATAATAAATCCGATCACAAATGAATCACTTATATATTATGAAAAAATTAAGTCAATTTATTCTCGAGATACCAATTTACATCAATTTATATTTCATATTCTAAAGTTAAATTTCTATTGTTTTGGCGCTGGCAATTCCCTCCATACATTCTAGGTCTATTTTTTTTTTTACAATTGTAGCGGTGTAAAATTTATTGACTATAAGAACCGCTTCTCAATTTGTCTATTGTACTCGGTAGAATTCTAATTGTTATTCTAGAGATAGAATTCCATTTCTTTTCCTCATCTCATTTCTGAATTCATATTCATTCCATATAACTTTTCATTTTCCCACCGTCCCTCTAGATCTAGGTTTAGGTTCTCTCTCTATCTCGCGCCGCACTCTCTTCTCGCAGTCAGAAACCCTTTTCTCTTCCAAAACAATGCCCGGCTCCACGACAATCACCGTCGGCGTCCTCCTCCCTACTCAATTCCTCGTTCTCAACGCCGTCGATCTCAGCGTCGATGTCATCTCTTCCGTGCGTCTCATCGCCGATCTCAGCTCCGACACCTTCGCTCCTATTTCAATTGAGTTTCATTCCTCTTTTTTTGTGGATACTTGCATTTTATTTTGATGTACTTAGATAATCTAATCCATAGGATTCTTATTTTCATAGATAAACTTATATGAAAAAATATCTTTGTACATAGAAAACTTGAGAGGTCTTCTTTAGATAAAAGCATCAAATTAAGTGACTTCTAACCATATAACTTTTTTTTTTCAAAATTCCAGTAATTCTATTGATTGTTCTTTGTCCAAGTAATGGCCGAAGAACATGCACAGTGAAAAGGGAATATTGACCAATGAAAGGATCGGATTAAGACAAGTGCAAATTCAGGTTGAATCTTTTTCTCAGCCTATACATATTTCTCCTTTATAAGGTTAGATGGAGTTTTTTTGGTTATAATGTAGTTGTTTTTTTTTTACCATATGCATTTGAGTTATGGAATGTGATCAATATCTTATGAACATGGTGTCAATCTGTTTGGAAGGCGTGTTGGGTTTCTAAAGTTCAAGGTTTTGATATAATTGACAAAGAAATAGGAGCCAAGGTGATAAATTGTCCATGGAAGTGCTAATTATTTTCAGTTTTACTAAATTTTGTAGATTTTTTCCATAACCAGAAACAACAGGCTATCGGTTTTCAGTTAAAAAAATCAATTAAATTTTAGGGTTGTTGCTCATAATTTCACAGAAAAGGTTGTACTAACTGATTATAGAGGTAATAAAAAAAGCAAAAAAGAAACAAAGAAGAGCTTAGGATTAAACCGAGTGGTCCAAGTTACTGTTGCTACACTAAGTCCAACTGAGGATGCAAAGTGCTGAGAGAAGCAGCTTTAAGGCTTAAGCTTTTTCTATCTCAGCTCTGAGATTTTCTTAGCTTGTGTTGGTTCAACTGTAAACACCTTTTCTGCTATGTCCACATGTCAGAAACTTAGTGATAGATAGAGCAGCATTGCTAATGTATGAATTGTAGATCTTGGTGGCTCAAATCTATGGTATAAAGGATGCTAAATAATTTTTTTTATTCCTCGTTAAAGTATGTACAAAAAACAAAGTATAGTGATGATTAAATGATGCTAATTTTCAGCTAAAGTATAGTGAATATGGCAGAGAAGAAGCATGCATTCTTGGCGTGGGGCAGAGAAAATCAATGTCAAGGTATATCTTATTTTAAGGAGTAAAAAAAACTATTTATAGAACGATCTTGACTATGAATTGTAAAAAAAACTATTATCTTATTTTCTATCATGGGCGGATCAAAATTTTGTTTTTCCCCCAATTTTTTTTTCTAGAAAAGCAAATTAACTCTTTGTCTGTTTAGACAATTTCAACCTTTTCCAATGCAAATGGAGAAGAAAGGATAACTCTGTACTAATTACATATGTAGTTGTTTTATCTGATAGTTTAAGTTTATGTTGTTTGAAATAATCTGGCCATTCCTATATTTGATGGTGAATATGATATTTCAAGGTATCACATGTGTACATATAATTAGTTCCAAATATATAAGCTTCAAATGCATTACCATACAGTTCAAATTAAATAAAAAGAAACATAATAAAAAATGAATATATTTTCTGATTGAATGGCAGTGTGTACTTTTATAAAATTTTCTTATTTACATTGCTAGTATGTTTTGTTTACATTTTGTTGCATTGTTTTTGTTTTACTGACCTAACGACACTTTTGCTTATATGTGCTGCAGACTAGATGGCACTCCATGGGATGGAGGTTAGTAAAAATTTGATTACTGTTAATTAGGGGACTGATGCTATCGTTTTGTCTTTGCTTTTATTCTGGGTCAATTTACTCTATTACCTTAACTTGAGTTCACTTTACAATCTAGAACTGAGAATAATGCTCCATAATAAAAGAACCTTGTACCAATCAAATTGTTACTTTAAGTTACGAGGGGTGTAAATATGACAACCATGTCATATCTTGGAGAAAAGAATGCTCATCTTTTTTGTTTTCTAAACTAAGTGAAATATGGTAGATAGGTCACTAGGAAAAACCAAATATCATTATCTATTTTTTTTCTTTGAATATACAGATGGACATATATAATTGTGTGGCTGTATTTTTATTGTTAGAACAACGTTAAAGCTCTTAAATTGCTGCATTATAGGCTGTATGAAATGGAGAGAATAAGATTTCACAAGGACCGATCAAACCGTCGATCTAAACAGGTTAAAATTAAATCTTTTTTTCATCAATCATCATGGATCCAGTATAATCTTGCCAAGTTATCATTTAAAAAAAAAAGACAGCAGAGAATGAGGCTGCTCAACCCAAACCTGTTTACATCAGTGTTGATGAGAAAGAATCAAAGGTAAGAAATTAGGCACAAGTCTGTCGTTCAAGCTGGTCTAATACATATGGTGAATTTACAAACCGATCCTAAGGAGGATTACTTAACTGCTTAAGAATGATTATTTTCTTCAATTGAATTAACTTGAAGCTTAATTAAGCAATTGAAATTTAAATGTTTCTTTCCTTTTTTTCGATAGAACAATGGTGAGGTAAGTGTTGTGGTTAAAATTTTCTAAGCTCGTGAGGACAAGTAAAGGCTCATGCGTAACAAAATTGGAGGTAGTAGCTGTGGTTAATATTTGTATTAAGAACTTTAATTTTGATGATTTCATGACTCAATCAAGTCTTGCAATTTTCTCTTACTCACAGCTCAATCTGAAAATGCTCAAAACACTAAGATAAGAGAAGCAGAAGCAGCTCCTAGGAGAGCAAGATATACAAAGGTATTTTAATTAGTAATTACACATTCTGTTACTTGCTTCATATTTATTTTTTCATTAGAAACTAAAAACTTTTAATTGACGGCTCAACCAAACTATTAGCCTCAAATGTTGGTATGGTACATATTCTGTACCAATCTGTATTTCTAACTTGAACTGTACCAATGGTTGATGTTTTACCACCAATTGTCAAGCATTAAATAATCAGTATCAAGTATAAACTTGGAGGATTTCTAACTTTGCACGAGCAAGCTTCTCTTGGAGGATTCACGGCTTTACTGCATGAGCAAGTTGATCACGAGTACATGCATGGTTTTTAGAATTTAAGGTAGAAAGACTTCATCGCGACACAGTTAGATTGCCATGCTCTTATGTATAGAACTCTTATTTGTATCAAAATATTTGTTAGTTGGTTATTTCTAATTAATGTATTGGATGTTGATTTTCTTTTTAATGAAATGAAATTTATGGATTCAATTAGATTATGTGCTCAATTGTGTGATTTTTTTTTATACAATGTGAATATATGGATGCTTATGAATTGCAAATATCTATGATGGAATAAAATAATATGAATTGAATGATTGTATAAATTGATTTGGATATTAACAACTGCGTCGGTATAATGACGCCATTGATGCAAATTAATAGTAATACGCACATACAAGAATATACTATGGGCCCCACTAAATTCTGACGATGGGCCCCGCGATATATTATCGGGGTCGGTATTTAAAAGCGTCACCATACCGACTATAATCGAATGTGGGACCAGCTAAACTCTGACAATATATTATCTGGGTCGCTGAGTGTAGGCGACAGTATTTCGACAAGGTAAACTCTAAGTAGCGACGCAGTTAACTGCCAAATCAGCCATCAAATGAGATGGTTTGCGTCGTTATACCGACTCAGAATTAAGGACGTAGTAAATTAATTAGCGACCGTCCGACCCAGATGTTTAGTATTAGGGGCTAGATTATTGGAGTCCCTTAGGTAGCGTCGCTAAGTGGACGTAAAGGACTTTTTGTGTCGAACTACGGACGCCTATTCGCGTTGCAGATAAGTCGCATTCTAGTAGTGATCCTCCTTGTACCCGGGTTAGATGGCACCAAACAACCTTAGTACTTGTAGTTACAAATTTGTTTGAGAATACGTGATTCAAAAATAACAGACCTAAAAACTATTACTTGCACATTTTCTTGTTCTTAAAGCCACAGGACGTGGAGGTTATATACTTGTATGCTAAACATCTAATTATGAATGGGAGGTATCTTTTTTTTTTTTTTTGAGGTAAAGTATCACACCGACAAATTTTATTAATAAGAAAAATATTTATATAAGGGGAAGAAAGAGAAAAAAAAAGAAAAATAAAAGAAACTGAAAAGCTAATCTAAGCAGTTAGCATGTTTTTTCTGAGATACAACATTTTCTGAAATTTCCTTGAGTACCGATTCCAGACGAGTAGTACAATTCGAGAAGACACGTCTGTTACGAGATTCCAGATGTTCTAGGTTGTGGATGCCCATATGGTGTCCCATTGATTCATTCCTCTGTGTCTTTGAGAGAGCCATAATTCACCAATGTCGAGGGTAAAATTAAGAACAGGTAGTAGAATCCAAAGAAAAATTTTAACTCTCGGTGATAATTTAACTTTCCAAATGACATGGTGGGACTTGAAAACCAAGCCAATATTGGAAAGAACGCCATAAGCGCTGGTGGAAGAAAAGATTCCATTAGCGAGGTACCCTTCTTAAATTAACCTTTACAACATAATTAAACGTACAAATTAATTTGTTAATAATAATAATAATAATATATTTGATGTAGCAAGTTTGCCTACCAAAATTAATTAATTGAAACAGATAAAAAAAAATGAATGAAGGAGAAACTATTTTTTTTTAATACATATGTATTTACTTAGTCATTTTACCGTATTATTTTTAAAATGTTGAATTCCAACACAAGATCAAACAAAACGAGAAACTGGATGTCAAAACTATCAACACAAGTCAATAGATCAAACGTACACCAAGGCTCCGTTTGGATAGGTGTGGGAAGAAGAAAAGAAGGAAAGTAGTGAGAAGAAGTATTGAGAATTGTGTAACTTTGTAAAAAGTTTGGATTGTTTATAATTTTTTTTCTTCCTTCTTCCTTCTTCTTCCTTCTTCCTATATCCAAACGCACCCCAAAAAAGGGAATTTTCCACTCGTTGCATGCGTAGTACAGGTTAGTAATGAAAATTAAAATCTTCAGAACTTTTTTTTTTTTTTTTGATTAAAGCTGCCTGAGTTAGGCATCCATTTAAAAGTATAAAGTTCATACAAAATTCAAATAAAACAGGAAAAGAGAGCAACTGTAAAGCAGAACCTCTTCTAACCTGACCATAACTACCTTATGCTAAAGGGCTAAAAACTAAAAGCCAGAAAATAAATCCACCATCAAATCCAGAAATCTTCAGAACTTAATCTCTAATAATGTGCACATATAGTTGATCCCTCCCATTAATTATGCTATTGGTGAGGAACTCTCCTTTATCCAAATCAACTAGGCCAGTACGTACGGGCGCTACAACTTATCAGCTACAGGAACCAGCTAATAAATCGGCTATTTAAGTAACGTTCACACAAAGGAAAAAATTGTAATATGTTTAATTCCTTACATATTATTCGATCCACTTAATTAATAAAAAATTGAAAGCGAAAGTAAAGAAGAAAACATTCATTTGCAAATTAAACAGATTTCAATTTAACTTTTAACATTGCATTTCTTACTTTTTTTTTTTCAAATGAATCTTCCTGTATAATCCTATTTACAAAGATACACATATGTTAATCTGATTGATACGCTAATTAAAATCAAAACTGAAACGCCGACCACTGCCTCTATGCACAGCAATAATGAAGTTTCTCAAAATAATAAAATGAAATAAAATTCTACAAATTAGAATGATCCTTCTGCAGCTTCTTGAATTGCAGCCAATCTAGACGAACTTTGTCGGGCTTTCACTGATGCTCTTCCCCTACGATTGTTTGAAATTAGCAACAATTTTGGTTTGGTTTAATTCGTCAAATTCACTAATCGGCATGATTTGAATACCTCGCTTGCCACTGGTTCTGTTGGATCTCTTCTCCAATGCTCCAGCCAAAGCCAAGCTAGCCTTGACTGCAAGCGTTGCCATGTCTTTCCCCTCCAACGGCTGATCAAGCATGGACCGAGGGAGAATGAAATATATCTGATCTAACTCGATCCAATCGTGAGACCCCAATGCAGGGATAGCTCTGTCCATATATAACTCATCGGAGCAGCAGAGGAAAGAGGCAGTGGGTTTTTCATCTAGAACCTCAGATACTTTTGTAGATACCGAATACTCTCTTAGAGATCCATCTATGGTGATCACTTTTGCAGTAGGAAGCATGTCTGTCATTTCATCAGAGTGCGCCGATAAGCAAGAGCCCATTTTCGTATTAATTGCTTAGCTGTTTTCTTTGCTGTGTCGCCGAAAGGAAAGGAAATGAGATGGTTGGATATTGGAGGTGCAGAGTGGCTATCTACATATATATAAGAGAGAATAGAGAGGCTTGGAGAAGTGGTGAAAGAGATTCCAAGAAAGTTCAAACAAAGTAACAAACTGAATGAAAAGGACCCAGACGAGATGATGTAAGAGAAGGCGTCATTGCAAAATTGGTTGTGGGCTTCTGTCTTTTTCTTGGAAAACTTCCACTTGATTGTAGTCGCGAGCGAGGATGATTTATAAGTAAAAAGGAAAATATGAACTTGGTTATCATAAGCTTTACTGGTAAAATGGACAAATGCCAAAGTTCACCAATTAAATAAAATTTTACATCAAGACACATCACGTCTAAATTGAATAAATTGTTACAATCAAAATTTACGTACATACAATTGAGTAAAAACATATAAATTGAATATATATAGTCAGTTCGACACTAATACTTTCTTATTTACCATTTATTGATTCTTGCACCTTTAGCTCTGATGGTTATTTAAGAAGTCCTGTGGGAGTAACTTCGTAGGAACAAGACTACAACTAGCGTATGATGTAATTGAGAGACAGGGGTGGGGACTATGTTCTGACCCCCTGATTTTAAAAAAAAAGGAAACATCGCCTGCATGATTGAATGGTCAAACTAACACCTGAAAGCGAAAACTGCCCCTCGGGTGGCCATCAAAATTGGTACCATGCTTCCTGGGCATTTGGATCGCTTAGGAATTTGGAAAAGTTAGGAAAGTTGCAATTTTTAGGAATAAATTTATTGGGAAGTGTATAATTTTTTGTAAGAAGTTTGGATTGTTTATAATAAATTTATGGTAGAAAGATGAAATTTTTCAAATTTCTTGAGGGAATCCAAATAGCCCCTAAGTTAATCTCTCTCCCTTTTCAATAGATTTTCAATGCTATTATTTTTAGGCTACAACTGACACAACTTTAATTTTTTTTATTAATATCAAAATTTTTAATTTAAACGTACTAAAAAATTTGACGCTTTTGTTCAATTTCACCAGAGAAACATTTTTTTTACCACGTTTAGTATCATTATAATACCAAAAATTATATAATATTATGATTTGCATCTCTTCTAAAAATGAACAATCAGATCAAAGATTTGAATGCGACGTTTGTAATATTTTAAAATATTTATATAAAAAAGTAAAGTTTTGAAATTTTAGCCAATAAAATTTTATTGGCCTACATATCATGCTTGACTCGACTAGTAGCACACTAGCACCTACAAATTTATTAATTTATTATTGTATCCGACTTCGTACCTACCAAGTTTGATCCCCTGATCTCAAGTTCTCAACCCTGTTCAAAGTTCAAACAACCTTCATGGTGAAGTTACAAAATTTGCTTCAGCATCTGTGGTTCAAAACTTTTGAAAGGTCAAAATTAAGACGCGCCAAAACTGAGCTAACATATATTATTTCCAAATGTTTTTGTTCTTCAAGCCACAGGGATGGGGGAGGTAGCTAGGTTACATAATAACTAGCGGGGCCTCACGCGTTGCGCGATCTTTTTATTTTTTGATTTGGATCAATAAAATAGTATATTGTTGGAAGAAATATACAAAATATTTAAAGGACAGAAAATTAAAAATTTAGAGTAAGTATTTTTGAGTATCTAAATAATCATTTGATGGAAAAAAAAGCCAAGAATATGTATATAATGAAGCGATGATTAACCCATACAAAAGATCAACTCATGCAAATGCAAATTATGCAACCAACAATACGTATATTACGAAGAAATAAGTTTACACATGCATTAAGAATTTCTGCAGATATAAAAGTATATAAAAAAAAATGGTCATTATAAAAATATTTTAATGATTTAAAATATTAACATTGCTAAAAGCTCATCAATTATGATTTAAATTCCTTCCACGTATGAACATCCTGAAAGAACAAATATTTCAAATTTTAATACGAAAAAAATACACCAGCATGAAAAGAAAACTGAGTTATCATATGGACAAACGGTACGTAGGATACCTTGTTTTGCATTTTCACGTCTTTCTTATTTTGTTTCTTCTTTGTTTTATTTCCATACTCCCAACATTTATAGATACTGAAAAATCAGATTCTACTAAAGAAACACATACTCAGCGGCTCAGCCTAAATTTGAGGAGTTGGAGCTACATCCAATCCTGTCCCTGTTGTTGTGCGGGTTCAGTGGTGACTGCCATGGAGTGTTGCTTAATCAGTCTTCAATCTACCTGTGCCTAAACGCAGTGATAAAAAAACTGAGGTTAAAAATTGGAGAACACAATGAAAAATAAATCAGAAGGAAAAAAGAAAAATCAACAGAGAGAAAATGATGATTCGCATATAAAGCAGCAGCCTCAGAAATTAAACATTTGCTATAAATTAGATCAATGGATGACTCTATTAGACATGAACACAAAAAGGAAACTTCTATTACCACAGTTCCCTTACTACTTAAAAATGAAATCCATTATCAGGAGGAATCAACAGTAATATTATGAAGAAATAGATAAGAAAGTCAATAAGTAGAAGAAACGAAAAAGAAAGTTGACCTGAAGAAGATCAAACTGAAGAAATCGATGCTGCAGCATAATAGTCTCTACAGACAGTAGCTACCTGACAGTAATCCTCAAATCCCAAGTTGGCAACCTAGAAAATACAAAGACAGAAAGTCAATCAGCCTAAGACAGAAGAGAAATTAGAAATGAAGCCAGCTTACGATGTCTGGCAGATTACGCCATGTGCTTAAGTTTCTACTAAGGCACTACGCCTAACTACAGCCCTGTTCAAAAAATACATAACATAAAACACAAAACAATGTGAATAACACTGGATGGAACATCAAATTTTCTAAAATCGTAGATAAGAAGAACTATAATTTGCTGCTTGAATTCTTGCGAATAGAAATAAAAAAAAAACGCGAGGTGTCATGTCACGCTCTAGACTTGGCCGAACATCCAGACTATTTATCTCACCGAGTATTAATTGTATAGGTTTTTCCACTTCCTCTCTATATTGCCATCAATTTTTGTTAAAAAAAAAGGCAAAAAAATAAAAAGTACAACAACAAATCAGAAATTGTATTAAGTACATGAAAAAACAGTCTTTGCAATTATTTGAAAAGCTTAAAAAAAGTTCACTAAAATTTATATCAATGTTCAGATTATATACATGTGCTTGATGGTCTTTGAAAAATACCAGCTGCTTACTAAGTCTTCATTCTTTTCCTTTGTCAGCTATTTAGGCCGATTCAAATCCACAATATATCTAAATCGTCTTTAATCAAAATAAATAAAAATTGATTGTTAAAATCATACCTGCCCATAGGCAAAGATGCAACTATTATACGCCGACAAGCAATTCTCTACCATGGGCAAGCTGGTCGTTTTAAACAACATTTCTTGCATTTCAAATTGTATGGGTAATCAACTACAAAATTGAAATAATATACGATTTTTTTTAAAACTGAGTCATGAAACGTGATTTATTGTTTTGCATGCCACATAATCAAACATGAAGGAGGCTTTAGGTTGACCAATCCATGTCATTGTTTGGTCGCTTTCTTGCTTCAGGCATTAGTTACACAGACAAATGCTTTTCTCATGACTATTTAGGTCGCACCCTCATTGCTACCTCTGTATGCAACAAAGAATTTGAAAATCGCTTTAATCATTTAAAAAAAAAATCAAATGTGCCTTTGTAAATCACATGTAAAATTTATTGGACTCAATATGACACCTAACGGTGCAATATCAAGTGATTTCTATCTTGTGCTGAGTAGCATTACTGGTAATCCTTGTAGCCCGACCTTTTCTACTTTAGGGCCTTCAATTCAAGCTTTTCGTGGTGAGCAGTATCAAGGCACACAACATCAATTGAAGGCAAAGAGCCCCCATAAAGAGGGAAAAATTGACCTAATGAATAGAAGTTTGAAGAGGGAGAAACAACCGATTTCAAACACTGTTGAGCAGTATCAACACACACACTATCAATTGAATGCACTAAAAACAAAAATAAAAGGGAAAGAGCAAAGATCAGGAATGAGCAGTAGCCAAGAGTACCTTATAATCTAGAGAGCCCTTGTGGAAAATGTTGGCATCAATGACTGCATCAAGGAGATTATTTGCAACGGTGATGCTGTGCATGGTTCCTATCAGACGAAGGCTAAATTCGTAGACCGGTATCACCTCACTGTACCGATCTCCTGCCCCAAAAATCAATTTTAGAAAAATCAATTTGAAGTATGAAACAAAACAGAATCACTTTAACTGGTGAGTCTAATGAAAGATTCCTAACCAAATAGAAAACAACATATTCGCTCGCAGGCTTCTAATTTCTACATTGATCAAAAACAAATCATGAGGTGATGTAAAAAATCAGAAACAAAACCCAAACCAAAGAATAAGAGAAACCAGTCAAATGTTTAAGACCTGTAGCCCGTCTCAGATTCGAGAGAAGAGGTGGGAGCACATAATCTGATCAAGAATAAGATTGCGCGACCTATACATGCTGTCAATTTGAAGCTTGCACGATTCCACAATCAACAATCTTTGGCACTCGTCACATTTCCTGAAACCAAAGCAAAAAACAATATCGCCATCAATATATTTGAAACCCCTAAATATTTTTCCTATGCAGTAAGTCCAATCCAAAATCCCTCTAATTAGAATCCAAAAAGAAAGAGGAAGAGAAGCCTATAAGAAATGGTACTCTTCTAAAAGAGGAGAAACCGATCTATTTATTGAAAACACCGACATTTTCGAGCTGAAATCGGAGTCGGCTAGGAATCGACAGCGAAGATCTGAGGAGGAAGCAAGGGAGCACCTCCTGCTCTTTTGCCTCGGGAGATGTGCAAGGAAAAGAGGAAAAGAGGTAGAGAAAGAGTGACACAGGGATAGAGCTGTGTAAAAGAGAGAGGAAGCTACATAACACAGCTCCGTACGTACCCACATGGCCACATGGGTGATGGCATCGATCCGGAGCTCTCCAGGAGGAGAGAGAGTCAAAGGGGGAGAGCTTATCGAGAGGAACTCTCCAGAAGAACTCATCGGACGGAGGACATACAACTAATCGAATGGCCAGGATGTTACGCGGAGATCAAACGGTCCAGATCCGATTACTGTTCGCCAACAGTGCTTAGCTACAGTGTCGGATCCGGATCTAAATACTCCGGATTAATATATGTTTCGATTTGAACACATCCATCAAATTATGCTCGTTATATTTGTTTTATTTTTGGGTGCGTTTGGATTGTTGGAAGGAAGAAAAAGGAAGAAGAAGAAAAAAAATTATAAACAATCCAAACTCTTCACAAAGTTACACACTTCCCAATACTTCTTCCCACTTTTTCCCTTCTTTCTTTCTTCCCACACCTATCCAAACGCACCTTTTAAGGACCATATATATACCCTTTTTATAAATTAAAAGGTAGACAGAACAAGATTTCACGTACTATTTTCTTGGTAAATATTTCTCTAAATTTATATTTTATTAGTCTGACAATTAACCTAGCTACGTAAAAAACGTTAAACTTTATCAATTTATTGTCGCTGCTGCTACCACCGCCGCCGCCACTTTTCATATTTGCATACCAAATTTCATTAAAGCTGATAAGTACAAGATTGCATTATGGAGAATTTTTTATACATACGTATATATATACACGGATCAAGCGGTGCTTTAGAGTTATTTTTCAAGATCGAAATTTAAATGGCCGATTCAAACCGTATAATATATTGTTCATATTAAAATATCAGCTATTATAACTGCCATCGCTAAATAAACCATCCCTGCCATCGCTGCCGTATGTTACAAATGTTCAGTTTAATAATAAGAAGTGTTTAGTTAAATGCGACAGAATCGAGCTAGAATCCGAGTCGCACGTGGGTCAAGATGTGCGCTAGGAGGCATGGGTAGAATCAGAAAAAAAATTATTTGAATCGGATCGATTCATTTTCACTTCTAATTTCTCATGTGTTTTTTGTCCGGTTCGTGACCCCTTCGCTTGGTTTTTTTTATAACAGTTATATTTCCTGTTACAACTAACTGAATATTTATATTTAAATAACTGAACATTTGTATTTATCAAACTGAACATTCGTACTTACCAAACTAAACATTTATACTTAATAAAATAAACATGTTTGCTCATAACATTTATATTTTCTGTTGCAATTAATTGAACATTTGTACTTAACTAACTGAACTTTTTAGCAAAAAAAATAAAAAATAAAATGAACATAGTGAACATAGCGAACACTTAAAAAAACAGTGAACAATTCTACTACAAAATGAACATTTATAATAACGAAATGAACAAAAAATTCGCGTTGAGTGAGTAGAGGGGATAGAGCGCTGGGTGAGTAGCGATGGCACTAATCAATTACCATAAAATATCCTTAGAAACACATCTTTACTTTTGTTTAAAAAAATTTTTACTATATTTACAAATTAATTTTTCATTAATTCTTTGTATGTTATCGAATTTGCAAACGAAGATCAAACAAAAGGAAGAACTAGGTTTCAAGAATCTCAACATAATTCAATACATTATGGGATCCTTTTGGTAAAGAATTGAAATGGAAAAGTAAAGAAGAAACATAATGTCATTGTCACATGTGCAAAACAGAATTTCAATTGCAATTTGTACTTCTTTCAAATAACTTCTCATTTAATTTACAAAAATATATACAACATTTTTCTCTTTTGAAGTATGCCGATGGTAATCAAAATTGAAATTAACTCCGACTACTCCTAATTGTGCAGCAGGAGAGAATTTTCTCCAAAAAAAATAAATAATGAATAAATAAAAACTACGACTTAGAATGCCGCTTCATTCTGCAGCCTCTTGAATTGCAGCCAACCTAGACGAACTATGCCGGCCTTTCACCGATGGTCTATCCCTATTCCTCAGTTGCTCGGATCTATTATAATCACCAACAATTTTGATTTGGTCTAACTCATCCAATTTATGAATCGGCACGACTTGAATACTGCGCTTGCCCCTGGTTCTGTTGGATCTCTTCGCCAATGCTCCGGCCAAAGCCAAGCTAGCCTTAACAGCAAGAGCCGCCATGTCTTGGCCCGTTAAAGGCAGATCGAGCATGGATCGAGGCAGAATGAAGTATATCTGATCTAATTCGACCCATTGTTGAGACCGCAATGCAGGAATGTCTCTGTCCAAGTATAATTCATCCGAGCTGCAGAGGAAAGAGGCAGTTAGCTTTTCATCTAGAACCTCGGAAACTTTAGTCGGTACCGAGTACTCTCTCAGAGATCCATCTATGGCTATCACTTTGGCAGTACGAAGGACATCTGTCATCTCATGATCAGAGTGTGCTGACAAACAGGAGCCCATTTGCTTAGTTGCTGATCTTTAATTGTTTTGTTTGAGTGTCGCAAGAAAAAGAAGTTTGGTTATGAGAGGTGGAGAGTGGCTATATATATATTTATAGAGAGTGAGATTTGGAGACGATGTTGTTGAAAGGGATGCGAAGACCCAAGGAAACATCAGAGTAAGTGGAATGAAAATGATCGACGAAAGATGACGTAAGAGAAGGCGTCACGAAAGAAACTACTGTGGGCCGGTCCCACAATCATTTAGCGCAGAATTTGCTGTTGATTAATTGGTTTTGGTCACGAGTGACGATAAGTTTCCAGTTATGACCAGGACCATTGACCATTAAAATAAAAAATAACTAAAAAAAGTAACAAAAGGATCTATCAAAAGCTGAAGCCTGAACCAGATACAAGCGTACCGCGAAAATAGCGAATTAGCCTAATTATGACTGAGTTGCGACCACTGCGCCAAAAGTTAATATAATAATAATTACGGTTATTTGGGCTCCAGGTTTTAACTTTCAAGTCGTTGTTTTTTCAATAAAAGAAAAAAAAAGAAAAATCGTTGCTTTTACCCTATGTTACTCAGATACGACATTTTGACAGCGTATCCCGTGTCGGACACGTATCCGCGGATATGTGTCCAGCTGGCGAATATGAATATTTTACTTTATTTGACCACAAGATACGGTCAAAGATGCGCTACGGATACGCGTATCCAGGACGAAATACGCGGGTCCCAGGAATATTTATGGAATGCGTCAGCAGTTCGGCTTCTCAAAGTTTTTTTTACTGTTAACTTATTTTCGTTTTATTATTTTTGTCCTTTTATTTTTCATAGTTTAATAATTGTTAACTTTCTCAACATAAATTAAAATATAAAAATTATTTTTTTAATTACAAAATATATTATTATTATTATTTTATATATACTACCGTATTCTAATTTTTTGAAAAATGATGTATCCCCGCACCCGCATCGTATCCGATACGATACCCGCACCCGCACCCGAGTAACATAGCTTTTACCTTTTAGTCTTTTACTTCTTCATAGAGCGCTTTAATCGGAGGAAATCCTGTATTCCTGTGGGAAAAGCCTATAAAAATATAAAACTGATGTACCATTTGTTTTATTTTAATAATCCCGTAAGAAAAAAGTCCATGTGCTTACTTGTGCGGGAGTCGGGACTAGGGGTGTCAAACGTGGCCAAAAACCACGGAATAGGCCTGTGCTGTTTCTATTTCGTTTGAAAAACGATAAAAACCAGCCATGCCACTTATCCAGGGACGGAGCTACATAGGGGCAAGCCCAGGCACGTGCCTGGGCTTGTTTGCCGAAATTTATGGTGCAGTTAAGACTTTTGCACGTTAAAAAACTGAAAGAACTGAGAGTGCCTGGGCTTGGATTATACATGTGCCTTGGCCTTGGTCTAATTTCTCTACAGTCTGCTCAGGCGCTCTCCTTCCCAAATGAAACGACTAGTTTTCCTTTATTTTTCTTCTGTATTTTATACTATTCTATTGTTGGGGTTTGCTACATTTAATGCATCATTGATTAAAAAGGAAAACGACAAAATCAGGAGAGACCATTGCTCTTGATTATTTTTTTCCTCCCACAGTTTCACTACGTGCATCAACACATGTTGCTACATGAGTTGAAACTTCCAACTTTTGTTCAATTCATGCTCAAACAACATGAAAAAAATAGAATATAAAACAATTTTCTTTAAAAATACATGATACTTTTATTTATGCTAAAAAAATAATATTCTTTAATTATTTTATTTTATTATTTAAAATATTTTTTAATATTTAATTTGTTAATTTGTGATGGTGCCCAGCCTTAAATTTCGGCTAGCTCCGTCCCTGCACTTATCGTTCCGTTTATTAAACGAAATAGATATTTGTTCCATCAACCGTTCCACTTCAGAAATTACACATAAAACGGTTTGAAATGAAGATAAAACAGTCGAAATGGTATATTTAACTGGGCCACGTACCGTTTCGTTTAGAAAACGGTATAATTATCTATGCCACAAATCCTTCCATTTTATCTAAACGAAACGGCATCACGTGGAAACCAACATTGCCTCTTTCATACGCGGCATTCGACATGTTTCCTAGTATTTAATCATGCATTCAAACTTTTGCATCTGAATGATATTTTAATCTGGGAAAAGAAAATTCTACCGTGACCGCATATGTATCGTTTATTTATTTGAGACATGAAAAATATACTTCTATAGTTCTATATATATTCGTGATGCAAATTTTTTTTTTCTGAATTAAAAAAAATGATGGTCCATAACACTGTTTATTCACTATTTCAAAGTTTGAACTCCTCATCCAATCGGATCTTAAAGGTCCATGTAAAAGTATTTGTACCTTGAAGTCCACCTATTGGGTTCAGTTAAATTAGTGCTGCTATATACATTGAACTCGTCATCCAACAGTGCTAAAATATGTGATTCTCACAGATAAATTAAGAAATGAGTCCTTATTAATACCAATTTGACTAATTAATGACTTCCACTCTAATCGGCACGGGTAACCTCAGGCAAACCTTTCCTTTGGACGAGAAACAGAACAAAGGTGTGTAGTACCACTTGTTGAAGTCAAGGAGTTGAGAGGATTCAGGATTGATTTATTATTTTTTTTCTTTTTGGAAATTCAGAAGATTGATGGGTAGGTGATCTGCACTATTAAATTGAGAAAATGGAGGAAGAATGGCTCCGTTTGGATACCGTGTGGGAAGAAGAGAAGAAGCGAAAAAATTTATTATAAACAATCCAAACTCTTCCCAAAGTTACACACTTCCCAATACTTCTTCCCACACCTCATCCAAACGGAGCCAATGAAATCTACTGAGGCAACTAAAATATCATGGTTGTTTGGATCATATGGGAATATGAGGAATTTCCTATTTCTAGGCATAAATTTATTATAAACAATCCAAACTCTTCACAAAATTACACACTTTCCAATACTTTATGCCTAGGAATAGAAAATTTCTCCTATTATTAAGCGATCCAAACAGCCCCATATAGCTCTTGTTCTTGTTCTCAACAACTACCGTACGGAACAGAAATGGCAAGAACATATTTTGAATAAAGGTTAGAAATTGTTTGAATTTAATTTTATATTTTCAGCCATTTCTACTAAAATTTGTTTTGTTGAAATAATTTATAGTAAGATTTATTTAAATTAGGTGCTAGTAGGCCCATTTTAAGGAAAAACTATTATGTCATTGAAGCTATCCGGCTCCAAATTAGAAAGGCCTAAAGCTATCAACAATAACTTTCAGCCCATTGTCTCTTGACAGTTCCTGTCAAGTTTTCCAAAAAAAATATATATATATATATATATATTCAGCCCATTATGACGCACTCGCGTTAGTACGCCTGCAAACAGAAGCCCGTTTAACTGTTTTTTGTTTTGTTTTGTTCAGACGAAACGGTTAACGAAATAATAAAATGATTTTGTTTGGTTGAACGAAACGGTTAACGAAATAATGAAACAATTAATTTGGTTGGACTAAAATTTCGTTAATTTCGATCGTTTCGTCTTGGCGAAAAGGTTAACGAAATTAAAAATCTATTTCGTTAATGAAATGAAGCAGTCAACGAAACACTCTAGTTTCGACACCGTTTGGATCGTTTTGCAGGCCAACGCACTAATTTTGACTCAATGTGGCAACTTTAATTTTCCTTTTGACATCCTGGGAATTCCTGTGTGATTATGGATGAAAAATGTCAAGCCTATTTCACCTACCTTTGAATCAGATATATTGTGAGATTCCTGTACTTACCTTGAATTGGATCAGGTGATTTTTACTAATCAAGAACCCAACTAATTAAGAAAAGTTTTCCAAAAATGCTCACAAAATGATTTAAGATTAATATCAGTGGGCCGGATGTAGATTTAATACGTGCTGGATCATTAGCTCAATTATTCGTGCATTTTGTTCCATTGACCCGTCCGTCTACTCGCCGCATTTTTTTTTTCGGGATTTAGTTTGTGCAATCGTTGCGCTGCGCAATCACGCAATCGCCAATCAATGAATCCATCCCAACCTTTAATCACGTTTTTAATTTGTTATAAGTCCCACTTTTAAATGAGAAAGGTTCCATCCTTTTTTGGCTGCCACAAATGCCACGAAATGTCAATAAATTGATGAAAATTGAGGGATGGGCATGATCAGTTTTAGTTAATTACTATCCTGACATGAACCCATTGATATTGTAAGTTTTGGTACCGTTTGGATGCGTTGAGAAGAAGATAGGAAGAAATAAAAATGGAAGAAATAAGTTATAAACAATCTAAACTCTTCACAAACTTACACACTTCCTAATACTTCTTCACACTTATTCTCTTCTTCCCACACCTATCCAAACGGAGCCTTTAGTAGAATTTAACTTTCCATAAGAGCATTAGATAAAAAAAAAAACTTTGTGTATGAAACTTTTAGTATTTCACTGAAATAACTGAATTACATTCCTCAATGAGATGAAAGAAAAATAATATCAATTGCAATATAGTTATTTCTTTGTTGGATTAATTTTAGTTTTAGTATTTGTTGTTTCCACATAACCAAAGATGTGTTCAGGGTAATAACTAGCCAATGGCAGCTATGTTGATTATTATTTTCTAGGATATGTCCTTTTTCCTGCCCATTAAAATCTAGTTTCAACAACTTTTTCTTAAAGGTGTGCGCTTAGAGGATTTCACAGAAGATTCGTCGAATTGGAATTATGTAGTTGGAAATTACTGGTCTCTACTCTCGCCTCTCATTTTCTCAGATCACCCTGGTGGTGAGGAGCCACAACCGTCGTTCAAGATGCTGAGGAATGTGCTCGACATGAATGCAATGTTTGGTGGGTTTAATGCTGTCTTACTTGATGCAGGTAAATCTGTTTGGGTCATGAATGTGGTTCCCACATCCAGCCCGAACTACTCGTCCCTCCCTCATCTTTGATCGTGGCTTTATTGGTCTTCAGCATGATTGGTATATTTTTTTTCCCACTTCAATCATATTCAAACTAAGAAAATAAGAATAAATAGTTTAATCTGGTTGATTTAGTGCATTAAGAAATGAAGTTTATTGCAATTTTTGTAGGTGTGAAGCATTCCCAACCTATCCAAGAACATATGACATGGTGCATGCTGAGGGTCTGCTCTCCTTTGAGAGGCACAGGAAAGGAAAGTGTTCCCTACTAGACATATTTCTAGAAGTTGATCGCATCTTACGACCTGAGGTACATTAAAGGCTCTGTTTGGATAGGTGTGGAAAGAAGGGAAGAAGTGAAAAGAAGTATTGGGAAGTATGTAACTTTGTGAAGATTTTGGATTGTTCATAATTTTTTTTCTTCCTTCTTTCTTCTTCTTCTTCCTTCTTCCTATATCCAAACGCACCCAAAGAAAAGTTCCATTATACTCTTGAAAAGCCATAGATTATTTACCATTGCAAATGGAAATTATCTCTATTCCTCTAAAACATTTCCTTGAGCCCCACATTATGCTGTTTTACAAATAAGAAATTTAAGCTTGCAAGCTAAGGTTTAAACTTTTATGTTATAATGCAAGGGTGGGTGATAGTTCGGGACACTGCATCTCTTATCAAGTCGGCTCGATTAGTGGCCACAAAATTAAAATGGGATGCGTATTGTAGAGCTTGATACCAGCACTGATGATGAGAAGTTACTAGTCTGTCAAAAACCCTTTTTCAATAAGCAGCAACAGTAGATACGCATGAAGAATATAGTTTGCATATTATATAAAATATTTTTTTTATTATTTTTTAATATTCCGGAAAGGCAAAGGTGTTTGCAAGTTTATGTTGTTGTTCTGGCTGAACCGCAAGGTTTTGCTAGTTCTTGTAATTAAGCAAACGAGCTGTACAGCCAGTTAGTGGGCTTAGAATTTATTTGTTTATTATTGAGGTGAAAGATACAAAATGATGTTGTTTAAAATTTTGCAATATCAGAAGTTGTGAAATAAGCTAACTGATCTCCCGTTGGTTATTTTTCATTTTGATATGTACTAACTTTTTTTCTTTTGTAAATCTTAACGAGGCAGCTCTTTGGACTTGTGGATCTTTATCCCACCGTCTGCACTATCAAAAAAAAAAAAAAAAATAGTTAGTTACTTGTGACAGTGAATATGCTTCTGTGCCTAATAACTAATTGCCTATTTAAAATTATGATACTTGTGTAGTTGTGTATACTTTTCTTAGTTTTTTTTTTCCTTTTTTTTTATTTGGGTCTCACTTGGATTGTGGCGAATCTTCTTTTGTAAATCTTTACATGTAAAGCTTGCAAGTTTGTATCAATTTCATTATTTAAAATTTTTGCTATGATATCTTAAAATACCTATTTGTCATTTGTTAATAGTAATCATTAACTATCTGTTTTAGATCCACATCAGAATTTATATTCATCAACTATATGTTATGTACATATATATATATCCTTTTAGGTTCAGGTTTTGTGTTTAATTCTGACAACCGACCAATAAATCTCTCTGTATCATAGCAGTTGGCATGTTCTAGGATAAGATTTAAATTTATGCAGTTATCACAACTTGGGGTCAGTTTAAAATTCTTTAGGCAAGACTTTGATTATCCACCGTATTGTTTAGTGATGAATGGTTCATAGTCTGAACACAACAAAATTTTGATGTATAAAAGAGATGTCTAAACAACTCAAAATTATTTTCGAAATATACTCTAACAGTACAAGGTATGAGTCAATATAAACTACATTGGTCTACGGAGGTAGATTGAGATGTTTTTCGGGTTTATTTTAAAGTTTCAGGTTTTATAGGTCTCATAGGAGGTTTGCTGTAAACTTCCATTTATATGCAACGCAACGCAACAAAACACAATCTCACTCAAACCCTAATCTCCGAAATCCTCCTAATGGCAGCCATAGCGTTAAGGATTAAACTTAAGAAGGTCAGGCAAGACGACGACGAAACCATCACCGATTACTGTACTAGATTTCTCCAAGCGAAATCTGAGGTGGAGAGATTCGAAGAAATCGGCGCAAAGGAAGCAACCACTACTTTCTTGGCAAATCTTGATTCGAGGTTCGATGTGCAAGTTGAAAAACTTTTAGAGCACACCATTGTTCGATGGCCAACCATATGGGTGGCATGGTTGTAATTTGTTTCAATACTTTTAGAGCACACCAATATTTTCGATGGCCAACAATATTTTGGCCAATCAATTAATTAGTACCGGTTTTTTATAAAAAACCGGTACTAAAATAAAAACATTTTTTTATTTTTAGACGATTTTTAGTACCGTTTTTTTAAAAAAACCGGTACTAAATAATATATCTGACAATTACGAAAATGCCATGATTTATTATTAGTACCGGTTTTCTTAAAAACCGGTACTAATGAGCCGGTACTAATAATCTTTTTTGTTGTAGTGGTTAGTCTATAAAAAGACTAATTTAGGAGAGAGAAACCCTAGCCTCCATCTCTTTCTCTCTTCCTTAAGCTGAAAATTATAGGAGATTTTTCTTTTCTTCTTCTTCCTTCCATGCTCTCATCCATTCCTAAATGGTAGGAGCTCATGTGTTGAGAATTAGTTCTATTAATTAAATAGTTAATTAAGTGGAAGATGAAAGAAATTAGCCTTAATCTGTTGCTTACTAGTATAGACCTTGAGATTTTGGTTAACTCCTTGGTGGACTCGAGGCCAAAACGATGGTGATGCCGGTGAACTTGTCATCAACTCCAAAAGAAAGAATTCGAGCCTTGCGGATACGATTTCGCGAGGGTTAAACCTCCTACTAATCTCCATTAAGTATTAATTACTTGGATGGCTAGATCTATTAGTTTCCTTTCTCTTTTAAGCATTAATTAGTAATAAAATTAAAATTGAGTATCGCATGACTTTCTAACAAATACATCTAACATAATTCTTTGAACAATTTTATTAATATTCATAATATAATTATGTTAAAATAGGAAAAGAAAAACTTTAACGCATATTATGCAATTGTATTAGTTTCCACCAATATTTTATTAGGTAAATTTTTTTGGTAAAATTGTTGTGAACGTATAATTTCCAGAATAATCTTTGACTCAAAAGGAAAGATATGCAAGTCATACGAAAGAGATGATAAATCAATAGCTTTTCCCTTAGAATAAAAGCGTCTTTGCCATTCAAGATGTTAAGATCGATATACTTTTTTACTAAAAAAATATTGTATGGATTCATGGCATCGGCAATTCTTATAAACGAAAAACAGTAAAAATTATTTTGAAATGCCTATAAGAGTCTAAAGCACACAGATATTGATTTACTATATACCAAAATCTGAATATGGAAATGAAAAGTTCGTTCATATAAATCTGGCCTAATCGAAGGTACAGAGTACAGACACAGCAAACTCGCTTCCATTAAACAATAATTACATTTTGTTTGACGCACCAGTCCGCTCGTTTCCATATTGATCGCATGCACTTGTTGGGCCATCGATCATTGGCATTGCAAATGACGCTGATGACTCGATGAGGATATGTTGTTGCAACAAAATGTAGTTAATGTTTCATGTATTCCAACTGTTTTTTTATTAGTAATATACACATTTACTTAAATGCAAGACATTAGTTGATACATTAAATTAATGTTCTTTATTTATAACAGAATTATACGGTTCAAATATGCAAGTTTTTCTTTTACAAGGGTTATATATGTTCTAGACCCTCTTCGAGGAAAGATAAATCTCTACTATATTAAAAGCACAAATGGAAGAATGTAATATCTCAGGATACAATCTTGGTCTGAACAATCTCTACTGATGATCGAAGGTTCTGAACAATCTACACCGTTGAGGATGAAAATTTAAATTGATAAACGGATCAGATGAGGTCTCTGAACGAAGAGTAAATTAACGTTTGATTTTGGAGCACTGCCTTGTGTGTTCCGTTCCTACCCTGGTTCGAATCTCCGCTTTGACATTCCTCTTAGTTTTTACCTCCTGTATTTGTTACAGGAAATTGAATTTTTTTTATTCATTTTAAAATTTCGCTTTTTCTTTCTCCCTCACTCCATTTTCAATCGCTTCTCTTCGCTATACGTCTCTTCAGGACCACACCTCTCGACTCTCTCCTCTCTTCAATTTTCATTTCTCCCTCGTCATCTCCACAATCCCAGAAAACCTAGATGCGATGCCCGTTGAGAATTGCGATGGGATGCAACTTTGCAAACTTCATCTCCGAAAACGAAGAACTCTCTTCCCCCTTGACGACAGCGTATTGAGAAAATAGCGACGATAGCGAATTGCGAAGAAAATGTCTAATTAGAGCCAGAGATTCATATCTCACACCAGAGCCAATCCTTTGGAGGTACTAATTTCTCTCTCTCCCCCTCTACTTGTCGCCTCAATTAAATATCTAAATAAAACATAATTAATTCGTTATTATCATCTCCTCTTTCTTTCCCAACTCGAAAGAATCAGGACTCAGTGCGCGCCTCTTCCATTTATTTAAGGTCAAATCCTCAAATCGATTTTTCTCGAACTGGGGCTTCGATTTCGATTATTTTTCTCCTTGATTTTGTCAAAGTTTCGTGTTCTTCTTCTTCTCTGAGATGAGTTACATGCGGTATTTGAATCTCTTCGGGAGTTGTTTCCTCGGGATAGTAGTTTTAGAAGGGGTTAAAGAGAAATGGTTGAGCAATGAAGACACCGTAGCATATGGTAACTTCGCTGACCTCCTCTATCTACCATTAACCTATAACCAGGTTTGCTTCATGTCAAATCAAAAGGTTTTAACTTTTTTCCCTTCTATTTCTCAAAATTTCTATTGAGTTTGCGTATGATTTCATTGTCTATCAAGAGTTAACCTTTGGTTTCCAATTTGCTATGTGGCAGGTGGCAATGTCTCTTCGGTTGATACAGTACTATTATTTATTTCCTATATTTGCTTTCCCAATTGTGTGAAATTGTTAGCATTGAGAGATTTGTCTGTATATGATATAATTTATTCATATTATAAATTATAATTATGATCATTTATGTTATCAAAGTTACAATTCAGTTGGCTTCAATTATGATCATTTTGCCGCTTGATTATTTTCTAATTTGGAGAATTTCTATTTTGGCATTTCCTTTTTGTTGCATGGAGGAATTCGAAAAGCTTCTTGCACTGGTTTTTAGGTAGCAAATCACTTTTGTTATTTATTTCTTATTTCTTTTTCATTATCTATGGATCTATTGATCTGAATATATTTGCCTTATCTTTTGTTTGGTTTTGTTATTTGAATTCATCACTTAACAGGTTAGGAACGAAATGGATCTTTTATTTTGAATGATTAAGCAAGGTAATTTAATTTTAAATCCCACCTTCTATTTCTCAATAAATGCCAGAATTTTTAAATGTTTGAAGTGACTGATCTTTTGTTAATCTTTTATATACAGGTTGTAAGTGTATGTGGTTTGTTGAAGAAGTTCATGAAAGTTCATCAAGGTATACATGCTTCGTCCTGATAAATATAAAAGAGCCCTTTGTTGCTCTTGATAGTGCATCTGTTTCTTTCTAACAAACTTATAATTTTTTCACACAACTACAGCTTGTAGACTGATCCTTCGATGTGTCTTGTTCATAATCGGTGTATATTTATATTTTCAGGAGCTGGATTTTTAGTTTCACATTACTTAGTTCTAAAATATTATATACTGGTAACTTATAGTATATGTCCCAACTTAAGTCTGCATCATTAAACACACAAAAGTTTAAAGATCCTACTTGATAAACTTAATATCCCATTTGAAAAAGATTTTTCTTAATTGTACCAAATTAATATCTCACTTGTTGCATCCTCATATTCTGTTTAAAATATATAGCCATGCACATAATTGCATGAAAATTGGATGGATCTGTACTCGCAGATAGAATCATAGAATTGCATTAAAATTTAATAGATCTCTACTTCATCTGAAACTTTTTTAACTAAAAAGAATATTTTAGAAGTACCTATTGGTGTCCTATTTAGTTGACATTTTTTTAAGACTTTTAAAGTACTTATTAGTAACCTTTTTAATTTTTCTGATGCGAATTATTGATAGGTGTGGAGAAATGGAAAGAGAAGGGTATGGATTTGGGTCTACTACAGTGCAATGCATCAGATTCAGTCATTGGGGATAAAACAGTAATTTTAACCACACTTAATGCTTCATGGGCTAGACCTGGTTCAGCCATAGACCTCTTCATGGACTGAAGTTTTCATACCAGAGAAGCCACACGCTTTCGTACACCCAAGTTATATGTGCCCAGAACTTCTAGCTGATATTCCATATGGGAGCAAATCTGACATATGTCTCTAGGTTAGTTCCTATTTTCCTTGATGATAAGTTAATTAGTTGATTGATTACTTTGATGTTGCAGTTCTAATGAATTGCAATATTCTATTTGTTTCTTTGTATTTAGGTTGTTGTATATATGAAATTATTGCTCTAAAGCCTACATTCGAAGCTAACCAGTGACCATCACTGTAGTTCTTGTCAAGTTCGTTGTTTTATTGGATTTTACTTGGGAGGTGATCCAGTCAACATTAGAAATGATCCGAAAAAACAATTATATTTTCTTATGACAAAAATGCCCTGATATGAATTAAGAATTTAATTCACGTTATTGCCTTAATTTACTACAATAAATTTCAGTTAATTATTTTTTCCTTAATCATTCTTCTATACATGCCACAGCCATGTTGTCCTTCTCTTGAAGTTCACATTGCTTTTTATACGTGAGATGATAAGCAACAACTTAATCAAACCTTCATGGAAGTGCATATCGGTCTATGTGTACTTCAACAAATCTGATTTGCTGAAGATATTAAATATTATTTGCCCCATTGCAGAGGTGGATTCCAGATCAATAGCAACAAATCTGATTTGGCCTCGAAATTTAGCAATTTGGGAGAAAATAAGAGAGAATCAGAGATCAGATGTAAACAAAAAGTTGAACAAGTGAGAGAGAAGTGTTAACAGAAAGAGGGAACATGTTGGCTAGGAACCCGGGAAGAGGAAAATATTGTTCGGAGATAGAATTGTTTAGCATAAGGGTTAGTATGGCACACACATTCTTTTCTGTCTTTGGTATGCACCAAGGATACAATAATGACAGTTCTGATTTGAGTCATGCATTTTCTTGAGTAATCTCTCCATCCATTGGTTACTACTGCCACAATAATTTATAATTCGGGACCTCAACAAGTACTGATAAATGGTGCATTTTTTTATGTCCAGCTCATAATTCTTTAATATTTTCTTCAGGCAATTTGAAGCTTCTATTACAAAGGTCCCATAAAGAGCCAATCTGTCTTTAATTCTAACCTATTATTTAATAGCTCTGATAGATTTTGTACCTGACATTTCTAATAATTAAGATAATGATGATATAATAATTTTCAATTAAATGTAATCTTGAATCATATGAAAGAGGACATCATAACTCAAAATAATAAGCACATGCATGTCTTGAGAGTTGTACTTATGATATGACATCATATGTAGTTGTAAGATTTTACTACCGACTACCGAGTAGATAATAGCATTCATAAAAATTTGCCCACACACTGCAAGTTTTTTTTTTAAAACTCATTCATCTAAAAAGTATCTCTCGAAAATTTATGATTTTATTTGACGATAAATGTCTTTATTAGATCATGTGTAGCACAATTATTTAAGAACAAAAAAAAATTCATGTAAAACGAAAATATACTAAAAAGTCTTATATATTTTTTAAATATATCATATAAAAATTGTCCGCACATTGAGCAGGAATTGCTGCTAGTTCATTAAATATGCAAGTTTTTATATCTGGGAAGGAAGTCAAAAGCTGTTTAAGTTAACTTACATATCCGTTTTTAAAATTCGAGCGCGCAATCATTGAGTATCATGCTTGACTGGATGGTAAGTTGGTAACACTTTCAAAGTCGTTTATTTTTTTTTAAATTAAATAATTACAAGCGTCTCTTAATTGGATTCGAACTTACGATCACCGATTCACCATTCTAATTTTATTATGTTTTATCATCAAATTAAGAACGTATTCTTACAACACTTTCTTGCTGATTATTTCATCCTTCGATCTAAGTAATAAACCTATGTTTGATTAGTCTATATCCCCTCTGTACCCGGTTTAATTAGATGGCACCAAACAACCTTAGATTTTTTTTTTTTTTTTAATGGAAAGCTAGGTAGAGGCTACCTAGAGACCAAACAATCTTAGGCTTTGTTCGGATACCGTGTGGGAAGAAGGAAAAAAGAGAAAAAAGGAAGAAATTTATTATAAACAATCCAAACTCTTCACAAAGTTACACACTTTCCAATACTTCTTCCCACTTCTTCTTTTATTTTCTTCTTCTCACACCTCATCCAAACGGAGCCTTAGTTTTGTAGTTACAAATTTGTTTAAGAATATATGTGATTCAAAACTTCTGGTCACATTCAATTGCAGAATAACAGACCTAATTAAGAACCATTATTTCCACATTTCTTGTTCTTAAAGCCACAGGGCGTGGTTTTTATATATGCTAAACATCTAATTATGAATGCGAGGTACACTTCTTAAATTAACCTGTACAACACACAATTAAACGTACAAATTAATTTGTTAATAATATATTTGATGTAGCAAGTTTTGCCTACCAAAATTAATTGAAACAGATAAAAAAAGTGAATGAAGGAGAAACTTGTATATTAGCGATTAACGGAACATCGAAGTTCGCGAACCCACAATTAAAGTGGGTGAATAAAAAATTCGTCTAGGTCCCCCCCCCCCTCCCCACCCCATTAATTACGCTATTAGTGAAGAACTCTCCTTGATCCAAATCAACCAGTACGGGCACACAACTTATCAGCTACAGAACCAGCTAATAAATCGCCTATTTAAGTAACGTTCACACAAAGGAAAAATTAGTAATATGTTTAATTCCTTACATATTATTGGATCCAATTTAAATAAAAAATTGAAAGCGAAAAGTAAAGAAAAAAAAAACATCCATTTGCAAATTAACACAGACTTCAATTTAACTTTTAAGATTGCATTTCTTACTTTTTTTCAAATAAATCTTCCTGTACAATCCTATTTACAAAGATACACAAATGTGAAGAGTTTGGATGGTTAGAAATAAATTTATTGGTAAAAAGTGGTTATTTCTTATTCCTTATTCCGGAAAAAAGTCATCCAAACGGAGCCGAATTGCAGCCAATCTAGATGAACTTTGTCGGGCTTTCACCGATGCTCTTCCCCTACTGCTAGGTTTGTGGGATTTTTTAAAATTAGCAACAATTTTGGTTTGGTTTAATTAATTCGTCGAATTCACTGATCGGCATGATTTGAATACCTCGCTTGCCACTGGTTCTGTTGGATCTCTTCTCCAATGCTCCAACCAAAGCCAAGCTAGCCTTAACTGCAAGCGCTGCCATGTCTTTCCCGTCCAACGGCTCACATCAAGCATGGACCGAGGGAGAATGAAATATATCTGATCTAACTCGATCCAGTCGCGAGACCCCAATGCAGATAAAATTTTACATCAAGACACATCACGTCTAAATTGAATAAATTGTTACAATCAAAATTTACGTACATATACAATTGAGCAAATATATTTAAATTGAATATAGTCAGTTCGACACTAATACTTTCTTATTTACCAATTATTGATTCTTGCACTTTTAGCTCTGATGGTTATTTAAGAAGCCCTGTTGGAGTAACTTCGTAGGAACAAGCTACAACTCTAAAGCACTGACTATGATGTAATTGAGAGAGACAGGGTCACAGGTAGGCCTGTCAACGATATACCGTTTCGTCATTTTTCGTTTTGTTCTGTCGAAACGGAACAGCTAACGAAACAGAAATTTATTTCGTTTAAAAAACGGAACGGATTTACTGACACGTTCCAGCGTGTCAGTGTAATACAGTTCAAATTTCGACCTTCCGTTATGTTCCGTCAAAACAGAACGACTAACAAAAATTTCGACATTTACCGTCACAGAAACGGAACGGCAAACGAAACGACCTGTTTCATCTCCGTTTCACACGTTTGATTTGGTCACAGGGGACTATGTTCTGACTATGGCTGTCAACGATATACCGTTTCGCTGTTTTCCGTTCCGTTCCGTTCCAACGGAACGGATAACGGTACGAATTTGCATTTCGTTTCTAGAAACGGAATGGAAAACGGAATAATAAGGCATACCGTTGTTGAAACGGAACGGTAAACGGAACGAATCATTTCGCTTCCGTTTCGACAAATACATCTATTTACAATGTAAATATACGTTGTTTCGTCCCATTCCGTCCAACCGAAACGAATAACGGAATGAAATAGCATACCGTTTACTGAAACGAAACGGAATACTTAATAGAATAGCATACCGTTTACTGAAACGGAACGACAAACGGAATGAGCCATTCCGTTGCCGTTGTAAACGTTAGACACCCCTAGTTCTGACCCTCTGAGTTTTTAAAAAAGCAAACATCGCCTGCATGATTGAATGGTCAAACTAACACTTGAAAGCGAGAACTGCCCCCTCGGGAGGCCATCAAAATAGATAGCATGCTTCCTATTTAAGTTAATCTCTCTCCCTTTTAATTTGAATAGATTTCAATGCTACTATTTTTAGGCTACAACTCACGCAACTTTAATTTTTTTATTAAAATTTCAAAAATTTTAATTTAAACTAAGAAATTTAACATTTTGTTCAATTTCACAAGAGATACATTTTTTTACCACGTTTAGTATCATTATAATACCAGAAATTATATATTATGATTTGCATCTCTTCTAAAAATGAACAATCAGATCAAAGATTTGAATGCGACGTTTGAAATATTTTAAAATATTTATATAAAAAAGTAAAGTTTTGAAATTTTAGCCAATAAAAATTTATGGTATTAGAACCTCTTCCAAAGCACTAGGCTTTTCTTGAAAATTCGAACGTACAACCAGTTGTGTCGAAACTATATGATTAAGGGTGTCAAACGTTTAGAAACGGAACAGAACATATCAGTTTCATTTTCGTTTTGTTTATGGTAACATAATAAAAAAATTATTTTGTTTCCGTTCCGTTTCATTAACTGTTTAGTTTCTTATTTTTCACTGATTTCAGCATATATATTTTCCAAGCTTCTAAAATGCGCCGCATTATCGACGCATTATCGGAAATAGCGGTTTAGAGAGCTCAACCGCACGATAACATTAAACCATTTTTTAAAAAAACGGCCCTTCGCTAAATCGTAATTAACGTCGTTTATTCGTCAAAATAATTCGGTTTTAGCGGAGAAAAAACGTAAAAACACTCCTAATCCCAAGCCCAACCCAAATTTCTCTGGACCCCAAATCCCAAATTTCTCTCCTCTTCCTATCGCCGCTCATTTGCTTCTGCACCACCGCTCTTCTCCTCCACCAACCGCCACTCACCACCATTTGCTCCGTTCTTCTCTCCTTCCCATCGTCGTTTGCTTCTCATCTCTCACTCTTTCTCGTCCATTTGCTCCGCCCTGTGCTGCTCGATCCATGTTCCGGTCGCCCCCCTCTTGTCTCCGTTTTTGAGCCCACGGCCACAAGCTGCTCTCTTGCCACAGGTTCGTCTCTTCTATAGAAATTTGAAGAATTTTTAGTGATCTCATCTGGTTGGTATTGAACTTTTCCATTGTCAGGCACTTGTGTGGTTTAATTTGGGGCCAATTATGGTTTTCCTTTACTTGGTATCACTATTGAACTTTCTTCATCTTCAATGAAATATATTAGTATTAGACTATTAGTGCTCTGCTTTGCGTGACTTTACTAGCACAAAGTAAGCATATAAAAACCAATTCCAAACTTATATGGACGTGCCTTTTGTTTTGATTTATCTCTTTATCGTTAATTGCAAAAGGAACAAAGAGGTTGTTGTATAGTGTATACTGTATACAAACTTTTGTTATTTTTACAGAAATTTGTTTTCATTAATTGATTCAGAAGTTAAAATTTTCATATTTGAAAGAACAAATAGAGGTTCTTACAAATACTTTTTGATAGGGCCGGCCTGATAAAGCTCGGCCCCAAATAGAAAGATATGGAACCCAACCCAAAAGAGGCCTGCAATGGGGGTAAAGAAGCGGGAAAAGTAGAATTAAACAACGCGCCCCAAATGAAGTCGGGAGGACAGGCCATAACAAACTCATACGGAGCAACTCACCGAACATAAGTCGGGAGAATCTAGAGGCATCTAGTGGGCTAACGGCTGTCGGGTGACGTCAGCATTCTGTTATGAGAAATAGGCCTATAAATAGAGGGGGTAGATCATTGTATAGGGGGTTGGCATTTTTGTAGAGAAAAGCGCCGGTATTAGACAGATGGAAAACAGATTGTAATCCTCAAAATAATCAATAAAGTTCATTTTCCACTCATTCTCATCTCAAAACTCTTTCACGTTGTTAATCTCTACCAAAACTGAGCTTATCAACTGGCGCCTACCTGAATTCGACCATTGGCAATTCAAAGTTGCATTTGGTAACCTGAGAAATGGATGAGAATAGGAGTGTGATTCAATCCAGGCGGTTGGATCTGAAGTTTACTACCGATAAACTAAACAAGGAGAAACACCGCGTTCTTCACGAAGCTAGATCTGAATCCCAAACCCAGATCGAGCTCTCCACACCTCAGGCACCAGGCGGTGCAGTTCATCCACCACAACCAGATCTGATGAACGCTGAGCTTCAACACAAGCAAAACGCTGAAACTTCAAGAACACAAACAGTGGTCAGCGATTCAACTATGCGACCAGTCAACCTCGAACAGCCAGACAACGATACACCATTAGATCTGGGATCGACAAGAGCAGTGCCAGTTGTGATACACCCGATCTTGCAAGCTGTACAATCTCGCGAATAATCAGAAAGAACAGCACCAGTTGTAATGCACCCGATCTTGCAAGCTATTCAACAATCTCGCGAAGAGCCAAGATTGGACAGACCCGAAACATCTACAGCAAAACAGAGAAGCACCACCAATTTAGAGAACCAACGCTCTCTCTCTCAAGCAGATCTCACAAACCTTGTAGAGCAAACACTGCAAGCAGCCTTCACATCAGTTACTCCAACTCCAACAGTTCAGTTCAATCCACCAAAACCGGAGATCCAGGATCCGCGACAGATGCCAAACGTAACACAATCTCCTCAAGGTTACGGATATGTTGCTGATCCTCGCCAAAGCGTAGCATGGAGAGCAGGAACACCACAAGTGTACAATGTCGGACAGCCTCCACATATGTTCCAATGGCATCCCACGGGATATGTTCACCACACAATACCACAAGCCCACATGACAGACTGGTATCCTCCCCACCATAATACTTATGGTTTTCCTAGACCTGAGGCTCCATCCACTTATTTTCCATGGGGCCATCCAGCTCAATGGGGCGTACATAATTCGTGGAACACCCCTAATCCTTACTCATGGACACGACCACCTCAACAACCCGAACATCCAAGGCCTCCCGAAAACATCATCCCAACAAACCCAAGTCTATCTCTTGCAGTTCCTGTACCGACATTACCTGCCCCACAAGTGAATCAAGAGCCCTTAGGATCTCGAGTGGAAAGAACAAGGGCACCACAAACGGGTGAAGACAGAGAGGTATTGTCGGGAAGAAATCTGAATAATGAAAGAAGGGAACGCGAAGAAAAAAGATCTCCTAGGGGCCGTGCGAAAACAAGGCAGCGCCGCGAACATAGTTCAGATAGTGCGCGTGAATCAGAAGGATCAGGGTCACCTCCTGTCGGCGCCTTAGCGAGAAGGTTATACCAAGGGGCGCGAATCGACATGAAAAATTACCCCCATCTTGATAGATATCCGGGAGGAGAAGCTAAAGATGCTCAAGCTTTTGTGAATAGCTTTCGAGCAATGATGGCCATCACACATGCATCCGACAGGGTGATGTGTTTAGTTTTTCCGACAAGGCTAACAGAAAGTGCATTGGAATGGTATTCGCGAATACCCCGAGGGTCAATCCATAGTTTTGATGACCTAACTGACAAGTTTTTGGGAAGATTAGGAGATTTAAGAGCACCAACCATCAAGTGCACAAGTCTCATTACCCTAAAGCAAGAATCATATGAATCATCACGAGCATATCTCGCGAGATTCTCGGAAGAGGCATACAAAGTTTCCGATTTTGATGAGAAACTGGTGCTGGCGGCAGTATTACAAGGTATTCGGAGTAAAAATCTGAGATATGAGCTAATAAAAAAAGATTGTGGATCTTTTCGAGAATTCAGGGAGTGTGCACAACAAGTGATACAGGCAGAGGAAGATTCAGAACGAATGGGTTGGCAAGATGTCACGGAGCGACGCATCACAACGCCGACGAGAAGAAGTTGTTCCCCTCTGCCTCAACCTCGCAATGGATCTCCTTCTGGGAGAAGAAGGAATGCAAAGGTGATAAAAGGAGCGACATACAAACTCCACAATTACAGAAAGACGGGAGAGGCATATGCACCTCTATACTCCACCTACCACATATGTACAGAACCCAGGGAGCGATTGTTTAACGTCATCAAAGATAGCAAGTAGTTGCAACAACCTGAACCATTGGTAGAAGCAGAGAAGTTTGACAAATCGGCTTACTGTGAGTACCATCGCAGTTCGGGACATCGCACCCGAGATTGTTTGAAGTTGAAGGACGAAATAGAAAGGTTAATCCGACATACGCACCTGCTGGAGAAATACATTGAGAAAGAAGGAGCCAAGGATAACCGAACTAGAGAATCTTTCAACAACCAATGGCAACGAAAACCATACAATAACCAATGGAAAAGAACCGACAACCGAAACAACCCGAATAATATTTCCATTCAGCGACAAAATGTTCTGAATAAACATAGAGAAGAAAACAAAGGATCTCCGGTAGTGATGTTCATCGCAGGAGGGGACGCCTCTGGCGGCGACAAACCTCATCAACGAGCTTCATATGCAGATCCGAGAAGATTATCTCAACCTTCGCGTTATGAGATATTTCACTTGCATGCAGAGGGATCCCTAACTAACACCCGAATATCCTTCGGCCTGAAGATTGCGTAGGCGTCCGTTACCCACATGATGATGCCATAGTGTTGATGCTGCGAATACATGGCAGACGTGTCAAAAGGATATTAGTGGATACAGAAAGTTCAGCAGATGCGCTATATTTCGACGCGTTAAGGCAACTCAATTTGGCCTCATACCCCCTGACTCCGATGGACACACCATTAGTTGGATTTGCGGGAGACACCGTGATACCACTTGGGACAATTGATCTGGAAGTTGAGTTCGGGGAACCACCCAACAGTGTAATATCAAGAGTAAAGTTCATAGTGGTTAAAGCACCATCTGCATACAATGTGATATTGGGAAGGAAATCTCTGAATTATGTTGGGGCAATCGCTTCGACCAAACACCTCATAATCAAATTCCCCACTAGACTTGGAGTAGGTGTGGTAAAAGGTGACCAACAAAAAGCCAGAGAATTTTATCATGCAGCAGTGATAGATCAAGTAACACAAATAAAGAAGGGAAATGTTGAGAAGAAAGTGCGCGTGCCCAGTTCGGGCGCTCCAGGGGAAGATGTGGAAGAAGTAGAGCTGAGTGAGGGAATAACTACTAAACTGGGGACGGCGCTCGGGGCCAAGGACAGAGAATTAGTGAAGGACTGTCTTAAAAGGAACCAAGAGATTTTTGTCGCTGAAGGAGGGCAGATGCCGGATATTAAGAGGGAGATTGCGGAACACAAAATCAAGTTCTTCCCAAATGCCAGACCAGTGCATCAAAAGAAAAGGAAGTTCAGACCCGAACGTAGAACGATAATTGAGGAGGAGGTGCAAAGGTTGCTCGCAGCTGAGTTTATTCGCGAGGTCAAATGCCCTGCTTGGTTAGCCAATCCAGTGGTGGTTCCGAAACCTAACAACAAGTGGAGAGTATGCATTGATTTCACTGACCTCAACAAAGCCTGTTCGAAAGATCCTTTCCCATTGCCGAACATTGATGCACTAGTGGATTCGACGGCGGATTTTTCTCACTTGAGCATTGTTGATGCCAATGCGGGATATCATCAAATTAAAATGTGTACTGAAGATGAAGAAAAAACCAGTTTCCTTACAGAAAAAGGGATCTATTGTTACAAGGTCATTCCTTTTGGTCTGAAGAATGCAGGAGCAGAATATCAAAGGATGGTGAACAAGTTGTTTCAAGGAGAAATTGGGAAGATTATGGAAGCATATGTCGATGATATGGTGATCAAAAGCTGTTCGGGGGAAGAACATGTGCAACACTTGGAAAGAGTGTTCGCGAAAATGAAAAAAGTCGGAATGCGATTAAACTCAAAGAAGAGTTTTTTCTGTCTCGGGAGTGGAAACTTTTTAGGATTTATCGTGTCCGAAATAGGCATAGAAGTCAATCCGAGCAAGTGTCAGGCGATCGCGAACATGTAACCACCAAAAACAGTCAAAGAGGTGCAAGAATTAACTGGGCGAATTAACTGTGTCAACCTTTTTTCCAAACAATCAGGAAAAACAAGAAGTTCCAATAGACAGTGCAATGTCAAGATGCCTTTGAAAGGATAAAAGAATATTAGTAGACCTGTGAAAGGGGAAACTCTCTATCTTTATGTGGCAACTTCCGAAACGGCTGTGAGTGCAGCTCTCATCAGGATTGAAGAAAACCAACAAAAACCTGTCTATTTCGTGTCTCGCATTCTGCGAGATGCTGAGATAAGATACCCTCCTGTTGAAAAAGTGGCGTTCGCGGTCATGATAGCATCCAGGAAACTCAAACCGTATTTTCAGGCACACCCCATCAAAGTGCTCACCGACATGCCTCTTCGAAAAGCTTTAGGACAGCTTAATGTAGCAGGCCGAATGTTAAAATGGGCAGTAGAGTTGTCCGAATATGATGTGAGTTTCGAACCAAGTACAGCATACAAAGGACAAATTCTTGCCGACTTCATAGTTGAGTGCACAGCTAAACAAATTGAAAATCCCAAAGAAGAAGTGTGGGAAGTATTTGTGGATGGGGCAGCTTCTGAGAAGAGTTCGGGTGTTGGCGTTGAAATAAAAGGACCGAAAGGCGAGAAATTTCATTATGCGATACATTTGACTTTCGAGGTATCCAACAATGTCGCAGAATATGAGGCGTTGCTGGCAGGTATGCGACTTATGGAGGCAATCGGAGCAAGAAGTGTGCGTTTTTACATGGATTCGCAACTGGTGGTAAACCAGATCAAAGGAGAATATGCAGCAATAAATGAAAGGCTAGCCCTATACTTGGAGAAGGTGAAAACAGTGTTAGCTGCCTTTGAAAGTGCTTCTGTAGAATACGTGCTACGGACTCAAAATGAAACAGCAGGTGCTCTGTCTAAAATTGCTAAAGAAAGCGATCTAGATAGAGAAAAGCCCATTATTATGTTGGAAGTGCCACATCCCAGCATAGATGTTCTCGCATTCGAAGTGTATATCGTGGAGGCAGGAAAGGAATGGTATGCTTTGTTATGGAATTTTCTCAAAGAAGGAAAACTCCCAGAAGATGACAAGGTTGCCCGAAAAGTCAAGCGGTGGGCTCTCGAATTCACTATCCGAGATGGTCTATTATTGAAAAAAGGATACGGAATACCCTGGCTCACATGTGTTGGGAGAGCAAAAGCGGACGAAATTATTACCGAAGTGCACGAAGGGATATGCGGTAGCCATCAAGGAATAACTTCGCTAGGAAGGAGGATCGTTAGAGCAGGGTTTTACAGGCCTTCCTTGAAGAAAGATGTAGAGACATATGTTCGCAGATGCGAAAAATGCCAATTCCACGCCCGTATACCGAGACAACCACCTCATCCGATGCAATCCATCTCCAGTTCATGGTCGTTCGATGTGTGGGGGCTAGATTTGTTGGGGCCTTTCCCTCAAGGACAAGGAAATGTTAAATTCCTAGTGGTGGCCGTGGAATATTTCACCAAATGGATCGAAGCCAAACCCCTGGCAATACCGTAGCCGGTCTCTTCGACCAATACCGTAGCCGGTCTCTTCGACCAATACCGTAGCCGGTCTCTTCGTGTCCGAGTTGTTTTATGTTTTCATTTTTGCTGTTTTAGATAAGAACAAGAACCAGACCAATACCGTAGCCGGTCTCTTCGCGTCCGAGTTGTTTTTAGTTTTTCGTTTTTTGTGGTAATGAATAAAACAAGAACCAGACCAGTATCGTAATTGAGTCTTCTTTGTTCTTAGTTGGGGTATTAAGGCCCTTGTATCTCAATATAATTTTCATTTATAAATGGAGAGTTTGCTTTTTATCTGATCCTCGCATTCTTAAAAAAAAAATAATAAAAAAATAATAAAGTCGTGACCCTTCTCGAGAGAACTCTCGGAGTAAGCGCATAAAAAAAATAGAAGTCGTGATCCTCCTTTAGAGAATTCTCGGAGTAAGCGCATGAAAAAATAAAAGACGTAACCCTCCTCGAGAGATTTCTCGGAGTAAGCGCATGAAAAAATAAAAGTCGTGACCCTCCTCGAGAGATTTCTCGGAGTAAGCGCATGAAAAAAATAAAGTCGTAACCCTCCTCGAGAGAATTCTCGGAGTAAGCGCATGGAAAAAAAAAAAGTCGTGACCCTTCTCGAGAAATTTCTCGGAGTAAGCGAATGAAAAAATAGAAGTCGTGACCCTCCTTGAGAGAATTCTCGGAGTAAGCGCGTGAAAAGTAAAGTCGGGAAAAGCTGACAAATAACTGTACTTTGTTTGTACTTGGAAATAAAGACAAAAACTGGGCAAATCTGACAATAAATGCTGACAATTAATACAGTTAGTTGGCGGTTAGCTGATAAAAAGCTATAAATAGAACCCATCGTCTTCCCCAAAGGAGATGCACCAGAACACGTTCACCAAGCTTGAAATCAACAATGGCAAAAAGAAAAAAAAAGAAAAATAAAATATATTCCCCCAAGATAAAAGGAAATTTAGAAGGATAGCTGAGAAGGAATCGGAGATTTAGGTGGATAGCTGATGTAAATCAAAATACTCGCATCAGATATTCACCAATCTTCGGTTCCGAACATCCCCAAAACACCTGTATCCAGTGAATTTAGGAGCGGCTTTGTTATCTCAGTCGTTCCGAATCCAATGGATCGAATTTGTTTCGGGTGATGGAGGTCTCCCCAGACTTAGGAGATTGTTTTCTAAGGCTGGGAAGATTTATTAACTAGCCCGGGGTTGTTAGTGTTAGATGACCCAAATCACTTCTTTCTGAGGATTGTCCGCGAATATATACAGAAAAAAAGTCAAGAAGAATTATCCTCGGTGCAGTCAGCAATAGTTAGAAAATATATTTTCTTGAGAATGTATCTCGGAATTAATGTATCTTTTATTTCCTTGAGAATGTATCTCGGAATTAATGTATCTTTTGTTTCCTTAAGAATGTATTTCGGAATTAATGTATCTTTTATTTCCTTGAGAATGTATCTCGGAATTAATGTATCTTTTATTTCCTTGAGAATGTATCTCGGAATTAATGTATCTTTTGTTTCCTTAAGAATGTATTTCGGAATTAATGTATCTTTTGTGCCCGATAACACATTTCCATCTGGGCCTAAAAGTCGATCATCAGAACGGCGCCAGCTGCACTCGGCAACGGAAGGAAGATGTGGAATTTCACTAGCTGCAAGAAGTCCAAACTCTTCATCTGTAATCGGGTAGGACCATTGAAGCCCGCGACATACTCGAAGTAAAACATTTCTGAGAACTGACGCCGACTGCATTCCAGCAGCCCTTTTGAAAGCACGAGAACGAAAGAAAGAAGGAAGAAGTTCTTCAAAGACCTTATACTTGTCATCTTGGGACAACTCGGCAGCCCCGGCAAGAAGGGAATTCTCCACTGATAACTTTGTCACTTCTTCCTTGAGTATTTCCGAGACGTACTCGGACTTCTGCCTCCTACTAGTTTCCTCTGCCAAATCTTTTCGAGTAGAGGTCAGAAGACCCACAACTTGGTCTTTTTGTCTCAAAGATGAATCCAATTTCAAAAGTAGTAAATGCCTCAGCTGCTCGAAATCTTCCAATTTCTTGGCCTGCTCGGTATTTTCCTTCAGAAGATTCTGAGCGAACAGTACAATGAATTTGTTAGAGTCAACATAGTTGTGAGTCATAGAATGCCAGTCCTTATAATGCTGGTCGTGTTCAACATGTAAATTTTGTACCTTTGACTTCTCCTTCGCCAACTCTACTTCTAAAGAAGCAATGCGAGCTTCTTGAGCAGAAAATATCGCTCGAAGCTCTGCCAGGCAATGAGTTAAATGAGAAGATGAAGGAGATACGGGGTTCAGAGTGACGACAGCTGCGTCCATGTGAGACCTCAAAGAACTCGCAGGCATCTGAAGAGGGGTAGAAGCAGAATGCATCAGGTCCTCATCCTCGAAAGGAAGAGATCGGGCAGGAGTTGGAGGACAAGAACGAACTGAACCCTCCGAAATCTGATGAGAGGGAACAGGTTCTGGGATGACCTCGGGAACAAATTCCAGAATAGGCTCCGGAGCAGGGGGAATCGCGACTTTGGACGAACAAGGTTTCGGCAAACGAGGGGGGACCACGAACAACTCATCGTCGGACACATCAGCAGTTGCCCTTTCTAGAGGATGAGAAGATGTCTCCAGGGAAGGTTGGGTGTGGGAAGGACCCTTTCCACTAGTTGTACTTCCGATTCCTTTCAATGAGATACCTCCTTCTGACCCTGCAGGATGTGACACCTTAGCAGGTCCAGCATCTCGTCGCGCTTTCTTCTGGCGACGCTCAGAAGCAGTGGTAGAACCAACCCCCCTTTTTAAGACCTTCGGGGGGGCCACTGGAGGAATAACAGTTTCGACCCCGAGATGGATCAGAGATTCTTCCTCTAAGGAAGTCCCATTGAACACCAAGCGAATTGGACCTTCGGTTCTGATGACTGAGTCCAATTTGAGAAGAAAAGCATACTCTTCTATAGTGGGAGGATCGATGGAGACACCATTGAAACTGTCAGTGTCTTTGTTCCACTTCTTAGTAATCCCGAACACATCCAGATAAGGCTGACGAAGATAACAGAAATGAGTTTCCCAATTGTCGAGTTTCTTGACCTTCCCGAACAAAACCATATTCACCTTGTTCCGAACAGTACAAAGATCCCCAGCTTTAGAAAACCCAAAGTAATGCCCGAACATCCGCAAGGAAGCTGTCATTCCTTCAAAGCCCATAGCCAAAGAAAATAAAGTCACCACGGTCTCGAAGGATCTAATGATGCACCAAGCGTTGGGGTGAAATTGTCCAGGAGCAATCTCGAGAAGTGAGAGAATGTCGATCACGAACTGTGTAAGAGGAACCTTGAAACCACACCTCGATAAAGGTTTGAAAAGAACTGTCCCTTTTTCTTCATCTTAAGGTCGATCGTCTGGGGCTGCAGCTTCTAAAGCATCCTTCTCAGTGAGACTAATCTGGCAAGAAAAGGCATACAAAGACTTCTCACTCCAGGGTTGAGATTGAAAGGTAGGCGTCTTCTTGAATACTTCATCAAGAGGACGAGAGGTGCGACGAAAAACCTCCTTTCTGGGAGCCACTCGACCTTTCCCCTTTTCGGGATCCCGAACAGGTGAAGAAGTGTCGACTTCCAGGTTTCTCTCAGTTGAGGAATGAACAACCATCTGTCGTTCCGAATGGGCAGATTTCTCTGGGGCATCCGAAGATGGAATTTGTGGCTTAGAACTGCTAGAAGCCATAGAAACTGGAAAACAAAGCACATAAGCATAATACCTAAGGATAAATTGCGACATCAACGAAAGGAGTTCGGATGCAAGTAGAACAGGGACTGGTAATAATAAACAAGATCACCACAGAACAGATACCAACAGTATAGTGGGAATAACCAGTACCTCTTATACTTTTTGTTCCTCTTATACCAATCGGTACAAAGATAAGGTATATACCATACCTAAAAAGATGAAACAAGAAACAGTACAGAACTGTTTGTTAACTATAAGAAGGGTATAAGCAAGAACATGGAGAATAAATAATCTTTATACCAAGATCACAGTAGGTATCAACCATACCAGTTCTAAATATACTCACATTCATACCAAACAGATAGAAAGAGGCGATTCCATGGTATTTCTAAGGAAAACTTAGAACAAAAGGAGGATAAAGGAGAGAGGATACCTGAAAAGAAGGGAGTTAGCCGGAGAAAACTTGACGGAGAGGGAGAGGAAGGCTCGTCGGAGGACGAGAAGAGAGACTCACCGGAGAGAGAATGATGAACGATCGTTTGGGAGAGTAGCAAGGAGAGAGCTCGACAGAGAAGAAAGGGGAGAAGAGAAGGCTGAAGTGATAAATGACAGAGGAAGAGAGAGAAATGGGAGTATAAAAGGCAAGAAGTTGAAAGGACAGCAGTAAAGGCGGTATTAACTTTCACAGATCACGAGGCGAAGATGAAAGGGTTGGCGTGGGGATCAAGGCGCATACCAAGCGACAGCCAAGTAACTTGACCGCCTGACCGTTTCATGTGTTCGGGACTCAAGGGCTTCACCACTTCGGGTTTCACCCAAGAGTTAGGTGTTCGGGACTCAAGGGCTTCACCATTTCGTGCTTCACCCAAGAGTCATGTGTTCGGGACTCAAGGGCTTCACCATTTCGTGCTTCACCCGAGAGTCATGTATTCGGGACTCAAGGGCTTCACCATTTCGTGCTTCACCCGAGAGTCATGTATTCGGGACTCAAGGGCTTCACCACTTCGTGCTTCACCCAAGAGTTAGGTGTTCGGGACTCAAGGGCTTCACCATTTCGTGCTTCACCCGAGAGTCATGTATTCGGGACTCAAGGGCTTCACCATTTCGTGCTTCACCCGAGAGTCATGTATTCGGGACTCAAGGGCTTCACCACTTCGGGTTTCACCCAAGAGTTAGGTGTTCGGGACTCAAGGGCTTCACCATTTCGTGCTTCACCCAAAAGTCATGTGTTCAGGACTCAAGGGCTCCACCACTTCGGGCCTCACTCAAGAGTCATGTGTTCAGGACTCGAGGGCTTCACCACTTCGTGCCTCACCTAAGAGTCCTGAATTTTGCGACTTGATTTTCAACTTACGATGAATACTCATCCCAAGTTCAAGGGCTTATGATAGGGCCGGCCTGATAAAGCTCGGCCCCAAATAGAAGGATATGGAACCCAACCCAAAAGAAGCCTGCAATGGGGGTAAAGAAGCGGGAAAAGTAGAATTAAACAGCGCGCCCCAAATGAAGTCGGGAGGACAGGCCATAACAAACTCATACGGAGCAACTCACCGAACATAAGTCGGGAGAATCTAGAGGCATCTAGTGGGCTAACGGCTGTCGGGTGACGTCAGCATTCTGTTATGAGAAATAGGCCTATAAATAGAGGGGGTAGATCATTGTATAGGGGGTTGGCATTTTTGTAGAGAAAAGCGCCGGTATTAGACAGATGGAAAACAGATTGTAATCCTCAAAATAATCAATAAAGTTCATTTTCCACTCATTCTCATCTCAAAACTCTTTCACGTTGTTAATCTCTACCAAAACTGAGCTTATCACTTTTCAATTTCACTATTTTCTGTTTACAATTTTTCATTTTGTGAAGCAAAATAGAGGAGAAATAACAAAACTAGTGATATGAACTACTTAATCACTGTGTCTCGATGTTCTTTTCACTGATTCTGTTATTTATGCAACAATCTCTTTGTTCCCTAATTGGTGGTAATTAAAAATTGTAATTTTCTTGTTTCTTTTTAAATTCAGGAATGGAATTTCAGTATTCAATTATAGTAAAACGCAATGCTTGTTCTGCGTATTGTTGGATTTATCAATTTAAACATTCATTCTTGTTAGTTTTATTTCACCTTTTGATTTTATATTTCACAATGTTGATGATGAGGGAATTAGTTTCCAGTATTAAACTAAATTGCAATTTGCAAATGAATTTCAATTTCTTTAGTACTCAAATCGTGTGGCATTTAGAGAGAGAATTATGGAAACATATAGTTATAGCAGTAGCTGTTATTTTTGCAATTTTTTTTTCACTGTGATATAATGATATTTGAAGTTAAAGTAGCTAATCATGTTCTAATTATTTCATTGTAGTTAAGAATAATGACGAGCTCTTCAACAAATAAACCAAAGTCCAAATATCCAGAATGGGACCACTGTTTCATTGGTAGGCTTCGCAATGGCACACTATGATACTAGTGAAGTGCTTCTTAGTTGGTACCATTAGTAGAAGAATTGAAAAAAATGAAGATGTATTTGTGGTACCATTGTAGTACGTAAATGTCATATTTAATTGTTGTATTTATACGATATTTCCTTTAAATGGGGTTATTTGTATATATGGTTCATTGGTTAGTCACTATTTCATGAACGCTAAGTATTATATTTTTTATAATATTTGGGCACACATGTAGTCATATGCAGGTCAACTTACTTCTGAGCTCTTATAATAGATATATAAAGTGATAATTTTATCAACCGCGTACACATCGCATTATCGCCGTTTTATCATCGATAAAACTCCGCATCGATAATTCAATACTTGACCGCTGAACCGCATAAATCGCATTTTAAAACCTTGATATTTTCCATTGATTTCAATCATTTTTTGATAAAACGGAACACTAACTTGCATTTTGTTTCTGTTTCGTTTCGAACGAAACAGAACGGAAACAGTCGAAACGAGATCCGTTTGACAGCCATATATATGATGTGCTGATACGGCACATCATGCCAACATATCATGCTTGACTCGACTAGTAGCACACTAGCACTTACAAATTTATTATTTTATTATTGTATCCTACTTTATTACCTACCAAGTTTGATCATTTGATCTCAAGTTCTCAACCCTGTTCAAAGTTCAAACAACCTTCAAGGTGAAGTTTGAAAATTTGCTTCAGCATCAGTGGTTCAAAACTTTTGAAAGGTCACAATTAAGACGCGCCTAAACTGAGCTAACATATATTATTTCCAAATGTTTTTGTTCTTCAGGCCACAGGGATGGGGGAGGTAGCTAGGTTACATAATAATTTGAACACATCCATCAAATTATGCTCGTTATATTTGTTTTGTTTTTTAAGACCATTTACCCTTTTTATAATTTAAAAGGTGCTCAGAACAAGATTTCACGTACAATTTTCTTGGTAAATATTTCTCTAAATTTATATTTTATTAGTCTGACAATCACCAATTAACCTAGCTACGTAAAAAACGTTAAACTTTATCAATTTATTTTCCTTCTGCTACCGCCGCCGCCGCCACTTTTCATATTTGCATACCAAATTTCATTAAAGCTAATAAGTACAAAATTGCATTATGGAGAATTTTTTTTATACATATATATATATACACGGATCAAGCGGTGCTTTAGAGTTATTTTTCAAAATCGAAATTTAAATGGCCGATTCAAACTGTACAATATGTTCTCCATATTAAAATAGAGCAAGATTCCGGTGCCACACTTTTTTGGTGCCACAAATGCCACACTTTACTTTTTTTTATTTTAAATTTCAAAATTTAAAATATAATCATCCGATCCAAACCGTTGATCTTGTTCATTTTAACAACGGATGCATTGTCATAAAATTTTATAATTTTTGAAGTTTATTTGATGCTTGATCAAAAGGTCAAAAATGAACGGATTAAAATAACTAAAAATAGATTAATTCCAATATGTCCATTTTTCAACTTCTTGATCAAGTATCAAATAAACTTAAAAATTATGAAATTTTAGGATAACACATCCGTCAATAAAATGAACAAGATCAACGGTTTGGATCGGACGATTATATTTTAAATTTTTGAAATTTAAAATAAAAAGGTAAAGTGTGGTATTTGTTGCTCCAAAAAAGTGTGGCACCGAAACTTGCTCATTAAAATATCCTTAGAAGCACATCTTTACTATTTTTGTTAAAAAAATTTTCTATATTTTTCAGACTTTACAAATTTATTTTACTATATTTACAAATTAATTTTTTCATTAATTCTTTGTATGTTATCGAATTTGCAAACGAAGATCAAACAAAAGAAAGAACTAGGTTTCAAGAATCTCAACATAATTCAATACATAACTAGTGGGTATTCGCGCGTTGCGCGATCTATTCTTGCCAGTGAGTTATTAGAATATAATTGGATATAAATTTTTTTTGGCACAACACACAGATCTAAGAAGGTGCGTAATATTTAAGGTGAATATTAGTTGATGTGCGTAATTTGAAGATTGGAGCTGTATATATAACTTGAAAACTCGGTATAACAAAACATGGCTTAGTGATGTCTGCATTCACACAAAGAATGTACAATAATATTAATGTAGGAGCATTGAATTAAATTCTATAGGCTGAAAAAAAATAGACAATAAAGCAAAATTAAAATTAAAATAACCAACTAACGTCACCTGAAAATAAGAATCTCAGCAGCCTCAAAATAAGAATCCCATGTTCCGGTACAATAATTTTAGACTCCATGTCTTGGCTGTCTCAAAATAAGATTCTTATTTTGGTCGTTTACTGGAGTACTCTTATGTCATCTTACATACAAAAATAAAAGTTAAAATCTTACACCTAACAGATGTCAAAATTTAAAAAATCAACAATGTATGGTGGTGAATATACCTTTCCAAATACATCCTAGGAGGGATCTAAAATTATCTCCTCTTTGAAATTAGAGGTGAGTTGTTTGTCCTATTACAATATGCACCAGTAGCGGATCTAGAAAAAATATCTAGGTGGGTCTGACAACCTCTGTTTAAGTCTTCAGCTCCACTTTTGAGTGCTCCAATGGCAGAAAAAATTAGCTGGGGCTAAAGGGGGGCTCCAACGGCTCGACGGCGTGAGGTGGGGCTCTAGCCCCACCCGCCCCGGTGGTAGATCCGCCCCTGATATGCACTCATCTACATGAAATAAAAATAAACAAAGAAAATATGGTTAACCAAAGTTGTTTTCATAAGTTATTTTCCAAAGTAAAATAGTAAAAAAATACGATACCATATTAAGCAGGTCCGATACGAAGACACTTTAGAAGATAAACAAACTCATGTTTTACCTAAAATTGAACATAATAAGTGCATCTAACTATGATTTTGAGGCATATGCTTATACACCTGTATGTTCAAGGAATAGCCAACAACAGATATCAATACTGCACTCCCCAAGATGCACTTCATCATGTTTTGGTCGCATGCATTAAATGCAATGTGACACTGCACCAGTGTACTCTAGTTCTATAAAAGGGCTAAAATAAAGCATCAATGTTTTACTCAAACTAAAACAATTTTTGATACATCATTTCTCATTGCATTACATTTATAATAAGAAATGCATTTACATCATTCCTGTCATAAATGTAAATTGATCAGTGAATCATATAAGACAACTGAAATTCACCATACCTGATATAAGAACCCACTGTTATGGGACCACAGATGAACTATTGTGCCACATATCCAAGCTTATAAAAGCTTCTGTTAGTCGTTTATGAGTATTGAATACCTAAAAGATAGATCAAATAAAGAAAGCAAGTGTGAGCTATGAAAGAAGATATATGGTGCACAATTTTACGCAAAAGTCCTTGAGATAATTATACCACATTAACTCAGATTTATGGTCAAATAAGATAGCAAACTTGACATAGTATGAACACATGAATCAGACAAACCAAATTGAAGCTTTTGAAAAAAAAAATCTTTCTTCTAATGCCTTATTCAGAACACGCATGCAGAAGAGGCATCATCCACTACCTGATATATTGCGAACTTAATTTTTCTTCAACAACGAAACAATAAAAATATCTTATCCCAATTTCTTGTTCTGGAAAGGGATCCTCCGTTGTCCATCGTCCATTGTTCCGGTAAGAGATCTTTCATTATTGAATACATATTTTATTCGACTTAATTATGTTTACTGCATAGCTATATAAGCAAGAGTCAACGATAATAACACATATAATGAACAATAGGTAATAAATTACCTCAGGAAGTAAGCAATGGCCTATTAGATTGTATCTGGAAAAAAAATAGCAGGAAAGAGAAATTGCATATGAAATTTGAGTAATAATAGTACAAAAACATGTTTGCACTTTGGATGATAAAAAGTTGCATTTACAAAGGTCTATCTCAATAGCCAACCTTCTGTATAATTATACTAAATATAGAGAGGGAAACATAGAAGTGAAAGAATTTTCCAAGAAAATCTTTGGCATGAAAATAATGGATGTTATTTACTTGGAACTTCCATTCCTCATAGTGCTATTTCTGATAGAAAATGGAGACAATTCTTCTCTAATGACACAATTACTCTCTAATATTAACAAAGAAGAATAAAATGGTAAAAGTACCTATTTGTTGGCTCAGTATATTTGCCTGTGCATTATCATAGTTGAAATGATCTATATATCCTGCATTTAAATTAGATACAACTCAACAATTATTTTGTTATATTGGAAAATATGCATACTGAAGAAGACTGCAATTTGAATAACATCTGCAATGGAAATGTTCCAGCATCTTCGTGTTCGTAATCTAGCTATATATCCTGGTATTTTTTTCTATTTGGATTTTTCCCTTGACAATAACAGGCCCAATGTATAGAGTACACCTTACGATACTATCTTGGCCAAATCAGATTTTAAGATAGATCACATCCCTATTATTCTATTCTGAAATTGACAACACAATATGACAAATAATTTCATACCTAAAATAATAACAATGATGTTGTTACTGTAAGGGTGATATGTTGACTTATTTTTCTTCTTTTGTTGCCAATCTCAGCGAATGCAATCCCATATAATAACATAAACATGTAATCTGCAAGGAAATATAGAAATCATAAGTTGAAAGTATAGCAGGTGTTAAAAAAATATAGAACAATGCACAAATTAGAAAATATACAAAAATTATAAAATTAAAACCTTGTTAAAAATAAAATGAGAGGCAAACCTGACTTGGCCAACATCAGCCTCTTTTTTTTTCTAATTCGAAATACTTTTTCGTAATCGCCTCATGAAAAGCTTCAACAACACGGTCATCCTGACGTGACATGACCATGTCTTTGTCCTATTGCCAACATGGCAAGGTCTACTTGTCTGTAAAAACCCTTCCTTCGCATTGGCATTTGTCACAAAGTAGCTGATAAAGACCAAAAGAAGAAATAAGGGCTTAAACGTCACACGGATCTTAGATCGAGCATTTAATCTAGCACATGGACAGTTAAAAAATACATTTAAGAAAGGAACATTTAACCAAACACAAAGAAAACATTAAAATACTCATTAAGAAAAGGTAAATATGGCTTACTTTGGCTTTGCATCCTGCACCATCTTCATGGCAACGTTCTTCTGTTGAGCATCCATATATGCCACAATTTGAATTAATCCCTTCTGTAGTTCTCCAAAACCAATAAAAATCATCAATTTGAAAATTTAAAAGATTGAAAAATACAAAAGCACGTACATAGCCACTGATCATGAAACTGTGTCACAAATTTACAAAATAATTGAACCTCTTACGTGCAGATCAGTAGTTTTGAACAAAAGTTCTTTCTAGTTCTCTCTTGTAATTATTTTGTCCCTTCCAAAAAATTATAAAGCCAATCTTATTTTCCTAGGTATACTTTATTAGAAAGAAATAGAAAAAAAAATAAGTAAAATGGAAGCTTAAGAAACAACGGTGCATGTTGATCTCTGAAAATCACCGGAGAACCAAGAACAAAGTACTCAAGAGTACCATCAGTGCTGTCAAGTTCTGAAAACAAAACAATAGCAACTCATGATTAGCAGCCTCTTGAGTATAAACTCCACACATTGAATTCTAAAACAGATAAACCTAAGAACCCCCGATCAAAGACACTAATCAGCGCAAACGTTAAGAGAGGAATCAATGATAGCAATCGGCGAGACAAACCCTAGAATCCTGCAATAGAGAGAGAAAAACCACCAGTAAAGACGAAAGAGCAAAAAAATTGTGAATCGCTTCTCTAAAAATTGTGAATTGCTGGGTTGAGTAAAATGGAGAGAGAATTGACTGCAAAGAAGAAAGAGGAGAGATAGAGATGTACCGAGAACTCTCTAGAAAAAGGATCTGGGAAAGAGTAGCTATTGCAACGCCGTACAGGAACCACATGCGGTATCCCATCTACCCGGTCCGTCGTAGGGATCTGAGAGAGAGCGAGCAAAGAGAGAGAGGCTATCGAGGTGAGAGAAACCCATCGAACGGAGAAGGAGACGCGAATCGAATGGCTAAGATCGATAGAAAGAACTGAACGGTCTAGATTGAATTACTGTTCTTAAATATATTTAAAACCGAGTCTGTCAAACGGGGTCCACTTGTCAGCCACACTGTTCTTGAATAGTGCTAACTACAGTGAAACAACTGTAATGAGTGGAACGGCTATTGATATATGTTTTGATGTCATTGTCACATGTGCAAAACAGAATTTCAATTGCAATTTGTACTTCTTTCAAATAACTTCTCATTTAATTTACAAAAATATATACAACATTTTTCTCTTTTGAAGTATGCCAATGGTAATCAAAATTGAAATTAACTCCGACTACTTCTTCTAATTGTGCAGCAGGAGAAAATTTTCTCCAAAAAAAATAATGAATTAAAAACTACAACTTAGAATGCCGCTTCATTCTGCAGCTTCTTGAATTGCAGCCAACCTAGACGAACTATGCCGGCCTTTCAACGATGCTCTATCCCTACTCCTCAGTTGCTCGGATTTATTATAATCACCAACAATTTTGATTTGGTCTAACTCATCCAATTTATGAATCGGCACAACTTGAATACTGCGCTTGCCCTTGGTTATGTTCACTACATCAAAAAAGATTATTAGTACCGGACCATTAGTACCTGTTTTTAAGAAAACCGGTATTAATAATAAATCATGGCAATTCTGTAATTGTCAGACTTATTATTTAGTACCGGTTTTTTTAAAAAACCGGTACTAAAAATCGGTGAAAAATATAAAAAAAAAACGGTTTTCATTTAGTACCGGTTTTTTATAAAAAACCGGTACTAAATAATTGATTTTTAGTACCGGTTTTTTATAAAAAAACCGGTACTAACGTGCCAACAAAAATAAAAAATAACCATTTTACAATTAGTACCGGTTTTTATAAAAAACCGGTACTAAAAATCAATTATTTAGTACCGGTTTTTTATAAAAAACCGATACTAAAGTGCTGAGAAATATGAAAAAACTGTTTTTATTTTAGTACCGGTTTTTTATAAAAAACCGGTACTAAAATCAATTATTTAGTACCGGTATTAATTGAAAAACGATTTTTTTTTTCAGATGATTATTAGTACCGGTTTTTTATAAAAAACCGGTACTAATATATTGAGTGTTGATTAATTTTTATAAATATCAATCTCTTTTCTCCATGTCTCTCTACTGCCTTTCCTCTCTTTTATATCTATCCATCACACCTAGAAGCTCATGGGCGCGAAGAGAGAAGTAACACAAATCTAGGGTTAGGGTTAGTGCTTTTCTGCTCCTCCAGTCTCGCGGATGCGTAAGAGAGGAAGGCTTGATCGATCTCCTCCTTTCAGATATGTCGATAGTGCCGGCGACCTCGGTCGGGAAGGACAAGCTCAGCTCCGTCTCGGCCATGGTGGGGATAGACGCGGCAGGGAAGTATGTCAGGTATACGCCTGAGCGAGTTGAGGTGCTCGAGCGAGTGTACAACGAGTGTCCTAAGCCTAGCTCGTTGAGGCAGTCAGTGCCCCATTTTGTCTAACATTGAGCCTAGCAGATTAAAGTCTAGTTTCAGGATCGGAGGTTTGTGTTTTTGTTTAGACTTTATATGGAAGCTGAGAGTTGTTTTAGTGACTGGGATTCTAGAAATTTTTTTTTTTTTTGGGTTTTGCTTCTCTTTTTTCATGTACAAGCAATTTGTTTTGAGCGATTCTGAATTGATTTTTGGTTGTATTCCGCTATATGCAAAGGAAAGATTAATGAAAGATAAAAAAAGGCATGATGGTTTACATGTTTTTTGAGTTCTAAAAAAATTGTGGAGCATTGATCTGATTTCAATTTATACAGCATTGTTAATGTTTAAGTAGGACACTACAATAAAATTTCTTAGTTATTTTCAATCAGAGAAAAGTTTGGTTCTTTGTGTATTTCGTCAGAATGTGAAGCTGTGGTGAATTAGTTGCGCTAATTCTAACAACTTTTTTTTTTTGCATATTATCACAAATTCCTTTTGTTTTTTGCTCCAGTTTTAAATTCAATGTTTTAATACATGGTACATGTGCTCTCTTTTCTACATTAAAAAAACAACGTTAGTATGTGCCATATGTACATGAATTTTCATATCACAACACTGGAGTTATGGATCAGAAAATCATAAACACTGTCACTTGTGTAATCTATTCTCCCTACGCAACGAAACATTAACCTATCTTCCTACAATCTAAATGTTGAGTATTAACCCATCCATTCGTACTAAAATTCATTTTAAAAATATATATATATTTAGTACCGGTTTTTTATAAAAAAACCGGTACTAAACTTTTAAAATTAAATTTTGTTTTTTTAAACTTAATTAGTACCGGTTTTTGATAAAAAACCGGTACTAAATGTAATATTTTTAGTACCGGTTTTTAGTTAAAAACCGGTACTAATCGTGTTTACCGTCACCTTCCACCATCTTCTAGTACCGGCTTATTAGTACCGGTTTTTTATTGGTTTTAGTACCCCTATTATTAGTACCGGTACAAAACCGGTACTAATAACATGTAAAAAACCGGTACTAAAAATTTTAAATGGCGTAGTGGTTGGATCTCTTCGCCAATGCTCCGGCCAAAGCCAAGCTAGCCTTAACGGCAAGAGCCGCCATGTCTTGGCCCGTTAAAGGCTGATCGAGCATGGATCGAGGCAGAATGAAGTATATCTGATCTAATTCGACCCATTCTTGAGACCGCAATGCAGGAATGTCTCTGTCCAAGTATAACTCATCCGAGCTGCAGAGGAAAGAGGCAGTTAGCTTTTCATCTAGAACCTCGGAAACTTTCGTCGGTACCGAGTACTCTCTCAGAGATCCATCTATGGCTATCACTTTGGCAGTAGGAAGGATATCTGTCATCTCATGAGAGTGTGCTGACAAACTGGAGCCCATTTGCTTAGAGTTGCTGATTAATTGTTTTGTTTGAGTGTCGCAAGAAAATATAGAGACATTCCTGCATTGCGGTTCTTTTAAAAGAATTTTGGTTATGAGAGGTGGAGAGTGGCTATATATATAGAGAGAGAGCTTTGGAGACTTATGTTGTTGAAAGGGATGCGAAGCCCGAAGGAAACAACAGAGTAACTGAGTAAGTGGAATGAAAATGACCGAAGAAAGATGACGAACGAGAAGGCGTCACGAAAGAAACTACTGTGGATCCCACAATCATTTAGTGCAGAATTCGATGTTGATTAATTGATTTTTAGGGGTGGGCGCGATATACCGTGAATATGCGAAATCGTTCCGTTCCGTCTATGTGGAACGTGTAACGGAATGAAATTTCATTCTGTTTCGCAAACAAAACGGATAACGGAATGTATTTTGGTGATTCGTTTGTGCTTTTTATAGTGTAAATATAACCGTTCCGCCACGTTCCGTCGAAACGGTACGAATCAAAAATCATCCGATTTGTACCGTTACTGAAATGGAACGAAAAACGAAATGACCCATTGTGTTTCCGTTATACACGTTATCCACCCTAATCAATGGTTTTGGTCACGAGTGACGATAAGTTTCCAGTTATGACCAGGACCATTGACCTCTAAAATAAAAAATAACTAAAAAAAGGAACAAAAGGATCTATCAAAGCTAAAGCCTTAACCAGATACAAGCGTACCGCGAAAATAGCGAATTAGCCTAATTATGACTAAGTTGTGACTTGTGACCACAACGCCAAAAGTTAATATAATAATAATAATTGAGGTTATTTGGGCTCCAGGTTTCAACTTTCAAGTCGTTGTTTTTTCAATCAAAAAAAAAAAAAAAAGAAAAATCGTTGCTTTTACCTTTCTCTTTTTCATAGAGCGCTTTAATCGGAGGTAATCTTGTATTCTTGTGGGAAAAGCCTATAAAACTGATGTACCATTAGTTTTTTTATTATAATAATCCCGCACGAAAAAAGTTCATGTACGTACTGGTGCGGGACCGTAAAAAGTGGAAACCAACATTGCCTCTTCCATATGCGGCATTCAACATGTTTCCTAGTATTTAATCATGCATTCAAACTTTTGCATCTGAATGATATTTTAATCTGGGAAAAGAAATTCTACCGTGACCGCATATGTATCGTTAATTTATTTGAGACATAAAAAATATACTTCTATATAGAATAAATCTATTAAGAACCCGGATGCATATATGCTTTCGTGCACCATAACCGTTTTGGTTGATGGTTTTACAAATTGTCAATCTAATTTATATATTGAAATCTCACCGAAATCAAAATTTTACATTTTTTAAAAATTTTTTACTATTTTTTTGAATTTTTTTATACTTTCTATTTTCGGATATTCTTACTACTCATTTGTATCAAAAAAATGGTAAGCTAAAAAAATAGAAAAAAAATTTTAAGTATATAAAATTTTGTTTTCAATAAGATTTCAACATATAAATTGGATTGGTTAAATTAGATTTGACAATTTTGTAAAACCACCGATTAAAATGGTCATAGTTTATACGAAAGCTTATATATATGCATCATGCATAAGGTTCACAATGGATTTACTCTTTCTATATATATTCGTGATGAAACAAATTTTTTTTTTGAATAAAAAAAATGATGGTCCATAACACTGTTTATTTACTATTTCAGTATTTCAACTCCTCATCCAATCGGATCCTAAAGGTCCATGTAAAAGTATTTGGACCTCGAACTGTACACCAATTTGGTTCAGTTAAAATAGTGCAGCTATATACCTCGAACTCGTCATCCAACAGTGCTACGCTATGTGATTGTCACAGAGCAATTAATAAATGATCAGTCCTTATTGATACCAATTTGACTAATTAATGACTTCCACTCTAATCGGCACGTGTATCCGCAGGCAAACCTTTCCTTCGGACGAGAAACAAAACAAAGTTGTGTATTACCAGTCTACCACCTTGGTTTTTTTTTATTTTTTTCATTTTTAAGTGAAAGCGCCCGTAGGTTTGTACTACCACCTTGTTGAAGTCAAGGAGTAGAGAGGATTCAGGATTAAATTTTTTTTTTCGGAAATTCAGAAGATTGATGGGTAGGTGATCTTGCACTAAAATTGAGAAAATGGAGGAAGAATGAAATCTATTAAGGCTCTTGTTCTTGCTCTCAACAAGTACTGCCGTACGGAATATAAACGGCAAGAACATATTTCGAATACAGGTTATAAATTTTTTTTTTTTTGAGGAAAAAATGGAGATCTAGTCTCCATCTTTTTATTAAAAAGGTGGTGTATGTACAAATTTAGTCAGTGGCTAAACAAAGTAAAATAAGAGCAAAACAAAAGTTCAAAAGCAAAGAAAAAAGAAATGTCTCAGAAACTAAACCAAGTAACCGAACTACTCAAGACTAGAGCTGTTGCCACTCCACCACTGGTATTGCAGGGCTTCCCACTCTATGAAGACCTGTTCCACCAGTCACTACACCATATTTAAGCATTAGTACCGGTTTTATACATATTATTAGTATCGGTTTTGTACCGGTACTAATAATAGGGGTACTAAAAACAATAAAAAACCGGTACTAATAAGCCGGTATTAAAAATGCGCTGAAATTCGCGAAAAAAAAGACGGGGATCTTTAGTACCGGTTTTTAGTTAAAAACAGGTACTAAAGATATACTATTTTTTTACCATTTTCTTCTCTCTTTATCACCGGTTTTTAACTAAAAATCGGTGCTAAAGATCAATATAAAAAATAAAAAATATATTTGGGGCTAACCCCTTTTCACAATTATCACAATGGATCACAAATATACAACCAAAATTAAATTACATATATCCAATAACATGTATTAATCCATCATTTAACATATATGAAAATTTCCAAACAAAATACATACAAAAATGTTGTTAAATTAGAATACATAGAAAGCAAAGAAGTTATACTTCAGCCCATACATGCTCAGGTGCGATGCTATCAATAGCTCTAGGCGCCTGGAGAGTAAAGTGAACAAATCAGTCAGTGCATTCTGATTAAAATAACATATATGTGCTATTAGTTCAAATTTTTGGCAATAGACATTGTAAGTTTTGCAAAGGAATGTTAATGTCAAAAGGTCAATAAATTTTTTTTTTAGCAAATAACAAAGCAACAAAGAACAAGTATTTGAATGCAACAGAAGTAAAAATGTTTACTTGCAAGGTATAGGTTAAGCGAATATTTTCCTCAATAATATCTTATCGATATGATAAAGACTTTGAAGCAACATCAACCAAATCACGTAACGAATTAGTAATGATAACAACAAAATTCTAACATACCTCGATCCTGGCTTGATTTTGCCACTTTAACTCATTCTCCGACATCCCTTCCCCTTCGCACCAAAACAACTTCATCCTCCTCAGATTCAACTCTGGCACGAAGAAATTCATCTGCCAGATCATCTAAACTAACCTCGTGTTTTATTTACAAACCTGCCCTTTGGGGTCTCGAACTCGTCAGAGCCCAGCGTGGGAGGAGGGAAGCGACTGAGACTCCTCTATTGACGGTGCGCTCCGACGCTGCTGTGTTCGCGTGAGATGGCACGTGCGTCCATCGGTGGATTATATGCTAGGGTTTAGTTTAGTTTATAAAAACCGGTACTAAATATATAACGGTTTTTTTTATTCTTCAAATTTTTAGTAGGTACTAATTAATTGATTTTTTTATAAAAAACCGGTTCTAATTAATTGATTTTTATAAAAAAAACTGTACTAAATTTAAAACAGTTTTTTTTTATTCTTTCGAACCTTTAGTACATGTTTTTTATAAAAAAACCGGTACTAAAAATCAATTAATTAGTACCGGTTTTTTATACAAAACCGGTACTAAATTAAATTTTTTTTTTTAATTTTCAGACGATTTTTAATTAGTACCGGTACTAATTAAAAAACCGGTACTAAATAATAAATCTGACAATTACGAAATTGCCATGATTTATTATTAGTATCGGTTTTTTTAAAAACCGATTTTCTTAAAAATCGGTACTAATGAGCCGGTACTAATAATCCTTTTTGTTGTAGTGAGTGCATCAGCCGAAAGAAAAGCATCAGATAAAATCTTGTTGCACCTCTCTCTCCAAAGTACAAAACACAGTATTGCCATTATCTTTTTGTGTGCTCTTGGCGCTGAAATGTCAGTTAAAAAATGTGGGTTGGCAGTGAATTCCAAGTCGGAGATGGAGAGTAGTCCACTGCTAAACAAACAGTCTCATTAAATTGCTGACAAGTATTGAAGAGATGGATCACTGTTTCCTCATCCGAGCTACATAAAGTACAACAGCTTGCAAGCTGCCATCCTCTTTTCTTCAAATTGTCAAGTGAAGCTATATATTTTGTTGAGGGACATTTGCCAAGCAAAAATTTTCATACGTGGAGGGATATTTAGTTTCCACAAGGGGAAAAGAGAGGAGCTAAATTTTGAAAATGTTCGCTGAAAATTGTAGCAGGAATTAACAGAAAACTTCCCATCCGAGTTCAAGCTCCATCTAAAGAGATCATTGTTCCTTGTATTGGAAAGGGTAAGGTTAGAGAGGGAAAGTTGCAACGACGACCACTGCAACAAGGCTGACTGAGAAGTGTGCCGTGAAGGTCTGAACAATCTAATATTGTTGCGCCAGTTTGCCACAAACTGAGACAGTGTTATGACTGTTATCTCAGGATGAAGTGCGAAGCTGTAGAGATCTTCAAAGAGAAATTTAAGATTTCCTTTTCCCCAATTTTGTAGCCAGAACAGTATATTCTTTCAATCGCCAGGAATGGCCACTATCAAGGTTAGAAATTATTTGGAATTTAATTTTTAATTTTTAAGCCATTTCAACTAAAATTTGTTTTGCTGAAATAATTTATAGTAGGATTTTATTTAAATTAGGTGCTAGTAGGCCCATTTTAAAGAAAAACCATTATGTCATTGAAGCTATCCGGTTCAAAATTAGAAAGGCCTAAAACTATCTACTTTAACTTTCAGCCCATTGTGACGCACTCGTTTTGACTCAATGTGGCAACTTTAATTTTCCTTTGACATCCTGGGAATTCCTGTGTGATTGTGGATATGAAAAATGTCAAGCCTAATTCACCTAACTTTGAATCAGATAATTGTATTGTGAGATTCTTGTACTTACCTTGAATTGTAGCAGGTGATTTTTACTGATCAAGAACCCAACTAATTAAGAAAAGTATTCCAAAAAAGTTCACACAATGATTTAAGATTAATAAAACCGAAGAGAATTGTTTCTCCTACATCTGGGCCGAAATGGCCCAAAATTGCGCTTATATTTCAACTTTTCACCTTATTTCTCCTTAATTCTTTGCGTAGAAGCCTCAATTTTTGGGATTGGATTGATTTTTATTGGTCTACTACTTGTGAAGAGGCAACATATATAACTCTACTGCAATATATATATTAGAGGAGAGATTTTGAAATTATTTTATTTTGCTAATTTTGACAATATTCATAAATATAAGTAAATTTAAAATCCGATGTGATTGGTATTGTCTCTACTCTCTATGATGGATATATCATCCGACCGATTCACGAATACTTACAGATTGGCTCGTTATGATTTGTTGATAGACTAAAAAATCGATATTGAAGCCGAAAGTGATGCAAGGACATCTTATATTGCCTTATTAGAATATGAATATTTACCTTAAAATATCATTATATAATATAAATACAAGAGGTTGGTTATTAAAATTAGATGTACAGGTAAAATTAAAGACCAAACAAGTTTGCAACGCAACGCCGAACCTGTAACATGAATAGCTAGTTATATATAGAGTGCACAATAGATTAGTTGGATTGGATGTCTTAAAGGTTAAACGATATAGACTTGACAGTGACGCCCAAAATTATTCAAACAGATTATAAGAGCAAAACACCACATTAGATATTTACTCCTAACTCTGTATAAATTAATATTTATGTATATTTTATTTAAATAAGCCAAGTCTGATGAGACCAGACACATAAGCAACGTTTATCCTTCAGAAATAATAATTGCAATATGTGATTTTGCTATCGCTTGCCATCACGTGAGTAAAGTGAACATATAAAATGGACAAAGTGAACACAAAAAACAAATAAGTTCAATAAAAATAAGTTAAATATGTATATAAAAATTTGAATAATAATACAAAAAATAAAAATCTAACTCATAATTGAATAAAGTGAACATATAAGTAAACAGACTGGACATATAAAATAATAAAGTGAATAAATACAAACGCGAGGAGAGATGGTAGATAATAATTCTCTTTATTATGTTTCTCAAAAACAAAAAAAAAATTCTTATCCTTAGCCCGTACATTGATGCATTGAAGGATGAGCTATAATTGCGACAACACTGCACTCAAGCATCAATAAAATGGTAATCGGTGTAAGTTTCAAATTTAAGTTTTGAGTAAAAGATAATATCAGATTTTTAATTTTAAATATACAATATGTATATTTTAATATCGGATTCTAAATCCACATCCTCTAAGCAAAATGCATTGTTATTAGACATTAGACCAAAGTTTAATTCTCCAAATATAATTTAATCGAAAACAATGAGATACTTAAAATTTAAATTGACAATTTTATGTTTCAAATATGCCAGCTATGAGCATGTTGATTTCAACATTCCAATTACTTACAATTTTAAGCTTCAAATTATAAAAAATCACAATAATTTGAAAACATGAAAATTTGAAATTACAGAATAAAGAAGAATGGGAAGGAGAACAGAGTTTTTTTTTTTTTTTGAAGATAAATTGAAGGTCTATAAATGTCTATAGAAGACATTTTTAGAACTTGCAATCTTTCACTTAAAATGTATTGCTCTTTGTCACTAGACTAAGAGCTAGTTCTTGAGAACAGAGATTTTAGAGATCATGTGCGATACAAGAATTATTTGTCAAAAGATTTCTTGAGACGATAGGAACGGCATTTTTTAGATATCACGTTTTTGTTGAGGAACGAAAATTTTATTCGAATGCGCATATTTTTCATTGAAGGTTCATTATCAGATGGGAGTAGTAGTTAGTGTTTACGAAAAACAAACTTTATTAGCGCATAAAATAAAAAAATTCGTCTGTTCACATCCTGATAGTCTGCACCTTTTCAGTTGGCACCATATTTTGTAATGATAAAGTACTTCTATTAATTGCGTTACATTTCTATTTATTTATTATTATTATTTTAGTATAGTGGTGTCACTAGTAACTGTAATCTGCTTTAGGTGGAGAATTTTGAAGCTGTGCCATGCTGGGACAACTTTAGAACGACAATTATTTATAAAAAAATTTGAGGTAGGTGGAAATCATCTTAAAATAAACGTATTGATACGTCTCAATTAAAAGGATCTATTCAATAAGGAAATTGATGTATATTTATGCACCATTTTGCTCATGGCTAATTTACAATTAAGATCGATGCCCAATTAAGGCTCCATATTTTTTTTTTCCAGATCGGACAGAACTAATAAGATTCTAATGATACAATCCAACAATATTTTTAAAACATACTATTAAATTAAATAGTTACAACAACATAAAATTTTGGATCTCCATTATATTCCTCAACCTTTTCGTCATTTAGTCGTCACATTTTGCTCCGGTTTTCCTGTGGCTAAGATTTAGTTTGTGACTGTACGGTAGACTAATAACCCAGTATGATCCAAACAATTTGAACACTTCGAAAAGCATTTATGTTAGTCAATGTCACAATATTCGATTGCCATTCTTATAGGTTTATATGCTTACAAATTAAATTGAATTTATATTTGTTAACCATGGATAGTGAAAAGTATTACGTCAGAAAATATATATGAATTTTTTTTTCTTTTATGTGACGATTATTATAGGAAGCTGACAGTAAATATTTATTTGCGCGCCAAAACTAGAAGAGGGAGTTAAAAATGACGCAACCGGTGAGCTAAGCAGAGCTAAGCGACAAACCTCATTTTAGATCTAGGCTAATTTGGCGTTCACCAAACAACGCACGAACAATGCGAACAAACAGTTCGCCTCTAATTCCTGGAACTAGCGACGAACGTGAACAAGAAAAAGGGGGTTTGCGAACAGATTGTCCGAGGTTCTCCCAAGTCCCAAACACACCTTGATATTCATACACAGTCAAAAAAAATAATGGTGGAATCCGTTTGGTGGAGTTGAAGCCGCAGTAACAATCTCTGCTTGTCAGTCTTATAGCAAAGTAGCAAACAAACAAAAACATCAACTGCACTTAGCGTGATCGCAACAGGACAAGGATTATCCTCCAAAAAGATTTTTCCTCATTTCTGAAAAAAGGATAAGGAAGATTTTCCTCCATTTACAAATCACGTCATATAAAAGGCATGTAATTGGAAACGATTGTGAACTTAATTAGATTTAACTGCCGAAAGTGCCATGCAGTACTCATCAACAAAACAAGACTGAATGTTTTGGATTGTCAGTGGTCGCATGTTTGATAGTTAAAATAAACAAAAAAAAAAGTTAAAAGTACAGAAAACTTGTCCAATGTACAAATTTATATGGAAGTAACATATTATTGTCGATTATACTAAAATAGAATAAATGAAATTTTAAATATTAGTTTAGAAATTTATAAGAACATCGTTTATATATATATAGAGAAAAAAGAAGTCGTCCAAATGAAAACAATACTTATGTTAAAAACACACACACACACATACACACACATTTATTTATTTATTGTATTTTAATTAAGTTATTTCTAATTTTTATATGTTTAATCTTGTTTCCTTTTCAACAATAATATTGGGTACGTATGTTTGGCTAATGATATTGACCCTCTTTAATCCATCAATGAGAGAGACTATTCGTTTTTGCAATTATTAAAATATGAAATATTGTTTTCTAATACAGGCCTAGATAGGCCTGCAAAACGAAAAAAAATTACGTAATTCCGTTCGTTTCGTCTTCTACGGAACGATTTGCGAAAAAAAATCGGGTTTCGTTTGGTATAGCAAAACGATCAACGAAACAACCAATAGTTTCGTCACAGTGTAATTTATGTAAATTTTGACCGTTTCGCACCTTTTCAGCCCTATGAAACGATTAACGAAACAAAAATCAATTTCTTCACCGAAATGAAACAGTTGACGAAACACTCTTGTTTCGCCACCGTTGTCTACGTTAGACAGGTCTAGGCCTAGAGGGTACTAATGTATATCATCTAGCAATTTTTCTCCAAAATTGATGCACCAGCATGATTAAATCTTAATTCGAATTAGCTGTAATCTAAACTAAAAAAAATAAATTCCAGATCTGATCAGTTCTGCTAGCATTATTCGGCTCATTTTGTCTTCAAGAAAGCAATAATTGTGACAACAACAGTAATAATAAATAACCAGAATTAACGGTCCTCAAGTACGACAAAATGAATTGGAAATCTTACAGAATACTTTTAATAATTCATTTAAATACGTTACATAGTTGTCAAGTACACTTCAGAATCAATGCTTCAGTAGGGACAATACTTGAAAAATAGAATAGCTGAATGAGGGGATATTATCCACTAGGAAGCAAGTAGCCAGTAAAATGGGATAATATTAGGACCTGTTATTAGTAAAATAAGAATCAATGTCGACATCCACATGTCGTGATGTGATTAGTTGACAATGACGCCGGCTGCCCCCTTCCAACGGAAAACAGTCATCTCCTCTCCTAAATGGCGTTACATTTTTTTGTGGGCCCCACACGAGCTGCCCCTCTTCTAAAATCTCTATAGTTGATCAGTTCCTTACCTGTCCTTAATCATAGTCTAACATCACATCTTAATCAGAAATTAATTTTCTAATGTGGGACCCACCTCAGCAACCAATAAACGGAGTCTAAAAACTATTATATAAAATAATGAAGGAATGGAGCACGCCTTTTGACATGTATGCTTCATGTACTTTATTCTTTGTGGATGATTAATTACCAATTAATTAATGGCCATAATGGCAAATAGAGAACAAAGCATAAGATAAGTAGGAGGTGGAAAAGAGAAAAGGATTGGAAAGAAAGGAGGCGCCTATCACTTCAGACCTCTCATGATTCCACACGGCTCCTCCCCTAGTAAGAGAAGAGAGATAAAAAGAAGGTCTCTTTCAAAGAGAGGAGAGAAGGGGTTTGTGGCGTGTCCACCAAGACATTGTGCCGATTGCGACGCTTGACGACTCTTGCACCGTGCACCTAGTCTCCTTTTGAACTAGAAAATTTCGTTTGTGATCAGCTAATTAAACCAACCAACCAGGTCAGGTCCGTACGTGCCCGAATTAACCAGCCCCAAATTCCCCCACACCTGGTCGGACTCAACCCAGACCGCACATGAAGTTGTTTCCATTGGGTCATGACAATCGACCCGTTATTATTGTGCAATAATGGAATTTATTTATTCTCTATAGGGAAGACCGCCCTTACTAATTGCGGAGAATATTCAGAAGATAGAGAAATTGGGTTTCAAATGGATAACCACATTTTCGTAATTATTACGAAATTTATGTGACAAGCTGAAAGGATTAAGGTCTAATTGGATTAAACCGAAAGAAAAAGGACCATATTAAAAATATGAGTAAATAAATTAATTATTCTTAATAAGACCCAAGGGGTATACCAAAAGCCAATCACAAAATTAACTTTTAAAACCGTCTGGATACCAATTACCAAAAACCTAATAAAGATTTATATTCTGTACAGAAAAAAAGAAAGAGAAAAGCTGGCTTTCCCTTTTTCCTTGATCCTTTCCTTTATAAAATCCTACATATACTTTCCCTATATACCCTACGCCCTTTTTCTCCAACAAACACCTATAAGCATATATCTTTCCATAACTACCAAGAAGCTTAACATCCCTTTCTACAACCTAGCAATATATATTTTTCACAATTTTTCTTGGTTTTCTTTATCCTTTGTACAAAAGATAAACAACACATTAAATACCATTAAATTGAAAACTAAAATGGAGGCGCCCTGTGAGGTATACCCTTGCGCCGAGAGATTCGATAATTAACATTAGGAGGCGTACCCGGCGAGATCCCCTCCCTCGCATTCTGATGTGTGTCCTCATCAAATGGATCCTCCATTCCCCGTCGCATCTTCTTTGGCGTTGACGAATCATCAGACTCTGAGCCCATCATCAATTCCTTATTCGGCTTCGGCTTCAGTGCGAAGCTCAACTCTGGGTCCCTCTTCATACCTCCTAACTGCACACACAGTCACACCAAATTCACATTCATATTAATATTATTAATAAACTAAATAAAACAAGATAATTAACCAATAATCAATAAAATATGAGCAAAACAGAACTATATGATTAGCAAACAAGAAAAACAATAGAGAACCTTGCAGCCGAGTGAGCAAAATCGAAATGAGTCGAGGAGGCTACGGCCGCAAATTTGGCAGGTATTGGTGACGCCCTTGCCAGGTCGCTGCTGGGGCCGCTCATTGAGGAAGACAATCTTTGCGCTGTTGATGATGTACGTTTGCACCCCGGAGATGTCAATGAACTTGGACACCTCTGACACTCGTATCACATTGTGGTACGACGACCTCCTAATCTGTTTCAATTTCCAAAAGACCCCTACTTTAACTGCTGCCTTTACTTATTACTCACATTGAAAAAAAAAAATTGAATACATAATGCAATTTGGAAGTAATGTGGATGGGTACCTGAACGACATGGTGATCCTTGTGGAAGGAGTGGCAATAGGAGCAGAGAGCGGGGCCCATGCAATCAAGGCAGTAGAGGTTACATTCATTCTTCGTCAATTCGGCATGCACCGGGCACGATATGAAAAAGCTTGTTCTCAGCATTGGTTTCAGCCATGGCGGCCCCATTTCTTCACCCGACCGAAACACCAGCCCGACCTTTTATTTTCAATTTATATAAACAATTACTCTTTCTTTCTTGTATGCATGTATCATAAACAGTGGCATGCTGAATCATGAAACAAAGAAGAAAGGAAATGCTAATGGGAAAAGTAAAATGGGAGAGGGATAGATGGAAATAGAAATAGTACCATAACTTTCTTCTGATTACTCCTTACGAAACCTATCTTTTCGTGATTCTCGATTGCCAGTTCGTCCAGTGAATTCTTCAAAAAGAAAGAATGCCTTTTACTCTTTCAAAACAGGTGAACGCAATTCTAAGGAAACAAATGGGGAATGGGTTTCTGTTGATCGGAGATAATGGCGCTTGACGAAGAGGCGGCCGCCGGAGAGATGGGAGGAGAGCGGCGCAGACACGCTATCGGAGAAACCAACAAAAAATAAATAAATAAAAGGAGAGAAAAACGAAGAGATGTGGAGTGTGGAGATGAAGAGAGATTTATAAGGCGGTTCTTTTAACCTACTATTTTTCTTTTCTTTTTCTCCAGTTCCTTTTACCCGAAACGTGCGCCGATTTCCACCCTGCGATTTAGGAACGGTCCTGATCGGTTTTAACGCATTGTTCTGTGCGCCGTTGGATGGAGAATCGCTACGGAGAGACTAGTAGCGCCGCTGACTAGGTTCTGTGTGGAAGATAGATAGTCATGGGAAATGGAAGTATCGCCTCCAGTTATTCGATTTGTGTCGTTATTGGAAATGGAAGTATCGCCTCCAGTTATTGAAGTATCTGACTGTCCATTTCTCTGTGCTGATGTTACAGGAAGATAGTCAATTGACTGTTGTTGGAAACTTGGAATTACATAATCTGCAATGATGTCTTCAATAGTATATTTTGCTACTGGTTCTCTTTTCAAGATGAATACAATTAGAAAAATACATAATGGAAAATGAGGGGATTCAGTGTTAGACCTGGTTAACGTTCGAAACGGCAACGGAATGGGCCATTCCGTTTGCCGTTCCGTTCCAGAAACGGTATGCACTGAAACGATTCGTTATTCGTTCCGTTTGCAACGGAATGGACGGAACGTAGCGGAACGACTCAATTTACACTGTATTTCATACCAACGTATGCCGAAATCCGTTCCGTTTACCGTTCCGTTTAAAAAACGAATACCAAAATCTGTTCCGTCACTCGTTCCGTTTGGACGGAACGTGCACGGAACGAGTAGGACGGTATACCGTCGGCAGGCCTATTCAGTGTTCCCTCTTGCATCTTTCTTTCTAATCTCCTACTGATCTTGCATTTTCTAGCTTTGGGGATTCAGTAGTAGTAACAGAAAAGTAAAGAGGTGCTTTGAAAAAAAAAAAAAAAAATTGTGCAAGGATTTAAAAGGTCATTGCAAATTATGAAGCTAAAAGGATCCGTCTTTTTTGTAAAAATTATGAAATTAGGTTGCAAAGATATCTCATAGTCTGTATGAACAGCTTGTATACAATATATAATTGTATATGACCTCATGAAATCATCTTTTCCATTTTAGAAGATTTAATTTTGATTCAAACAGTAAATAGAAGAAATTCAAGGGATATTGCTAGAAAGAATTAGAAAAATCTTTTTAAGCAATTTGTAAAGTACATTTGGATGATGTTATTGTTATTTGTGTACATAATGTAATATAGTCCTGCAAATTTTTTATGTTTTTTTGGATATATGCTTGGCACCCCTTTCCATTTTATTTGTTTCATGGCTGATTTATGTGTAAACACATGATTATTGTATGTTTATTGTGTAATAAATAATGCAAGCGATGTCCAAGTGAAAAAACACGTATTATAATTTATAGCGCAATGTAAGTCTAGTTACTGCAACTGAGCAGCAAGGATGGAGTTTGCCCAATCAAAACAGTGCCCTAAGTGCCTCTCTTGAATTAGTTTATGAATGATAAATGGTACCATAAATTGTACACACAAGTCCAGTGTAGTTTGTTGCATTAAAATGATGGTAATTGTGATTTTAATTTTCCAGAAATTCAACCTTAATTGTTGTAATTTGAGTTACATAGTTGTTAACTTTAAATACATCAATCATGAAAAACTCAGGCCAGTAGCAAAAAATAAACTTACAACCAAATCTACTCAAGCATACTAACCAAGCTACCACAAACAAAAGACCTAGCCAGGAGCAACTCCTCCACAAAAAAAAAAAAAAAAAAAACCCCAAAAAAAAGACTAATTCCCTAGGAGATCTTCATCTTCATCAGCAGCAACCTCCATATTACTCTTGCGATAGCCATTCACTAATCCAAACCCTCCTATCTTCATCCAATTATCTATCAAATTAAAGGCTAATTTAAAAGATCAGGTTAGTATATTTCACACAGATTTCAAAAGGATAATTTAAAAGATAAAAAAAAATTAGCATGTTTCATCATCACTCTTGAGCTCCTCAGCACTTTACTGGACATGTGTCTGAGTTACAAGCACAATTTAAAAAGGACTCAGATTGAATTACCTCAATAGCACCAGTTTTCATCTTGGCATTTAACGATTTAGCTGGCCAAGACCTGACGACCCCTTCTTTAGCTATTACATACTCTACTCTTAAGCTTTTAGTCTTTACAGAAAAAAATATATATATATGATAACTGCACATGTACAATACCGAAGTAATGAAATTAGTACTCAGGATGCTGATTAATTAATTGTAATTGACATTTTCAAACTAATGCGACCAGCTACGATGTCAACTATAAAGCTAAGGAAAACACAAGATTGGGTTATGCAAGTCGCTGGGCATAAATCTCAAGCTAAGAGAATCCATTTGTCAGCGTTTACAATTTTTTCTTTGCTAGAAGTTCACCTGGAAATGTGAAAAGCAAAATAGCTGTGGTAGTTAGTTACCAGTTCATCATACAGTGTGGAAAGTTTTGTGATATATTTCTTATGTACACGAACTTTGGTACTGTTCTGGTACACACCTGATACTGGTATTCAATCAGCGAAACATGAAACGATAAAATTATAAAACTGGGCAATCCAGCAATGTATGGGATTAATCGGATTGAAGTTCCAATTGCTCAAATCAGAGACCCATGGTTCCGAAATCATTGAAAATCAAACAGATTTGGTGAATCCTAAACTATAATGAGCAGTCATACAACTCCAGTAATTGAAAAATTTAGGAAGCAAATACACTGGAAAACCACTGCTGAATCGATGGATCGGATTTGATGACAGAACTCTGCAGCCGTTTTAAAGGACAGAAGAGCAGAGGATGCTATTCCTAGGAAGGACTGTGTCTTCACAGTATTTGACAACTGGAGAAGAGGATGGAACGTGACAGATGCACTTTTGTGGTGGAAGGTGTATTTTTTTAGTGGCTCATGTTGGCAGTTTTAGTTTTTTTGTCCGGTGAAATAGGTACTAACATGTGAGACGTGTAATATATCGAGGACATTTTTAATATTTGACCATAAAATTGTACGAGAATGCAGATTTCATAAATATTATTGATTCTGAGCTTAATTTTTATGTCAATGTAAAAAACTTGCATGACCTTTGTTTGAAATGGAAATCAAGTAAAGTTGCCACAAAGAGAATTCCTTTAAATATTCGGTACAAATTGTACCATGTATATCGTCAATTGAAATTGATTACTGTCATCTGTACTTTTGTCATCCCTGCCATCGTTAAATATAAAGTGAACATATATAGAAAATAAAGTGAACATATAGACGACCTAAATGAACACATACAAATAAATAAGTTCAATGAAAATAAGTTGAATATGCATATAAACTTCTGAACAAGTGATGATATCACTTATTTGTTTGTAAGTGTTCACTTAGATCACATATATGTTCACCTTATTTGTTGTATAAGTTCACTTTGTATTAGTGACAGCTGGAATGATATATTTGCCGATAGCACTTATAATTCTTATAATTTCTGTATAGTCAATTAAACCCTAACTTAACCCAACACTTACACACATGCGCACCAAATCCTCTTGTATTCGATTATTGTGTCTGCTCTTTTGGCACGTGCACCAAGACGTTATATTCAATACAACATTACTAGTATAAAACAATGCACATTTATTAGCAACTCCAATTTGCATTTTTGGATAATGATTCTATCCACCTAGAAAAAAAAACAAAGTAATTAGTCACTTTTTTTTGTCAGTGCAATATACAGATAGCAATACACTGTAAAAAGAACAATGCATAAAATAAGAGCATATTTCTTTTAAAACTTTTAAGTAGCAATGTGGTCACATTATAAAAGAGCCGCCTATATGTCAAAAGCTAGAGGCCTATTATGTAGCCAACTTTTTCGGGCAAATCATGAAACTTTCTTCAGAAAGATTCACAAGTTCAACGGAAAGAGGCAGTCTGAAGATAATTTTTTGTTGGTCTATTATGCTTTTGGGAGGAAGTTAAACATTTTGGGGTGTTTATTGTGCTAATTTGATCTGGAATTCATGTAGATGGTCATTCATTGAAAATTCAAAATTCACACAAAAAAGGGCCCACCTCCGTGTTCTTCTTGGATTGAGAGATATTGGCAGTAATCTCTCCATCAATGTGTACTTTTGTAGGTTGGTTCAATCCATGGGCGAATCACAAACATTGATTCAGAAAATTGTTTAAAAATTTTTTAGTAGTTCCTGCGTGGGGAAAAAGATTTAAATACTGAAGGTTCTAATAGGTGCGTTCGATAAATTCTAAAGACCCAGCGTTTTATTTATTAATTTATTTATTTTAGAGAAAGTAAGCCAAGCTACCTTTTTGAAATAATGAATACCTTAATCACGAAGAAATTTCGATTTTACCAAGACAAGGTCAATTTTATTTGACATTTATTAGATATTAGAGTTATATTTAATTAATTTCTGTAAAAGGTACAAGGAATTGTGCTCGAAAGAAAGAATTTGCCTGATAAGCCAGATAAGCTTGTAACAACTAACATCTGGAAATAACGCAGAACATAATTTAATGATTTCTCAAGAACAAATGAAAGGTTCTTTCCTCAAAAAGAGAACAAAAAAAAAAAAGGTTTCTAATTCTAATTTGTTGCAACAAATCATTTGCACAATTGCACCAACCATTTAGTTTTTATCAACCAATACAGGCTAGTCAACCAACTATACTGTCTTCAGCTATACTATTTAAACATCTTATAGTAAGTGTTATATATATATATATACACACACACAACAAGACACCTAATACTTAAATTTATAATAGGTCAATTAATGAGACCATACAAGCGCAAATTTTTAGCTGTTAGCTATTGACCAAGCTAATTAAGGTTGCAATTATAATGATAACAATGGCACCAGAACACAATCATTGATTCGGATGCTTCGTAGCCTAACATAAACCATGATTTAGATGCAATAAGAATATATTCCTTTCTGCCTAACCTAGTTGGGACCTGCCATACAGTATTGCTAATATTTATATGCTCTTTCTTTATCCTAATTAATTGCAGCTTCTGTGACATCCTTTCTCTTTTTAAGATATTTCCTTAGAATCAATTGAAAGTTTAATTTCCTTTTTCTTTCATCTGTCCTATTGGTGTGCATTTCATATTTTTATTCAAAACTAGGTTAAATTGCATTATGCGTTCATATTGAGTTTACTTAAAGTAATTAACCTATCCGTGCTCTTTATTTTACAAAAACACAAAAGAGGTAAAATAACATAAAAGATCTTAAGATACAACAAACTTATTGTCAAAGATTTATTCACTTGCCAAAGTTTGAGGTAGCGTGTAAGAAAGCCACCATTGGAGCTTTCAAATAATTGTTTAAAAGAGGTCAATATATATATAATTAGGATTCTCCACACAGGAATATTGTCACAATTATTTCAGATTCTAGTAAAACCTTTTAGGAACACCCTCTAAATTACAATTTCAACACTCTATACTTAGGTTTTACAAAAAGTTTCAGAATGGACATCTCCAGTTATTCTTGCAACATCTTTCGGTGAATGCACAACAACAGCTTGCAATTGGCGCTTAAGATTTAAATCAGCAATAGTATGACATCACAACTTGCAGTACAACAAATCAATACACAATAAGTTTATATTACAAACTAATCCTCAAAAGGTCCACATGTTCTGAGTTTCTGACACCACTTAAAACAATTAATTTGGATATTAAGGTTTTTTTAGAAAATGCAAAAAAAAAAAAAGAATTTCAGAGATGAACTTACGATCCTAAAAGACATTTTGTTCTGTTAGAGCAATAGACAACGTTACTGGTACAAGTTCTAGTGATACTTTGAATTAATATGGAATTAATATTATTTACCGGTGAAGTACTCTACCATTACAGTACATATTGCATTGCTTTTGGAGCTAATACATTTTGTTCATCTCTAAAATTTTCATTCAGCTTTTTCTTTTTTTTTCTTTCATTTCTTTTTTATTACATTTTATTTTATAATTTAAACACCACTAAAATTTTGGAGTTTGACGCTCATCTTTTCTTAAAAAATATTATTAGAATTAAAGTACTTGATTGCTTATCTTAAATTGAAATAAAGTATGAAAAAATTGCATAATTGGAACAGCTCATGAAATATATGCAACAAATCAGCACAGTTGGTTTAGGTTGTATTTGGCGAGCTGCTTCAGTACATATTTAAAAACAAAATACACGCGCGAAAGTTATGTGGCCATATATTGTATGTACACAAATTTGTTTCGGTCTATCCTGCTTTGTAGACGAATTGTTAAACAATGCCTAGTCTGAAATAATTTATACAAATAACATATCACAAAGAAAATAATTTATACAATAAGCATCTGGTGGTTTGACTTTAATTGTTTGCGATTTGCGGAAAAATAATAAGAAATGCTAGAGTCCAATATATTGGACGGATGGACTCCGTTCAATACGATCGATTTCACATTTTTACATTTCAAATCACCGATCCGAACCGTTCAATATGTTCTTCATATTGAAAATTTATAAGAAACAAAATTTTACATTTTTTCGAAATTTTTTACTATTTTTTTGGTATTTTAAAAAATCGTTGTTATTGGACGATCCATAATGTTTATATCATGAATTTTCAAAAATACCAAAAAAATAGTAATAAATTTCGAAAAAAAAATATAAAAATTGGTTTCTTGTAAGTTTTCAATATGGAGAACATATTGAACGGTTCATATCGGTCATTTAAAATTTAAAAATGTGAAAACAATCATATTGGATGGACCCATCCGTCTTATATACTGGACATTAGCATTTTTAAAAATAATAGATATGATCATTTCAAGCAAGTCTCTATGGTCCAATACGAAGATAACTTCGGTGTATTCGGTCACGCACAACGGTAGCAATGTGCCAAAAAAAATTAAAATGTAATTTTGGGAAACGTTTTGGGAAACGTTTCCTCTCAGGCATAAAATAACCATCAAAGTAGGGAATGATAGTCAAAAATTATATTTCCACGATGCTCAGAAGCCCAGGAAGTCTCCCAGAAATAATAGAAAATGTGGCCCAGAAGAAAGTATAACGACTCACTTCATCATTTCATTAGTACTAATCATGCAATAGTTCCCTATTTTCCCTTCTTTTATGGACCAAAAATGTGGAGGACTCGGAATGAACAAATTTGAAGTGTTCTTATTTCTATTTTGTATATTTTTCTACTCAAAACTTTGTTACATGTCAGCGACAGACGGGATCCACAAAACTTCTCATTCCTTTTACATTGGCAATTGTAAGCGGAAATTAAAACCAGGAATTATAAGTGTCATCGGCAAATATACCATTCCAGCCATCGCTAAATACAAAATGAACATATACAACAAATAAAGTGAACATATAGACGATCTAAGTGAACACTTACAAACAAATAAGTGTTGTCATCACTTGTTCAGAAGTTTACATACATATTCAACTTATTTCCATTGAACTTATTTATTTGTATGTGTTCACTTAGATCGTCTATATGTTCACTTTGTTTGCTGCATATGTTCAGTTTATATTTAGCGATGGCAGGGATGACAAAAATACAGATGACAGTAATCAATTTTCAATTAAAACTATATAAATTTTGCCCAGCATGACTTGCACGTGGGACTGTAGATAGCACAATTCCTCCATCCTGTCCGTTGATTGGTCTTCCTTCATCTGAGCCGCTCGATGGTTGTGGTCTCTTCCTCTCTCTCTCTCTCTCTCTCTCTCTCTCTCTCTGCGCGGCTCCTCCGTACGCTCGCCTCATTCCTCCATCTTTTCAAACCTGTTCTCTCGCTCTCTTCACTGTCAGTGTGACGGGCTCGCCCCCCGTTCCTCCGTCTTTTCATCTATCTTTTCCCTGCCAAGTCAATTGCTCTTCTCCTTTCACTTTCCTCTCCCTCAATTTCTCAAGTCAACTGGTTTTCCTCTCCTAGCTTTCCCCGGTGCACCGGCAAAACCAGTTGTCGACTGCTCCCGCTCTCACATACATGACAGTCGCATAATCTACCGGATCTGCCTCGGCACTTTGTATATTTGCTCGCGTCGACAGTTGTACCTCTGGCCTCCTCCATACTTCCTCACAGTAAGATAACCTATAAGATTGTTTTACTCTATTTTTTTTTTAAAGACAGTTCAGATTGTACAATCGTTGTTCATATTACAATTTTTATGGTACATTTTTTTGTCCTTTATTGATTTAAGGGAATTGCTCAGTGCACGCCTCCCTTACTCAATCACTCCCAATTAGACGAAAATGTCCTTCTCTCTTATTTTTGTTTTCCAAACTTCAGCGTTGGAGATGAGGTTAGTTTAGTCATTTTCGAAAGAATAGAGGAGTGAATGAGTAAGGAGGGAGTGGCCTGAGCAATTCCCTTGATTTAATCTATTGATTGTCTCAAAAAAAAATTTTATGATTTCGGTGCTTCATACTCTTTTGACAATTAGATTTTTTATGGTTCACACTGGGTCCCCTTTTGGTGCACGTCTCTATGCCTATTTGATTTTGGAACAAAGCTTTGAATTCATTGCTTTATTACATCTTTGTTTCATTAGAGTTGCATCTAACAACAAAGAATAAATTCATGAAGATGATTAGCATCTAATTTGATATTTTTCAAGTACGCCTAATTACTTTCATAATATGATCCTTTTTTTGTTTTAGGTTGTGATGCTGAGGTGGGATACTGCTGGTATAAACCACCATATTCTACAAATTGCGCATTCGTGAAGGCACGTCAACAGTTCCCACAATTGGTATGTGTTGCTTTCTCAAAGGAAGTAATTTAAGAGTAATTTACAAGCGATTTGCAAATTCAAGGGTAAATTACGAGAAATTAATTTCAATTCTTATAGCATGATTCTAGGTCAGTGGATATCATCCAATATATGTTTTTACATGATTCAAGGATGGATTGAGACGATTAAATGCGTTAAAACTGATGGGAGTGTGCCTATTAGCACAATTGATTGGCCTGGCCAGTCTCAATTCGCCAATCCCATGATCTTTTAGGATTCTATGATGCTACTGTTTTAGAGGTATACATGCTAGACCAAACACCATTAATAATACAAATTCATAAGAACATGTATCGAATTCTAAAATCAACCTCATCAAAAAACCACTTCAGAAAATAGTCGCATACAAATCCAGTATGAAAGATCGATTAAAGTATATGCAATCTTTTTACTGCTTGCTTAAACTACTAATTACATTTGTTTGAACAATATTGCACATACGTTAGATCAGGTAAAGGTATAATGTTAAATTTATTTGTTTTTTCAGTACTTGTCTGAAGTACTAATTACATTAATAACTGAAATCAGAACTATAGGAATTTCAACATGTATACCATCATGAATCAATATTTGATTTTTTTTCTTTTCCATTCCAATTGGGATTCCTTATAAGAATGATATTTTTGTGCAATTATGTCGTTCAAGCTGTTTATAATAAGCCACTTTATTTGTGTCTTAGTCAGCAAGTTCATAGTATTCCACTATCACCTATACGCTCATTAGGAAACCGTTTTGCCACATATTCAGATAAAAATGCATCGCGCAATGCGCGAGAATAAAAACTAGTTATAGTTAACTCTTAACGTTCTCCACTTAGTAAATATTAGATATTCTGTAAGTTTTCATGGCTGAGTAATTCCTTAATTCTAGGTTTGTAGCTAGGGTAATTGTTCTAAACCAAACCAGACATTAGATTTATGCAAATTTTTAAGCAAGTTATATTTAGGAGATGTGTACTTACTTAGATTCTGGTACAGACGATAAAGAAAAGGAACAAGTACTCAGCCATAAAATCTAATGTGTGGTTTTGTTAACGCGTGCGTGTTTTCCTCCAACCTTTCGAAATAAGTAAAAAATAAAATAAGCACAAAAAGACGATGTGGGCCAAATTAAATCTCTTAAACCTACAGACAATGAGACAAATGAGAAATTGAGATCGGCCTTTTCTGAATGAACCCAGGAGATCGGAGTACTAAGAGATTGTTGAGGAAAACCAACGGCCTGTATCTGAATGCAATACAGAGAGCCCATTATAAGATACACAAAGGGACATTTTGTGTCCTCGTGATTCAAAAAGATTGAAAATTCATTAACGATTGAATGTTGGATTAGTGGATACTTAGTGATGTTGGTTTAATGTTGGATTGACTTAGAATGCTTGTAATGATATATGTGATTTTGAATTGACTTACTGAACTTTCTCAATTTGTTATGCTTGTTTTCCTTTAATGAATGCTATTGTACAATGTTATGAAAAAGATTGTAACGTGATAATCTTTCTTGCATTGACTTAGTATTAAAAGGAGCAGTTTAGAGTTCTCAAAAAGACTTCAGTTCATTTAACTGCTAACGGCCTAACGCTATGCCTAAAAATTGATTGGACTAGATTCAGGGGATGGCAAGCAAATTAGATTCTGGACTGATGTTTGGCATGAGGATACCCCTTTTTCCAGGAGATTCCCCAAGGCTTTTCTGAAAACTCAAAGGCCTCATGCCATGTTAGCTGATGTTTGGAAAAATGGGGTCATGAATTTATCTTTCTCTAGAGGGGTTTCTGATGCTCTTCGGGCTGAGAAGATGGAAATGGCTTCCATTTTGGACAATTATCATTTAGGTAATGCTTCTGATTCTGTTCTTTGGAATTGGAATAATGAGGGTTTGTTTTCTGTCAAGTCTTGCTATGCTTTTCTCAATAATGGGGGTATAGTTTGTGATATATCTACCTCTGTTTGGATCATAAAAGCTCCTCTTAAAGTGAAGCTTTTTTGTTGGTTAGTTCTTCATGATAAGATTTTAACTCATGACAATTTGTGCAAACGAGGTTGGCAAGGACCTTCTAAGTGCTCTTTCTGTAACAATAGTGAATCAGTGGAGCATATGTTTGTACATTGTCCTTATTTCACTAGGATTTGGGATTTTTTTAATAGGTTTAATAGTAGACATTTGATTATTGATGCCCGGTCTATTTCAAATATTTGGAATAGTGGAGAGGCTTTAAATAAACAAGATAGAGTGTATTTATTTAGTTTTTTCGCCACTGCTATTTGGGTACAGTGGAAGGAGAGGAATGCTAGGCTTTTTAATGAAAAGCGACAACCCTTTTCTTCTATTGTATATAATATTGTGGCTAATTTTCATTTTTGGACAGGTTTCGAGGCCAGGTTGGACAGAGGATTGGCTGCAAACCAGAATATACCAGCAGGGCAAGATGGTCATATGACTGACGAATCTGCAGACTTCTAGTTTAGAAGGGTTGGTTTTGATGGGGGTTGCTTGTCAGTCTTCTCTGTTTACTGTAGTTTGCTGTTTCAGAAGCTGTAGAACTTTGTAGTTCTTGTTTTGTTCTGAAGCTTCGCATCTTGTTGCGTTGCTTGTTGGATTTAAGTCACGGCTTGTGACTTGTATTACTTCTTTTTTGTTTAGTGCTTTTGGGTCCCTTCTTGGGGAGCTTCGTTTCAAAAAAAAAAAAAAGATTCAAGTGATTGGACTAACACCACTTCATGTTAAATTCAGAAGACATGCGTAATACTAACAAAATACACCCATTCAATTAATACGCTCCTATTTCTTTTTAGTTTTAAGTTTTATTAATACGCTCCAGTTGAGTTACAAAATTCAGAAGATATTTCAATAGGGTATTGTCCTTTGGATAGGACCTAGAGATTTCAAAGGGCTAAAAACTGTTGTTTTTGAACGGTTCAGAACTAATTGAATTAACAATTTTCTAAAATTTCAAAAAAAATGTAAAATTTGGTCAGCATGGAGATTTCAATAGAGAGATCGTATTGGACGGTTTTGATTGGTCATTTTGAACAAAATCTAAGAATTTTGAGCCCGACTCACAAACTTTCTTGTGAGTCGCGACTCACCATAGCAGAACTATATATATATATATATATATATATATATAGAGTTTTGCTATGGTGAGTCGCGACTCACAAGCCCTTTGGTGAGTCGCAATTCAGACCATCCGATCTCTTTCAAAATTCGTGCGGATGACTAAGATGATAAGTCGCTCGAGCGATTAAACTTTCTCCGTTCCGTCTGTTTTGTCTCTGTTCCCATCTCTCTTTCTCTCCGAAGAGAGCACCTCCTCTGAAACCCTAGGAAAAAAAAACCGCAGATCTAGCCTCTCTCTCTCCTCAAGTCACCCTAGCCCCTCTTCGCTCGCTTTCGACTTCGAAAGAGGAAACACCCTGTTGCTCCATTTCTCTCACTATCGATGCCTCGAAACGTGTTGTCGCTCTGCCTCTGAGCCTCATTGGTTGCTCGCAACGACTCTTCCCTAGTTCCTCAACCCGAGCAGTTGGATCCTACGAGGTGCGGCCGTTGGAGGAGATGTTTCGCTATTACCGAGGTGCGGCCGTTGGAGGAGATGTTTATGCAAAATAGGTTCGTGCACATGTAGATATGAAACAACAAGCTTTGGTATTACAAGAGGATCAGATAGTGTTCACTAAGAATACACAGACATATGAAACAATTTAACACAATCCAGAAACGCAAACAGCTTGATACAGAATTAACAGTATGGTACATTAAAGCAATTTAAAGTATGGTATCTCTTAACATGGTACAGAACAAGAAATTTAAAGCAATAAGCTTGGTACAGAACTAACAGCTTCCAATCTCTTAATGCGGTACAGACATAAAATACAAACATGGTACTATACATGAAATACAAACATGGTCTTTCTTGTATATTCTAAAAGCATCTTAGATTCTCTCTCTTCCAGTCTTTCTCAACACCAGATCAGCATTGGCCACAACAAAGCTAAATAAGTAGACAGAAATTATAAATATTAATCTTACAAATGACAGTTTTCAATTTAGACAGAAAATTAATTTGATATCATATGGGGTACATAGAGAGAACCACAGAACCTCTCTAGGTAGTGTACATCAGTACATACATCCAAAGCTAGTATCTCTCTTTTTCCCCCAATAATTTTATCAATCATCAGGTAATACTTTTATGGTTCAATCGACATCAATAGCTGTGTCACCACGACCACCTCTGTTGAATGTTAGAGAACGGAAGAGATTTGTCTAATTTAACAAGGGATTTGACAGGTGACTGTTATTTACTTGGAGAGTAAAAAAGAGGAATAGTCTCTTAGTGTAGAAGTACTAAGTGGCTTAGTCAGGCGATGCCTCTCTGTTTTCTGACGAAAACTGAAAATTGAAAATCAAAATCAAAATCGTGCAGAAAACTGAAAACTGAGAAGGAACGAAAAACTGAAAACTTTTTTTCTCAAAAAAAAAAAATGATACCTTGGTGAGGAGCGAGAGGGAAAGAAGAGGAAACGATGAGGAGGCGGAACAAATTGGCGCGCAACAATCTGCTCTCAGCTTTGTACTCCTCCGATTTTCTGCCTCCTCTGACCTAATTCCTAGGGTTTAATGGAGAAAAAAAAAGAGGTGAGTCCCTCAGATCTGTTTTCGATTTCTGGGAGGGAGAGAGAGAGAGATAAAGAGAACGGAGAGAGAGAGACGGGAAATAGAGGAACGAAGGGAACGGAGCTTACTAGACGGAAATATTTTCTCTCCATCCAGCGACATATCATCTAGCGATCCGCACGAATTTTAAAAGAGATCGAACGGTCTAGATTGCGACTCACCAAAGGCTCCGTGAGTCGCGACTCACCATAGCAAAACTCTATATATATATATATATATATATATATATATATATATATATATATATATATAGTTTTGCTACGGTGAGTCGCGCTCACAAACTCTTAGATATGGTTAAAAATGATCGATCCAAACAGTCCAATACGATCTCCCTATTGAAATATCCATACAGACAAAATTTTGTATTTTCTAAAAATTTTTGTATATTTTTTTAGAAAAAACAGCTTTTTTTTAACGGTTCAGAACTAATTAGATTAACAATTTTGTAAAATTTCAAAAAAATACTTAAAAATTTCGAAAAAGTATAAAATTTTGTCCGCATAGAGATTTTAATAGGGAGATCGTATTAGACTGTTTGAATCGGTCATTTTAAACCAGATTTAGGAGATTTGAGTGCGACTCACAGACCCTCTGTGAGTCGCGACTCACCACAGCAAGACTCTCTCTCTATATATATATATAATCTAGTACGTATACTATTTAAAATTTACTTAAAAAAGCATTTTATAAGTTGTCGTTAGAAACCAAAATTAAGAGAAATTTTGCACGTAAGGATCAATAGAAGGGAGGTATTGCATGATTATTCATGCATATATTATTTTCATCTTAATGAACAATTCATGCATTATATAAACAACACTAGCTATTATTTTTCTTGATATAACAAAAAGATTGAAAATTCACTACTAAAGATTATTTTTATCTTCATGAAGAATTATGATAAAATTAGGTTTTTCTTAATCTTATATATAATCTAGTACGTATACTATTTAAAATTTACTTAAAAAAGCATTTTATAAGTTGTCGTTAGAAACCAAAATTAAGAGAAATTTTGCACGTAAGGATCAATAGAAGGGAGGTATTGCATGATTATTCATGCATATATTATTTTCATCTTAATGAACAATTCATGCATTATATAAACAACACTAGCTATTATTTTTCTTGATATAACAAAAAGATTGAAAATTCACTACTAAAGATTATTTTTATCTTCATGAAGAATTATGATAAAATTAGGTTTTTCTTAATCTTTTTCACAATAAAATATAGTGAGAAATCAGAGATCATTAATAATAAATTAAATGTATATCAGTAAATTAAATGGTGCCTAATTAGCTTTATTGCTATATGTATACCTTGCAAACACAGCTGCTAAGGCGTCATGCGCAGCTAATGCAAGCGAGCCTTCCACTAAAAATACAGCTGAGGCAGCTATCCACACACACACACACACACACACACACACACACACACACACACACACATATATATACATATAGAGTTTAGCTACGGTGAGTCGCGACCAAAACTCCTAGATCTAGATCAAAATGACCGATCCAAACCGTTCAATATGATCTCCCTATTGAAATCTCCGTGCAAACCAAATTTTTTATTTTTTTTAAATTTTTAAGTATTTTTTCGGATTTTTAAAAACTGATGTTTTTGAATGGTTCAGAACCAATTAGATTAACGATTTTCTAAAATTTCAAAAAAATACTTAAAAATTTCGAAAAAATGAAAAATTTGGTCTACATGGAGATTTCAATAGGAAGATCATATTGGACGGTTTGGATCGGTCATTTTAATCTAGATCTAGGAGTTTTTGGTCGCGACTCACCAGAGGGTCCGTGAGTCGCGACTTACCGTAGCTAAACTCTATATATATATATATATGATAGCATCAGGGTTTTTTTGTGTCTTATCGATATTTTTACTTTAAGTCTAAATTTCATTTCATAACTTGAACGGGGTAAATGGAAGAACATGGATGAGGCTACTAGAAAGAGTTGCCTGATCTAGATGCGTGATGATAAAGAATTGATTTGTGCTCTAATGTTTACCGGAGAAGATTCAGGGAGGCTGCACAAGAAGGAACTAAGTGATGAAGCAAAACATGTACTCCTCTCGGCAAAAACACTAGGGTGTGTTTGGATGAACATGAAATAGGGAATAAGAATAAAAAATTTCGGTATGTGTGCTTATTCTTATTCTTGTGCAACTCAAACACAAAAATAAGGAATTTGGACCCTTATTTCTATACTAACAAAACCATAGTATAAGAATAAGGAATTTGAATAAGCACGCATACCGAAATTCCTTATTCCATGCTCATCCAAACACACTTATAAAAGCTGATATTGAGAAGGGCAAATGTTTTCTTGTTGTCCTAAATGTCATATGTTTACTTTATGTCTTTGATAATGAATGGTAATGTGCTTTGGTTTTGTTTAGATAGATTTGCTTTGTTACTGTCTAATATGGTAAATACATGTTTTATGATTGACCCAGTATAGCCTGATTAAACAATTATAACTTACTTGCAACAATGTCCACCCAATGTGTGGACAGACTTTAATATGTAAAAATATTATTTGACACATACATATTGTACATTCTCAATATTTTAGATTTGAGTTGTCTTAATCAGTGCTGAAGATAGCATAAGTATTCACCGATTTTAAAAAAAAAAGATGTGATGAAGGCATTGAAACCTAGGATATTAAATAAATTTATAACCTAGAGCTAACCTCACTAGTCGTTTTAGTTAAGCTTTAGGGTCGAACCCAAGGAACGGTACAACTGATTACTAGACATTACTTCCACACGAAAGTTAGACAATTAATTTTTTAGAGTTTTATGGAAAAGACAATTATCTAAAGTGCGAGTATTAGAAATATTTTTGGTGATTTTTTATATTTTCTAGACTAAAAATAAATGCAAATAATGTCCTAGGAATTTGTTTTCAATTAGTTTAGCTCCAAAGCACCTTTGTCTACAATTTTCACTGAAATTAATTGCCTAGCTTACTTTAGACAGAGGCATATTTCGAACCGAAATGTATGGATTTCGGACCGAAATCCATGTTGTTTCGTTCCTAAACTTACTATAGACATCTTGTTTTGACTTGATATCTTTACACAATGTTATGTGAAGGCTACTAAACAACCAGACCTAAGTTTCTAACCTCAGCTGTCGCAATTTTGGTTCCAACTTGGTTTGGAACTTGGTTTTTACCACGTAAATAACTAAACCTATACTTTCGTTCTGATTTAGTTATTTAAGTATGTTTGGTTGGAGTTCTAGAGGTATTTAAAGTCCTGTCGGATCAGTAAAAGTTACACCTTTCGGTCGTGAACTAACCTCCTCTTTCGAGCGATTGGCTTACCTCAAGTGCTTAAATAACTAATTATTTGTTCTAGTTTAAAGTCCTAATGGTGCTGCAGTTCATCAATAGGTAAACAGTCAAACGAACAATTAAATTAATCAAGCAAGATATAATTCTCAACAAAACATATCACATATCATAATATAAAGCAATCCAAGTCATCACAAAATACTAAACTAATCTACTAATTACACCTAAAATATCATTAACTAGCCTAACATGCAAGAAAAATAAGATACAAACTCAATCAAATCAAAATATCAAGAGAAAAGGAACGAATAAACCAAACATCGCTTCTAACTCAAGATATCGATCGTCCGAAGTCATGGTTGGATCGGTTCTACCGCTGTCACGTTCAGAATCGCTCCAAAGTTGTTGCCATGGACGTGCTCCGCTGCAAGAGTTGGAATCCCACGCCTTTCGGCGTGAGAACGGTGGTGGAAAAGGTGGAAATTATGCTATGGAAGGTTGGATACTTTCCTCTCTGTAATTCCGTGCATATATGGCCAAGGAGGACGCTTGGGAGGCAGGTTAGGGCAAGGATTTGATAATTATGCCTAATCCACCAAGTTCCTACAAAACAAATCAAATTGCTACGACAGTATCCAATCTTGCAAAATAAAGCACAAAAGCACATTAAATATTATTGGTTTGGATAGTATTTGAGTGCCAAGTACGGTCAAATCTCCCCAAACTTAAATCTTTGTTTGTCCTAAAACAATATCCTAAGCTTAAAGGAATTACCATACTTAGACTTACAATCAAAGCATCTCAAGCAAAACAATGCAATTAAAAATTGATCTTTCAAGTTTACTCAAAAAATTTTACACGATAAATTAAAGCAAATTAAAAAAAAATTAATTCAAGGACAAGGGTTTAGTTTTCTTTTGGATTGAATTTGTGCATCTCTTAGTCCTAATGAATTTCATTTTTCAAATCCAGAAACCTAGCTTCTCTTTGTCAAAACAATTGCAAACTCAATTTCATTTGTCCGTTCTTTTCCATGTCTCGCAAAAATTTGTAAAAAGATTTTATCAAAGTAAAAAAATTTAATAATGAATCCTTCTCAAAGCAATTTTATTTTCACCAATTTAAATTGTGCAAGTCGAGTAGTGGGACTTTGCATCCTAGAGGATATAATGCGGTGTCATTGGCCTTAAGTTTGCTCCTAGCACATGTCACGCTAGGGATGTTGGACGGTTGTTGCTCGACTTTGGCTACGGTACACTTGGACCATAATACTCAACAACTCCTTTACCAATGCTTTCGCACCAGGTCTGATAGAAATTAATTATAATCTACCCAATTATACCTCGAGAACTTTGAGTTATAATTCCTAACAACTTATAATTAACCCAATACTCTCCAATTTGTGGCTAAGTTGGTGGAAGAAGGCCTCGGTGCATCCTCGTTTTCACAACTATTTAAATTTTTGTCAGTTTAAGTTTTGCTCGTTGGTGATTCAAGCATTCAATAATATCCAGATTCATCTTATAATTTTCAAAGTTCATAAAATCTCTTTTTAAACAAAAGTTTGTAAGACACGAAATCGTTCACTCGACAAAAACTTGTGAGATTTGACTTAGATCATTTTGACAATTTTTAAGCATCCAAATTCAGATTCTTAACTCTAAAACTAATTTCCAACTCGGTCTATTGGTGCACAAATCAATTTAAACATTTTTAAACATCAAAATTTCTTGAGAAAAATTTTCAAAATGCTTTTTAAAATTCAAACAGTGTGAAACAGTGAGTAATTTCATCAATTCCACTAAGACAAAGATCAAGCATGCATCAAAAATTAATTTTCAAATTTTTCAAACAAATTTTCTCAAAATTCAACATTCCAACGATAAATTTCGAACCGAATTGTCATATTTCGGACCGAAATAGGAGAAATTTTTTTTAAAATCCCATGAAACAAAGACAAATTATCACAAAGTTTTGTCAATAAGTCCAACTTTTCATTCTCCTGTTCCCCCCAAACTTAAATCAAGCATTGTCCTCAAGGCAATCGCAGAGATCAAAATTAAAAAGGAGGAAAAGAGAAACTAACCGAATCAAGGCATGAATTTCCATATGAATTCGTCTCTATTTAGCGTGGGGCAACAACGCCTCAGCGTCAGTAAGTCGTGGCAGCAATATAGGAGATTTGAGGAAGCAACGGGACATGTTTTCTTGTGGCATGCAACTCACATGAGGTCCTGCGTGGGTCGTGTGCTTCTTTGTTGCTTGACCCGTGGTGCTCTAACGCGAGTTGCAAGTAGGACATCCACAATCAATCAAAACCTGCATATCCAAAAATAAAATCTAAACCAACCGTGAGTTTTTTTTTTTTGAAAAAAAGTAATAAATAAATGAAAGATATAATATCTAGTCTCTCGTTACTAAAGTAAATTCTAATATCAACACCGTCCCCGACAACGACGCCAATTTGATGACGGCATTGAAACCTAGGATATCAAATAAATTTATAACCTAGAGTTAACCTCATTAGTCGTTTTAGTTAAGCTTTAGGGTCGAACCCAAGGGACGGTACAACTGATTACTAGACTTTACTTCCCTCACGAAAGCTAGACAATTAATTTTTTTGGGGTTTTATGGAAAAGACAATTATCTAAAGTGCGAGTATTAGAAATATTGTTGGTAATTTTTTATATTTTCTAGACTAAAAATCAAGCTTCTAAATTTCTCTTAAATAACGGCGAAATAACAGAAATACCTGTATTCTGTGTCAAACCGCATGAACGTTACAGTCTTATTTGAGAAAATGACGTAACGCGTTATTTCAGTTATTTCGGCGAAATAACAAGCTGTTATTGCTACTATTGTTAAATTGTGTATTCAATATTGAACTATTGTTAAATTGGTACAAGCTGCTACTGCTACTCAATATTGGTACACTGCAGTATATTGAATTTGGTATGGCCGCATGCTATTTGTATGGAGTATTGGAGATGTATAAACATATAAGTTGATAGTTATTGAATTGATATGTGTCAAACTTTGAAAAAAGCACTACACCATTATATCGCCGTTACAACATCGAAATAACATGGGAACCTAGACCGTCATACCGAAAAAATCGAAATTTAAAAGCTTGCTAAAAATAAATACAAATAATGTCCTAGAAATTTGTGCTCAATTAGTTTAGCTCCAAAGCACCTTTGTCTACAATTTTCACCGAAATTAATTGTCTAGCTTACTTTAGACAGAGGCATATTTCGAACCGAAATGTATGAATTTCGGACCGAAATCCATGTTGTTTCGTTCCTAAACTTACTTTAGACATCTTGTTTTGACTTGATATCTTTACACAATGTTATGTGAAGGCTACTAAACAACCAGACCTAAGTTTCTAACCTCAGCTGTCGCAATTTTGGTTCCAACTTGGTTTGGAACTTGGTTTTTACCACGTAAATAACTAAACCTATACTTTTGTTCTGATTTAGTTATTTAAGTATGTTTGGTTGGAGTTCTAGAGGTATTTAAAGTCCTGACGGATCAGTAAAAGTTACACCTTTCGGTCGTGAACTAACCTCCTCTTTCGAGCGATTGGCTTACCTCAAGTGCTTAAATAACTAATTATTTGTTCTAGTTTAAAGTCCTAATGGTGCTGCAGTTCATCAATAGGTAAACAGTCAAACGAACAATTAAATTAATCAAGCAAGATATAATTCTCAACAAAACATATCACATATCATAATATAAAGCAATCCAAGTCATCACAAAATACTAAACTAATCTACTAACTACACCTAAAACATCATTAACTAGCCTAACATGCAAGAAAAATAAGATACAAACTCCATCAAATCAAAATATCAAGAGAAAAGGAACGAATAAACCAAACATCGCTTCTAACTCAAGATATCGATCGTCCGAAGTCATGGTTGGATCGGTTCTACCGCTGTCACATTCAGAATCGCTCCAAAGTTGTTGCCATGGACGTGCTCCGCTGCAAGAGTTGGAATCCCACGCCTTTCGGCGTGAGAACGGTGGTGGAAAAGGTGGAAATTATGCTATGGAAGGTTGGATACTTTCCTCTCTGTAATTCCGTACATATATGGCCACGGAGGACGCTTGGGAGGTAGATTAGGGCAAGGGTTCACGAGATCATACCATAAAATAAAGTTTCCATCTTCAAAACTTGCCAAAACCGATTTTTTCATGCGATTTCAGATCGAAATTATTTTCCAGCATTGCGCACCGATAGTATTTTGGCCATAATTTCTTCATCCGGACTCCGATTGAGGTGATTCAAAGATCGTTGGAAAGCTTAGGATGAGCTCTACTGTTCTATAGACTCCATTCAGTCATTTTCTTCTTATAAATCCACCTTTTATGTGATAATTATGCCTAATCCACCAAGTTCCTACAAAACAAATCAAATTGCTACGGCAGTACCCAATCTTGCAAAATAAAGCACAAAAGCACATTAAATATCATTGGTTTGGATAGTATTTGAGTTCCAAATACGGTCAAAATACATATATAAATAAGAGATATCAAGATGATACAACATGACAAGATTCTTAAATTGTTCTTGCTCGACTATTGTAACAAACAATGATCATACCCAATGCATGAACAATTTTTTATAAATCAACAAAAATTAAAATGGAACATGAAAAAAAAATTATACTTTAAATATCAAAAACAAATAAATTGGAATAATTTAACATGAATCAATTACAAAATAAGAATTAAAATTAATTGCTCAAGTATTTAAATACATCCATTAATACTTTTACAATGTCTGCTACCGCACATGTTTTTATCTAAAGAAAAGAAAAGATGTATGCTTAAAGCTGCAAATAAATTAGTTGATAATTCATTAATATAAATTCTTCACGTCTCAAGTGTTGTCAAGCATCATTGCGTTTGAAAGTCGATGAATGTTTCTCTTTTGAATCACTATTGAAAGAAGAAAAAATACATTAGTTTTCGAACATGCAACACCAATACAATCTTTTGAAAATGCTACTGGGGAGGCAGTAAAGAAGCAGTGTATGAAACTTACAACCAAGCTAAAGACATTTCTACAACAAGTCTATTAGCCTATAAACACCAGCATATGGTAAAATAATTAAAAGGCCTGTTTTTTAGGTACCTGAATTTACATTTGGACAACAAATTCTAAGCTTTAGCATACCTCCTTCCTTAAAAAAACACATGAACAACTCCATATTCACATTCTATGCTGCATTTTGCTTCCTTGAACAAACCTCTAGAAACTCATTTGCATTCTTATCCTACTTCCTACCATAAATGAAATATTTCTATCAGAATGAAATAATTATTGCTTTATCTTTTCATCTCTTTTTTTTTCCCTTTGATAAAAAAATTTATCAATATTATATTAATTCAGAATGGATTAACAAAGAGAAGGATACAATAAACAAATTTAACCAATATTTCCTAGTCAGCTCGACTATCTGTTGGGATGGAGATCTACACTTTCCAAAGGGAGGGAGACACAGACTGACATTGGGCTGTTGTCAGAGTTTGAAGGTGAAGGTGTATCAACTTTCCTGTGTAAAAAAAATTAAAATATAAGGAGATGATATATATCATGTTGAAATTTCAAAGAGAAAGACGCGAAAAATCTAAAACATATGCCATGTAATTGTGGGGCCATTCATCTCAACCCAAGCATCTCCATTTGGGGCCTTAACAATTTTGTATGGGACCATTTTCAGCTCCTTTTGTGTTTGTTGATCATCAAATCTATGCCCAATAATGTGCTTGGTTCCAAAGAGGGTGTTTGTTGGATTAGTGACCGCCTGTCATTTAGTGGGTGTACCTACTAGGAGCTCACCCGTTTGGTTTATGGATACAACAGAAGGGGCGGTTCTTGCACCTGCAGCATTCTCAATTACCTTTGGTGTCTGTTTTTAGAAAGCCATTTCAAAAGAATAAAATTAGAAATTAGAAAAAGAAAAAAATTTAAATCAACAATCAACAACTTTGAAGTAATAAGCAGATATTAGAAGAGAGAAAAAAAATTAATATCAACGACTTTATAGGAAAAGGATAGTTCAGAATTTCCATTTGTAAAGCATTAACAAAAGTTCCATTGAAGTACTCAAGTATAGGCCTACAAAATGACTAGTTTCATTCTGATTCCAGTACATCTGCTTCAGCGGAAGCAAGATTATCCTAACAGAAGTTCCATTCAGATACTCGCAAGAGGGATTAGAAAGGACCAATGATGTGAACTTATTTCAATACAACAGACTAGCCAAGTAAACTCCAAAAGAACTCCAACATCGGACCAATTGGAAACAACAAAATTATTTTCAGAGAAAATAAAAATTGTGCCTTTCCTCCATGATAGAGACACAAGAATTCATGGTACCCAAGTCAATACCAATGACGTCAGCAGCAACTGGCTTCAAGCTACCATATGCAGCAAATCAAACTAATAATATGAGAAATAGGTGAAAAAGGCATTCAATTGGAGAATACAATTTTATATATACTGAAAAAGACGTGTACCAGAATGCTCTTGCAAGAGATTCAAATCTATATGGTAAAGGAGATGCCGCATTCACAAATTTAATCTGGTTGATAGCCTGATGAATCATAAGAGAGGATCAAAGGCTTAAATAGCGGCCGTAGCGGCCGCTATAGCGGCGATATAGCGGTTCTAGGTGGTAGAGCGCTACAACGCTACAGAATTAGCGCTCTGTCCGATAGCGCGCAGTATAGCGGCATTTAGCGGCGTTTAGCGGACATTTAGCGGGCATTTTGCGGCGATATTGCGGATTAAAGAAGGTTTACCGGAGGAGTGAACGGCGCGTCTCGCTTTTTTGGTTAAAACGCTGGAAAATGCAAATCAAAGAGAGGAAACCGACAGGTGGGCCATAGGGGTTAATTGGACAGAGAAACGGGCTGGAGTGGGCTTTTGTCATATGTCTTTTTTCCTTTGTGTGTCTAATAAGTGTCTTTTCTTATTTGATATTCTGTGACGAACTTAGGCCCCAGAACTTCAAATGGATCACTATACCAAAAGTTTTTAAAGGCAGCAAACAAATATTTATTTTATTTAGAAAATATTTATTCAATAATTAAATTTCGTTATATTTTGGTCATAACTTTCAAATTCTAAAAAAATTATTGATCATATATGCATAAATAATGAATATAATTTTAGTTGGTATTAATTATTTGCAGGAAAATATTTTATTTTTTTTTTATTTTTAGACTAATTTAATCTTCAAAATATACTTTTTTGTGCATATCCGCTATGGTCCGATATCGGCCGCGAAATAACCGCTATCCGCTATCCGCTATGATATTAGCTTGTCCGCTACGAGTCCGCTATCCGCTATTTAAACCTTTGGAGAGGATCAATCACTCATCAAAGCTACAAACATTCTGGATAAAAGTTTCTCTACTACAGTTAAATTTTATTAAGCATTACTACATTAGTATTATTATTAGAGGTATTATTATTATTATGGCTAGTCTTACTATTAGTATTTTTATGTTTTGTATTTTTTTTTTTGTTCTTAGATGTGTTCTCTTGTTGGGTTTCTTTCTAGCCTACCCCAACTTGTTTGGGACAAAAGGCTTAGTTGTTGTTGTTGTTGTTATTACTACATTAAAGTGACCATTGAACGATATATGACTAATATCGACTAAGAAGGCAGACTTAAACTACAAATTGTTCTTTTCCAGATCAAAATAATATTATACAATCGTTTCTTTGAGCTATATTTCTGATCTTGTCCGAAGGACAGACCAGACATAACACAGACAAAAACCCATGCAAGCACAGAGAGAGCGAGAGAGAGAGATAGAGACCTGAGAAATGGCGGATACTAAAGATCTCGACATAGCAAGCCTGGAGGAGGCAAGAAGGGTTCTCATAGCCATTATAGATCTCGATTCAGGAAGCTGAGAGTGGTAAAGGAGAAGTTGACACTAGATTCGAGGGTTTTATTAGGACAACATAATGAGGAGAGTAAAAGGCTCTGAAACCCTAAAAATGGATTGTATTTATAAATGGCTACACGGTTGACTGCTCGACTGGTTCACTAGCTTGGGAGAGGGGAAATAGTTCTAAGATTTCATGTATCATCTTCTCTAATTCATTTAAGAGAATGGGTCTCTGTCTCCATTACTTTCAAAGATATTTTTTTCGATCATTCCTTTCACAAAGTTGAGGAAAAGTTAGTCCGCTGCAATTAGAGAATTGAGATCTCCGCATAGGATCCTGAAAAGCGGCGTCTAATTGATTCGATAGTCCCAAATAATCTATTATTCTGTCTTATCTCCACTCCTTGTCTGACACCTGGACACCTAGCCCTTTATTGTAGAAGTTAACAGAATAAACTATTGTCAATAAACATGTATTTTTTTAGTATTTGCATATAATTTACTTTCAAATATTTCAAAATATTAAAATAATAACTTACTTTGCAATGCCTCTGAACTCTTCACGACCATTCTTCCCTTTATACCAGATAGTGATACGTACTTCAGACTTGTTATGTTACTACTACCTCCAATACGTACGATAGCCTTAATCGTAGAAACAACTTTTCTCATAACTTTTGCATTATCTCTTGCTCAATGCCATTCCAAGTGTCCCAGCGTTGCGTTGCCACAGCAAAATGTTTTCCTCTTAAAGGTCGAAAATTACTTTCCGGGCCAAAGTTGTCATTTCTCAAGATCTTGCATCATCTTCCTTCCAATGGTTTAAACCATGCTTGGATTGAGGATTTTCGGTGATGGATTCATGTTCAGTGTTTACAACTTTGGGATTTTCCTCCTGCTAAGTAACACACAAAAAATAAAGATGGACCGAGTGGTGCAATTAACAACTTGTAGATAGGACATTGAATGATATTTAAAATAAATAAAGAAACAACTTACAGACAATTGAGTACTTGAACCAGCACAGGAAATTTTAACACAATCAATCAGCAAATCTACGGTGGATGGTGGCCCCTCCAAGTAGAACACTGCACATTTTGGTGCAGTATTCAAAGTAAATGAAGCTTCAAGCGTCTCCCAATTGTCTTTCCCGGCCGAAACCCTAATAAAAGAAATTGCAACTTTTCTTTCAAAATTGTGACGGTTACTCTCATCCTTATGATTTGACAAAATTTAGGGAAGGGCAATGTGCTTTCTAGGAAGCTGTGTTCTATACTGTTGTTTGGTTCCTCAACTTTTTGCATACTTTATGAAAAGAACATCATCAACTATTTAGATTTTACAAGTCAAATTATTAATACAAAAGAGAGAAAGTGACATCTGAAAGTTGTGGCACCAAAATACTTCTCTTTAACAAAATTGTAAGCTAATATCACCATATTAGTTCAGATGTAGTACCTTCCAACAAATAAGTAGTTTGTAGTCGAATCAAAGTTCTCCAAGCGAATTGTGGCTCCTACCTCAACTGGCCCATTAACCTCTCCGTTAACCCTTCAATGGGCAAATACAAATTACCTCACTCCTATTTTGACCTTCTCTATGATGTCCTGCTCTAATCTTTGCCACGGGTACGTTTGGTTACAATTGCATATGTACTCCCCAAATTTGGTCTTGCTCCATTTAAGTAGCAGATTCATCAGCAGCCACATAAGCATAGCATGAATTTGGATTCCATGAAGTTAAAAGTTAAAACCGTCAGAGAAATCAAAATTTTAAAGTATATTCTCCATTGTGGAGGTTTCTGCTTCAATTTGAGTATCAGTTTCTGTTTAAAAATGGTACCAGTTCCATATGCATCCATTAAGGGAAAAAGTCCTCACAAAAACATAAAAAATATTGTGTGCAAGAAAAGTTGTCTACTGTGCCTGAAATGTGTCTAAATAGATGAAACACAGAGCGCTAACCATATTCTTAAATTTTTTTAATAAAAACAATAGTGAAAAATAGAAGCAGGTTCTATTAACCATTATCCATTCACGATCAATGACAAATAAAATTGCGCAGTGTAATGAGCTAGCATGAGGTCCATTAGCAGTAATCAAAGAAAACCTCTGAACTCTAAATAGTTAGGCACGCATGCAAACCCTCTAAATGTTGTTATTAGCTCATGAAACCTTTCATATCCCATCCCTGATTGCACGATCATCGAGAATTTCTAAGCAGTACTAAGTGTTTCAGCGTCATACATGATAAATTAATCCAAAATGGAAAAAAAAGAAAGCAAAAAGAAATGTTACCGGAGGAGACTGATCCATCAATGCACTTGTGCCACATGTCTTGTCAGTTGCGGCTGTGGTGGAGGCCAAAGATGAGCGATTGAGCCGTCTGCGACAGAGAAGAAAGCCATGTCTTCATGCGTGATTTGTATGGAGAGAGATGGATATCTGAGAAAGGAGGAGACGCAGAGGCATTTCGTCGAACAGTTGTTGACAAGTTAGGAGGTGAGGTGGGGAAAACGGTGAACCGTATCCTCTGCCCAAGCAGCAGTAAGTAACTACGTATGTATTAGGTTCATTTGACGAGTTTATTAGTAGTCATCTAGGATTGTGATTTTGATTGTCAATTGCGGACTAACAAAGTTTATTAGTAGTCTTGTGGGTAAATAAAAATTAGAAACCGTCTTTTTGTTTAGATGCTAACAATCGTTTATATATATATATATAGGATGGCTAATGTGCCATAGATGGCACGGAGGGTCCCGTGCCATAGAGTCGTTTTCCGAGATCCAAAATTCAAATGCTCAATTTGAACCATCCAAGATATTCACCACATTAAAATATCCTTGGAGACCAAATTTTACATTTTTTCGAATTTTTTTGCTATTTATTATGATATTTTTAAAAAACGTTATAATTGGAGTATTTCAGACCCTCCAATTTGAACATATCAAAATAAATACCAAAAAAATTCAAAAAAATCTAAAATTTGGTCTCCAATGGTATTTCAATATGCTGATCAATTTGAACGGTTTGGATTGACTGATTAAATTTCGAATCTTCAAAAAATGACTCAAAAAAGACATCTATGACATTGCCATCTATGGCACTTTATCCCACCTATATATATATATATATAGATTGGCTAAAGTATACTCCAGCATACGGATTAAACCCGTATGTTGGAGTCGTTTCTCAAAATCTAAAACTCAAACAGTCGATCCAAACCGTTCAAATTGTTCTCCATATAAAAATATCTTTTAAGACCAAATTTTACATTTTTTCAAATTTTTTTGCTATATATTATGCTATTTTAAAATTGAATGGTCAGAAATACTTCTTTACAATTCCTTTACAATGTTTTTTTTAAAATAGCATAATATATATAGTAAAAAAATTTGAAAAAAATATAAATTTTAGTTTCCTAGGAGATTTCAATATGGAGAACAATTTGAAAACTTCGGATCGACTGTATGCATTTTAGATTGTGAGAAACGACTCCAGCATACGGGCTATCTGTATGCTGGAGTATATTTTAGCCAATCTCATATATATATATATATATATAATATGCAAGGAGATGTCTTATATCTCTGATGTTGTTTTTACTAATTAAATGTTTTTTTTGTTGTGTTAAATTGCAGGCAGGAATTGGATTTTAGTGTATGAGCCGAATGCCAGTATGTTAAGTATTTTTGTTGTTATATTTTTTATGTATATATAGTTGTTGGCTTGATGTAAACGTTACCAACTTTGAATGTAATATGGTTGGTAGTTAATTGTAATGGACAACATTAAATCAACTAGAGGAGCATACACAACTTTGAATGTAACTAGCCAAACATTCGCGCTCCGCGAGATTAGTATTTGATAAAAATCAGCCTTTTAATTATTTATTTTTGTTTTTAGCAAGCAACTATAAATCTCCGAATATCAAAAATAATATAAAAAATAATTTAAAACAAAATTTTAGAAATATAAGCTATAAAAAATATATACGGTTGGATTATGTGAAATTTTGGAAGAATATCGATAAAATTTCATCTAAAATGATCAGTAAAAAACTTCCACAACAAAATAAAAGTAAAAAAAATACCAAGAAATAAAAAAAAGTAAAAAAAAAAAAACTAAATCACTTGATTTTATGTAGTCTATGCCAATTCAATAATATATAGAAAAATATATTTGTACGACATAATTACAATTAATAATAACCATGATAAGATGTATCAAGCAAAACTTGTAACGAAATATGTCAAATCCAATAAGAAAAGGGATCGATTAAAAAATTAGAAAAAAATTTTAATCCGAAATTGAAAAAATATTAAGCTGATTATTTTGTAATTTCATAAGAATATTAATTAAAATTTAATGCAACAATTACTGTGGAAAGACTTGTAAGCAATTAAACAAAATAATAAAAAAATAGAATACTTAAACTAAAATTATACATGAAAAGCACTTTGAAGTTAAAATATTTATAAAGCTCAAAACTTACTTGCAATATTTACGTACAAATAATTAAATGATACAAATTAATTTCGACAATAAAATACTTCGAATTTTATGCACATTCTTTTATTCTTGTTTTTTGTAAAACAGAGATGATATTTGACCCTACTTGCAATATACCACCAATACTTAAAAAAAATGGCTAATTAGATGCATTTTACTTGGTCCTTTTATTATGTACTATCATGAATTATTTATGCCATTAAAATATAAACATATTAACTAATATACCACCAATTCTTATATAAACATATGAACTAATATACCACCAATTCTTATATAAACATATTAACTAATAAGATATTTCTTTATGATTATTCCCAATATATTGTAATAAATTCATCAAATTAATAAAATATAGCAACAAAAATAGATGCTAATGTATGCAATTATAAAAATATAACATTAAGGATGTAATTGATCAATATAATACATTTATCAATCAATACTATTTAAATTATGTAAATATTTATAGATATATTTATATATTAACATTGAGAACGTTATATAGATACATTTATTTTTGTAATGTTTTAAGACTATCTGTAAAATAAACAAAAAAACATCTAGAAAAAGCTTCCAAATAACTAAACAAAAGTGAAAAGATAAAAAAATAGAAATCTGTAAAAAAAATTATATCACTTTGATTCCATATAATTTATGCCGATCAATATATTATCATATAAAAAATATTTTCTTGTAACATAATTATAATTAATAATAGTCATATTAAAATATATCAAGCAAAAGATGTGATAAAATAATTTGTATCTCAAAATATAAACAAATTAAGAAGATTTACAATTTAAATGAAAAAATACATCACAGAATTTCTTGTAATTCTTTTAAGAAAATTGATAAAATTTCATGCAAAAATACTTTTGTAATGACTTCTAAACAATTAAAATAAAAAACTAAAATTATGAAAATTGTTTTATGTAATAAAGGAAAGTATTGGGTCTAAAAAAAGATACATGAAATATGGTTCGAAATAGAGAAAAATGGAAGGGTCCAACTGAAAATTCATTTAATATCCCTCTACCCTCTTCCCCCATGCACGTTTAGGGCTGTCAATTTCGTACCGTTTCACACGTTTCCGTTCCGTTCCATCCGAAACGGAGCGGAAACGGAATGGTTTTTTGTTGCGTTTCACTCAACGGAACAGAAACGGAAGCGAAACATATTTCGTTGATAAGAACGGAACGTAAACGAAATGCGTCGATTCCGTTCCGTCGGCCCACGTTCTTCCGTCGGCCCAAATAGGCGGAGAAATAGAGGGAATACCTAGATGCGCCGCACAGTTCTCTTCTCTCTCGATTCGCCTTCTTCTTTCTTTCTCTTTCGCTCTAGACGCCTCTCTCTTCCCTCACTCGAAACCCAGACCTCCCGGGTGGAAACTCCCGTACTTCACCACCTATTCCGTATATAAGGGGGCTTTTCTTCATGGAGATTTCTCACTGCTGACCTATTTTGTTGCTTCGCTCCTTGATTCCATTATCTCGCTGCTCAGCTTCGCTTCGCTCACAACTTCCTCAAGCGCCAATTGCCTATGCTTCCTTGGCTCACTATGCTCATCAATCTTCTTTGGTTCCAGCCATTTCATTGGGCTTTGCTTTTCAAGTTGTCTGCTTCCATAGGCTTGATTTTTCCTTTGGCCTATTACGAGCCTTCCTCTTGGTTGTGGAGCTACCTTCTTGTTCAAGTCGGGTGGCTTCTTCTCACACTTACGCTATTTCTATTCCTTTTGTTATGTTTCAGCATGGTCAGTTAAGTCTGGCAAGGTTCGTAAAGGGAAATCAAAGGTCAGGTATCTGACTTTTAGAGATTTCAGTTTATTATTTTCAATTTCTTTTCCAATTTTAAAATTATGTTGATTTCTTTTTCAATTTACCTCAATTTCTTTTTCAATTTCAAAATTATGTCGATTTTGATTTTTTACCTCAGTTTCTTTTTCGACTCAGTTATTATTTCTAATTTCTTTTTCAATTTACCTCAATTTCTTTTCTTTTTTTTTTTTTGCTTCTTTTTTGAAATAATAAATTGTGTATTTTCTTGTGTTTATTTTTATGCTGTCTTCGTTTCTTTTCAAGGATGGTTGATTGAACATATATATGGGCTAATGACAAAATACAAAGTGTGTCATGTGGCCTGATTGTGCTCACAAGTACTAGAAATTAAGATTAGACTGTCCAAAATTACATCCTCTTCATACCTCAAACACAGAGCAGGACCAATTACAGCCAGAATGTCTGACCTGAACCATAAGGTCTGAATTTATGCGAGCTACTAAATCTCATGCATTTACAAACGTTTCTTTTATACATTTATAGACTCATGCATTTACAGACGTTCTCTTGGGTTACAATTTTTCTCTACAGCAGGCTGCACAGTTGACTGCTGGTATTGATGACAGTTTTTTTCTGGTAAAAACAGGTGTTGTGGGTTTTATTCTTTTTCCCTTTTCAGTACTTGTTTATTTGTCAGCTCCACCATAATGTTATTTTTTTTCTGGTAAAAATAGAAGCTCCTCCAGTACTTTTTCTCTGTTTTCAGTTCTTATTTTATTTGTCAGCAAATTCGATTATTTTAACGTTTATTACGTTTTAAAAAACGGAACAGAAAACGTAACAATTTATAATTACGTTTTAATAACGAAACATAAACGGAAATGTATATTGTTACGTTAATTACTACGGAACGTAAACGTAAGTACCTTCTTCCGTGTACATCTTCCACGTTTGACAGCCCTATGCACGTTGCGGCTGGAGCTGCTGGCCCTTTTCCTTACATTTTTTAATTTTTGTATGATCCTATAAATAACTTTTCATGTTGCCATTGAGAAAAATGTTCTATGGGATTTGTTACATGGAATTACATGGGATATTAGATAAACAATCCTAAAAGAATGCACATGGGGTCAGCTTGTTTTCTCATTTATTTTATGTTGAGGATTCTAAATAGCTGTTTTTGTTGCATTCGAAAATTGAAAGTTAGATAAACCCTTTACACAAAAGACCATACGAATGTGATGCCGAAAATGCCAAAGAGATATGTAGAAAAGCTCCCTAGCTTTGAAGTATTTTTTGATATGTTAAGTATGCGAGAGAGAGCATACACAACATGCGAGAGAGAGCATAAATCAACTAGAGGAGCATGATGAGATCAACTATGTTATCTCTATTTCTAGTCTATCATACATAAAATGAGAGACCAACTACGCTATACAAAATGAGCCTAATCCATAATTCATTTAATATCATCTATGCTATACAAAAGGAGTCCCTTCCATATTTCATGCCATCTATTTTTGAAAGTGAAACAATGTTTGTTGATATCCATGCCAAGGTGCCGATCTATTACAATTAAAAAAAAATAGCAAAATTTATAAATTGTTCAATCAAATAATTGTTTAACACATATGTGAGACAAATACTTGAATCTGTGCACAGTTAGTGCCATCATTAACATTTTTTGCTTCATGCTTATTCTCATTACCTCAAGGATTAACTTTCTTTACCTACTTCAACCCAAGTATTAGACTATCAAAAGCAGTTTTATAAAATTTTCCTCACTGCCAGACCATATTAGACCAAGGTGAGAAGAGAAATAGCAAACAAACCATACCAGACCATTTGATTTGGTTCAGAAGGTGCAAACATTGTGACCCTTAATAGATTTTATTTGGTTCTTAATAGATTCTAAACAATTAAATGTCCATGTTAAATTGGCACATGTGGTTCTTAATAGTTTTTATCTTGTTATGCAAATTTAAGAAGCAATTTGGTCACGATTGGAATCTCTGAGCTTTTTGAAACATAAATCAACAATGGAAACAACTGCCTTATTAGTACCATGCAACCACTGTTACTAATTTTAATTGGTACATAACAAATAGAATTTCAATTACTTGTTACCTGGCAGAGAGGCGGAGGGAGACAGCCATGCAGGAGGAGGTGATCACCTTAACAAGCGTAATGTGTACAGCCTTTCAACAAGGAATCTGCACAGGTTCATATGCTGTCGACATCACCTGAGTCTGGAGCAGCGGCGACGGGCTCTGACCTAGATGCTGTCGAGACAGAAGCGCTGGCGAGGCCTCGGGCCCCACGGAGGCTTTGGAGGCGGAATTCAGCCCCGGCGTGGCGCAACGAGATTGCTCAAGGCGGAGCTGCTCCTCTCGCGCGGCGACTTGAGCAAAACCTGAGAAGGGATCGAGAGTTAAGAAAACGCTCATGAGAAGAAAGAAGCAAGATGAAAGGAATCGTGTTTTTTAGTTTTTGAGGGACGGAGAGCTGATTTATATATGAACCGTCCATTTAGATCGGACGGTCAGGACAAGAGATGGACACTCTTCCCATCTTATTAAGATGGGCAGAGGATACCATTCCCCGATGGAGCCTCGCCTGGATCAATCCAGATCCCCAGCAATCGAAAAAAGAACGGCTCGAAGCAGTATTTTTTGTTTTTTTAATATTTAAAAAATTTAAAATTCAAATTGAGAATTTAAACCGTTGATCTTGTTAAATTTTAACTGCGATGCGTTTTCATATAAGTTTTATAAAACTTGAAGTTGATTTGATACTTGATTAAGTGATCAAATTATGAACGTATTAGAATTAATCTAACCAGATTCGTTCATTTGTTGACCATTTGATCTAGTATCAAATCAACTTCAAATTTTATAAAACTTATATGAAAACGCATCGCCGGTAAAATTTAACAAGATCAACGGTTTAAATTCTCTATTTGAGTTTTAAAATTTATAAATATTAAAAAAAATAAAAAAATTTGTTTGGAGCGGTCTTTTTTTCGGCTGCTGAGGATCCGGATTGTCGCCTGGATACCTCTACGATTCTGTTTCTTCTCCTTGGGTTTTAGAGAAATTTTTTCTTAAAAACCCAAAAATAAATGGAAATTTACTAGTACATATAAAAAATTGTTAAAGTGGTCTAACACAGGCCGCCAATTGACGCGACACGCCACATGTATTTATTATTGTAAAAGACCAAACCGACACATCATATGGCGGTCAGGTTCATTCCTCGCAACGCGTCAAAAATTCATGGATGCTGAAAGTCACAGTCACAGCCTCACAGATTCTAAAGTTACACAAAATAATATAACTATATAAGTGACCAAGCTGCCATTTCGAATGTCAACCTGGTCAAATTTAATTATGCCGCCTATAATTCTGCTACCCTTTTCTCTCTCTTCTCAAACCAATCCTCATTTTATTTCTCCTCATTTTCCAAAACCAACAACAAATCCTCACTCACTTGAGAGAAATAAAAGAGTACACGTTGAGCTTGAGTATTTTGAGTCATTTCATATAAGTTATATTTCTCACAATTTCTTTCGATTTTCAATTTTACGTAAATCTATTCTTGTTTGCACTACGCGAAATTTTGGCTTCTGTAACGGTTAATAAAAGACTTCTGTAACGGTATATGAAACGTTACTGTAGCTCCCGTTACAGAATGTCTAATAACCGTTACAGATCTATAACGGTTATTAGACAATAACCGTTACAGTAGCCAATCTTCTGTAACGGTTATTATCTAATAATCGTTATAGTATTATGCAAGGGAAATCTGGTACAGCTTTTTGGAGAACATGTGTAACGGTTATTCTCTAATAACCGTTACAGATAATGTTTATAATAAAAAAAAATGAAATTATAATATTCTGTAACGGTTATTTCTTAATAACCGTTACAGAAGGTCCTTTTTTTGTTTCGTTTTTTTGATTTGGCTAGCCCAATTTGCTAGCCGAATTGGTACCAAATTGGTACCCAATTTACATTAGATAACACATGCAGCATACTGTTACAATCCAGTACTCCAAGAGATGCTTATCTGAACACTCATTAAAGCACGCAACTCTTCATATGATTAACAATTCAAAAATTAAAGCACGCAACTCTTCATATTTTCAATTTCAAACTCATTTGTACTATAAATGACCAAACTGTAGAACCCCACGCCTTTTCAGTTTCAAACTAATTTCTCACTTCTCCCTCCTATCTCTCTACTCAAAAACCAACCATGGAAAACCTTGATCCCATCAGAGTTGATGAAGACGACATCACTGCTCCGGCCAGTGCAGAGATCACCAAATCCATTGTCATCCAAACCATGGAAGGTGTAACTTTGCTTGATGTCATGATAGAGATGAGAAGACGCCTCCCTGCAGGACAACACAGAGTGACAACACTCCTAGAAAACCGATTTCTCATCATCGGCCCCTCTGAGCAATGGCGCGATGAGATGTTTAGAAAAGGCACTATTGAAATCACATATGGAAACAACATGAGGCGGCCATTTCCCATCCTCATTGATCCTCCAAGGGAACTAGACCCCAGAGCAGACAGTGTGAGGCTATGGGTAAGAATTGCTGATCTTCCATTTGGATGGTGCTCATGGTATGGAGCAAACATCTTTTTCTCTTTTGGTACAGTTTTACATGCTGATGCACCAACATACATGGGTATAGATGCCAGATTTGCTAGAGTAGAAGTATTGGTTGAACATAGGGATAGAATACCAGCCTCTCGTGCATTTGAATTACACAGAAGAAATGGAAAAATTGACCTACTTCGGGTTCAGTACGTAGTTGAGGAACCACAAATCAGAAACCCACGTCATGAATACATCAAAGCTTTGCCTAGGATTGAATGGTCCCCTGCTGATGAGGCAAGACTGCAAAGTATCAATCCACCTGATAGGGTTGATTCTGGCAGTACTACAACCATGCGATAGAGCAAGAGAAAAGCAAAGAAAAAGGCTGCAAAAACCACAACCCCCAATAATACTCAAGCAAAAAAAAAGGAAGATAGATGAGGTCATCCCCTCAATGATTACTAGATCACAAACCAAGGGAGGAAGCAGAACTAAGGAGACAGGAGTTCTCATTGGAGACACCAGGGTAATCAAACCTACAAGCTCTAGTTCTAAAGGAAAAGGAGTACAAGAAGATCTTGAGGCACAGTTCAGGAAGGAGATGAAACAGGCTAGGAAAGAGAGCCACAGAGCTCAACATGAGGGCCCAGGGCACACCAGTGGGCCCAGTGTACCCCCTGGGTTCAACCTAAGCTCTCAGGAGACTGATACTGATGAGGATGAAAAAACTGACACAGAGAGTGACAATACAACCCCTACTGAGGACCAATCAGTCGATGAACTCATGAAGACACCCTCAGAGGAGCCCAGCAAGATGTCATTCTCCACAGAAGGTAACTCTACATTTCTTTCTAGTAACAATATGTGCAGAAGTCCTAAATAGCTTAGAGAATAGCTTCTTTCTAGACAATATGTTCAAAAGCCCTAAATAACTTCTATAGTTTAGAGAATACATAAATCCTAGTTTAGAGAATAGCTCTACATAAATCCTAGTTTAGAGAATAGCTCTACATAAATATACATTTAACTTTTTCAATAATTGCACTGACTTGAAAACAGACATGGAAAAAACCTTCATGGATTTGGCAAAGAAGCAAGAAGCAGCAAAGAAGAGCAATGGCTCCACTGATGACACATCCTCTACCTAGATGCTGCCCTTTTTTTTTACTTCTCAGTTATTTATTGTTGTACTGTACTGTTAATGGCAAGAATTGTGTGAATTGTGTGATGTTTAGATGTATGTTTGTGATGTTTAGATACAGAATCAAGCTTGAAACAATATAAATTGCTCCTGAGTAGAAAGGTTTCTATTGACATTTGACATTTGTGGCCAACAGGCAATTTGATTCATGCGCATACCAGAGGTCAATAGTACATATGCAAGGAGAAATTCAAAACTTAACACACAAAATTCCTTCATGTACACCTCTGGTATGCAATTGGCAGACACTATTGACCATAGCATTGTTTGTCAGCCTATGTAAATTGCATTGTTTGTCAACCGTAATTTAGCTCAATTATTTAGCTCAATTATTTGTCAATTACAACTTAAAAGCAAAAGGAAAAAAAGCAGTTAACCCTAAATCGCATATATATGAAAAAAGAGGAGTTTATGAAAGTACCGAAGAAATATAAAATTATCCAGTTTTCGATCGATCGATTCGTTGAATCTGCTCTCCTTCTCCTTGTCGTTCTTTCGATCGATCCGTTGAATCTGCTCTCCTTCTCGTTCTTTCGATCGATCTGTTGAATCTGCTCTCGTTCTCATGAAAAAACCGAAATAAATAAGGAAAAAATATGAAAAAATACGATTCAAATTTTTTTGTTTTTTTACCTCAAATCTGCTCTCCTTCTTGTTCTCTTTTTTTCAGAATTTTTATAAATTTTTTGCTATTTTTTGGAGTGAAACAGAAGGGATAAGAGAGCTATTTCTTTGAATAAAATGAAAAGAAGAGAGAAAGGAATGCGGCTGGGAAGACTTAACCTAAATACATAACCTTTCTGTAACGGTTATTTAAACATACCGTTACAGAAGACTGGCTTCTGTAACGGTTATTAGATAATAACCGATACAGATAATGTTTATAATAAAAAAAAATGAAATTATAATATTCTGTAACGGTTATTAGGTAATAACCGATACAGATAATGTTTATAATAAAAAAAATGAAATTATAATATTCTGTAACGGTTATTAGGTAATAACCGATACAGATAATGTTTATAATAAAAAAAATGAAATTATAATATTTTGTAACGGTTATTCCTTAATAACCGTTACAGAAGGTCCTTTTTTTTGTGTTTCGCCTGTTTGATTGGCTAGCCCAATTTGCTAGCCGAATTGGTACCAGATTGGTACCCAATTTACATTAAACACATGCAGCATATCACACATATATCAAACATATATATAATCATGCATATTACACAAACAATAAACAAAGTATTTAGTTTGCCTCACAAGTATCAATCAAATCAGAACCTCAATATCAGAATCGTACAATATCAGAATCTCAATATCATTAATAGCTTAGATAGAAGTGCTTGGTTTGTCTTAAATTTGGTCAGAACGTACCTGAATCATCAATATCAGAATCTCAATATCAGAACACCTGAATCAAGTTGTAGTCTTCCGAAGAGGTGCTTGGTTTGTCTTAAATTTGGTCATAATTGTCAGAGAACTTCTTCAATTCTTCCTTTAATCTCTTTGCCTTCTCCTATCCCTCCCCCATCTATTAATACTCAATCCCCTCTTGCTGCCTCTTCCACTTCTCCTCCTTTTTAGTTCTTTCTTCAGATATGGCAAACCTTCATGATTGGCAATTTGTGCCTATGAACAGTGCTGCTGAGTTTGAAGATCTCAGACCTGATCATTTAAATGTGTTTTACTCTCCTATACAAGATCTTGACCCTGAAAATGAAGTTCTGCACAGAGCGGCGATTGTTACATTCCAAGCAGAAGGATTACTTCCGCCTGATCTTGAGCACCGCTTGGGATTCAGACTTGCACGTCAGTTTGGTTTTGCAGTTCACCAGTATCGTCTCTCTCCAGTGCACCCAACCTCTGGAGATTTTCTTCTGGTTTGCCCAAATCAAGGGGTCAGGAATGAAATCTGCAGCCTAGGTGTCATTTACCTGCAGAATGTTAGATTGGTCCTAACAAGGTGGACTGAGCGTGCTGGTACAGTTTATGAACCTCCTCTTTATCGTACCAGAATCAGAATTACTGGTCCCCCTCTTCATCTCTGGAATAGAAGTGCCATTAACATGCTGGTGTCTGAGTTTGGTTATCCAATTTTCACTGCTCCTCACTTCTCTGATGGGATCTTCCTTCATTTGCGTTTGCTTATTAAAGGAGCTCATCCCTCAGAGATCCCTCATCATTTGGTTATCTCTGCAGACCCTCGAGCTGCAAGAGCTAGGGTACATATTGAAGGTTTTGAACAAGTTGGAGGGCCCACTGAACCACCTTTTGTAGGCCCCGGCAGGCCTTGGGTGCCTCCTCCACCTCCTCCACCACCTCCTCCACCACCATCGACTGACACCGATTCAACTTCTACTGAATCAGCTTCTGTTGCTCCTCCTACTGGATCAGCTTTTGGTGTTTCATTGCCAGTACATTGTGCTACTGGTGATCCCTTTTTAGCTATTGCCTCTTCAAGTTTTCTGCCTTGGTTCTTTAATGCTATTAATGCCTCCTTTAATGTACAGCAGTTCTAAGTGCTTCTTCTCTAATCCTTAAATTTTTTGTTTAGCTCTGTATGCTTTATGGCTGTAATCCTTAAATTTTCTTCTTGGAATATCAACAAAGAGCATTCTTCTTTACTTTGCCTTCACTCTCTTCCTTTTCTCACCTGATCTGTGTATTATTGCTAGCTACTACTTGATGACGTTTACTATATGACAACACGAAATTCATGCCTATATATATGCAAATTATTAACGAAATGTAAAATAATTTAAATAAAGAGGAGTTCATGAAAATATACTTTGAACTTCTGATCCGTTTGAATGTTGAAAAGTGCGCGCGACTGAGAGTTAGATGAGTGAGGATGATATTTTATTTATACATAACCATTCTGTAACGGTTATTTCCTAATAACCGTTACAGAATCACTAAAAAAATAAAAACAAAATTATTTGCCTCTATGTAACGGTTGTTGGATAATAACCGTTACAGAATATAATAAATCTGTAACGGTTATTATCCAACAACCGTTACAGAAGGTTGATGCATTTTTTTCCCTGACCATGACGGAAATGTTATTACGGTTGTTTCATAATAACCGTTACAGATTTGTGGCGCCAATTTTCCCGCCTAATGCCTCACTATTCTGTAACGGTTATTTCAATAACCGTTACAGAAGTGCCGTTACAGAAGGTCATTTTTCCCGTAGTGTTGCTTGAATCTGATGTGCAATGTTTGTATGAATCTATTGTTGTTGAAAATTTATTTCTATTTTCAATTTAAAAATTATTAAATTAAAAATATTATTTTGAAATTTCAAATTTATAAAAAAAAATATGAAACTACGTTAACTATTTTTGTTTAATTTTGTAGCATTAACAGAAATGGAACCTAAACACGGCTAGTTATTTCCGATGTGCTTCTCCAAAGGGATGACCTTACATGTGATGTAGACGTGTTGGAGTTATATCATAGAAATCAATCCTGTTTTGATTGCTACATGCTTAGTTTATATATGTTATTGATAATTAATATTTGATTATTTATTCCTTAATTTTATTATAGACAAATTATTTAGGTTGAGGATTTAAATTGTGAATCTCTGTGTTTTATTTTGATGACAATAATAAATCTAAAGCGTCCCTAATCTTGATAGTTAACAAGAAAAATTAATTATTCACACAAGATAAGTATACAAGTTAAGTGATGATTAAGTTCCACAAATCATAGGTAAGGAGTTACTAACTTAATTTCATATGTATATGTTATTGGAACATAGCACAGGACTTGATCCAATAAAATAAATATATGAATTGTGTTATGTGTCATTGTTTATTTCATATGAGTTCGATTTTAAGTTTGAGATAGTTCAGTTTTTCACATGAGAATTGGTTCGATAAATAGTGTACACTGGTTCATAAGTGCTGCAACACAGACTCTATTCAAGTTCACGTGAATTGCGCGGGAAAAATTATTCATCAATACAACCGTATGTCTCTCATTAATAAACCTAGTGAGTGATGATATCTATTGGGCTCCTTGATGGAGTTGGATTGTACACATGCAAACTAGACGAACAACTCTATATCAAGAAATGTATAATCTGCAAGAATGACACATTTCTATCTTAGATTATACAATGATATCATGAAACATAAGAATTGAAACAAGAAAATTATATATTTCTTATTCAAGATTGAAATACTATAAAAATATAGTATTTATTTTTGTCAATTGAGAATCATAACGTATTACTAGATATCCTTATAATTATTGAAATAATAGTAATTTATTTTCCATGGCCAATATGACATAAATCCTCCGAGGGTCACACAATACAAAATTGTCAACCAATATTATATTATATTTAGTTTATTTGTATTGGAGAATGCAAAATATAATAGGTTGAATAATTATTATAAACCGTTATGATTAATTGTTTCAAGAAATCGTATGAAACTAAATTAATGTTAAGTGTAATCTATTAATAGTTATCAAAGAATTGATATTTATTTATATCTCAAATCAATTAATATAATTGTGCAAAATAAATAAATAAATTAATTAATTAATGAACTATCATTCAATATGTCAGTTTTGGTACAACTTTAAATGCAATTAAAAGAGAGAATTAAGAGTAACTAAAGACCAATTAATATGGGATTGGAAGTCCATATTATGGCTGGCCTTATCATGTGGGGAGTGGTCTCCAAGGGTCAGCAGAGTGGTTAATATTATTTGGATTGTTAGATGGAATTTATGGAAAACATTTTAAAAGACTGACAATGATGATTTGTGTTGAACTCTAGGTGGGAATTACGGGCATGAGCAACAAGAAACGTTTTGGATGAGAGTATGAGACCGAAAAAGGAAGGGGGGAATGGAAAAAAAAAAACAAACAAACAAAGGTCGCTTGGGAATAGACCTGTCAAACGTTTATACCGGAAGCGAAAACAGACAATTTCATTTCCGTTCTGTTTCAATAATGGAACGAAATGATTGTTTCATTTTCATTCCATTTCGTCAAACGTAACAGAAATCTGTTCCATTTAACGTTCCGTCACTATTTCCTATTGATTTCAGTCATATTTCGTGTTCTGTTTCATTTACGTTAACAAATTTCAGTTTCGTTTCCGTTCCGTTTCTGAAAATAAAACTCATTTCATCTTTCATTTAATGTTCTGTTTCGACGGAACAAAACTGAAACAGAACAACGAAACGGATGTTAAAACTGACAGGTAGAGCTGTCAACGGAAGATAAATTCACGTTATTGCGTGACGTTTGATATCTCATATTTATATTGCTATTTTGATCAGACTTTGCATCGAAATCGTGACTAAAGCTTTGATTTATTGCTGTTTTTGCCTTTCTTTGCCAGATTTGGCACTGCCTTTTGCACTTTGTTCTTATTTGTAGGAATCCAAGGAAATCAGCAAGGAAAGCAGCTATTCAGATGCTAGACGACTCATACCTAGCCTAGATCAAGCCCCGACTCAGCCCAATGAAACAAATCCGCTCGAATCAAGATGTTTTGCGAACCAGGCCCTTCAATTCGGACCGAATTCCCCTGAATTCGGATCGAATTCCTGCACAGCCCAATTCCAGCGACACCAATTCGGTCCGAATTCCCCTGAATTCGGTCCGAATTGCTATAGAAGGAAGGCGTTCTGGCAGCGTTCTGGTGGAGGCGTTTTCCCCATCTGGAAGCCCCCATTTCCGCCTGAAATCAAGGGAAACGTGTCTGACAGCTGCTGGGGAGTACTTAGGCGCCTTCCATCTTGGGAGGAGGCCATCTTTCATTCCTTTTTTCGACCCTTCTCTCTCCAGCAGATCCAGATCCAGTTTTTGGCTCTTTTCTCTTGACTCTTGCGACTTGGACAGGGGGTAGAGACGAGTTTAGTGCTATTGCTTGCTGCTCAGACGGATTCCTTACTCCATATTGTGCATTTGGCAGTGATTGTGTCGCAAAAACTCGATTTATTTGTGTATTTCTAGTACTATTTCTCTATTTTCTGGTTCTATGGATTGTTTAGGTTTATATTCTGTTATTTGCATGATTTCTATTAGCATATTAGGCTAAAAACTTGCTGCTTTAGGGAACGATGTAGCTTAGATTTAGGTTTTGCTTGGTTTACTTGTGTGGGTACTTGTGTCCGGTACTCCAATGGAATTATGTTGCCTCGGTCAGAAGTATGTTGTGTGGGTACTTGTGCACGGCAAATCGCCAATAATGGAAGTGAATTTGTCAACAAAACAGTAGGAGAATTTTTTAACACCAATGGAATTATACATGAAACAAGTTGTGTGGGTACTCCCCAACAAAATGGTATCGCAGAGCGAAAGAATAGGCAAATCCTAGAAATGACTAGGGCAATGATGCTAGAAAACAATGTACCTCATTCTTATTGGGATAATGCAGTTACATCAGCAGTTTACTTGATGAATAGGGTGCCTTCTGTGGTACTTGACTTCCAAACACCCTTGCAAGTACTTTCAAAATACTGCTTAATTCCCTCTGTCCTTACAATTCCACCAAAGGTATTTGGGTGTATTGCCTATGTTCATATACAGAAACATCAAAGGTCAAAGTTGGATCCTTGTGCTGAAAAATGTGTGTTCATAGGCTATGGTCAACATAAAAAGGGCTATAGGTGCATGAATCCATCCTCTAGAAAAGTCTATACCACCATGGATGTGACATTTATTGAAAATGAAGGGTATTTCTGTAAAAACCAGACTCATTCTCAGGGGGAGAGTGTGATAGACAATGAACTCTGGTTCGATGCTGTAAGAAATGATGTTTTTGATTCGAAATCTGAGATTTGCCCAAATGAACCTGTTCAACTCGGTCCGAGTTCGACTCATCTCGGTCCGAGTTCAACCCATCTCGGTCCGAGTTTAGATCATCTCGGTCCGAGTTCGACCCATCTCGGTCCGAGTTCAGACCATCTCGGTCCGAGATCAACTGAATGTGAGCATTTGAATCTAGAAATGGACCCACTGGTTAACTCGGGTCCATCTGAAGAAAGTTTGGAAAGTGAAGATGAAGAAATGATACAGTCTCCTACTTCGCCACATGACCAGACTCCGGAGTCAGAAGTAAGTAATGTTGAACCCGTTACTACTAATCCTGGTTATCAGTTACCTTTCAGGTTTAACAGAGGCAGACCTCCTAAGAGGTATAGACCAGATGAGGTTGGCGAGGGCAGGTATGCAATGGCGAACTTTATGACTATGTCTCACATGCCAGATTCTGTGAAAGAATTTGATAGAACCTTGGCGTTAGTTCACATTCCAAGAAATCTGAATGAAGCACTCAGTGATCCCAAATGGATGGATGCAATAAAGACAGAAATGGATGCACTTGAAAAGAATGAGACCTGGGAACTGGTGAGTAGGCCAAGAGATAGAAAGACAGTAGGTTGCAGATGGATATTTACAGTTAAATATGGGCCCACTGGAGCAATTGACAGGTATAAAGCTAGGCTAGTTGCAAAGGGGTACTCTCAGACATATGGGATAGATTATCAGGAGACATTCTCACCTGTAGCCAAGCTGAATACTGTTAGAATACTGTTGTCCATCGCAGCAAATAAAAATTGGCCACTACATCAGTTTGATGTGAAGAATGCATTCCTACATGGGGACATAGATGAGGAAATCTACATGGACATCCCGCCAGGATATGGTCATTCAAGTGAACAAGCTCTTGTGTGCAAGTTGAAGAAAGCACTATATGGTCTAAAACAGTCGCCAAGGGCCTGGTTTGGAAGATTTTGCAATGCAATGAAAGGATATGGATACACCCAGAGTGATACAGATCATACATTGTTCTTTTACAAGAATAAAGGAAAAATTGTAATCTTGATAATCTATGTTGATGACATGATAATTACAGGTGATGACTCTGAAGGAATCCAAGATTTAGAGAGAAAATTGTCCAAGGAATTTGAAATGAAGAACCTGGGCGGATTGAAATACTTTCTAGGGATTGAGGTCACACGGAGCAAAGAAGGTATATCTCTATCTCAGAGAAAATATGTACTAGATGTGCTTGCTGAAACAGGAATGTTGGATTGCAAACCTGTAGACACACCTGTTAGAGATATGTCCTAGAAGCCAATCTTTTTGGCTACTTCTATGGTTTTATGTTATGGATGATTTTATATCATTTGTTCCTTGATTTATGTGTTGACAGTTCATTCAGGTTGAGGATCTGAATTATAGATCACTGTGATTCATTTAGTAGTAAATGACAACAATAAATCTAAAGCGTCCATAATCTTGATAATTAACAAGGAACATTAATTATCAATAAGATTAGTATGCAAGTTAAGTGTTGATTAAGTTCTATAAATCAAAGGTTAAGAGTAACCAACTTAATTGCATATGTTTATGTTATTTGAACATAGTACAGGACATGACCCAACGAAATAAATATATGGATTGTGTTTTGGTGTCATTATTTATTTCGTTATGATTTTGATTCTAAGTTTGAGATATTTATCTTTTCCACATGAGGATAGGTTCAATAAATATCGTCTACCGCTGATTCCCGATAAGGGCTGCTATACGGACGTTATTTATGTTCTCTTGAATTGTGCGGGGAAAAGTTAAATAGTCAAGAAAACCGTATGTCCCTCATTAATTCACTTAGTGAGTGACGATATCTGTTTGGGCCCCTTGATGGAGATAGATTGTTTGCTAGCAACTGATACAATTATCTCTAGATCAAGAAACGTATAATCTGCAAGAATGACACATTCCTATCTTGGATTATACGATGATATCGTGAGGCATAGGAATCAAAATAGAGATATATTATTATTCTCTTATGCAGGATTGAAATATTGTAGCTGTACACTATTTATGCGAATTGGGAATCATAACGTGTTGCTAGATACCGCTTATGATTATTGGATTTAAATAGCGATTTAACTCCATGTCCAACGTAGCATAAATCCTCAAAGGGTCACACAGAATTGGTGTTTTAACCATGCTTGCATTATTTATTTATTTGCAATAATTGGTATTGCAAAATATGATGAGTTGATTAATTAATTAAATAGCGTTGTAGACCGTTATAATTAATTAAATCAAAGGGATCATATAGAAATAAATTAATGCATTATCTAATCCCTAAATAATTATTATTAAGTTAATAATTATTTATTTTAACACATGTGCATTTTATAGGGCTTTAATTAAATAATTAATTAAAGGCCCAATAGGGATCCAAATTAAGAGCAACAAGAGAGGCCATTTAATGAATGATTAAGTGGACCCATGAGGCAATGCAATTGGCCCATAAAGGCCCTCTTTGTGGCCGGCCAAGCAAGGTGGTAGGTGGGGTGGCAATTTGGTAAATAGTTAGTGTGAGGTAGGTAGGGTTTGCACTCTATATAAGGATGTGGATGGTTGCAAATCCCCCCCTCTCTCTCTCCCACTAACCTAGCCGCCCCCCTTCCCTTGTGCGCCTCCCTCTCTCCCATCTCTCCCTATTGCTCATGTGTTGAGCCCTCCATTCTTCCACAAATAACTTGTTGATTTGCTAGAAGAATTGAGAAAGCTAGGGATTAGGCATCTCCTCCAAGTTACTAGCATAACTTGTAGAGGATTTGGTTAATACCAAGTGGACTCGAGGCGATACGACAAGGAGGCGCGAGCTAGACGTGAGCACAACCACCTACAACCTAGCCGGTTCGAGCCTCTTGATTACTAGCTCAAGAGAGGTATACCTTGAACCTTTCTCTCTTGTGTGAATGGCTTAGTGCAAGATCCGTGTTTGTGCATGATTGTTTATGGATAATTAGTAGTATTTAATCATAAAATGAAAATTATGCACTTAACTAACAGTGGTATCAGAGCCAGGTTGTACTTAAGCTATTTTGACACTTAATTAAGAGAAATTGGCTAATTAACGGATTAGTAGAGATGATGCGTTTGTTTGCTGTCTGGAAATGGTATTTTCTGTGTTGTTTCGCGTTTTTCGCTTTGATAAGTTCTCTGGAAGTTTTTTCCATCTACATGAAAGTTGTAGATCTGTGGATTGTGATTCTTTTAGCGTTGGATTCACATTTTTCTGAATTAGTATAGATTTACTGTGAATAAAATGGCGACAGTGCGCAGAACCAGTTTCTGCTTGCACTGTCCTGTTTGAATGGCTTGAAAGATTTATATTTTGAATATAAGTACCAGTGTTCTATGGCTAGATTTAAAGAGGACTTGAAGCTCTTTCTGAGCATGTAAAATTTGTTGCATGGCTCAGATCAATTTGTGGGTTTTCAAGTATGAAAAGGAAGAACTTGTCAGATCCAGTTTGTTGAGCAAATCGATTGTTCTAATAAACTGTACCAACTGAGAACTCCTTTAAAAATTCTGTTTAAATGGAGTTGTTCTATTTTGAGTTAGGATTCCAGGAAAATTAGTTTCATAATTTTTCGTGGAGATTTGGACCTTCAACTAGGCTAGAACTTTTCGATCGACAGTCTGTTCCAGTACAGAATTTGTTGGTTGTTTAGTTAGTAACTCGAACTTTTTGAACTAAACTTGGTGGTTTTCTTTTCATGAATAGTTAGGCTATAGAATAAACTAGTTTTTCTATGTATATTGTATATATAAAAAAAAAACTAATTAGAAGGTGGTCTAACAGACCAAATGGTTGAGAGGATAATCTGAAAATCTCATAACGGTGTTTCGTGCACTTGTGAGAGATTTGTCATTTTTGATTCTCCCAGATGGTGTAAGATCTCTTCTTGAAATTTTTACTGGTAATCACAACTATGATAAGGAGCTTAAGTAATTTATTTGAGAATTTTTGGAGACCTAAAACCTTTGCTTTTATTGGATTCCATTAGTTACGTTTTTTAATAAATTACTGTTTTTCTAAATATTCAAACTAGTTGAAATTAATTAGAAAACTCCTTGTTTGATCTCCTTTCTGTTATGGGATGTTGAAAGAACTTTCTAAATGAATTTAAACAAGTTTTGTTGTTTAAAATTGAGGATTTGTACACGGAATTTACTTATGGCAAACGATACGCAAAGATGCTTGAAAATCGTTAATTGGAAACAAAGTTCTTGTATGTGCTAACTTTGTTTTGTAGGTGGATAGTGGGTTTAGTATGGCTCAAGACTCAATGCCTTGTGGTTGTAATGAATGCATGTGTGAATGTTTGTAATGCGGCCTTTGGTGCCATTAATTAATTAATTTGTTGATTAATTTTTGATGTAACTTGTGAGGCTTGCATGCCCCTAAGGTTAGGATGGGAATAGGATGTTTTCACATGTATTTTGCACCTTTATTTTATTTAGATCCTTATAGAATTTAGTGGGAGGGCAAGAATTAGATTAGTTTTGCTCCATGGACGATGTGGCGAAACTAATGCAAGCGGGAGCCATACAAACCCACAACTATGAGATGCTTATATGATTATTTTGTTAGGTTAGGTATGGGTGTATGCTTACACGACCACCAAACAAAGTGTCATATGAATTGTTTGTCCCAAACTAAATCGAATAAGTTAAATCGCCCTCCTTCTCTCTATCCCCTTCACGCCGATTGTCACTCATGGCGCGGTCCGCCCAAGCGGACGTCATGATTGCCAATTCGGTAGTCGGGGTGCAAATAGATAAGATTTGCAAGGAGCAAATAGTGAGAAGTGACTTTTTCGATGGACCCAACTAGAGTTTGGACATCGGGGCGAAGTTCGCTCATGCGAACCAAGAGTCATGGTAAGATGATTGGTTGGAGAACCTACCTTATCTAATCATTTTGGATGACGTGCCATAGCAGGTCCATTTTGATGAAAATAGGGGTCTTGGAAATCACTATACTTAGGGACTTTAAAAGTGTAGTGAAAGTTTTACTTTTGTTAAAACTAAAAACATAAAACTAATTGACCTTTAATTCGATAATTGTTGTAGATGTCTTCCTCCTCTTTAACGCTTCGTTCTCTTCTTGAGAAAGAGAAACTCGCCTTTAACGGTGCTAATTTCTTGGATTGGCACCGCAACCTAAGGCTTGCCTTTAGGTTTGAAAAAAGGGAGTACCTCCTCTCCACTCCGATTCCCTCTGCTCCTAAGGACACCGATCCAAAGGATAAGCAAGAGGAATATGAGAAGCACGTCAATGACGACATGGAGATGTCGGTCTTGATGGTTGCGGTCATGGAATCGGAACTCCAAAAGGAGTTCATCGATAGTGGATATGGAGTGTTTGAGATGATCACTCGTCTCAAGAACATGTTCCAAACCAAGGCCCGCACCGAAAGGGCCCGTCTCATCAAGGCCGTCGCCAACACTCGCTTGGCGGAGGGTCATGAAGTCGGGCCACACGTCATGAAGATGGCGGGGTTGTTTCGGCAGCTCGAAAAGCTTGATACGCCCTTTCCTACGGGTGCGATTCAAGATTTCATTCTCAACTCCCTCCCTCCAAGCTTCACCGGTTTTGTTGTGAACTACCGGATGAATGGCATGGACAAGAGCATGGATGATCTCCAAAACATGCTCGTTGAGACGGAGGATAGTCTCAAGAAGGAGAAGGGCCCCAAGGATGTTCTTGCCGTGAGTGACAAGAGCAAAAAGATCAAGAAGCGAGGCCGTAAAGCCAAGAAGGGCAAAGGCCCGGTGACGCCCCAAGGTTCGGCCAAGGGTGCTCCCGTGGGTTCCAAGAAGAAGAAGAACCCGGCCACTCCCGAGACCGTTTGCTACTACTGTAGCAACAAGGGTCATTGGAGGAGAAACTGCCCCAAGTACCTTGCCGACAAGAAGGCGGGAACCGTCCAACCTTCTTCTTCAGGTATATTTGTCATCGAAACCCTTCTCGCTACCTCTAACACCGATTGGGTATTCGATACCGGTTCGTGTGCTCACATTTGTCGAAATGTGCAGGTCCTAAAGAATAGGAGGCGGCTCGAGAAAGGTGAAGTTCAACTCCGCGTCGGGAATGGCACGTGCATCTCCGCTATGGCCATTGGGAGCGTGGATTTAACTTTACCTTCCGGTTTTGTGTTGGAACTAAAGGATGTATTTTTAGTTCCCTCTATCACTCGAAACATTATCTCTATCTCTTGTTTGGACATGGATGGTTTTGATGTTGTAATAAAGAACAAGTTGTTGACCTTGTTTCGAAATGAAGTTCGTTTTTGTGATGCGCATTTATTGAATGGTCTTTATTTGCTTGATTCTAGCGGACTTATCTTGAGTGTTGAGAATGACAATAGGAAACGTAAGATTTCACATGAGAATGCAACTTTGATGTGGCATTGCCGCTTAGGTCATATCAATGAGAAACGCATCAAGAGATTACAAACCGTTGGTCTCTTGGATCAATTCGCTTTCGAGCCAATTGACACATGCGAATCTTGTTTGATGGGAAAGATGACCAAAGCGCCTTTTCCTAACAAAGGGACAAGGGCAAATGACTTGTTAGACCTTGTACATACCGATGTATGTGGACCTATGAGCATTTGTGCGCGTGGTGGTTATTCATACTTCATCACATTCACCGATGACCATAGTAGATACGGGTATATCTACTTGATGCGTCACAAATCCGAATCCTTTGACAAGTTCAAAGAATTTAAGAATGAAGTTGAGAACCAACTTGGTCGAAAGATCAAGGTCTTACGATCCGATCGAGGTGGTGAGTACTTGAGCCATGAGTTTGGCAACTATCTAAAGGAGTGTGGAATCGTTCCACAACTCACTCCACCCGGAACACCACAATGGAATGGTGTATCCGAAAGGAGGAATCGAACTTTGCTTGACATGGTTCGATCAATGATGAGCCAAGCCGATTTGCCTATGTCCTTTTGGGGATACGCCCTTGAAACCGCAATTTTTACATTAAACCGTGTTCCATCAAAGTCCGTTGAGAAGACGCCCTATGAGCTTTGGTTTAAGAAGAAACCAAGCATGTCGTTTCTCAAGATTTGGGGTTGTGAAGCTTATGTGAAAAGGCTAGTGAGCGATAAGCTTGGACCCAAATCGGACAAATGTCATTTCGTAGGATACCCTAAGGAAACAAAGGGTTACTACTTCTATAACCGCAACGAGAACAAGATAGTTGTTGCTCGTTATGGTGTGTTCTTGGAGAAGGAGTTTCTCTCAAGAAGAAGTAGTGGGAGCAACGTGGTGATTGAAGAAATTCAAGAACCGCAACAACAAAGCATGCCTCAAGTAGGCAATGTGGTTGTTCCCAATGTGGTGCCAAATGAGGTTGCACAAAATATGGATGCACCGAATGAGATTGTAGCCGAACCCATTCCACAAGTTGTTGTGGAAGAAGAGATTCACGAACAAGCTCCCTCAAATGAAAACTCAAACATATCGCGAGTCGATGATGTTGAGGAAGCACCTTCATTTGAAGTTCAAGAACAAAGTCCACAAACCATTGTGGAACAAGTTCAAGAACCTCAAACTTCTACCCTACGAAGATCGGCAAGGCCAAGTCGTCCACCTATAAGATATTTAGGTTTGCACGACATTCTCGTTATGGAGAACGATGAGCCTTTGACCGTTGATGACATGAGAAAGAAAACCGACTCCAAGGAATGGCTAAAAGCCATGGAATCCGAAATGCAATCCATGTATGACAACAAGGTATGGACCTTGGTTGACCTTCCCAACGGAGTAAAACCCGTTGAGAACAAGTGGATCTTTAAGAGAAAGGTCGACATGGATGGCAACTTGACCATTTACAAAGCACGACTTGTAGCGAAAGGTTACAAGCAAATTCATGGTATTGACTATGAAGAAACCTTCTCGCCCGTCGTCATGTTCAAGTCAATTCGGATCATGTTAGCAATTGCCGCATTCTATGATTATGAGATTTGGCAAATGGATGTCAAAACCGCCTTCCTAAATGGAAATTTGGAAGAGGATGTGTATATGACACAACCCGAGTGTTTTGTGGATCCAAAGAATGCTAACAAAGTATGCAAGCTTCAACGATCCATTTATGGATTGAAGCAAGCATCACGGAGTTGGAACAAGCGCTTTGATGAGGAAGTCAAGAAATTGAACTTCTCTCAAAGTGAAAAGGAACCTTGTGTCTACAAGAGGTTTAGTGGGAGCGTGGTTGTGTTTCTTGTTCTATATGTTAACGATATACTCTTGATCGGGAATGATATTCCCGAATTGAATGCAGTCAAGGATTCATTGAAGAAAGTGTTCTCAATGAAAGACTTGGGCGAGGCCGCCTACATCCTAGGAATCAAGATCTATAGAGATAGATCAAAGAGGATGTTAGGTTTGAGCCAAGATGCATACATTGACAAGGTGTTGCAAAAACACAACATGGCGAATTCCAAGAAGGGATTCTTGCCTATGTCACATGGCATTTACTTGAGCAAGACTCAAGGTCCGACAACGGAGACAGATCGGGAGTACATGAAGCGATTCAAGTATCCATCTGTAGTCGGATCGATTATGTATGCCATGCTATGCACTCGCCCCGATGTGGCACATCCGATTAGCGTGACTAGTCGATACCAAGCCAACCCGGGCATGGCACATTGGACCGCAGTCAAGAATATCCTCAAGTATCTCAAGAGAACCAAGGAGAGCATTCTCGTTTACGGTGGAGACCAAGAGCTCGTTGTAACTGGTTACACCGATGCTAGTTTCCAAACCGATCGAGATGACTCCAAATCACAGTCCGGCTTTGTATTTCTGCTCAATGGTGGTGCCGTAAGTTGGAAGAGTTCCAAGCAAGATACTACGGCCGATTCCGTCACCGAAGCGGAATACTTAGCGGCTGGTGAAGCAGCAAAAGAGGCCGTATGGATCAAGGAGTTCTTGACCGAGCTAGAGGTGGTTCCAAGCATCTCGGGTCCAGTGGATATCTACTGCGACAATACGGGAGCCATAGCTCAGTCCAAGGAGCCTAGGTCTCACCAGAAGACTAGGCACATTCTACGACGGTTCCATCTCATCCGTCAGTTGGTCAATGACGGATGGGTCAAGGTCAAGAAGGTGGACGGTGCCGCGAACACAGCGGACCCTCTGACAAAGCCTTTGTCTCGAGCCGCGCATGAGTTGCATGTTGCATCCATGGGGATTAGGCGTATGCCTGATTGGCTTTGAGTTGTATCTTTTATTTAGGCGTTAGTATGAGACATGTATATTTGGATATTACATTGAGTACTATACACTGGCTAGAAGTCACTGTTGATTGACTCTAGGCCAAGTGGGAGATTGTTAGAGATATGTCCTAGAAGCCAATCTTTTTGGCTACTTCTATGGTTTTATGTTATGGATGATTTTATATCATTTGTTCCTTGATTTATGTGTTGACAGTTCATTCAGGTTGAGGATCTGAATTATAGATCACTGTGATTCATTTAGTAGTAAATGACAACAATAAATCTAAAGCGTCCATAATCTTGATAATTAACAAGGAACATTAATTATCAATAAGATTAGTATGCAAGTTAAGTGTTGATTAAGTTCTATAAATCAAAGGTTAAGAGTAACCAACTTAATTGCATATGTTTATGTTATTTGAACATAGTACAGGACATGACCCAACGAAATAAATATATGGATTGTGTTTTGGTGTCATTATTTATTTCGTTATGATTTTGATTCTAAGTTTGAGATATTTATCTTTTCCACATGAGGATAGGTTCAATAAATATCGTCTACCGCTGATTCCCGATAAGGGCTGCTATACGGACGTTATTTATGTTCTCTTGAATTGTGCGGGGAAAAGTTAAATAGTCAAGAAAACCGTATGTCCCTCATTAATTCACTTAGTGAGTGACGATATCTGTTTGGGCCCCTTGATGGAGATAGATTGTTTGCTAGCAACTGATACAATTATCTCTAGATCAAGAAACGTATAATCTGCAAGAATGACACATTCCTATCTTGGATTATACGATGATATCGTGAGGCATAGGAATCAAAATAGAGATATATTATTATTCTCTTATGCAGGATTGAAATATTGTAGCTGTACACTATTTATGCGAATTGGGAATCATAACGTGTTGCTAGATACCGCTTATGATTATTGGATTTAAATAGCGATTTAACTCCATGTCCAACGTAGCATAAATCCTCAAAGGGTCACACAGAATTGGTGTTTTAACCATGCTTGCATTATTTATTTATTTGCAATAATTGGTATTGCAAAATATGATGAGTTGATTAATTAATTAAATAGCGTTGTAGACCGTTATAATTAATTAAATCAAAGGGATCATATAGAAATAAATTAATGCATTATCTAATCCCTAAATAATTATTATTAAGTTAATAATTATTTATTTTAACACATGTGCATTTTATAGGGCTTTAATTAAATAATTAATTAAAGGCCCAATAGGGATCCAAATTAAGAGCAACAAGAGAGGCCATTTAATGAATGATTAAGTGGACCCATGAGGCAATGCAATTGGCCCATAAAGGCCCTCTTTGTGGCCGGCCAAGCAAGGTGGTAGGTGGGGTGGCAATTTGGTAAATAGTTAGTGTGAGGTAGGTAGGGTTTGCACTCTATATAAGGATGTGGATGGTTGCAAATCCCCCCCTCTCTCTCTCCCACTAACCTAGCCGCCCCCCTTCCCTTGTGCGCCTCCCTCTCTCCCATCTCTCCCTATTGCTCATGTGTTGAGCCCTCCATTCTTCCACAAATAACTTGTTGATTTGCTAGAAGAATTGAGAAAGCTAGGGATTAGGCATCTCCTCCAAGTTACTAGCATAACTTGTAGAGGATTTGGTTAATACCAAGTGGACTCGAGGCGATACGACAAGGAGGCGCGAGCTAGACGTGAGCACAACCACCTACAACCTAGCCGGTTCGAGCCTCTTGATTACTAGCTCAAGAGAGGTATACCTTGAACCTTTCTCTCTTGTGTGAATGGCTTAGTGCAAGATCCGTGTTTGTGCATGATTGTTTATGGATAATTAGTAGTATTTAATCATAAAATGAAAATTATGCACTTAACTAACAACACCTACCAAACAGAACAACAAACTAGTAATATTTCCTAATCAGGTACCAACAAACAAGGAACAATACCAGAGATTGGTAGGGAGATTGATTTACTTATCACATACTAGACCTGATATTGCCTATGCAGTTTCTGTGGTAAGTCAGTTCATGCACGCTCCTAGTGAGCAACATATGGAGGCTGTTATGTGGATACTTAGGTATCTCAAGGGATCTCCAGGACGAGGTATATTTTTCAAAAGAAATGGACATCTTCAGATTGAAGGATATACAGACTCTGACTGGGCAGGAGATGTGACTGATAGGAAATCTACATCTGGGTACTTCACTTTTGTTGGTGGCAATTTGGTCACATGGAGAAGTAAGAAGCAGAAGGTAGTGGCTCTATCAAGTGCTGAAGCTGAGTTCAGAGAAATTGCTAAAGGACTGCAAGAATTATTGTGGATAAAAAGAGTACTCAAGGATCTTGGCTTCTATGATAACAGGGAGATGAAACTGTTTTGTGACAACAAGGCAGCTATTGCAATATCTCACAATCCGTTGCAGCATGATAGGACCAAGCACATTGAAGTAGATCGACATTTTATCCGATAGAACATTGAAGAAGGAGTAATTAGTATTCCTCATGTAAGAACGGAAGAGCAACTTGCAGACATACTAACCAAGGGTGTGTCTAGTACTAATTTTCATGAAGCAATTGACAAGTTGGGCATGCAAAATATCTACCTGCCAACTTGAGGGGGAGTGTGGAGAAAAGGGGTGTTTGGCTCGGTCCGAGATGGCTTGAACTCGGACCGAGTTGAACCACACCTCTTTGGCTCGGTCCGAGTTGGCCTGAACTCGGTCTGAGTTGGACCTTCTGAATTTCCTTTTTATGATTTATGCATATATGGAAATGTAATTAAAAGAAATATTAGCCTACCTATTATAAAAGAGGCGCCTCTCTCTTCCTTTCTGACCTATCTTCTTCCCTAATTCTCTCTTGTACTCCATTATTATTGAAAAGAAATAAAAAGTGTGGTGTGTGTGAGTCGTGGACGTAGGTACATATTGTACCGAACCACGTAAAATCTTCGTGTTATTTTCTGTGATTGCTTTTGTTTACAGGTTGGCACAACAAGGGTGGAGATCAAATCCACACCGTGTACAGTGGTAAATAAACCCCTGCCCATCCTTTCTACCTGCATCGCAAACCCTCTTATAGACTCCAGGAGGTTTGTAGTAGAATCGGAACTCACATTTTTTGTAGGAATGGGCTATTGAATTTGGTGCCATAGCACAAACCTTGTGGAGGTCAAAATCACATATGTCGCATCGATATTTTAGGCCTATACCAGCTTCCCGGCACCCATCACAACAGAAGGGTGTCTCTGTGTACTCCAGCTTTAGCTTGTGATTAGGGTGGCTGGGATGAATGAACTCCTTGTCTATCTTCATTATGTGTTGTGTGCCTTACCACAACCTTGGTTGTTTGTTTCTGTAGTGTGTACTTATGTTGCATGTTGTGTGAGGAATAATATAATCGGTAAAAGGGGAAATTCTCTAGTAACATAATGCAATGGCATCTTCTTTGCTTGGTGGCTACACTAGAGAATAACATAGAGGGAGGCGGGTAGAAGTAATAAATTAAGAGAACATTCAAAGGATGATCAACAAAGCAAAGCAGAATCAATTCTAAAGAACAAAAGAGACCAATTATGTTAGGTTTTTCCAAGTCATGGATAATATCATACCTAGTTGTGAACCCAGTTAATCTGCATTGAGAACATTCAAAGGATGATCAACAAAGCAAAGCAGAATCAATTCTAAAGAACAAAAGAGACAAATTATGTTAGGTTTTTCCAAGTCATGACCATCATACCTAGTTGTGAACCCAGTTAATCTGCATTGTCAGCATTGAATTGTGGGATTCTCGGATAAGTTTTTGAGGATTGAGTGAGAATAAGGTTGCCTCTTTCATTGATGTCCCCTCTTTTAATTACTTTAGTAATCATTCTCTTTCAGGTCAAGGGAAACAAAAGAATGGTTTTATCCAATTATCCATCTTTCTACGGGGCTTTTATCTATTAAAACATTTTAAAAACAATCCATTCAACATTACAACGGACGAATTTTAGATGGTAAATTTCATGGGCCTAAAGGAAATGGATCCAGGTTGTTTATAATTTCATTGGCCCAAAATAAAATATATCAAAAGTTTTAATAGTGGACTCTGGGCTCTAAAATTCGATTAGTTTTTTTTTTATTATATAAACCAACGTAGTTAAGTAGGCTAAATTTCGATCAGTTGCGTGTGCGGTGTGCTTCACTGCTTCTGCGTGTCTATTGATCTCTTGAACAAAAGGAAGGAGAGTGTGGCAAGTAATTATTTTTGTTTGTTGGACCTCTTTAATTGATTTGAAAAATGACAATTATTTTTAATAATTTAATCATTATCAATATATTTCTACTATAAAAAACTAATCGGTATGTTCAATCAATTATGAAGCTTGGATCAGCACATTAATGGGTTCAGCTGTCTCGGTTTTAATTTTAAGATATTCGAAATTTGCAATCTTGATAAAATTCGTCTGCCATATGTATGTCTTATTTGCCATATTTATGCCTTATTTCACAACGTGATATTAAATTTTCTACGTTGTTAGATAGAACATAATTCAAAAAAATTATTTTACAGAGTAATTGAAGAAATACAACATCATGTCCATAATAATTTTAAAATCATTTATGTAAACGTATAGTGTTTCCTTTCTATGGTTAATTTGACTAATAAGATTCTAGATAGCATTGATTAATTAGTATATTCGATTTTTAACATTAATAAGGAACAAATTTACCATTATGTTTACGTATTAAAATTTTATAATTTATAGCTTATTTATTATTTATTCAGACTTAAAGTTTGCACTACTTTATTTGGTAATTTTATATTTTAAAATTCTATCATATGTTAACTTAATTTGACAAATAAAGATAAGGAGTAGATAACTTAAAATTTGATAAATATGTATAATAAAATATCGTTACGTACGTATCTCTGTTCGAAATAAAACAATTTAATAAATTTAATTAGACGGCCGGCTCTAACAAAACATTATCATATTCTAAGCCCACAATGGCAGCAGATATTAACTTCCCCTCGTGTTTGAGTGTTTCACTTTCACATAAGATCCAATCATCCTTCTTTTCGTTTCAAAAAAAAACAAAAAAAAAACAAAAGGGAAAAAAATCGTCATTATAAAATGACAATGGAGAAACGCCCATCCAAATCCTAAAAACAACGAGCGCCCACCGTTAGATAATGGGCCACGGTGTCCTTGCTTGGCGTGCACGGAGCACATGTATTTGCGCTTTCTACCGTGCTAAGCGGAGGAAGGAGGCATGGATACATCAGCACAAATTGCACTCTGCACAAGCGCGTACCATTGCCATTATACCGTGGTGGCACATGTGTGGACCGAATCGGCAGCACACACTCCGTTCCTTGGATTTATTTAGTTTCATTTAAGTGTTTGGACCATTCACCTATGTTGGGTCATTTTCGTTTTTAACTATTCCGATGTTGAAGTCTTCGGATCATATCAACCATTTTCTTTTTCTTTTTTCTTTTCCTTTACCTTTTATTGTAGCACGAAAAATACATGTACAAGATCAATTTTGAATTTACTATGTCTGTCATTTTCACTATTTTTAGGAAATATCTTCGCTTTAATTAACTCGTGCAACTCAAGGTCGGATTTCCTTTCATTTAACCTTTTTGTCGTTTTGGACAAATTGAATTTACTATATTAGGACAGCAAGATTATTACCTTGACACATCAGTTTCAAAAATAATCAAATGTATGATATCAAATTATAAGTCAAATTGATTGGTCAGGGTGTCGTATCCGTTATTATTGAAGATATATCTGAATTTAAGAATAAGTGAGAATGTATCTTGAGTAAACGTTTGTAGAATCGAAATCCAGCTATGAACGTATTTAAATTTTTAAGAAGAGAGATTTGATCTCCCATCTTATTATTTTCATTTATAAAAAAAGTTTTACAAATTTTAACTTGTTTGTTTGTGTCAACTCTTCAATGTAACAGTCCGCAAGTAGGAAGTCATAGTGAGTGTGATCAAAATAACTATCTACCCAAAATTTATGGGCAGGATAAAGTACGATTTTTGTGCAAGAAGACAGGAAAGGGATCATTCCATTGTATGTAAGAGATAATAACAGCAATGATTTTCATCAAAAATTAATTATATAAAATAGAAAAAGAGACCCTAAAAATATGTAAAAATGAAATGCAGGTTCTGAACAAATGATAAAAATCAGGCTCGGATAGAATCTATTATGGGAGCTCGAATTCCACACTTTAATTAATTTATGATAATGATAATATACATAAAATCAAAAACTAAAACTAAAATGATGATTGATATTTTATATGATGAAAAGAGAAATCGTTGTTACGGTTCCTTTTTTACTTTATAACTTTGTAAAACAGTTCTTTGTAAACTTTTCTTTCACGTATTAAAAAATAAAAACAACGTTCGCAATTTGTACTATAGAAAAAAAAATAGATTTATTAATTTATTATACTAGTATGTGGAAGATATTATGAATTTCTTATATATTAAGAGTTAAAACAAAATGCTGGATGGGAATCGGAATCAGTTTGGTTGGCTTAACTTCTTAAAATAGTACATGTATGATAATTTGAGCACTTGTTCGTGTAAGGCGTGATTTTCATGGCTGGATGAAATTTTGGCAGTTATACCTTTGTACGTAGCTAAGTGCTCCAGCCAGGAGGGATGTATGTAACGCAAACCCGCTAGATAACAAAAGAGAGAATGGGACACCGTCAGTCACCAAAACACACCAATGACCCCTCGCCATTACGCCATGCATCCTGTAAATCAGCAAGGATCCTGTCATTGCGCCATCTATCTTGTATATGAATCCATATTTTAATATTTCACGGATATAAATATAAATATATCTACAAATACAGATTTTTTTTTAGCATATATAATAAAATAATACAATTTGTCGTGGACTCGTGGGCCAGTTTTTCATTCTAATTTGAGCATTTATCGATCGCAATCGTTCATAATTTTTAAGTGAAAATATAATTGGTCCACTTTAAAATTTGCCTAAATATAAACTCAATTTCTAACCTAAAAAAAGTGAATAAAATTATAATTTGATTTGAAGGTGAAGTGTAATTACACAACGGATAATACTAAATAACTTAATTATTCATATACACATACATAACCTTGTTCAAATTTATTTTCCTTTTACATTTTGGCAAATAATACGATAATAATTAGGTGGTTAACTTTTTCGGTTAGTAAATTTTTTTTTACCAAACAAGTTTGTAGTGAACAAATAATAGTGTTAACATTTTAATGTATACATATTATGTGTATCCTTTTTGTTACAAAAATTATCGTATTATTCAACATGTACTTCAGTGGACTCTGTTTTCCTATGGGAATGAAAATCTTTCAATATAAAGATGTGTGCTATTTTTCTGAAACATGACACAGTGTATCATGAACTTCCATCAAATTTATTTTATATGACAAATCTAATTTAACCAATTCAATCTATATACTAAAACCTGATGGCAACAAAATTTAACATATTTTTTAATTATTTTACTGTTTTCTTAGTTTTTTTTTAAATGACCATATCTAAATTTTTATTATTAGTAAGGATCCAAAATTAAATATCTATGAAAAATAAAATAGTAAAAGAAAACTTCAAAAATATAAAATTTGGTTTGGTATAAGATTACAATATATAGATTAAATTGATTAAAGTAGATTTCTTATTTTAAATAAATATGACAGATACGATTACGATGTACAAGTACCTACATGCATCATGATGCATTATATTAGTTCTTTATTTTATTTTCACTTGGGTGCATACAATGATACAACACACTATACACGTCGTTTCGTTTTCCCCTTTTTTTTCCCTTCTAAACGGAACAGTTTGGACCTGATGCAGGGAGAATGGGGTTACATTAACAGACAGCACGTATGTGGGGCCCACACGCGTCAACGTGGTCTGGATAGTGGGACCCGTCTCCACTTGCATCCACATGCTTTCAAGTTGGAGTTCGTCCTCTGTTTTGGTTGTCTAGCTTTAGGTATGGAGGGACAGTTCCCTATCTGTTTGTGTACCTTTATTTGTAACACATCCTTCTTTTGCATGTGCTAATAGAGCCATGATGTTCTCCCTAAGTAGTTTGCACAAGATAAATAGTAGAGCAATCTTATGTAATAATAAGAAAATAAAAAAGGACAAAGAAACAGCGCCCTGTTCTTCCAAAACAGAATCATAATCCTAGATTCCTAGTTGAATTATATGCAGCTGTGACCTGTGGGTACTTCAATTCAGAGAGTTTTTTTCTTTTCTTTTTACCTTAACATTAAATATTGTAATGCCATTTTTTGAAATTTTGTATATGTAACGCATCCTAAGTTGGTAACTGTTATTGCTTTTTCAAAAAGTAAGGTTCAGTTGGATACGTAACATATGTTCTGGCATTGGGTGTGATGGTAACAAAACTTCCATTCTAATTTGTTGTTTCGAGGTGGAAACAACTATAACTCTTGGCTCGTCACACAAACTTTGCAAAACCAAAAATACAAATACCCTTCACAAGCTTCTATATTTTGTTTTTAGTAAAGAGTGATATGCTCATACCAATACAGTAAGATACAGTGCCTCCGAGATTGTCCCTCCATCGCACCCGTAAATCCATAATCACTGAGATTGTGCATAAAACCACTTTATATTTTCCCAAAAGCACAACAAAAAACAAATATACGAACGTATATCTCTCTACCCACTACGCTATTTTCAAAGCTATATCAAGTGAATGGCATGTATAGTTTTTCCAAATATAACATTTTAGCATCATAGAATAACATCTCAGCATCATCTCTTATTCGCATCATAGACCTGTATAAATTACTCATAGGGGAGCCTATCCAAACTCGCTAAGGAATATTTATCATATCAACAGACAAAATTGTAAATATTACCAAAAAGGAGTACCTTCAAACTTGTTATAAACCATGAGTATTACCATCTTCTTTTGTTAGCCAACACATAAGAGCTCTGAGTTGAATACATTTATAGACAACTAAAGTAACTAAATGCCTAATTAACCTCCCTATAAGGCTATGCGAGTGTATTTACTATTACCAATTGGTAGTGTTGACAATTGTATATTCTACAGTAATCAGATATGATCATATCTTGTCACCGTACTATTTACTTTGGTATTCAATCATTCACCTGCGTTCAGATTGCATATCCTTGAAAAGGACCTGAGTGCCAAAACAAAAAGGAGAGACGGCCATACCGGTCCTCTCTGTCCTTCCACTTGTAAAAACGCACCGTACATGTCACTATTCAGATGAAAAGCTAGACCAATATACACCACAACCCAACCGACACTACCAGAATTTCGTTTTACTGCGTCGCAGCACCAATGTGTTCGCGTCCCTCAATTAAATAGAGACGCAGAAAAAGAAAAGTGGGCTTTTGGACTTTTAAATCGCGTCGTTAGGCCGACGGACATTAATTAAGATGCAACAGACTTTTAAATAGAGACGCGCTCTTGTTCTGTGTAGAGACGCGAATATGCTAACTGTAATTCGCGTCGGTATGCCGACACATATCAACAGAGACGCGTATTAGTTAGGTCGCATAACTCTTTTTGTTAGAGACGCAAATTGTTTTTCTTACAGGCGCACATAATTGGAGTCGCTAGTTGACACAAATAAACACTGAATCTTATTAACAAATTAATTAATTTTAAAAATTAAATTTACTTGGTTATAATGTGTCCGTATACTGGAATGTAGAGATTAAGAAAAAGTAAAAATCTCACTTAGTTTTGTATCAAACCTGGAATGTAGAGATTAAGAAAAAAAATTGCAGTAGGAAATACCTTATTAAGATTTTTAGATCAAATTAATTGGTGTAGCCTGAACAGAGGGGATGAAGAATCAAGCTTGATTGTGTAACGAAAAAAAAAATTGCATGGTACATTCCTATTGTATGTCCTTGTTCAAACCAGAGAGATATTCAACAATATAACTTTACAATATCTCAGAATTTAAACAATTAGCTCCCGACATTGGTTCAGATTGCATGGTACCTAACGAACTCAGGTACGGGCAAATAACACACTTGCATCTACTGCCATTGTAATAGCTAGAACACAGTTTTTCACTGACAAATTTGCTCAACATTTACTGATAATTTCATATGAAACATGCACAGTGGGCTTAGTCATTGTTAATAGAGTAATATTTTATTTTGATACTTAATATGACCAATAAGCACATCAGAAAATATGAACGGTCGGTAGTAACACCGAGCCTCTATCTTTCTTTCTAAAATCAACAAAAGATGAGCATCATTTAAAGAAAGGCTGACTTACTTTAAGGACATACTTACCAGTATGATTTTTCAAATCACCCAAGTTACCTTAATTTATCCTTAGTAGCTCAATTATGCAATTAATCCCTTGCTACCTCGGCGGACGCTCTCTACCACTTACAAGAACTCTGCTAGAGACAACGACTCATACGGTCTAAGTTCTGAAATGCAAAAAAATTACAAGTTTACATGATTAAAGTAAAGCATTGCTCATTTATTGAAAGCACGAAAATAAAGGGACAAAATTGATAATTTCAAGAAACAATACCTTTTTCAATATTGAAGCCCTCATATTTGTATAATTCCCTGATCTGAATATAAAAATAAGGAAAAAAAGCAAGGGCTCACATTTTTGTTGCAAAAACAAAAAATACTTTAGTCATAAAAATATCATTTGGTTTTATTCCTAAATTAATCAACTCTTGCAAATAAACCATAGCCTCTTTTACCTCCTTTCTGCAATAACCATCTATGATTGTATAAAATACCACATGTATGATCATTCTATTTGATAGCATCACCTAAAAAAGGCGCTCAGTTTGGTCAAAATCTCATTTGCTACACATGACTTAACAATAGAGTTGTATGTAATTGCATTTGGTGTCATTTTCTGAGAAGAAATTTCATCGATTAACTGAAGTACAGACTTGATATCACCTACTCTGCGATGCCATCCTATGAAAGAGTTACATACAACCTCATTTGGTGCAACACCCATATTGTGCATTTCCTTGAAAAGAACATGTACATCTCGAAACCTATTAGCCTTAACTAAACCATTGATTAAGGTCCCATAAGTGACTACAATAGACTTTAATTGTCTCCTAATAATCTCCTCCTTGTACCAAAATGCATCATCAAGTCTATCTGCCTTGCATATGCCATCAATAATAATTTTGTAACTTTGTAAACAATAAGAGATGGTGTGATGCTAACCTTCTCCATTTTCAGAAGTAAAATAGCTTCATGGAGTTACCCTTTGTTACACCTGAAGCGAATGAAAGGCATGTAAGACCAGGAGTTGAGAGCAACTCATTTGCGCATTTCGCCAAACACCTCACGTGCAGCGACAAAATCACCATCAACATGACCACCTTTGAGGTTAGAGGTTTTGAGAGAGGGGAATAGACCGTGGCAGTGAGAGAGTTGGGTGATGTTTAAGGTTTGAGCCGGAGCAAAAGGAAAAGAGAGGTGAATAGGCCGTGGTCGTGGCTGTGGTAGTGAGAGAGGGGAATAGGTCGTGGCTGTGGCAGTGAGAGGGGAATAGGTCGTGGCCTGGTCTTACATGCCTTTCAATATTAAAATGGTTTTGAGAGAGGGGAATAGGCCGTGGCCGTGGTAGTGAGTCTGTCCATCAAAGAGAGGAGACTATCAGGCGGGCATGATATAGAGCCAAATTTAGTTGCCAAATATTTTTTTTCTGGCGCCAATTTTTACCGCCAAAATATTTTATTAAAGAACAAGCAAATAAAATTGTTCGAGTATTTTCTTTTAACAAACACAAGTACTAACATTATCAGTTAATAGATATAAAAAAACTAAGTACTAACAAATTAAGCACTATATATTTTGGATTTAGATATAAAGCTAACTACATGAGTCGGTACCTTAGTTTTGTTGAAAGCTGTTAATCATTACTTTATGTACCGGGTTTAAAGATTCACATAAAACCTCATTGTTAAATCATATGAAACAGATATGTTAGTGGAAGCTATGCCTCAACTTCCATTGAGATGCTGAAGAGATAAAATTATAAAAAATATTTATAACAGTAAAAGATATCAAATTGAATGCTAACAGATTTTGATGGACACATTTTTTTTATTATTTGAGTGTTTTCCTTATTTTTTTTTTAACATAAATATATATATGCATTCTTACAAAAATTATAATAAAGAGAAATTAAATTTAAAATTTTTAGATTTTCAACATATTTTAAATAATATTTCATGGATATAAAATTTCAATTTAGAAAATTAAAAGATTCGAACTATTTAGTCTGATTATTATAAATTTTATATGGATATAAAATTTTACATATTCTTAGGCGTGGCATTTTCTTAGTATAATTTTGTAATAATATGTTGATAATTAAAAATATTAATTAATTTGTAAAAGCGTAATATTTTAATTTAAACATTCATATATAAATGATATATTTTAATAATGTTTTTAATACAAGATTATCCTCTCGATTTATAAAATTTAATACAATTTTTTCTCATATTTTCTCTAATTTTAAAATATATGTAACTATTTTTAGAAAAAAAAAAGAAAAATAAAATGTGTATCGATTGACACGGTTGTGTTGTATCATGTCAACACGGCGTGTCAATTTCCATAGCGTATCGATCTTTTCCTCTACTTAGCACGACACGGTTTCAAATCTGACCTGTATCAACACGACACGACACAATGCCAAATACAATCGTATTTTCCACGACACACCACAATACGATAAGATTGCAATTCATTGAACTTTAAATATTGCGATATGATAATTTAGACAAATGAAAATTAATAATATTCAATGGACAGTGGAAAAAACGATGGTGGTAATCACATAATTGGAGCATTGAAATTACATTTTGTATATTTCTGCCTCCCCAATTAATTTCACCAAAAACTTTTCATTTAGGCGCTAAAGTTTGCTTCTGAAAACTCTTGTAATCCCCCCCCCCTAAAAAAAAAAATTCATTTTGGCGCTAAAGTTTCCTTCTGAAAACGCTTGTAATTCCTTATGACGCATTTTTTTACAACATTACCCAATCAGACGCGGACAGATGGCAATTGATGAGTGGTTAATTTCATGTCCCACGGATCGTGTCCATGGATTGATAATTTGTGTTTGTATGTGAACCATAGATAAAATCCGATGGCTTCTATCAATTTTAATTGTGCTTGTGCTTGAATATCTTACAATATTTGTATCTAGTGACAAATTTATAAATTGATAAACATAGTTATTCTATATCTTTCAAAAATAAGTTTGACAATACTCATTAAACAATTTTTAATTGACTGGAACAATTTATTTTGTTATAAAAGAATTATTTTTACAAGTAAGTTTAAGTATTATTAATTAATAAGTTTAATAGTTTATATGGGCTATATGTAGACATTTAAAATTTTAAATATTTTTTTAACTATATTTTTCAAATTTTTAAAACTGCTTGTTATTGAAGGTCTACAACTAATTAGATCGAGAATTTTTAAAAAATCGTGAAAAATAATAACAAATTTGAAAAAAATATATATATAATTTCTCTCTAGTGAGATTCCAATATAAATGTTAAATTGAGTGGTTTGGAAAGATAATTTAAAGATTTTGTGTGGTGATATCCGATATAACTATTTTTAAACCAACAACCAAGATCCTCTTATGTTAACATGCTTGTAAAAGTCACTAAAAAGCATATTTTGAGTAAAAAATGATTTTAGGTATTTACTTATTTTATTATTTTTTATATTACGTTGAAGTTACATTAACATAAAAGGTATGAAAATTTATTTGGACTTAGATATATTAACATAAAAGTTAGTATATCACACAATATTAAAAATGGCCATTTTAGAAGTAATTATATTTGTTTGTGAAAGAAAATCATATTTTGTATTATAGTTGTATATAATAACGATTAATTCACGAGTAGATATATTTAGTTTTTTTTTAATATCTATTAACTGATAATCTTAGTTCTTGTGTTAGTTAAAAGAAAATACTCGAACAATTTTAATTGCTTGTTCTTTAATAAAATATTTAAATAAAATATCAACTAACTCCTATCAATTGAGTTGTTACTAAAACAATGCAAATAAAATTGTTGCTGCTAAAGAATTTCAAAAATTATTTCTGTATAGGTCTTAACAAAAGATTAATTATTTTCAAGTAAGTTTAATATATAGAAGAATGGACTCAAACAAATCCATTTCAAGAAAAATAAGAAATATTTAAATCCATTTCAATTTTCGTGTTGTGTCGACATTCTCCTCTACTTAGCATGATATCGGTGTTAAGAACAATGACTTTCCACGACTTCCAAATTTTATTTTCTATTAATATTTCAAATATTTTTTTCGAAAATCATGCTATTAATTTGTTAAATGTAATATAAAATTTAAAATGGAGTTAATGTCTTACATAAGTTCAATACAATATAGTTACTAAGAAGGGCAAATGCATGAATACATGGTAATAATACAAAAATATTTCAAATTTAGATATAAAATTGATAAGAAGGATAACATTGACATGATTGCAACGTTAGCCAGATAGATTGAAAAATTAAGTGACTTTTACTAATGTTAAAAAATTATAGATTATTTCTTCATAAATAGATTCCAACCCTTGATAATTTTATGATATGTATTGTGATATGAATTAACTAATTCCTTAGAGATTATACAATATGATATAAACTATAGTCATAAGTTATGATATTTTGGGTGTTAATTTTTTATTTGATGATAATAGAAAACAATATAATATATAAACATATGATACGAAATATAAACATATCATATGATTATAAAGTATAATCATACATATATAGAAAAGCGTGACAGCTATATTCCCATCAATGAGATATTTTTAATGAATTTAACTTAAAAATTACGTGTCAACGAAATAATTCGGCGGGAGCATGAAAAATTATATAAGCAAAAAAATTCATTCACTGAATACGATTTCCATAAAATATTCCCACAAAAGTTTCAAATTGGTAGTCAATTAGAAACCCGACTTTATATAATTACAAAAGTTTGCCACATTTTTATTTCCCTCTGTGAAAAAAAATAAGGATCAAACCCTAGCCGCCTCTTTCTCTATAACTCTATACATCCCAACTTAACCTATCCCCTCTCTCATCTCTCCTCCTCTCAAACCTTAAAATCTTTTCAACCGATTCCAATCCAGCAGCGCAAACAAAATAAAGAACTCGACCGAGCAACGCCGACGGTCTCCCTTCGAACCATTTTTGCAGTGGAATGTCAATGACAAGATTAAGCAGTAAGCACCTCCTTGAACCGATGCAATCTGTTCTCCAAAGTCGTGCTTCGTACAATCTCTCAATTTGCCGATGCAATCCAGGCCGAGTGGCGTCGTTCTTTCATCTCTTCCTCTTAATCCCAAGACCCAACCTCACGAGGTAATTACTCGATGAATCGTTGATTTTTCTTTGTTTTCGCCGTTATAGGATTGATTTATTCAAGTTCTAATTTTGGTTAGGACTTCTGGTCGAGTGTGGATGCTAGTGAAGAGAACGCAAAAGTTATTATTGCTGAGAAGAAAGAGGAAGCGCGCTAGAAATGAAAGATGAGGCGAAAGAAGAGGTATCTATTGTTGCTGAAGCAAAGGAAGTTGCTTCCTTAGAGGAGTTATCAAAGGAGAAGACCCCGACTAGTGATTTACTGGAGGAGCTCAATTTTGATGTATGCACACCATTTCTATCTCTAACCTATTCTTTTTTTCTTTTTAATTTCTATAGAAAGAGCACTCAAAACCAGGTATTATAATTTAAATTGGCTATACTATTACTTAGCTATTTGTTTATTTATTGTCCATGTGTTTTTGACGTAGCATTCCTTTATTTGTTGGAAGGAAAAAAATTATATTTATTAAATTTTTTCATGGAAGTCAAAGGTATTTACTGCTCAGGGGTCATATACAAATCGGTAATTATCCCAAGTTAAATGAAACACATTTGGTTTTCTCTTGCTTTTAAAATTTCACAAATTATCATCAGTTATCTATTGAATGTTCAAGTTCAAGCATGACATGTGCATATATATCATAAATAGGGTCAATTTCATATGAATCTCTATGAAGTTCTAAAAATAATGCATTTGCACTCCTAATTACTTGTATTTATGACAAAGACGAGAATATACATTGTTGTCCAACTTTTTAATGAAGTAGTCTCATACTCTTTTATGTCACTTTTTATCTCTGTACAATAGGTGGAAAAGGAAAAATTATTTGATACGTCTGAAAAGACAAAGTTGTAATTTGGATCAGTTCTTGCTTTATACTATATCAAATATTTCAATTTTTGTGGAAGGGCATATGTAAACTTATTCATATGATTAATCTCTTGTCTATTCATATGTAGGTAATATCAAATATTTCAATTTTTGTGGAAGGGCATATGTAAACTTATTCATATGATTAATCTCTTGTCTATTCATATGTAGGTAATATCAAATATTTCAATTTTTGTGGAAGGGCATATGTAAACTTATTCATATGATTAATCTCTTGTCTATTCATATGTAGGTATGGTGATGGAGAGCCAACATATAATGGTGCAAGATTCTACAAATGGTTCACTGAGGTTTAAAATTTTTTAACTTTTGTTATACATGCTTGTATGTTATGCACCTCCACTTGTCTGCAGCAACACTTCAAAAGAGTCCATAAATGGAGAGTACTTATGTGTACCATCGGCAAATACTTCAAATTCTATGGGAGGATTCACTGCCTTACTTGGATTGCAGGAGCAAGGCGACTATGGATATGTCAATGGTTATGAAAACTTTAGCTAAACTTGTGTTTGTAGGTTCTAAAGTTTTTTGTTTAAACAGATTTACAAAACATATGCTATTTTACTTTGAATTTTTGCTTGAATGTCATTTTAATTTGAATTTTGGTAAGAATGTTATTTAATGAGTTCATTAAAATTTACAATTTGTGTGTCATGTTTGTTTTGAATTAGTAATCATGTTTGTGTGAATGTAATTTTACTTTATGTTCTAGTTTTGGTATAATACTGGGCTACTATATATAGAATACAATAGTGGTGGTACCAAATTGGTATCGGACAGCGATGAATGGCCGTTCAATAGTGGTGGTACCAAATTGGTACCGGGCAGAAATGAATGGCCGTATAAATGTATTTGAAATGGATAGAAACAAATGCGTCGCTATACCGACTTCAAACCTGAAAGCGAGCCCGACTAAAAGCTGAAAAGGCCCTACCCAAATAAATCGAAATACCGACGCATTTGTTCTGACAACGTTGGACCCACCACGTTCTGACAACGTGGGTCCCATCACGTTCTGACAACGTGGATCCCGCCACGTTCTGACAACGTGGTCCCGTATTCTGACAACGTGGGTCCCGCCACGTTCTGACAACGTGGGTCCCGTATTCTGACAACGTGGGTCCCGTATGCTGATAATGTGGGTCCCGTATTTTCTCATCTGGGTCGCTAAGGGAAGGCGTCGCCGTGTCGGCAGAGTTGTTTCCAAATTGGGACGCAGTAAGAATCGAATGAGCTGTCAGACGAGGGTATCGGGGTCCCTATGGTTGACGCAGCAAAGATCATAATTAAGGACGCAGTAATCTAATTCGCGTCCATGCGATCCAGATGTTGAGTATTTGCGGCTAGAGTATCGGAGTCTCTATGGTTGCGTCGCTAAGTGGACGCGATGGCCTTGTCGTGTCGAAATAGAGACGCGAATTTGGGTAGCAGATAAGTCCGATTCTAGTAGTGCGAGTAGACATTCGTACATTTCTCAAAGAGATGCTTTATCAACAAGATACCTCATTCCATTAACAGCTAATGTCCCTTTCCCAGTGGGAGGAGTTTGAAAGCAACCAAGATATTTCCTAATAATAAGAGGTGGATTCCAACTACAAACACCCCATCCGACTTTATTCACAATGTTTCAATAGTATTCACACTAAGCGGCTGTACGGATTGGACATAGCAAACCAGGGTCCTCGAGTTGGATAGCACAATCCCACTTTTCCGTTGAAACTTGGAACACATGATTAACAATGCAAACCAAATGCATATCACTGATGGCTCGGGACCTTAGATATCTAATCAATCTATCTTAGTTCAGACAGAAAAAAGCAATAAAATGCTCTGACAGCCGGAAACAAATCCTCCATAAGATTTGCTCTGTCCCGCATGAACCAAAATTCGAAAGGCAATGAAAACAAGGTTTATGTTGATAAAATTTTAAGCAAGATGATCATAAAAGAATTGGAAGACAATAAGTAATACAAAAAGATAATTGATGCCAGATATACTCAAGGGTCATATCTATCAACTATATGGGTCTTTGTATGCTACAATAAATAAAACACCTGAAGTCAGAAACCAACCCCACCCCCACCACCCCCCCGAATTCACATCCTCTGCCGCGCGCTGCTGGCCGCACTTTTTATCTCAACCGTCTGATCTAATCTGAATGGCCCTTAGAAAATACCGGATTGATAGGCTCGAAAAAACTGAACCGTCCAGATCAGATTTGACGGCTCGCATGAAAAGTGCGGCTGTGCCGCGCGGCAGAGGATACGGATCCCCACCCCCCCCCCCCAACCCCTTTGAAATGGCCCCAAAAATGGGGCCCCACGTAGCTCCTTCCATATTACATAGCCTCGTATATTTCACAAAAAAAGAAACAAATATAACAATAAACAGAAAATAATAAGAGATATACCTTAAACATACAAAACAGCAATAGTAATTCACTCTCCTATGATTAATCCAGCTTATTTTTAAGTTGCAAAGCAGGACATGACTGCTTGCTCTTCTGACCAGACTCCGGAGCTTCTTGTTCATTGCCTTGCTCCGGTTCGGCGATAGCTTGTGAACTCCAAAAATGATAAACATAAGCCAAGTGTGTTACCCAAAACCACATTGTTAGAATGCACCAAAGTCAAGAGTCTCCCACTTAAAGGAGCGGCCGTAGTTGATCCGCAACCTGGCTCGCATAAAGAGGCAAACACAGACACAAACTGCCGCTATACCGAGCATAGATAGGACGTAAGGCCGGCCAAGCAGCCCACCTCTGCGAGTGGGTCGTATACACGGGGCAGCCTCCATCATTGCACACTGCGCACAAGTGGTTGCTGGTGGTGCATTTATTTGCAATGCATTGAAATGGTAGGACCTGCTATTCTCTCCTGCAGCTGACTTGTCCACAGAAATTCCATCCTCGCCTTCGCAAACGGATATTGACACCTGGCCATTTTTCCTGTCAATGCGCTTTCGAACCACCAATTCATTATATGAGTGTTTGTTTCTTGCAGCTGCATACATTTGTGGGGTTTGCTTGCTTTCATCCCGCAATGTGTCCCAGCAACTCAATCCAATCTAGAAAATTAGAAGACTAAAAATCAATCCAATGACCAATGAGGAATGTGATGGGTGGTGAAACAATCAGATGATCATTAACATTACCTGTTGTGGGTCATCAGTGAGGGCATCAATTATCTCATCAGCAGCATCAGAGCTAGCAGCCAAGTGCAGGGGAGTCCACCCATTAGGCCCAGCCTGGCTTGGTATGAAGGGATACATTTTTGTCTCTTCCCTACTATCACTAGTGTTGCTGTTGTTACCATCATCATTTAGAGTTACCGAGAAATGGAGAAGCATGTCAACCATTTTCCTACACTTCCTCCTGACAGCTCTGTTCAACAAGTGTATCTCCCCAACAGTTTCAAGGGACTCCTGCGCAAGAGTCTCATTTCCTGAGCTCCTTTTTGCAAGCATGTCAAGAAGAGTTTTTGTAACCACACACCAGTCTCGTTCAACTGAAAAGACAAGGAGGTTCTTGAATCGTGTAACAGAGAACTCAATGAGATTGGAGTTCAAAGATGAGGAGTTGGCTTCCTTCTGAAATAGCCATCCAAGTTCATTAAGAAAGTGCAAGATTTCCCCTCTTGATCGCGGCAATCCGTTTTCCTCTCCAATCACATCTCCAGTTACTAAGTCCTCAAACTCTGTCTCTAGGGTTCTCAGCTCTTCGCATATTGCAGAGCTTGCCACAATAACAGGAAAGCTGTTTCCTTTGAATCCATTCTCCACCTAGAACAATTGAAATTGACATCTCAGTTGGCTATAATCAATATGAAAAACAAAGACAATTTATGAAGTCATTGTTATTGAAAAGACAAATCACCTCAATAAAACAACGCCCAAGGGATATAGGTGGTTCATCTCCAGGGAAGTCAAATTTCTCTACGCTACAATCATCATATATTGTGCCAGGATATGCTGAGCAAAGAACCTCCTTCGACAAATATTTGCCCATGTGAGTGCAAAAGATCCTGCGACAAATAATACATATTAGAAGGATTACTCATAGTCATAGGGAAATATGCCAGGATATATATATATAATAAGAAAAAGGAAGAAATGACAATCTAGGATTATTACTTTGTTCCAGGCACAGTGAGATTGCGGCCCCTGAGTGCAAGGGAAGTTTTCTGTCCACCAACCACAGCAACAGGTGACACGCAAGCAACCTCAGGAGAACTCCATGTTCTCCATGATTTTGACAGACGGATCATGCCTTAAATATTGAAGCAAATTAATATTCCAAAAAGACAGTTATTCAAAAGAAAAAGAAAAAAGCACATCCTGTGCCACATCCTACCATCCTTATGTGAAACCAACTGTCTATTTGTTCGAACAAGAAAGCGTCCATTCTTCCAGAAGTCAGAATCAGAGGTTTCCACGAGAGAAGTAACACGCTGTAACAGGTTTTCTTCAAGCTGCCAAAAATATATTTATAAGAAATCAAATTGAAAATATATTTACAACTATTGTGCCTCTTGTTTTTACACAAAGTTACAACAACTTGAGAGGGCACTAACCTCATCCCACGCGAATGCTGGCATTGACAAATAAACAGACAAGACAACACAACCCGGCCTTATATAGCTCTCCATATCAGTTGGGCTGCTTGACAGCCAGTTATTTATCTAAAACAAAGTAGAAATTGGTTACTCGAGTTGAACCATATTTGACCAGTATGCAAGAAACAATAGAGTACTACAAAGCAATATATAAACCTGATCACGTATATTCTGTGGAAAACTGCTGGGATCCTTGCCAAACAGCTTGAATACTATCCTTCCTGTGCGGTCCTATAATTCAACAACAGGAAATAAAGGAACAGCATACATTTGAGTAATCAGAAAACACATAATTGTTCAAACAGAAGAGAAGAAAGAGATGAAACAAAAAAAATTGAAATGAATTGGATTAAATGAAGAAAAACCTGAGAATCAGAATTGGAAGTCGAGGGTGAATGGTCTGAACCAGAGGATGAAGCATAAGTAACTGGCGAGGCACCATTCCGGGCAGCCTTACGATGTCTATCCACATCCTTAAACAAATCAAATGGTTGGCAACGGCTCGTGCTCACTTCAACTGGCACACCATCCTCCTTATAATCACTGATCCTGATCGCTTCACTATCTGTAGCCACTTCACTTGCTGAATGAATAGGGAAGAACTTGCGGGTAATAGGTGGTGAGGCTGAGGGAGACTGCTCCTCCATTGGATTGCTGCTCTCTGATGAAAGATACTTGGTTGTAGTGGACCCCATCTTCGGGGGACTCTCGTCCCCAGAAGAACCAAACAATTGTAGACCAAGACATGGTCCAGTAAGCGACTGTTCCTTAACTGGTCGTGTGAAACCCTTAGTAACATCATTAGGAGACTCCACACACTGAGTCTTACCCTTGTCATTACCACTGCTGTCACTGCTTCCTTGTGAGTTTGAAAGAATTGGCTTGTTAGGCGCTGACGCAGCAAGAGAGGCTGCTGAGAGAACAGCTAATAGGTTGAGAGTTGATGGGGCAGTCTCATTGGCAATCCCGTTAGTTGTGTGCTGCTCAACCGAGTCTTGCTGTGTTTCCTCAGAAATGTTTAGATCAAAACCACCTCCAGAGGGAAGTGATTTTGCTGGTTGGTTTGCGCCACTCAAGGAGCTTAGTTTACTGATGATTTGGATTAGACCATCTCGGTCTGGCATAGGTGGAACGCTTGGGGATTTATCTGCACTATTTCCTGCCATTAAATAAAAAATATGCAAACCATAAGAGACAACACTAACATCTACTTTCTTTTGTATGATAGAGGTGGAGTGGAGGGTGCTAGCTTGCCTTGTAAGCGAGCAAGAGCAGTGAGAATATTGACTATGTTAAGATTAGCATTAGAGACGCCATCTTGGCTTCCAGGAAGTAGCAATTGAGAAGCAACATCAGTGGGTTGGGTTTTTCTTCTTCGGCGGTTATGCCCAGCCAGCCGCCTACGGCAGCTCCGCTTCCCTTCATCAAATTCAGATAGGGGATGAAATCTACAAAATCATCAAAAATTAGACCCCCCATATAAATAACTAAAAAATTGATTTTAACTAGACAGATAAAATCACAAGTTCAACCAAACATGAGGCTATACAGCACCGTTTACTCAGATAAAACCAGCCATTCAAAGTACAAAGAAAGAGGAGCACATGTTCTATTAATCGCCCCAAAAAAGGAATTCAAAATTCGTGAAGAACTAAAGTTTTGGGTAGATCAAGCACAGAACAGAACAAGTACCTGCTACACTGCTGGCAGAATCGCTGCATCTGTTTTCCAACAAGGGCCTTGGTAGTCTTGCTGTGTACCTCACAAACCTTGTGCCTCCTGTGATAGTCCTTGGCGCCTGACAGATCAGCTCTACAATCATCCACCTGACACATAGGATAACCACCGGCAGCACCGGCTCCAGCGCCACCAGCAGCACCACCGCCTCCACTCCCTGGAGACCCAGACCTCACTCGCTTATTTGGCCTCAGCGCCTGCTCTTGCGAAGGTACCGCCACAGTTACACCTGGAACTGGAGTTGCAGTTGGCGTTGCATTTGCCGATGGAGGCGAAGAAGCCGCGGCTGCCCTGTCGCCGCCGGAATACACCCTGGCTCCGAGATTAAGTGTCAAACCCTCAGCACCATCAATCTCCATATTATTTTGAAAAGGAGAAGTATTTGAGCGCTCCTCATGAGCTCTTCTCATTTGATCTGATTGGTCGCCATGAGAGCCGGCCGCGCCGGTCAAGTCGGGCACGTGTCTAGCTGTGAATCTGATACTATCCCAATTCCAGGCGCTAGGATTCCAATTCCCCGCCGGATTTGGCTGGTGGGGTCCCACAACTTGAGTTTGGTGAAATCCAGTTGGGTTGTTTTGCCATGGAAGGCTTCGTTTCTTTGCGGGTTCATGGAATTGTCCAGGTAAACCCTTGTGGAAGAACATAGGCGCAGCCACTTGCGCTCCCACCTCCCCTCCTTCCATCGAAATGAGAATTACACAGAAAACAAAAACTGTCTCTCTTTAGAAATCAATCAAAGTAGAAACTGTTTGGATTAGACGAGTTCCGGGTCAGAAGCTGGAATTCCACCTGATTGGGTAAAACCAATAAAGGCAAAACTAGATATGGTTAGTTTGGATCTAACCTTATAAAGAAAAGAAAAAAAGTCTGAAACTGAAAAGACTCGGAAACTCTTACTTACCATCAAAAAAGGTTCAACACTAGATCCAGCTCAAATTCCAATCGAGAAGTGAACAGAGGCAATTGAGAAAAGAAAAGAGAGAAGAGAGATAGAGAGAGAGGCGCGCAGATCTGATCAACCGGAAGAAGAAAGGGAGAAAAGAGAGAGAGGAAAAGAGGAAAGGTGAGGAACCGGAATCGCGATCTTACCCCCGAAAAGAGTTCGAGTCTCTTTACTCTTCTGTTCACATGGGCGTGGCAGTTGTCGTAAATATCGTCAACGGTGAGGGGAAGTTAGTGGACTGGAGACTCGCCGTCCCACGCTGTTTACCGTACGGATGAGGGGAACAAAAGCACGGTATTCGTATGGTAACAAAATTAATAATGCATCCTTTTTTTCTATTGTTTCGTCCTTGCGATTCCTTTCTCTGTCCTATTTCTCTCCCTCTTCTAGTCTCGGATTCTATGTGGCAGATTCAGAGTGATAAAATGTGTGGTCATGAGAGGAGGTCAGTATAAGTTATTAAGTTCACGTTTTTGTCAGTTATACGGCGCTTGGCGTAGACTATCTTTCTCCGTAGCCAAATCTGGATTCGCTCCAGTGTCCAGTTGATGAGCAACGTGCCAACGTGCCCAGGCCCCAGGAACATAAAGTAGGAAGCGGTCGGGTTCATTATTTTTCCCTCCATTTTGTAATGGAGATCTCCGTTTCCTGGCTTACTTGGCCTGGGAGAATGGTGAACAGTTATGAGCAAATGTAAGTTACGCTAACTTTCAATTTCTTCTTCAAAATAAAAATGCCATTTTTTATTGACAACTTGTTCAATTAGAAACTTTAGAATAATAAACTTCTACAAAGTTGAATCTAGCTTTATGGAATATTTACCGGGGGCATTTATAGGCACAATTATTTACAAAGAATGGTCCCTCTAATTTTTTAATAATTTATTCATACAATATACATGGAGTAGATTGCTAAAATGCTATGCATAGCACCGATGGCTTCGTGCTACAGATTCGTTCTTGCATTTCATGCTTCAAACGACCGATCCAAACCGTTCATTATCTTCTACGTATTAAAATCTCATTAGAAACCAAATTTTACATTTTTTTTTTATTTTTACTTTTTTCCAAATTTTTGAAAATCATTTTTATTGAAGGGTCCAGAATTTATTAGATTAAGTATTTTTCAAAAATCTGAGAAAAATAGTAAAAAATTCAAAAAAATGTAAAATTTGGTTTCTAATGAGATTTCAATATGAAGAAGATAATTAACGGTTTGATCGGTTGTTTGAAGCATGAAATGCAAGAACGAATCCGTAGCACGAAGGCCATCCGTGCTATGCATAGCATTTTAGCAATTATCTTTTTAATATTGCAAATATAAGTTTTAAAAATGCATACTTGATCCGATAAAAATTATTAAAATATATTTAATAATTGAACTTCATAGTTTCAAGATTTATCTGACTCGGCCTAAGGTTACATTATAAAGTTCTCACAATATAATAATTAGTTGGCTTTTGTGAATTTCGTTCGCAAAATATAAATTCTAATTATTTAGCAAGAATCACAAAATTATATTTATTGCAATTTACAAAATTTAAATTAAATTATTGGTATCAAATTTATTTAAAGCAGGATATGAGTCTTATCTGTTTTACTTACCCAAAATGTCAAACCTCGTTATTGATATTTAAGAATTTTTTAATGTTTTACGTAATATAATTTTGATTCAGGACAAATCATTATGATGTAAGCACAAGGTGTCTGAGATAGGAGATAGAATCGTACAAATGGAAGCTGGGGGCCTGGGGCCTATGAGAAGGCACCACTTCGGTTCTATTTAAGGCCAAGTAATTTTTATGTACTTTTTTTTTAATTAAAATGGAGATACTGGACCGTGACAAATTTGAAACCAAGTGGAGATGATTTAAGTGATCAGTGATCACCGCAGTTGGTGCATTCGGAGCATTTTTTATTTTACTTTGTTTCCTTGCAAGAATATTCACTTGGAGCAACCTAATACATGGATTGCTGATTTGCTGTAGTGCGTTGTCTAATTTGTTCACTGTCCATCACTTGATTTATGAAATCTTTATTACACATATCCATTTTTATTATTTCATAAATTCTTTTCTCGGCAAAATAGATGATGTATCTTAATTTCCTCGCAAGATAAATTACCGTTCAATTTAATTCGCAAGTGCCAAAATTGGGACTGACAATTTTGTTGGCTCCACACATTTTTTTTTTATGTGTGTGCTTGCGTTGAAAAGAAAGAAACTATCTGACACGAAAACCTAGAAAAAAAAAAGGAAAAACCTGTTATAGCTAACTAAATAAGTTCCAAGCACCCCTCATTTGAATAAATGAAAATGATTGAAAGTGATGAACACAATGTTAATTAGTTTCTTTACAAAAAAATAACTTTTTGAAATTTTTGACATTATTTTAGTAAATGAAAACTTGCTTTCGTCATACTTTTTGTGATACTTATTTTTTACGGCAAAATAATTATTACAAAAGCGAATTGTTTGATTAATACGGAGAGGTAAAAAAAGAAGAGCAAGATTCCGCTACCAATATTTCGGTTGCCCCTAAATGCCGACATCTTGTTATTAAGTTTTTTTTTCTAAATTTTAAAATTCAAACATTAAATCCAAACCATTGATTTTATTTAGTTTAACGAGCGATACATTTTCATATAAGTTTTGTAAATTTTGGAGTTTATTTGATACTCGATCAAGAGATAGAAAAACAAACGAATCTTGTTAACTATGATAGATTCCTTCTAATACATTCATGTTTTAGTCTTTGATCGAGTATCAAATAAACTCTAAAATTTTCAAAACTTATATGAAAACGCATCACTCATTGTATTAAATAAAATTCAACGGTTTGAATTTAATGTTTGAATTTTAAAATTTTAAAAATTAACTAAATAGCAAAATGTTAGCATTTAGGGGCAATCAAAATGTTGGTAACGAAACTTCCCTCGAAAAGGAATAACAATGAATTTTATGCAAATTGTGTAGTGTAAAAGCCTTTTAATTATGTAATAGAGTAATAGATTGCCACGCAAAATATAACGCCAAAAAATACCCTCTTTTGATCATATAATGTTTTGCCACACAACCTATAGCACTGTTTTATCATTTTGAGTAATAAAATAGTGGTATTCTCCACTTAAAAATGAAAAGATAATGCGTCAACGACTGAGTTCGATGTACAGATCCATACATTCAATCCGCTCCTCGCATCCAACGTCTCTGTCAACGTTTATATATATCTCCAATATTAAATATTCATATGTATGTCTTGTTGGGTGTTTGGAATAATTAATAATGTTTTAAAAAAATACGTTGTTTTGTAATTAGTTTGAACTCGGTGTTTGTTATTTCATATTATTGTTGAAGCTGGTGCTTATATTTTTTTAACTTGATAGTTATACTATTTGAATATAGTATATACTAACGAAAATTCAAAACACTAAAGTTATTTTATTAAATTTCTTTTAAAAAATTACTTTATTTAGGGTAAAAATATGGTTGTAAGAAAAAAGATCCAACGACGGATACAAAAGTCAACAAGAATTATAAAAGTTTAAAACATGAGTTCAAAAAAGATCAGACAATAACGACAACAAAAGAACGAGCCGATGGGATTGCCGAGTTAACGAGCAAATGGACGGCGGAGATAGATGCCGAGTTGCCGACGCAGACGAAAATAATTCGTACAACTACAACGAGAGTGGACGAAGCCCAATATTTTGCTCCACATTTAAATATAAGTATCTTCTGAGTTGAGGCTGATTTTACCATTATTATATTCCGTACGATTAAGAAATGGCTTTAATTATATATATATATCACTTTCTTCATATTGCATCATTTTTTCCAAGCGTAAAATTGTCTGTTTATAAGCTGTCAAAATCTTTTACCGTTAACATTTACATCGTACACTGACGTATTCTCGTAGAAATATGGATCTTTCTGTGTTGGATAACCTTGATTTTTCAATCAAAATCAATCAGTCAGTGTAATTCTCATTTTCCTTGTGCAAACAAGAGTCCTTCCATCGCTTCAATCATGCTGGGTCTCTTTGTGGAATCAACATTTACACGTGCGTTAAAGTTAGCCATATATCTCTATAATTAGAATAGCACCTCGAGTTATAAAGTTGTATAATATTTTTTTTCAAATATATATATACATATATGTATGAAATATTTATAGATAGTTAACGTAAACGTGACATAATGCATTAATTATATATTTTATATTTGAGAAAAATTACTATGCATCATGACGCATAGATACATCATAACCATTTTAGTCGATTGTTTTGCAAATTGACAAATTTAATTTAACCAATCCAACATATATAATACTAAAATCTCATATTAAACAAATTTTTACATTTTTTTACTATTTTTTCAATTTTTACTTTCTATTTTTAGAATATTTTTACTATTAATTTGTATCAAAAATGACAAGTTTTTAAAAAAAAATCATAAAAAATAGTAAAATTTAAAATATTGTTTCTATGAGATTTCAATAATAGAATGAATTAGTTAAATTAAATTTAGCAATTTGAAAAACCACAAACCAGAATGATCATGATGCACAAAACTACATCATTATTCATAATAGATATTCTCTTTATATTCAATAAACAATCGTAACTGCAAAAAAACACTCGTTAAATAAAATAAAAACTCGTCCGCCGACCAACAATTTGTAGCTATCTTTTTTTTTTCAATATAACTGAATAATTCACTAACACAATTACACAAACACTTGTATCCTTCAGAACCCAGGCATGGGCCGACTTTGTTTGCAAGTAAACAAAAAGTTTTAAATTAAATTTTTTTAGAAAGTAGTACATAGTTTTGAAATTCCAAAATGCCAGATATAAATTTTGAGATTCCCAAATATTTTTCTTGATACAACAAAAAAAATTAATTTTTCAGTAAAGAATATTATATGAAATTTCATCCCTTCGGTACGCATTTTGAAATCTAGCTCAACCTTTTTATAAATTATATGGGCCCAATTTGAAATCCCGACCTCAGTGGCTCAGTAGTTTTCGCAAGTCAGAGTTTCAAATCATAGCCTTTCTAAATCCCGAATTTTTTTGTATTATATTCCAATATAATTTAGAACGTTACATCATTTCATCAAATGGAATCTTAGTACACATCCAAGTTTTATTACACGCATCTAATTATTTTTTTCCCGTCCATCTTAATAATAGTTGCTGATCCTCGCAGGACAAAAAAGTCACTTCTGATAAACAACATCAAATTGACAATTTTGATATCTCGGTATAAGAAAAAGAGAAAAAAAAAAAATACTATGGTCAAATCGATTTGACGGAGAAATTTGTCAAACCCGATTGATTCTCAATATAGAAACTAGAAATGACTGATTTATATTGTTCATGTAATCTTCATACTTAAATTTATTTAGAGACAAAATTTTTGTACAATTTCTTTAGAATTTTAGAAAATATGTGACTAGTTATAGATTCTCCGATAATAACGAATTTTAAAAATCGAAAAATAATACAAAAAATCATAAAATATTAAATTTGATTTAAAAAGTGATTCAACATGTTAGATGTGTGTTTGGATGAGCCGGAAATAGGGAATAGGAATAAGAAATTTCGATTTGCGTGTTTATCCTTATTTCTTATTCTTATACCATGGTTTTGTTAGTTAAGGGTGTGTTTGGAATCCTTAGAATAACACCTTATTCGGAACTAGCAATTCTAAGTGTCGCCAAACACGCCACAGAACAAGGAGAATTGCTTGTTCAGTTACTTATTCTAGTTCCAACAAAACCCTGGAACTAGCTCGGAACTAATCTCCCGTGACCCACTAAAATATTAAAATATTTCTTTACCAAAGAGTAAATAATAGAGACAAGGAGAGAGAAATCATTTTAAATTACCTACCATTACCTCTCTCTCTTCTATCTACCGTTGTCTCTATCTTCTCTATCGTCAGTATCAACCTACAATGGCGCACTCCACTTCAAATCTACGTTGATCTTAGTAGAAATTGGCAAATTGTTGCCCCGTTGACGAGTTCATCAGCTAATTGAAGATTCGAATACCGATCGTTCCATATTGGATCCTAATTTTTCATGTCTGATTGAAGCATATCCACTTTTCCCTAATTTTTCATTTCTTAGATCTGTCAAGTTTTCATTTTTGCACAAAAAAAAACAGACCATGAATATAAATCTGGGTTCTCTATTCTAGATTCTGGCATTGTATTTGTTATGGATCATTGTTTGGGTTGCACAAGAATAAGAATAAGCACGCAAATCGAAATTTCTTATTCCTATTCCCTATTCCCGACTCATCCAAACACACCCATTGATTTGGATCAATCATTACACTTTTCAAATTGAGATCTGATCAGATTTAACAAAATAATTAAACCACATTTTCGAAAAAAAAGTAACTTTAGCTCCCTCCCCCATTAACCGGCCTTAACCTCCTAAACCATGGACCGAACATCCAAACTTAACCAGACCGTGATAATCCGTCCAGGTTACATGGGTCGGGTTTATCAGGGATTTTCTCTAAAGTTTGGGAGTAGACTCATGGTGGACCGTGCCATGATAACCCGTAAACCCATGGGGACCTGATCATGATAAACCGTGAACCCAGGGGGGTTTGGACCGAACCAGACCATTTTCAAAACACTAGTGCGGCTGCACATGATCTTTTGGGCCATGCAACGTGCGTTGATTCATGCTGATTCACGCCGATATTGTGCTGAATTGTGTCCAAATCCCTGCAAACAAGATAAAACCCAACTAATACCAAATTTTCTACAAATATAAACCGAAAACACATAAAATCAATGATTTTTAGTTGTGATTTGGGTTAAAGTACAGCCTAAAAGCATATATAAATATGTAATGTCACGTTCAATCCAATTATTTTTATCAAAAAATTTCTAACGAATGAAATAAAATGAAATCCTATATTCAGTGCCTGTATATATAGTACCGCATGCTTTGCCAGGAAAAAATTTTAGTACCACATATATGCACGATTTTCTCATAAGGAGTTAAGCAAGAAAGTACTATTAGAGATTTTAAGAAAAAAAATTTAGTTCAATCACTAATGTAGAATAGTTTAGTTTCTATAATTTCTAGGTACAAATATCATTTTTGTTGTAAAGGTTAATCATTATCTGACAACATACTTGGTGCTAAAGTGAAAAGAAAAAATAATAAAATAAAGAGGAAGTTTAATATGCACTATGGTGTATAGGCCTATCTATGCATCGCACTCTTTTCCGTCGGAATTTTTGTAAATTGACAAATCTAATTTAACCAACCTAATCTACATATTAAAATATCCTGACAAACCAAAATTTATAATTTTAAAAATTTTATTTTTTTTATTTTTTTAAACATGTCAATTTTGGAATATTCTAAATAGTAGTTTGCGATTAATGTTCGATTAAAAAGTGATTCTCTTGGCAAAATTTCCCATAATAATATCTTTAGATATTGTACTATTAAATAATATTGGAAATATACACTATAGCAAAAGAAGATTATAGCACACAAGTATATCCCAAAAATTGTAAAGGAAGGAAAAAAAAAAAAAGACTTCATTTAAAACATAATCAAGTTTTATCGATCGCAAATTAAATAACAGTCCACAGAAAATCCGAAAGGGAAGAGAAAATCCTGGCCGACCATCTGATCGCTGCATCAATCGGCCGTACAGTACGTCTCCATCTTTGATCTGTGCGCTGGTCCCACCACTTAATCCCGCACCATTCATTAATCAAGCACAAGTGTCGACACCTAGCAAATAGCAAACTGAACCCAATCAGCTGCCAGCGCGTAGCGCTGAATCAGGGGAGCGGTTGGCGACGTACGTGGCATGAGCAGGACGACGTAAGCGGGTCCACTAACACGTGGCACGCACTCGAGCGCCTTATCTCCGACCCGGACCCTGGTCCCCACCTCCCCAGATCGGAGCTTTGACGTCCGCTACAAAACCGTCAAACTTGAAAGTCCTGAATTTACTGAACTGTCCTTCCTCGTTCTTGGACAGAGTTACGGTTTTATGGTGGGCCCGGAGAAGCAATGTCACGTGCGCACGTGTAGAAGAGGTTGCTTGATCAGATCAACGTGGAAGATTCAAGATTGGACTCTGATTATTGTTTCCTAACGATTGGTCCGATTCATTGGACCGACTGGTTTGGCTCCCCTTCTTGTATGGTAGAGGAATAAATCACATAAATAATTCCGTCATAAAAAGAAAAATAATAAAGCACATGTACATAATTTTTTTTTTAAATTAAGGGCTTCTTCTCACACCAGCTTTCAATTAAGCAAGAGAAGTACCAGCTCATACAAAAAAAAAAAAAGAAAAAAAAAAAACCAGGTGCCACTAAAAGTCTTTGGAAACCATCCAGGACAAGTACCATATGAAAACTAGAATACTGAGCTACCATTACATCAAAAAACCCATGAAAAGAAAGAAAAGGAGATTTAGAGGACTAGTTGTGGGCAGAAGAAGTGTCGTCTATGATATGTCTCTCGCTTGTAATCTCCCTTTCATTCCTTTTAGCAGCAGTGAGGTTTCTGAAGTTGACTTACATCCCAATGTTGGTATCTATCCAGTTAAAAAAGAGGTGCAAGGTTTTAAAAATAAATGAGTTATAATCAGCATTCTATAAATGATAAATCTCTAAAGACTGTCATTTCTTTTAGTCCATATTGTCCGGTACCAAGTGGCTAGGACAAGACCCTATCGTTGGACTTGAAATTATTAATGCTAATCCAAATATTATTTAAAGATTTGCAGTTGAGGTTAATCCCTTTATTATTAAACATATTGAATCCAACCCAAAAGTTATTGGCAAAGGAGCAATTTACTAGAAAGTGATCTTAAATTGATACATGATAAATTAGACACATCAGTGGCGAGGCCAGTAAGAGACAAGTCTGGGCACTTGTCCAGACTTGTTTTTCAAAAATAGAAGCCTGTATATAGGTATTTCAAAGGGTGCCTAGGTTTGAAATTTAACCGTGCCCACGCTTGGGTTTTAAATCTGAACTTTTCACTCACAAAGTAACGAAAAAAATAAGTGGCGAAAGTTAACTAGTGAGAGACCTAGGTTATTTAATTTTTTTTTCCTTTCATGCTCATTTGCGCCTCTGTTTTCGAAAATTATTTATTTTTCGATCCCCACCCAGGCATCTACTTTTGCATTTTTTTTTCTCTTCCATTTTTGCTTGGTCGCGTGAATGGATTATTTGTGGGCCCCACAAAATATTGTATTTTGTCCCCTTAGTATAGCAAAAGCTTATGGAAAAATAATTAAAAAAATAGTTATTATGTGTAGGCAAAGTTGAATATAAGTTATATAACCCTGCAATCAAAATAGTTAATTTGATGATAATAAAATTATTTACCAATATTATTTTTATAAAATAATATAAATTGTTTTAAAATTAGATTTAAAAATTAATATTTTATTAAAAATATTATTTTAAATTTTAAATTTTATTTAATGATATTTTTATTGTGCCTATGCTTAAAAAAAGTCTGGACTCACCACTGAGACACATGTTAATTTCAAAAAAAGAAAAAAATAGGCACATGTTGTAAATTCTTTCAATTATTCTTGTTTATTGTTACAAGATACAATAAGCCTACATGATAAGACACTATTTAAAAATGCATATTTGATAAGTGCAAATATGAAAAAAGAATTTAACAAATAGATTCGGATTGAAATAGAATTTTTCATTTATTAGGTCATCCTTAATTATACCTTAATTTGTTTTTGTAAGAAATATTTCTATCGCTTCTTCTGTACCAAAATTTCTTAACCATCACGTCGTGTTGATGCCGATTACACGCTGTAGGCTCCGTTTGGATGCAAGAAGAAGAAGATGAAGAAGGAAGAAGGAAAGAAAAAAAATTATAAACAATCTAAATTCTTCACAAAGTTACACACTTCCCAATACTTCTTCTCTTTTTCCCTTCTTCCCACACCTATCCAAACGGAGCCGTAGACAATTAATCCGTCAACCTAATATACATGCTAAGCAGTTTACGAATGATTATAGAATTTAAATTCATGATAAATATTAAATCGAAGAATTTATAAGCGCGACAAAGATTGATATTTTGTCAGCGTTGAGAAAAATATAAGATTACAAATTATGATGTATATGGAAAATGGGAAAAAAATTTTCAACTTGAGAGCGTCAAAAGAGTAAACTATTCCAACAAATGAGAGGATCCTGTTCACTCTTTTTTTTGAAAAAAAAAATGATAGATTATATAAAAGAAGTCTTAAGATCGTTTTCTTAAATAAATATGCACTTGGACAAATGAAGCAAATTTGTGTCAAAGAAGAACTAAGATAAAAATTCAGCAGCTGGCGTCATTTATTATTCGGTCAAAGAGACCATATCAGCATAATCTAATCAAAAAGTACGATCACAGTGTTAAAAAAAAGTACGATCACATGGTTCGGTATTACTTCTTCTATTTTTGACAACGACGGCAAGAAAACATAGTTTGAAAAACATTTCGAATATATCAGTGCGCAGTTAATCCCGGAAATTCCATTAATTAATTTATTTTGGCGATACGATACCCGCAAAGTGTTATTGTCATATGTCATGAAATATTTTAAAATGAAAATAGATTTAAATTTAGTTAATGTAAGATTATGTGCGCCGACCACCAATAATATCGTTATAAGTGCCTAATCGATAATATCATTTAATTCAAAAAATATCCTCAAATAATTTAAGGGAAAAAAATGCAATGTTCACTTATTTATATTCATCAAATATTTATATATATGTATGTATGTATACAAAACTGAAGGATCATAGTTCCCCAAAGTAAATTGCTGAAATGTAGAAGAATAAATTTATATTAGATGTATTGTTTGCATTAATGCCCTTACGGAATGTTTTTAACATTCTACTTCTAGGGTGCGTTTGGATAGGTGTGGGAAGAAGGGAAGAAGGGAAAAAGTGGGAAGAAGTATTGGGAAGTGTGTAACTTTGTGAAGAGTTTGGATTGTTTATAATTTTTTTTCTTCTTCTTCCTTCTTCTTCTTCTTTCTTCCAACGATCCAAACGCACCCCTAGGGTAAAGCCAAGGAGTTTTCAAAGCGTGGGTAGTTTTATTTTATAATAATAATAATAATACTGGTCTTCTGCAATTATCGTGCTAATGAATCCATCAAATCCGTCAGAATATGGGCCCTTTGGGCACCTTCATTGTCTTGTTACTCTTGTAAACTTGTATATTACTTTAGTTTTAGAAGAAATCTCGTTGAATATCTCGAACACAGTAGTGGCTTCCCTCACTGCATATGCAGTACACAGCGCGAAATTTAAAAAAATCTAGTATAAAAAAATTATTGCCATTACAAGTTACAACCGTCCGGCGTGAAATGATCGGAAAATACGGTTTAAGTGGTCATTGGTTCGATTCACGGAAAGAGCATTTATTTTCAAATTTCTTATAATAAAATTGTTGATTCCAAACCAACCTTCAAAAAAAGAAAAAAAAAACACATCAATTGAAAAATGCTTCAAAATTTATATAATATATAATGTGTAAATTTATGGCTCCTGAAGTAATCTAAATCAACAATTCAACATTAATACTTGAAATTAATTTTACCAATTTCTACGGAACTAAGCTCATGATGCCTTTATTTAATCGCACCATTTCTGACCAATTTTCACAGCACGGACTACCTTCTTACGGTACTGTTTTTCTTCATTTTACACTACGTAAATTCATTTAAAAATGTTTTAAGAATTTTTTAATAGCAGTAATTTTAATTTATTATGTATAAACGTATGAATCAAATACATTTCTTGTAGGTCATGATCTATCGACTCTTTTAAGATATCTGTGATGACAACTTACAATACCGGAAGAATTGATTTAGACGTAATAAAATACTTCATTTGAAAATTAAGAATGTTCAGTAGTTTTGGTTCGGCGAAAATGCTACTTAATTTCTAGCTTGCAGAGGCAAGCCACACACTCCGTCATTCAATGTCAGCACTAAGTCAAATGAAAATACAATACAATTCATGTGGTTACTTGAATCACTCAATTGAGAAATTTCTCTATCTAGTACCTAACCGCTACACTTCTAGGAAAACGACGTTCAAGCTGGGTTGCTATATTTTTTTTGTGAAACAAAGAGGCAAATTAAATCAAAACACAAAATACCAAGTGCACTGAAATGGATTAGTGATGTCAAACAACAATTTTGTTGCATAAAGCTTAACGTGCTGTCAAATGTGTCACAAATGATTTCCGTTACCCAAACCGGGATAAAAGCCCACAAAATGAGACCATCCGTGCTTATTTTTAATCTCATGTTTTTGTTAATTTTGTCCCAATTCCAAGTGCGTCTTCAACACACAGAGTAATTAAAAAGGAAATAACGCCAAACACAAACAGGATATGGTGAGGTGTCATGTAAGTTGCTAGGCTAGTGTCAATTAAATGAAAAATGTGAAACTTCTCATTATTGTAGCTGTTGGCTGGGTGACAAGCAGGTGTAGTCTGCCAGCTGGGTATATTTTTGGGTGGTTTAAACGTGCAAAAAGAGGAAAAAATAAAAGGGCTAAATAACAGTCTAATTCACTTTCAAGAGTTCAATTTTAGAAAGCACTTATCCATATCCAAAAGATAAGGTACTTTTGATTATGACATTGTCAAATTATGAAGTAAAGGATCCTTTTCAAGACGATGGCGAAATTCACTGCGCAACCAACCATGCTGTCAAAATGTTTAGGTATAGGATAGAAATAGAAAGAATTAGGCTCCAAGCAAAACCTAATATAATTGAAACACTTTACCATTATCCAAGAGCATCCGATAATGAAAATTTTTTGACATTTTTTTTTTCAGATTATTATATAGTGGATAGAAAAGAAGCAAAATGTTATACTGCGCACAAGCAAATGAAGATAGTGCGCACAAATCCGAGAGTAAAAGAGAAGCGCATTTTCTTTTCTGTTCATTTTTTTTTTCCTTCGAAAAATAGATAAGTTTAGCTTTGCAAATAATATTTCAGATGTAAAGAAAGCGCACAAATCCAAACAATTTGCGACTTGAAAGAATCGCCTCAACCCATGGAGATAATCTTTCTTAAATAAAACCAATATCAACCATATACTGACCAAACAAAAGGGGCGATCTTATTGCTACTATCATGTTCCATGAAATATAAATAACAAACAGCAGACAACATTCCTCTTGAAGTACACTTGCAAATTCAAACAACTCTATCAGCACACGACAATCCAAATAGCCAAATGAAAGAGGAAAAGAGAAAGAGAAGAAGGGAAAAAGAATAGCATCAAAGAATGTTACTTTGCATTTTTCTTCTATCCATAGTAACACTCAACCCCTAAAGTTCCATTTAAGTTCGCATCTCTCTCTATATATATTATATATATAAATTGCTATAATCATTATCACTACTATTACTCAGGTCCACTTGTTTTATCAAAGGTTATGTAAGACTCTACAGCCAGACCAAACTGCTGATATCAGAGAAATTGACATAGTTACCGATAAAGAAAACAGTCAGCAAGGCAGCAATAGCTGTAACAATGCCGATAATCCAAGATCGCATCTTTCTGCGGCCCCGGTTGCGAAGGGCAACAGGCACTGGTTCGACCCGCTTCAGCTGCCTCGAGACAACTTGAGGCCTTGTGGGGCGCCTTGATGCTGTTGTTGGTGCAGCAAGAGGTACATCCCTGATCTGAGTGATCTCAGATGTAGTGCTACTCTCAGCAGAGGCACCATTTGTCGCGTCACCACTGTCTGATTCACCCCCAGCTGCCTTCTTTTTCTCCTTCTTTGTCTTCTTCTGTATTTTTGTTCATAATTGAACATCTTAAGTGAAAAAAATTCTGAATATACCTGTTTAATGCATGACGAGAATGTTTGATTTGCATCTATAGCCCTGATGAGCTAATATTTGCCAAAAGGATACCGTGGAAAACATCAATTACTATTTATTGTGACATAACAAATAAAAGACCTTAACATCGACATATACATGAATAAATGAATCCTAGATATCTCAGTCTATATCACAACTTCACAATTTTGAAATGAACATTAATGACAAAAAAGGCATCAGCAACAAACATGGTAATAGCAACAAAACATGCAGCATGCCATATACAAGTCTCTGAAGATAATGATAAGAGGGAAAAAGAAAAAATAGAATGAAATGTCAAACCTGTTCGCGTATTTCAGCATCCCTGCGGGCCTTACTCACAGCTCTCTCCTGTGCCTTCTCAGCTTTCCGTTTCTTTCTCTCCTCAGCCTCTTTTGCCTTGGCCTTTTGCTCCTCTCGGTGCTTCTCTTTCTCCTCTGCTTCAGCCTTTGCCTTTCTCTTAATATCCTCCTCTCTCTTTTCCCTCTCGGCCTCCTCCTCCCTCTTCCTCCTCTCCATTTCATCTTCTTCCTGTTTCTTCTCCATTTTAGCACTATCTATTTTTGCTGCCACAATGTCCATAACCACTGCCTGATTCATTACTTTTTCTTTAGAAGAAGTACCTTTGCTATTTCTACTGCTACTATGAGATGCATTTGGTTTCTGATGCAGCAGTTCAGGAAACTCATTACTCTGTATGGAAGAAGAAGAAGATGAAGAAGAAATCCGGGCTGATTTCTCCAGTCTGATTTCTTTCGTGGCAGGGACCAATGGAGTGTTTGTCCTTCTATAAGCAGTAGAAGTGGCCGGTATGACAGGTGGCACCTCGTCTGGCCCGAGTGATCTCCCATCTAGTGTTCTTAGTCTCCTAAGTGTGCTGTTTTTATTGGATATTATGTATTGCTTCCTAAAATCAGCATCACTGTTCCACAGTTCCATCATATTTTCAACCTGAAGTTAGGAAATGAAGCGAGAGTTTATAAATAAATGAGTTCTATAATTACAATACTTGGCTTCTCACAGGGAATATACCAATTTTATTATTATTTTTTAAATTTCAGTCCATTCATCCCAGATGGCAATGATGCAAGCCAGCTGGCACAGAAGAATTATTTTCTTAGAGCAAACTCACTGAATCAAAGCTGTGCAATACAATCAATGATCCATAAGATTTTGTACCAAGGTCAACAAGTACAAAAGTGATAAATAAGCAATAAGATAAAGTTTAAGTATCAAAATTTTCTCAAAAGAACGAAAAAAAAAACCTCAATTTTCACTAGCACTAGCTCAGTAAGCCTTCAAAAGAAAAGCCAACAGTTCCTAGCTTTAGTTGCTTGACTAAAACCATTACATTTTTTATGTAAACTGTTTCATTTGCCATGTAGATTATGTACCCGCAATATTGCTCACTTTGCTTTCATTCAACCAAAAAAATAGGTTTAAAAGAGGATGAGAAAAGATAATTTATTGTTTCTTTGTTCAGCTGCCAGATCAGATGTTGTAAAGTGTAGCAGTAAGCATCCAAATGGCAGCCATAGTAAAATGGAAATATGCCAGAAGAGCAATTTCACTTGTTTTTAATAATTTTTAGACCATGTGGACATTTTGGGGAAATTGAGAGATCATATGAATTTTTTCATAATTAAAAAATAGTAAATAGATAAACTCCTTATTATCAATATATATATAGATTGGCTAAAGTAGACTCCGACACACAGATCGTCCCGTATGCCGGAGACGTTTTTCAAAATCTAAAATTTAAATGGTCGATCCAAACCGTTCAAGTTGTTCTCCAAATTGAAATCTCCTAGGAAACCAAATTTTATATTTTTTTCAAATTCTTTTGCTATATATTATGTTTTTTTTTTAAAAAAAGACACTATAAAGGAGCATTTCATGCCCTCCAATTTTAAAATAGCATAATATATAGCAAAAAAATTCGAAAAATGTAAAATTTGGTCTCCAAGGATATTTTATAGTTGAACGGTTTGGATCGACTATTTGAATTTTAGTCAAGGTTTTAAAATGCGATTTGTGCGGTTTAACGGTTGGGTGGTGATTTAGCGTTTATCGGTGATAAAACGGATAAAACGGTGATATAGCGGATAAAACGGTTGTGCGGTGTGAACAAAAATCTAGATAAAACGAAGTTTTTTAAAAGCTTGACTTTAGTTTTAAAAAATGACTCAGGTATACGGGTTCGATCTGTGCGCTGGAGTCTATTTTAGCCAATCTCTCTCTCTCTCTATATATATATATATGTGTGTGTGTGTGTGTGTGTGTGTGTGTGTGTGCATGCTAATATGAAGCAAGTACCTGTCTATTGCAGTACAAGCGAAGTCCCTGTTTGTCAGGAGGGTTGTGACCCAAGAAGCTGGCTGCCCTTTTTTGATCATCTCTATATTTGAAAAAGTGGTTGTTCTGCATTGAAAAACCATACACTCTAAGTAACTTCTCCAATACAAACAAAATGAAAATTAACTATCAAACATGTATACAGGAAAAAGAAGTACGCATTCACCTTCACCGCCAATTGACTCCTTAAGTTACGCCAGTTATAGTAAGCCTTCTGACGGACATCATCAGCAGATTTATATTCATCTTGTAAGGTACAATATGTATGATCTATCTCGTCATAGGCCTTCTGGGCTGCTCTTGATTTTGCTTCAGCCTTTGTCACAGTTTTCCCTAGTACTTCCAATTCAGTCTTTAATGTCTGCAGCATTACATAATGCACATTTAATAGCAATACCTATTTCAATATCTAGCAGAATTACATTTTTCTATATACAGGTACAAAATCCAGATGACAATTAGGAACGTACATCCAAACACCATGTCAGTAGATAAAGATACCACTAAAACAGATTAATTGTGTTGCACCTACGTGCAGACCACACAAAGGGCCACATAGTGCAACGAATAATATTACCTTAAGTGGCTAGATTGATATCTAAGCTAACAAAGGCAATTAGAATATTAGAATTATATTACTTTTAATTAGTTACTTAAATTAGAGATTTTCCATATCTCATGTATCTTTCTTATTTTCTCTTCTATTTTATATCTATATAAGTGTACTAGAGGATGTTAGAAAATAATAAGAAATATTTTCAAAAATCTCTTTTCTCCTCTTTTCTCAATTTCTCTATCTTCTCTCTGTCTCTCTTTTCCTTTTCCTTCATCTGACCCTAACAAATTGTCATTTATACCATTAAAGGAAATTAGAAGATGTAATCTAACTAGTCATCTGGTGCAGTAAAATCATGAAAGAGCCAGTACAATTGAACACCATAGCTTGCACCAAAAAAGCAACAAACTAAACAGTAAACACAATGTGTCAATCAAAGATACAATGACACTCTCGGTAACTGTAGAACAAATAATGAAATAATCAGGCACCTTCAGTTTATCAAAGACGCAATCTTTTTGGTCGAATGCTTCATCAATTTCAGCAGCTGAACCCATATTTTCTATTAGCTTCTTCCTTTGCGATTTGAGTTCTTTTATCTCCTGAATGAGCATCTTCTCTTGTTTCAATGTCATTGTCTCATGCTGTAGACTCTTCTCCTTCATCTCAATCTATGAACAATTATATGCACAAACACATTAAGATTCAAAAAAGATAGACATGGCAAATAACTTTTTCAAACATTAAGACCAGAATAACATTTATTTATTTCACATATTGCTAGCAGGTTCTTTTGGCGTTTCATTGAGGCATAAGTATGGAGGTCACTTACCAAATCATCCATATCATCAATTGAGTTTGCCTTGTTTAGCTTGTTAATCACCGACTGCGCAGAGTTTATCTCCTGTCTCTTGGCAGAGAACACAGTTCGCGCCGCTTTCTCCTCTTCTTTTGCCTTTGCAACTCCATCCCAACTTTCGGAACAAGCTTTCTGCACAATACAGTAAAGTTTACACAAACGGCTTATTTAATAAGTTTTCAGTAGCAATAATCAAATAACAAGAAGAGAAAATAAAGAATATATGCAATGAGGAGGGCCAGTGGTCATTACTCTTCTCTGTTGCATTATGCCCCGGATAGCATCCCTGGTACGTGTAAGCTCATCCAACCGTGCTTGGGCCTCTTGTATCTTTTCCCATTGCTCCTCATCTGAATATCTAGGCACCTTAACAATATATATCGGTTGTCTTTTTAATGGCTGCACTTCAGGCTTCTCTCCATTGCAAGTGGAAGTTCCAGGCTCTTCTGGTGTTGCAGCCACACTTGTTTCGACACCTTGCAACTCCTGTTGCAGAATAGCAGGCCCATTTTCTACGATGCTTATTTTGAGCGTACCAATCTGGAGCGAATCCTCTTGCGCAATTGCCCTGGCAGAAGGATCATTGGAGGACAACGAAACTGGTTCTTCTTCTGTTTTCGACTTGCCATCTTCAAATTCAGTCAGGGATCTATCACTCTCTTCTACTTCACTAGTGCTTTTGTTTTCTGAATCAGGTGAAACGTCACTAGAAGACTCAACTAATTCTTTTCCATTAACTAAACTGGAGTCAACCTCAATCTCATGAGATGTGGAAACTGCTGGGCCATCACAGGTAGCATCGGCCCTTTGAAGATTCTGCATTTCTTCAACTCGATAGGTTGATTCTGATGGCTCTTCTTTGTCATCTGCCTCGAGCTCAGATTTTACTTCTAGCTGGTTGCTCTCCTGATTCATATCTGTTTCTGCAAGCTTTGCCTGATCTGGAGAAGACGAGCAGGGAGTTTGCTTCTCTTCAAGCAAAATATGAGAGGGAGATATTTCGGACGCACCATTTTCTTCACCATTACTGACAGTAGTTACTGTGTCCTGCTGCTCTTCAACTTTGGTTTCAGAAACAGTCCGATGCACCTCTTTGCATCCAAATTCAAAATCTGGTGAAGATGTCTCCTTCAACTCAGTTTCAGGTACTTCCATGATCTCCTTTTCACCATCAGAAGGTACTGGAACTTCCTCTGTTTTTTCATGCATTTTCTCCTCTTGAGAAAAAATGGATGCCTCACATTGCTCCTCGTGCTTCGGTCCAGATTCAACTTCAACTGTTGATTCCATCGGAGACTGATTGTTTAACTCTGTCTCAGGGATATGAGACTTCTCATTGCTTTGCATAGAATCGGATACCCCCTCCGACTCTTCCTGCTGCTCATCCTCTTGAGAAGGACCAGATTCCTCCTCGTGCTTTAGTTCACATTCAACTCCAACTGCTGAATCCAATAAAGGCTGCTCCTTTGATTCAGTCTCGAGCATCCCCACCTCCTTATTTTCCTGCAAAGAATCAGCAGCAACTTGTGCTTTGGTCTGGACCACCTCCTCTTCTGAAGGAATGAATACCTCTTGCATCTCATGCTTCTTTTCAGACACTGCTTCTACAGCCAAATCCAATGTAGAATGTAACAATACATTCAATGGCATTTCTGCTTTTGTTTCAGTGACCAGAGAATCTGACAACGTGCCTAATTCTTCATACATGACCTGCACTGAGGGGACAAGGGATGCCTCCGTTTCAACCACCTGAGGTACTTGTTCTTCCACAGTCATGGTGATATCCAGCCTGACATGCTGGTTTGGTTTATCACTGGTTTCCGACTCATGCATCCTCCCATTTTCTTCGTCAGCACCCTCAATTGAACTAGATACAGGATGCTCCTCTTCTACCTTTTTGACTGGTTCAAACCCCAATTCAGATCCATTATCCTCTCCATTAATATGTTCAAATTGAGACATACCCAAATTAACATCTTTCTTTCTTTCAAATTCGCCAGCCAAACTCAATTCACATTCCTGTCCCTTCTCATGACCATCTTCTTCCGCCACAGGTTCTTTACTCAACTTTCCATCCTCAGCACTGTTCCTCAATTCCATGTTATTTTCCACATTGTCACTCAATTCTCCACTTTCAGCGCCCTCCTTACTCTTTTCTTCTAACTTCTCCTCACAGTTAGAAGCAACAGTCAATGAGTTCTCCAAAAGAGGGTCCCCCTGGACAGGAACAGACCCACTCTTCAATTCAGGCTCCCCCTTCACCTCTTTCACCCCAATTCCATTACCTGACTTGATTGGAGAAATAGCAGAAACCTCATCTTCACTGGTGGTATCAGGATCCACCTTTTCGTCCAATTGAAGAAATTTCTCTGACGAATTGTCAGAATCACCGTTTATGATGACGAAAGGACCCCCAATCTCATCTTGATCGTTCACCTCCCGCTCAGTGGAAGCAATGCCGTCGGATTTCGCCAGATCCTTCTCGGATCCGAACTCTATGCCCGCTTTCGCCTCCAATTCCACCTTCGGGGCTTCTGCTGATCCGTTACATTCGCTCGAATCCATCGCCATTGCTCAAAAACCGGAGCTTTATCTACAGAAACATCGTGTAAATCAGAAATCTTAACATAAAAACCAAAACAACAAAAAAAAATCTAAAAAAGTAGCATTCTTCCGCGTAAAAATCAACAAGTACCTAGAAATCACGAAGAACAGAACCCCGAGCGAAAGATCACAGATTTCAATTCGGATCTCTCACACAACGGCCACCTCCGACGATCTGTACGGCCTCTCAGTCACTGTCGCTTGATCCAAGGCTTCTCCGCTCAAGTGCGCGTGAGAGAGAGCGAGAGAGAGAGAGAGAGAGAGAGAGATTTGGAAGTGCAGAGGGGTTTAAATCAAGAGGAAGAAGCGATGCGATCTGAAAATTTCATTTTATTTCGCGCATAAGCATAACAAACAGAACTGCTCGAAAATTAGCGTCCCCATTTATTCCGTTTTATTCTTGTTTATTTATTTTTATATTTTTATTTTTTATTTTAAGGCTTGCTTCTTTTGGTTTATTATTTTTACACTTTTTTGTTATTACGTCGCAACTAAAACCCTTTTTCTTTTGTTCTCTTCACTGGAAAAAAGGGATAAGCTCAAAATAGTAACTGTGGCTATTCCTGTACGTTTTTTTGTGCGAGTATATACTCCCTGCCTAATATGACGTCATATTAATAGAGAGATTTACAATAACCGCGGTGTACAGTGAATTGACACACGTTAAGATCCACAGAGAGATTTACAGTAATCCACAGAGGAAGGACGAAACTATGCGACGGGGAGTGGGGCGTCACATGACACCTCTCCAGTTTCCGCACACTGGATAAAATTTTCCGTGTTTTAAGACGCGATTACGTCATCTCCGGGCAAAAGGACAAAACTGTTAGAGCAAAATTCAGTCACGGAAGAGTGACGTGGCAATCTTTTGGAAATTAAAAAGTAACAGGAGAAAACTGTCTATTGTAAATGGAGAGGATACTGTCACTAGAATTCGTTTTCATTTTTAGGTGATAATTTTGGGCAGACTTAAAGTGGGGCCGCAGCCGCGAGAAGTGGCGGTGGATCCGCTAACCGACATCTAGTCCGCCAGCTCAAAGATGCGGTACGATGCTGACACGTGGCAGTGTCTGAGGTGAAAGGATAAATATTGGCCGTTGATGCGTATGGATTAAGTCCTGAAGCCTCTCATGGGGCTGAGGACTTCCTTTTAATGACTGCTCCGTATTAAATGTCAGATGGTATTTTTTGACTGATTTACTAGTTGAAATTGACATTTGAGTTTGTCAGAAATGCCACCAAATTTAGTCTCCACTGTGCCCTACATAAATTTGTTAGTACTACAATTATTTTATCAGACATGTTTCCGCACTTTTTTTTTTCGTTTCTACTTGAGTAAAACATGGAATTGATTGGATGGTCAATTTAATAATTTAAGTAACACTTCTATGCAACTTGGAGTTCAACACAGATGATCAGTAGTTCTCTCGTTATTCTAAAGATAATGGATTCAATTTCCGTTGGACGCAGAAGAGAGATAAACTCAAATTTACATAGTGGGCTAGAGACTCTATAAATAAGTAGTCGCTTATTTAAAAAAAAAAAAGTAACACTCCTATGTAAAATTCAGCTAATGTTGGGGGGAAAGCTAACTAAACATTACTTGATAGTACATAGTAGATACTAAAAAGAATGTTTGAGACAATAAAAAGTGAAAAGGAAGGTATCCATAGGAGCTCCTCCGGCGATGGAGTTGCTTGTTGGCATATAAAGGGGCCTATTTTCATGCATAGGTTGTTTTGGTTGTTATCATTGTTTTGCTTTTTATCTGCAAATTATCTGCACCCCACTAAGTCATTCCCTAAATGCATATGGTGGATTCACATTCTTTCTCATATGATAAATATGCCTCTTATGGCTGGGGAATAACAAAAGTGATCTCAACTAAAGGTACATATATAAAGCAAAGTATTTAATTACGTCGTTTAATATTGTCTACTAGGTCTTCATGATATTATTATTTAAAATATATTTCATGAATCATAATGTTTAAGTGTTTTGTGGTTTATCTACTAGTAAATATTAATATTGCATTCACATTTATTTAGGTGTGTTTGGATGAGTCGGGAATAAGATATAAGAATAAAAAATTTCGATTTGCGTGCTTATTTTTATTTCTTATTCTTATACCATGGTTTTGTTAATATAGAAATAAGGGTCCAAATTCTTTATTCTTGTGTTGTTTGGGTTGCACAAGAATAAAAATAAGCACGCAAACCGAAATTTCTTATTCTTATACGTACTCTATTTTCGGCTCTTCCAAACACACCCTTATAATGTATTGGAAACAATAAAATGCACAGTAATGTTTTATCCTATCTGATGCATATATATATATATCCGTTTATGGTGATCTCTATACAATATACGCTCGAATGTTTCAGGTAACATAACTATTGACCACTCACGTGTTTTGACTTGCGTAATTGTCAATTTGTCATCAATTTTGTTAAGAATATGGAATCAGGGGCGGATCTACCACCGGGGCGGGTGGGGCTAGAGCCCCACCTCACGCCGTCGAGCCTTTGGAGCCCTCTTTTAGCCCCAGCTAATTTTTTCTGCCATTGAAGCACTTAAAAGTGGGGCTGAAGACTTAAACAGAGGTTGTCAGACTCACCTAAATATTTTTTCTAGATCCGCCACTGTATGGAATGGATCTCAGACATTAATCACCGTCGATGAATTGATAAAATCCAGGTCATTAGCCCAGTTAACCAGCGACATCAACTAGCCGTTAATTTGTTAATATGGAAGTAAGAAAATTAGCCAATATATTACTTCCAATTTAGATTTTTGTATAGATTGCTAGAAGGGGAAAAAAAGGCAATAGTCTAACGGTAAAATGGCTAGAAGGCTTATATCAGCCATTGTAAAAACATTCGTTTCAAATCATAAAGCATTTAAACAAAAATCATTCATATATATCCAATTTTTAATTTCTAGGCTTACTTTCCTAAACTCTCCGAATGCACATCTCCACATATCAACAGATTCCTTTTGTATTTAATGCGTGCTCGTTTAGTGTTCAATTCACAAAAACTATTTTGTACCTACACACTGGTTTTTGCATTATGCGCGTTTAACTGTTTATTATTTTTTTTTTAGAAATTTTTATCAAAAGCTTGTGGGAGTTTTTTTTTCCCCTTTTTTTGACAAGCTTGACACAGCGGCTGTCAAGACAACAATGCTTGACAGAAGCTTTTGGGTGTTGCTGGTTGAGAACTTGAAAATAAGTTGGAGTTACTTGCTCAGAAATCTAGATCAATGATTATTGTATTGTTACATACATATATATTCAGACCGATAGTTTTATTCTAAATTAATACGAGGATTACTGATTAAATTAATATGAATATGAATATTTTTCTATGTTTATTACTGGTTCAACGTGTTTGGTTGTGAGATTGAGCAAATCAATGATCTACAGGATTTCACTTTCTTTTAAAGTTGTATGCACATTAAAAACGACTTCCTTTCATTGACTCACCTATTCCACTAATCCACGCTCGTTATATACCTTTTAGATTAGATTTAGATGCACTAGTCGCTAATGACAACTGTTAAATCCATTGAAATTATATTAAATTGTTTCGCTCCCAGGTTCCATAATTTGGTTGACAAATAAGAATTCCTTCTAGGCCATTTGACGCATTAAATTTACTAGCAGCAAAGCCCACCCAATGTGTGGACGGATTTTCATATGTGATTTTATTATTTGACACATGCATATATGTTGTCTATTTTCAATATTTAAGGTCAATGTTATCTTGATTGGCGTAGAAAGTTCAAACAATATTCACTGGTTAACAAATAGTGTCCATCTAATGTAGGGGCAAATTTTGTTTTGTAGAAAATAATATTATTGCACTAAAAATCTTGTTTGCCAAATAATATGAGATGGCCGATTCCGACCAATAAGAAAGGCATAAGTGGTCTCCCTTTCGTACTTTACATGAAAATATCTCCTTTGCACTAATTAAGTAAATTTTATTTAATGTCCAGTGTCAAATAATATGTTAAGGGTTGTAAACTCATATTTAAATGATAAATTTAACATATGATTTTTTTTAAATAATCGCAAGTCATCATCTCCTCCCTACTTCCTCTTTAATTGTATATGCATGTTTATTATCAATTTGACAAATGTTAAAAAGTGACGCTTGATATGTTTTTTTATTAAGTAGCCTTGTTGCTTCATGTATCTATTATACACTAATAATTTTATCCATGTGATGACCATGTGTATTCATTAAGTGCCATTCTCGTATTTTCAGCCTAGCCACAAATAATAAATCATGTTTAATACTTCAGCCAAAAATCAAGATCTTTGTCATTTAGATATGAGTTTACAACCCTTAATATATTCAAGTTGAGTAAAAGAAAATATTTTGACCATGCTGCAGCAATTATACATGAAACCATTTCGGTTCTGACAAGTCACACCTTATGTTTTATAATTTGGTCCTTATTTTCTTTAGTGCACCAAGCTATGCCTAAATATTTGAAAAATAAAGAACATTAATTTTTTTTTCAATTATAAGGAAATGACTCTTAAAAGTTACACCCAGTAAAGCGCAATTATACATTTATACCTATAACAATAGGCTTCAAAATTAGGTCCAGGCCTAGTCGAGGATATTGTACAGCCCTTCAAAATGAAATGAAATATTCCACAATGTAGAGCACCATTACCTTTGGTCTTTCTTCCCCCACTTCTTTCTATTTTTAAAGATGTTCATTTAAACAATGTCGAGCCCTTTTCCATGATCCAACTACATGCTCGCTTAGTTGTTTATAAATATCTGGAATAATCAGAAGGTGGTATAATGTCAGTACATTTCTGCAGCAAATCAAGCTTACCATTTAATTTGGTATGTAATATTTTCAATTTGAGGCATCCAAAACAAGAATATAAAATGTCTATCAGCAATCTTGGATTAGTCTTAATTAAATAGTGTGATGTGGGTGAAAAAAAGAGAAATCAGATCAAACTCAGCTTGTATACCTCACAACATAACTTTTGAGGATAGAATTGGAAATCTTGAACTTCTAAAGATAAAAATGAAACACATCTACGGAACTCTCTGAACTGACTTGCTTCCATGTTCTGTCTCTTAAATCATCTTCCCAAAATTGCTCTTCCACTTGTGAGCTCAGAGATGATACTGTTAACTGGTACAGAGCTAACAAACCATACACAAACACTACCAGATCACCAACAATTCATCAGACTCAAGTAGCAAAGACTACAGAGATGATATTTAATATCATATCATCGGAGCCAAAATTAAGAAGAATGTAGGTATCAATTGAACTTTTAATTTGCCAGCATTTGGACAAGACTCTAATCCCCTTTGAATACCCCAAACAAAATGCCACAAGAGACAACAAGATTTATCAAAAAAAAGTATACATTTTAATGGCATTATCAACAATATTTCGCTTATGTTTAAAAGTAAAATTATTTTATCAGTAAAAAAAATTCTTTAAATAAGAATAAGTTCTTAATTTCTACTGTATGAATAATTGAATATGTCATATCAGTCAAAAAATAAAAAAGCGTATGACCTATATATGCAATATTAGAATTAGACTGGGTGCTTTGAGAGAAACTCGTCCCAAGTGTCAGTATAACTGTTTCTGCAGTCTTCCATCACGGTCTAAGAAATATGCAATGCCACCAAGACAAGCAATGATCTGCATTGACAAAAGCACCATTTCATTAAAACAAACACAGCCAACATTAATAATCAAAGCATATCATTCTGGTCATATTAGTATGCAGGTAAGAGTGGAGACTTCTCTCATACCAAAGTTGAGATAATAACACCTTGCCTTGCAATTCACAAAAAAAGAAAGAAAAAAGGATTGCACAAGTTTTAAATCAATACGCCTTCTAATCTTAAAATATAGTCCAATTTGTCTCAGTTAGTCAACCATTGACATTTAAGTTATCCTTAGTTAACCCTTTTTAGATAATGAAACACCAATAATTTCACACATAATGTATAAAAAGCAAACACAAATCCACACAGGAGAAAGAGGTGATATAACAGGTATGACTGAAACATCACCCACTAAGATTGCAAGAGATCAGAAAGATGTAATTTCTTCTTATAGTCTATACAAAGAGGAACAAAAGGAGAATATCTCAGGCGACAAATAGGTGAAATTATACGCCAGGAATAGTTCTCAAGAAATTATGCACGCAGATGATATTGCGCCTTGCATACTATGCAATGCAAGAATGCTCCTGGCACCATAAAAAGAAATGACCCCAAGAATGGTACTGGCACCATAAAAAAAATGAAATCGATACAGCTCCACAGATTCCAAATTCCCCAATTGTAATTTGTGTTCCTAAATTAATTTGTTTTATTACCTTAACCGACCTCCATTGGTCGAGAGAAAAGATCGGTGAACAAACTGTTGAGTACCTTTGCACATGTACGGTGGAATCAACTCATTCCCTATATCGAAAAAAATGTTATTACGAAGTTTGGTGCCAAAATAAAAATTAAATTCCTTCAACTTCAAGCCATAAGTAAAATTCTTACCTTAATAAATTGAGATGAGAAATGGCGAGAAGAGGAGAAACCTTGCAATCGACGATCTGATGACGATCAAGCATCCGATTTTTGGGATTCGTCTCCACTGATACGTTGTACGGGGATTGGGGTGGGGTAGGGGGAACACCGGTCCATCAGAGGGTAAGGGGACGGAGATGGGAATGGAGCGGCGGCCGGCGGGTTATAGGAATGAGAGGCTTCTCGCCGGCTGAATGGCGTCGGGTGGGTGTGGGGAATTTCAAATTTCCAATTTGGGGATAGGGAAAAGGAATAAAAGGGGTCGATGCAGCTTTCATCTAATTTTGAATTTTGTGAAAGGACGGGCGAATGGCGAGACCGCGAGAGAGCGCGACGGTAGCGAGACTTTTGTTTCTGGGGGAGGGGGTGGGGCCTACTGGGGGCGTTACGGAGAGAGAGCAAATCGTAAAATATGTTGAAAAAATATTTGATATTATGGAGCATCGAACCGGATGAGTAAACAAATGTAACCAGCCCCAGCGCTCTAAATGAAAGATTAATTAACTCTTCGTTCTAAGATCTCATCTGATCCATTTATCAATTTACATTTTGATCGTTCAACGGTGTAGATTGTTCAGAACTGACCATCAACAGTCTAGATTTTTCAGACCAAGGTTGTATCCTGAGATGTTACATCCTTCTATTGGTGCTTTTAATATAGTAAAGATAGAGATTTATTTATTGATCGCATTAGTAGTCAAACATATAATCGCATGAGAAGATCCATAATTAATATAAAAGAAATCTCAGTGGTTGGCAAACTACCACTTATTCCTTTTTTGGTCTTGGGAATGGTAATCAATGAATGAATTTTATCCACAAGACCACAACAAGAAATTTCTAATCCTTCTAGAAGTACATAGTAGGAATGGGGTACCATCAGGGCCCCATCGCCACTACAGATACAACTGGTGATTTTAGAATTTTAAACTGAATATAACCCATAATGGCCTACTAAAATAGCTTTCCTAGCGTATCTTGTCGAGAAAGGACCATACTATCAGTTTAGTGGACTATAATCTGGTGCGCTAAACATGACTATTTTATACCAAATTACCACTTAAAAATCTTATATATAGTATTTTGATATTTTTGGTGTCATCTCAGTATGGAAGATTTGTTGAATAGGATGAGTACATATAAAATCAATTAATATTTTAGGATGTTTTAGTCCATAATGTGAGATATGATCAGATGAATATATGGTACATCACAATTTAAAACAATTATTATAATTGTATTAAACTATAATTTAGTACCACACTCTTTTTTAATTATTTTTTAGATTATTATACACAAAATTAATAATATAAAATTACATATAAGAAGGAGTTTAAATATTACTATATCCTGTAATCATAATGAAAGCGAACAATGAACTGATCAGAATTATCCGTAAATATATTTTAATGAAAAATAAAATTCGAATTTCATAATTTTATTTTTTTTACTATTGAGTATTGGGCTAAATTTTTATATATACTAAACACTGTGTTATGCCAATTAGAAGCAAGCTTTCTTTCTTTTTCTAATAAATATATTCATTTATAAAATCTATCAAGTGATTATTCAAACAGCTATAAATAGAATAAAACGACACAATGATAAAAATATAGTACATGCGTTATTGAACTGTTGTAATCAAGTTTGAACTGTCTCTATTATCTAGTATTAAGGACATTACTAAAGTAATCCAGTCCCGAATTAAGTAGAGGCGAAAAGAGGATATTCTCTCTTAATAGTCGTCACTTTTTGGTTCGATGTCAAATCAAAGATAAAACTGATTATTTCTATTCTGAAGGCAACAATTTTCAAAGTGCCCCCAAAAATTAAGCTTAATAACTAGTTCAATTACATTACAGCGGCGTTCTGATTTTGAGTCTACCTAGCACCTACATGGCTACATCCTCTTTTTCTTTTTCTTTTTTCCCTTTTTTTTTTGAAAAATTATATCATATTTCATTATATTTTACAAAATGCAAACATGCCAAGGAATTCAAAATGTTGCTACGGAGAGTGCTTGAAAAATTAAATTGCAGCGGTAAAATCCAAGTCTTGTTTGAAAAGATATCCTGACAGTTTTGATTGTTTGGTAGGAAGTGTCAATTGATTGGACCTTGGAAGGAGGTTGAAGCGTCCAAAATAGAGAAACTTTAACAATAACAGTAGAAATTGATATGGTGTAGAATTATCTCAAAAATCTAAAGAAATGCTCAATATAATATTAGGTTTTCCATCTTTTTTTTAGCGTGTGATTTTTTAATTACATACTTTGTTTATAATCTCAATTTTATTTTTATTAAAATTCCAATTTTTTTGGTTTGTGAACATGCCTGCTGTGGATGGATGTGTGTAAATACAACGTGCACGTCAAATATATCGAGTTATGTTTTTTTTTTTTTGATTAAATATATCGAGTCGTGTTAATTGGCATTTACATAAATTTATGTGTGCCATATATGACACGTCGTTACGACACTTTTGAGAACATGACACATCTTGACGAAATATGACAACCTGTGTCTGTATGTATCATGTTTGAATATGTTTGACACTTAGTCATATCGTATCGTGCCATATCTAAAAACACAACAAATCTATATATATCCATATTATTGTATCTAAAGTTGTGAACATGTCTATGTCATGTATGTATTCACACACCACGAGCGAAAACATACACCACTGGGTGCGTTTGGATCGTTGGAAGAAAGAAGAAGAAGAAGGAAGAAAAAAAAATTATAAATAATCCAAACTCTTCACAAAGTTACACATTTCCCAATACTTCTTTCCACTTCTTCCCTTCTTCCCTTCTTCCCACACCTATCCAAACGCACCCACTAACATCTAGACCAGTACATTTGTACACGTCGTCTTATTTATTCGTAGTTACTGTAGTTGTATACAATGACACACTACTATACGCTACACGATTTTTTGGTTGATACCATTCACATAAAATCCTGAAAACCTTCTCAAACAGAAAGAGTACTGTGGACTGTGGTTCCTTTCAATTCCGCCTTAGCATATCACTTTGCTTCGGCTGGAAGCCCGATACATGCTGACTGGCGCAATCAACGCTTAGTAAGTTCTCTTGCTTCTCTTTCCATCATTTTGTTTTTCTTTTTTCTATTATATTATCCATTTCAATTTTTTTTTTTTTTTGGAAATATAGGGGGCCAAAGGGCTGTTTAATCTAATTTTATTTGTTTGATTTTTATATCAATTTTAGCAGAGATAGAGCTGGGAAATTATGGTTGGAGAGGGTCCGAAATTCATAATAAAAATTGATAACAAACAAAAAAATAATGGTGTTGCATATGTATGGAAAAGGAAATGGGGGTTCCTCAGGTCCCCATAAGTTGTGCTCATGAATTACTATTTCAGTCTAAACAAACAAAAAAGTTACTTTATTGCATAACCAATGTTTTCTCTTTACAACGTGTTTAGTGCTTTACCAGTGAATATTTTGGTGAAACAGAATTAATTTTCACGTGAATCATTTCTTTGGTATTTACAAAGATAAATTTGCTCAGATAAGAAATAAATTAGGCGCATTCAATAATCAATAGAAATTATTTTACCTGTATTCCTCTTTTTCTTAATTCTTACATTACCTTATTTTTTTTGTGAGGTCTAGAAGCTAGTCCTGATTCTCATGATGAGGTTTTGGTACAGACAATTACACATGTGCACAGTACATCCGAAGTAGACTTTGTAATTGTTAATTTATTGACTCCCCTTGTCATCAATTTAATTTGTTTTATTCCCTGGACAACAGGACAAGAGCTATGCAAAAAACCCAATTGTTCAATTTCAATAGCTATACTAGTATATATGCAAAGCAGCTATTCTTGTGATGAGATAGAAGGTGATATATTCTTGGCATGTCTCCTTGTGCGTTTGGATCGTTGGAAGAATGAAGAAGAGAAGGAAGAAGAAGAAAAAAAATTATAAATAATTCAAACTCTTCACAAAATTACACACTTTCCAATACTTCTTCTCACTTCTTTCCTTCTTCTCTCCTTCTCACACCTATCAAAGGAAGCCTAAATTTAGAGTAAAAATACAAGCACATGCAGGACAGGTAACATGTGGATCGGAAAATGAGAAACTAACACCGTTCCTCCGCTTATTCCACGGATCTTTCTTCTCCGTTCTGTTAAAAATGGAGGCTTCCTTGCGACACCTAATCGTAGCTATTTAAAAGAGTTGCACACTAGTTGCAACTTACATTACTATGATAGTTACGGAGCAAATTGTACATATCTAAGTCGTTAATTAATTATTCAAATATACTACTAAGTAATTGCGTCGAATTTAATATTAATTTGGATCAAATAAATCGAAACTACCTACTTACTACAGAGTTTCAATTTTCTCTTAGAGAAATTTGATACCGACTGTCAAGTGAATGTTATAAATTTTTATACATTACAATGATACTATCTATAATTATAGCTAGTCGATAATTTAAATCATCATATTATTACATGTCTAAAAATCCTTAAAAGTCATAATAAATCTAATGCATTCGATTTGAACCAAGTTTATCATATAAATCTAATGCATCCTAATATTTTAAAAAAGAAAATAATATTAATATTGTTTAGGCAAAGTAAAATTTCTAGAAAATAGTTTATACAAACCGAATAAAGTTTTTGTTTCATAAATAAGAACTTATTTGAAAGCTCTGTGTTCTGATAAAATCCTAACTTAATATTAATTCAACTTGTTAAAAATCTAACAGGTTCTCTTTTGACGCAATCCTCTATTGCTCTTGTAGTTTTTTTTTAAAATATAATGCGTCTTTTAGTTTTGGATTTGTAAACATCTAATCAAATAAAAAATACAAATTAGTTTTCCTTTTCTGACATAAATTGGAGGTCTGAATGTTAACCGGTGACTGAACCTCTCCAAAGTCCAATATACTTGTAAGTTGCAAATGGAGAGGAGAGGTCCAGTTGTTAATAAGAAAAGTACTGAGATCTGGAGGCGTTTGTACTCCCTGTTGCATTGTCCCAAGAGAGCTCTGTTCTAGTTGTCCCAAGTCCCAACCGAGCTCCCTCAGCTGAGTTCAGACAAAAGTGGATCCTGCAAATTAATTCAACCGAGCTCCCTCGGCATTTCCAACCATTTAACCTCACCTTGATTTTAAAAATTAACAATTATTTTTTTACAATATATCATATATCATCTCAAAGTTATGTTTTTTTTTAATCGATATATCATGTTTTTGTTGTTGTTACGAAAATATATATGATTTAAAATGATTTTATATTTGTTTACCTGAAGAGGTGAAGCAACATTATGTAGTTTTTATTAGACATGGCAGTCACAGTTTTGCTGCGCTATATTTTTTAAAATGACAATAATTCAATATGAACTATCTTAGATTTCTAAATATATTTAATTTTTAAATTAAATATTTTAAATTAAATAATAATTGGTACGACTAATTTATTATATTTAACAAAAAAAAAGAGAACTACTTTTAATTATAGAAAATGCAAAAATTGAAACATATTTTTAACTAAAAATAGAAAACTATATTTAACCAAAAATAAAAAAATGAAAAATGCGATCAATTATTGTAAATACTATTTTTAATTAAAAGTCAATAGTGACCACGACCTTTTAATTAATAATATAGATTTCTTCGACCCTGTTTGGCATAATAAAAATAAGAAAATGATAACGCTAAGAATGAGAATATAAATCTTCTTCTTATTTAAATAGTATTCTCATAAAGTACTTAAAAATAAGTAAATATGTATTTCTATATATTTAAAAGAAGAAATAAACTTCATATGGGATAGATAACTGTTACTATTTACTAGCTTCAACTACTCTATAAACCAGCTACGTAACTAGCAAAGAATCTAACGAGATATTTTTATGTTATTTCAACATATATGTTGAATTGAATTTTTTTTTCAAAAAAGTGCAACTTGATTTATTTGATTGATTGGCTACCTGGAGACGAAATACATAACAAAGTTGTACTTCTGCCGTTTAGATCGCTTAGGAATAAGAGAAATAGTCTCTTTCTAAACGGAAATTTATTCCTAACCATTCAAACTCTTCACAAAGTTACACACTTTCCAATATTTTCCGCCTAGAAATAGGCTATTTTTCTTATTCCTAAGAGATCCAAACGACTCCATTTGGATGCTATCTTTATCCTATTTTATTTTTATTCGACGATGGATTTGCCAAGGAAACAATTTTCATGTATAAGCCGTGGGTTTGAAATTCGGGTAAGAAGATCCATTACTGATATTTTAAAAATGATTTAATTTCATTATTATCTCAGAAGAAAAAAATTGTAAAGATCTCGCGAAATTTTAATTTCCCCCCCTGTTTGAGGGGGTGACTTAGAGATAAATCTTATTAATGAATTTATCAATTTCTATAGATGTATACTGTAGTCAAAGATCGGAGGACACGTTCATTGGCTCTTTCCTGATATCAATTTTTAATATTTGATTTTTTAGATCTTGAACTTCTGTGTTCCTGGGACCCAATGATCATGTGTGAATAGTGCGACTAATGAAAATGGCACTCATCTACTGTACGTGTTTATTGTCCTCTACAATTTATGTCTCCAGTTGAAGCTCTGGTCCTTAAAACTTCGATATTCCGTTTATAGAACTTTTTCTTATCCGTCCCAGATAACTTTTTTTTTGCAAAAAAAATTAATATGAACCAGATGAGGGGAGGCGGGTTCGCCACCTTTCTGATAAACTTTGATGGATAAATCTATTAATATATAAAGAAATCTATATTTTCAATATATCTATTTTATATCTATTCTATATATAAAGAAATACATAGATGATTGGTACAACTATTTTTAATATATTTAATCAAATAAATAATTTTTAATCTAAGGTAGATTGATCGATCAACGATAAATTAGATGGCTCAGGTTACATGTCATATGAGGATATATTTATTTTTTCTTATAAATTAGGCATAAACTACCTTAGACTTCCAAATATATCTACCTTAGATTTTCAAATATATTTACTTTTTAAAATATTTTTAATTTATATAAATAACAGTACAAAAATTGAACCTATTTTGACCGCATTTTAAACTTTAAAATGTGGTCACGGTTTTAATATATATATCTTAGATATCTTAGATATATCCATCTTGAAACACTAGACAAAACTACCAATTTATAAAGAGTATTGCTAAAATCAAACGTGTTTGACGTCAAACAAGATTCTAAATTCAACTATTGAAATTTAAAATTACCGATTCGAACTACTCAATATGATCTTTATATTGGAATATTCTTATAGACCAAATTTTATATTTTTTCGAAATTTTTAACTATTTTTTCAGATTTTTTTTTAAATTAAAGGGTCTAAAATTAATTAGATTGAAAATTTTCTAAAATCCAAAATAAATAGTAAAAAAAAATTTGAAAAATATAAAATTTGATCTCAAAAGATATTTCATTATGGAGAACAAATTGAACAGTTCGGATCAGCCATGCTAATTTCGAAAATTGAGATCTGATCGTGTTTGACGGACCAAGTGTCAAACGCATTTGACTCTAGCATTACTCATTTATAAATGCACGCATTCAGCAATTCTGACCGATCGATCCGAGCATTCAGATTTTCTCATAATAAACTTTTTCTATATTCTATGCACATCCATTTAGCTATAACTTTTTAATGCTTGTGTTCAGAAATTAAACGTTGTGTCCCAAATATTTGGATATCATGATATTTACGTCATTCTTTCAAAAACAGAAGTTTAGTCAAACAATAAAGTTGTAAATTTGTTGCATATATTTGTTGTATTCCATTTTGTTCAAAATTTCAAACAGGACATGAGAAAATTAAAAGAGGCGAAAGAAAAGATCTAGAGAGAGAGAGAGAGATAAAAGAAAAGGAAATGACATTATTTTTGGCCATTCTTCTAGTTCTGGTAATTGGTGCCAGACTGCCAGTGCCATAACTTACCGGTAACAACCTAATTTTCGCCATGCTATATTGCTATCATACTTTTTATAAGGAAAAAAGCCATCTGGAACCATCACTCTAGGTACCACTGCTTAGATAATAACAAAATATTTTTATTTTTGGCTACTATGTCTATATGACGCTATAGCAGTATAGCCGCACTAACATAATAACTGCTTCAATAATTCATTTCATTTTCTTAGAAAACTTTACTTGAGGCACTTGCACAGTTGTAACTTAATTTCCATCTATAGATTCGTTTCAAAATTCGCAACAGCATTAATTAGCATCGGTGAGGATTCAATTACGCTGTTGTTGCACACTCATTAAGAGGAGAGATATTTAAAGATTTTTTTTTTTTTTGGCAACTATATATCTAAAGAGTTGCTGTCTCATGATTTGTACCAATTTGAAAGCCTACTTAGAAAATAGGTAGAGTGTCACGCTTTTAGTTTTAGGTCCCATACAAGATGCCATTTTTCCATTGCACGCTCATTTTGATCATGCCAGTTATTGGGGCACTGAAAGTCAACAAAATGTCCATAGTGCCTCCAAAACATCACCATCTCATTCAATGGATCACAATATCACACTCTAATAGTGCCAATTGCCAAACATGACCACAAATCCACAATAATTATCAGGCCCATCCTACATTAAACATTTTTAGTCTGCTTAGGCCGAAAATTAAAAAAATAATACTAAATTAATATAATATATTAAAAATAATATCAATATAATAATATTTTTTTAAATAGTATCACGAGATCGGAATCCCAGATTCCGAACGCAAGATCGGAATCCTGGATTCCGACCTTAGCTAAGATCGGAATCCGGGATTCCGATCTTAGCTTTTTTAATTTTTTTATATATTATTTATTTATTTATTTAGTTTATTAATTAGTTAATTAATTAGAAAAATAGATAATATATTGTAAAAATATTGAAAAAATATGAAAAAAATCAAGAATAATTAAATTAAATTTTATATGTAATTTAGTATTTTTTGGGAAATTAAATTTATTTCATTTTAATTAAAAAATAAATAATTAAGTATAAATTTTTAATTAATTTATAAATTTTTAATGTATTTTCCTTTGCATATATTATTTCCATATTATATATTAAACAATCATGTCGAGTTTCATTATCAAGGAATCACTTTCTGGATTGCGTTAGAAAGGAATCATACGATGTTGATGTTTTACCGAGACGGAGAAGAAAGACTAAATTCACTTGATTTACTGCATTTCTCTTTTTAATGATTAATTTATAATTTTAAAAACTTTTTTAGTAGTTTAGAGTGGTTTTTAGGTTTGCAAACTTTCAAAATGGATTTTGGAGGTCTAGAGAGCGTTTTTTGGCTCCGAAAATGATCGTTACGGGGTTACACTCCGATAACATGTGTAGATCTCGTCGCCAGCTTTCCAGAATGTGCTCGTTTGCCCCAAACGGACCTTCCTATCAAAAGTTATGCCTGTTTAAAGTTTTAATGTTCAAGTTATGCCTTTGTATCTCTGCAAATGCAGAAAGGATTAATAAAACTTTGAACATTCTGAAAGGAAAGGATTATGCATTTGTATTCCTGCAAATTCTGATAATTTAATATCCTTTCTAAATGGTACAATTCGTTTAATTAAATAAGTTATAAAAATTTATAAATTAATTAAAAATTTATACTTAATTATTTATTTTTAATTAAATAAATTAATTAAAAGAAAATAAATTTAATTTCCCAAAAAAAAACTAAATTACATATAAAATTTAATTTAATTATTTCCGATTTTTTTCATATTTTTTCAATATTTTTACAATATATTATCTATTTTTCTAATTAATTAACTAATTAATATACTAAATAAATAAATAAATAATGTATAAAAAAAAAAAGCTAAGGTTGGAATCCGGGATTCCGGTCTTAGCTAAGGTCGGAATCCAGAATTCCGATCTTGAGTTCGGAATTTGGAATTCCGATCTTGTGGTACAATTTAAAAAATATTATTATATTGATATTATTTTTAATATATTATATTAATTTAATATTATTTTTAATTTTTTCGGCTGCTTTGGTGCTACAAGGGCTTTAATCTAACTTGGGATTTTCATTTTCCGAGCCAGGAACGGTTTTCAAAATCACCGCCTCACCGGTTGCGTTAAGGCCCATCCAATTAAACGGTTCTTAAAATTTATTAAAAAGAATTGAATGTTTATGTCATACATATTTTGTATTGATTATGTATTTAATTGAACTATAATTTATGCATAGTTATTGATTAAATATTGATTAAATCAAATAATTTAATTTTCAAATCACTCCATAGATGATCAATCAATTTTCAAACACTTTCGAAAGTCCATATTTTTTAAAATCGCTTAAATTTGTGCATAACAAACACATATCACTAAATTGCATGAAGACCCGGTGCCAGATATATAGCGTACTTTGTTGCCAGATTGCCATTTTACTTAAACATGGCGAGGCCTGCCAATGTATGGCGCTGAGATCTAGCATTAAATAGTGCACTCTGTTTCTGTAGTCGTAAATTTGTATACTTGTACGCGTGCGTGAGATGACTTTGTTTTACCTTAATGTTACTTTAATACATTTTTTTTTTCTAGTTTCAGTTTATATTTTGTTTTTTTAAATTATCCCTTCCTCACGTTGGTAGCTTAGGTCTTTTAAAAAATATATATAAACAAAAAATTAAAAAGTAAACAAGACATTAGGTACTTATTCTATTTGAGAATAATTAAGCTTGAGCTGATAGTATTATGAGATGTTCAAGTCTCACCTCAACGCACTTAAAAACTCTTTCCTCATAAATTTCCTATTACCAATAAATCTATATTTTTAATGTAAAAAAAATTCAAATTTAACTAAAAATATCTGCAATATTAAAAACTATTCTTTCTATTATTAACTTACAAATTTTCTATTACCAATATATCTATACATTTTATTATGTAAAAAACAAAAAACATTCAAATTTAACTAAATAAATCCGCAACATAAAAAATTGGTATCTCAATTTTTTTTGTTATTCGCTCTGTATGTTTTGTAAGAAAGAATAACAAGATCATTGTATGAATAGGAATAATAGTCGATTGCTGTATAGACAGTTTCTTTCCGAACTAGCTCATTAATTGATCATATTACTTCTACTTTTTGTAAATTTTTTTTTTGAATGCCATAATTTTTGTAACGTAAAATTTTGAGTCAAGGTTCGATGGAGAGGTCCAAAAATTGATAGAGCTCACCCCATTTGACGATTCTATTCATCTCAATAGAGTGGATATCGAAGAATCCCAAATCAATACATCGTGTATATATATGCTTTCACTTTATGTAAAATTTCTTTTAAGGTTCTAATTTTTGTAACTTAAAATTTGATTCTCTCAAATATTTTACAAGATAATAATTATAAGATATTGATATAGTTTGATGGTTCATGATACAATTTGCCAATAATTGAGAACTCTTTATGCAACATAAAGCTCAAAAATGTGATATATGATGATTAACACAAGTAGTTTAGAAATATGGTACGACAATGAGAGAAGTAATCACTATTTAAAAATGGCTCCTCATACAACCTTTCTCCGCTTCGTTTGTAACAGCAAGATGAGACTGCTGATATACATAGATGATAGCTAAATCACGTGGACCGAAAGTGTTAATCATGAGCCTTGCATGAAACTTGATGATTTTCAGTATAATCGATGGAAAATTTTAAACATGCAAGTGCTCTGGTTAGCAGTACAAAACTCTAGCATCAGCATTTTAATTAACACTAGAGGGGTTTCGCGCGTTGCGCGATGTATTTCTTTATTACTTGGATCGTAAAATAGTATATTGTTTGATAAATTATTTTTTGCCATCCATATAATTTAAAATGCAAAAATAAATTCTGATAAAAAACAAAATGTTTTATAAGGTAAAAAATAATTCTGCGCTATTTTTAAAATGACAAAAATCATATGAAATATTTTGAATTATGGCATAAAAACTTAATGTTAGAAATCACACGAAATATTTATGAAATATTTTGCGGTATTTTCCAGTGAACGGAAACCCAATTCAAATTTAACGCAAAAAATTTAGAATTTTGAAGGCACTGTATTTTTCAACTCTTTATAATTCTGTGAGTATGGAAATAAAATTTCACCCACAAATAAATTTAGTAATTCTTTGAAATAATAAAAAAGAAAATCATATTTATGAAACCATGGAAATAAAATATCATGAAATTTTCAAAATTATTTAAATATTTTCAGAATCGATAATTCGAAAAATTTATATGAATAAATCCGTCATACATCATTCAGGATGGGTATAAATTTTGAAGCCGCAATAATTTTTTAAAGATCCTCTAATAATTAAAAAAAAACAATCTTTATTTTGTTGAAAACGTTCAGAAAGGATGTGTCCATTTTTCATGAAAATGGAGAAGAGTTCCAGGAGGAACACAAATAGGGTCCGGTTTTGAGTTTTCCTTTAGTCCCACAATTGTATTCCTTCTCTGTTTAGGGCATGTTTGGATGGTGCCGGAATTTGGAGATTTTTCAATTTCAAGGCATAAATTTATTATAAACAATCCAAACTCTTCACAAAGTTACACATTTTTCAATAAATTTATGTCTAGGAATATGAAATTCTCCAAATTCTCCAAATTCCTAATCGAGAACCTCTCTCATGGAATACCAACAATGTGGGATCTTCTGTGGACTGTATTGCACGTCTTTAGCGGCTCAGTAAAATAAAGTAAGGAAAGGAAAGGATTAAAAAAGGAAAAAAAAGGAGTGTGAAGAAGAGGTGCACGTGTCCGTTTCTTAATGGAGTGCACATGATAGCAAGCTTGGACCCTCGCCAGTAATTCAGGAAATGAATGGACAGGATCTCGAGCAATAAAATCAACTGCCAGACCATTTTCCGATAGTAGCGAATTCGGATTATTAGCGAGTTGTGATGGTCCCATCTGTGAGCCACATTGTTAATCAATAGTGCTTAGCTACAGTGTTCGAATCCGGATCATATACCCAGAATTAATATATGTATTGATGTCGGATCTGGATCATATACCCAGGATTAAGCTAAAGTGTTCGGATCCGGATCATATACCCAGGATTAATATATGTATTGATGTCGGATCCAGATCATATATCCAGAATTAATATATGTATTGATTGATGTGGTCTCCAAGCTGCCAAGCTGTATCCTTTTTTTTATTTTTTTTCCCCCGTACCTGGGCCGAAACCCACTAAAGAAGGGTAACCATCTAAAACAAAGCAGGAAACGATAAGAGTTTTAAAATTGGGTAAAAAGCCATATATTCCCTATACAGACTTTTGAGTATATTATGTGGGCTAAAGTTAGTCATCAAATATAGGGCTGAAAACGGAACTAGTTTTAATCGTTTTTCATTTCGTTTCGTTCGGACGAAACGGTTAACGAAATAACGAAACGATTTCATTTGTTCGGACGAAACGATTTCATTTGGTCGGACGAAACGGTTAACGAAATAACGAAACAATTTCGTCCATGTGTAAATCACGAAAATTTCATCAATTTCGATAATTTCGTCTGGACAAAACGATCAACGAAAAAAAAAATCTGTTTTGTCATATAGAACGAAACGATTGACGCAACAGCTCATTTGCATCATCGTCTCGATCATTTTGCAGACCTAATCAAATACTATCTTAAGCAGAATTGAAGGAAAATATTATGATAAAATACTACCTCAATATTTTCATAGTATAATTCAAGTCTCAGTGTTGGAAAATTATTTGTAGAAAGAGCTCGATAATTAAAATTTGAAAATGATGGTCCGGTTATATAGGGTTTGGATAATTTCAATATTAAGTCATTCAGGTCTGAGTTAAATCATCTAATAATTTCACAATTAGGAAAATTCATTCCGCAAGTCGTTTGCGTTGGGTCATTTTTTTAACGTGGCAGCTTTGAAGTCTCCAGTTATTTGGATCTGCTCGTTTGGGAGTCAAAAACATTTTGTGTTGTGTCATATCAGGTTCAGGTCATATGTTAAATAATAAAAAAAATGCAGGTCAAGGTGTTTGTCATATAGATAACTCTGGCATCATTTATATCAGAAAAATGGTTTCAAGCTGCAGACTTAGACTTTCATTTTCTTTTTCTTTAGGCACCGATCATTTTTTCCTTGTTGTATTGCTATTTGTTAATTTGATTCGGATTTTAATATCAGTTTTGGTTGAGGTCTTGATGAGAGTTTGTTCAGATTGGGACATGCCAGGAATCAATCCATACAATCAGATCGAACTATTGAAATCTACTAAACATAGACATTGAGACATATCTTGGAAAACACCACCAATTCATCAGTACCTTTATTCCAAATCACAAGTGAACCATCATCAACCATCTGCTTCACACCAACCGGCAATCAATCGTCATAAACAACGCATTCATCCGAGTCAGGATTCCCCTCGCAGAACGACTCGAGAGGATCGGCACTGCCGCTCTCGGTAAGGCGGCGGCGGAAATCAGCTTTGGCCTGGCTGACTTCCTCCACCTCATCCCAGGCCACTCTGCACCCGTCCGAATCCTTCTGCCCCTCGTCTCCCTCGCACGTCTGTATTGCCTCTGCCACCTTCTTCTCTATCATCTCTGACAGTGCTTCTTCCCTCTGCACTGTCCCCTTGTATCTCCTCTTTCCTCTACCAGTACCAGCCGCCGAGGCCTGAACTGAGCGAGGGGAGATCGAGGTTGGAGCAATAATGAGTCTTGATAGTGGTTTATTGGAGAGCCTAGATCGGGAGCTGAAAAATGGGGAGTTGCATGAAACTGAGACAGATGAGGCCATAGATGTATTGAATTCTGGATTGAACCAGAAAAGGGAAGTGCTTGAAGGTAGAGATGGGAGCAGCGATCGATCAAGCTCTAATTTCGGTTTTCATTTTCGTCATTTGGACTTGTCCAGTTTAGCATTAGTGCCGTTTTGGGCTTTGTGTCTGCTTGCTTGTCATGGCTTCCTGTTGGAAACTTGGAATTGCTTATAGTTATGGAGGAGCTCCATTTGATGATGGGCGAAGGTTGACTAAATAGCCCAAATGATAGACAAATCCAAACAGAGTTTGATACGGCGGTTACGAAGAGGTTGAGATTTGGCACGGTTCTTACAATGTAGGAATCAGTGTAGCGGGTGGAATCGGTATGGCAAATAAAGAGATTAGAGATAGTTCAGGAGAATGCTATCGAAATAGTCGTAATTGTTAAACTGTATTATTTAAATGTGGTGCATAGAATAATACTACCATTTTAAATTACTACAATAGTACAGTTATTCATAAATAATATTTATTTAAATAAAGTGCTTAAAAGAGTTCGATTTTATTTCACTAGTCAAAATAATAAAAAAATTGTTGAGTAAAATATTAGGGCTGTCGGTATCCAACAAAACATTCCCCGAATCCCGATCCTATTGCCAGTATAATTGCAGTTGAAAATAAAAATGACGGATGGGAACAAAAATTCTACAAAAAGAATACAGTAATTGAGAAAATAAACAAATTAGTTACCAGGATTACAACGCACAAACACCAATTTAGTGCAAATAACTTACAAAATACAAATTTCATACAATAAAACAGATTACATAAGCAGCCTGAGCTATTTTCTCAAGCAAAGGTGCATAGGGCGCGGCACAAAATTGATAATTATATACCCAATATACCCAAAAATACAACATAGATTACAACAAGTTACACAGTAGCATTATCAATTCGATATAGATGCATTTGTGTCATGAGATGAACCATTATCCATGGATTTTAAGTCCAGCTCTTCATCTGAATCTATCACTTGCTCGAAGTCATAGTACGGATTGACCTGTATTTGACAAGTTACTGCTATAAATAGAAATATTGCAAAAAAAAAAAATTGAATAAATAAATAAAGGAAGGAAGAAAGGAAAAAAAAAAAAGAAAAAGAAAAAAGAAAGGTTGAGGGAGAGATTGATGTCATGGATATATTACAGTGCTGTACCTTAGGCCGAGGTCTTGCTGCTTCAAAACTGTGAAATACAGGAGTTGAATAATCTGGTGGGTTTAGCACAATATATGCACCTTGATTGTTGTATCTTTCCTCTGTTGCCTGCACTTGACCAAGTATTCTTTTTTAAGCAAGCTGATTAGGCTGCTAAAATTAAATTGTTCACTGTGTTTAATAGAAGTTGTACAAATATTATGCATAACTCAAATGTCATGATATTAGAAGCTGATACACAGCTCAAGACTTCATGTATCAAATATGTGTATATCACAGCTAGTTTGACAAAAACTGATCCAAACTAAGCATCAACCGACACTAGCTCCATCAAGCACCCAATTACCCCACCTGTTAAAATTGTGATTCTTACTCAACAGTTCCCGATTATTTTTCATTGAACAAAGCATGTAATTTCAAGTTACATAGAAGAACAGTATTCTAATATCAAACTCACTAATGGAAATGAGTTCTCCAAGATAACAATTCAGCTGTAAAATAAATTCACCAATCTAGCTAGCCACAAATACTGATAAGAACATGAACTCGGTCCCAAAGTACAAAAGTCAAAATAAGATTGTAAGCAGGAAATAGGGTGCAGGACAACCTGAAACTGAGGGTAATCAGGAGCACTGAAAACAGTAATCAGTTGTCCAGATGCTACCACATGGTCAATAGTGTACCCCTTATCCATTCCTCCCAGCTCATGTCTCTTATCCCTCGCATCGGGGCCTTCATGTGACCTGATGATCAACTAATGTTTAACAGGAAAAAAATTAAAAGAACAAACACCACCTTAGAACATTTGCAATATCTACACAGACAAATGAGGAAGTTAAGAGTCGATCAATAAATAATGCTATCCTGCAAAAGATTAATCGACTGATGCAGTTCAGCAGCTAAAGGATACAGAGTTGATACATGGAACAAACAATAACTATAGTTCTTGCTAAATATGCAGAGTTGCAATATTCTCAATAGGCTCAAGGGGAAATTTCATATGACCCTACAAATGCCAAAAAGTTGTACACCACTGCAGCCTGAGATAATCTCATGCATACTGTAACAAAACACACAATATATTTCAGAAACCCTTTAAATCAAGAAATATAATCTCTATTCCTTTCCGTTTAATACATTTAGATGTTACCCATACAATCCTCCTTCCACACTACTTATATCTGCATAAATGAGAAGGGAAAAAGGGCTACTTCTAAAATAACCGTGTGAGGATGGGTAGATGCCACAATTTACAGGGATATTAAATATACAGCTTATATCATCTCTTATTGGGTTGGATATGAACTTGCTCCTATGTAATTCAAACTATCATGAAAATACTACAAGCATTATACTCACCAAAAGTCCACAAAACCTTGCAGAAAAAGGAAATCAATAAAATTTATAACAGACCTTTATTTGGTACTGGTAAAGAAACTCCTCAGTCATGTCAGGGCCCCACAACAAGCCAATTCCTCTCTCCTTATTGGGTGACAAACCCGGTTTGTTTGACGGGTCTGACCATAGAACATCACCAGGGATCAAGTTTGCACCTTGCCATGGCGGATCAAGCACCGTCCGTCTTGCTCTGGCCAGCTCATCCAATGAACCCAGCTTCATAGCACCACCACTCACATCCCCGACAATCTTACGGCTTTTCTTCTTGCCCTTATGTTTTTTTGGTGGAGCTGCTACGACACCCCGAAAGAGGCCACCATGCGCAGTGTAGACACGATCTGCTATTATAGAGGCAAGAGGAAGACCCTCGAAGCATCGTAAGCACTTGCGGTAAACCATTGGGCCTTGGTCACCGTACTTAGCCATAACCTCTTGCTCGAACCCATAAATTGAGGTGCAATACTTGGATTCATGGTTGCCACGCAAAAGGAACACACGATGAGGCAAATGTATCTGGAAATCAAAGGTGAAATGAAGAAGATAAAACAGCTAGAATAGTTATGTCAACGTAATCTAGCTTCGCTGCAAATAAAAAAAAATGGAGACTAGTTGCATAAATTTATCCTCTGATAAAAATTCCTAAGCAATTGATGGAATTGTATTATGCTCCCTTCGATGAAAGATAGTGGTGTTTAGACCTATTATGGCTTCATGTAACATACAACATAGCAATCCAGCAGCTGAATTTAAAACTAAGCAAAGCCATCATTTATTTGTTTTCTTTTTTCCTCTTTTGGTTTCTAATTGCATAACTAGCATACATATAATATCGGAAATTGATTACTGCCATCTACAATTTTGCCATCCATACCATCGCTAAATATAAAGTGAACATATACAGCAAACAAAGTGAACATATAGACGATCTAAGTGAACACATACAAACAAATAAGTTCAATGAAAATAAGTTGAATATGCATGTAAAATTCTGAACAAATGATGACAACATTTATTTGTTTGTAAGTGTTCACTTAGATCGTTTATATGTTCACCTTGTTTGCTGTATATGTTCACTTTATATTTAGCGATGGCAGGAATGACAGAACTGCAGATGGTGTATAATATCTATCCAATACCAAGTCTTCTGAAGAACACGGTAAGACAATTAACTAATTAAGTATCAACAAAACTAAATCAGCTAGTTTGGTTTGTTTAAAGTGAGTCTTTTTGGGTTGCAGTAGCGATACTTACGACTACAAATTGCCATCTCAAAGAAGGAAAACCATGTTCTGACATCAATAAAGCAAAATACAAAAGAAAGCACAAAACTTTTATTTCTTCTATGGTTCAAAATGAACCACAATTTCCTTTCACAGCTCATACCTTAACAGCTGGTCAGAACTTATTGACAAAACCAGCACAGTGATTCAGTGATCAATTCAAATTCCCCCTTATGCAGCAAACTACCTCACAACAAATGAAACAAGAATACCAAAAATTGAAAACGATCGAACCTTCCATGCGAGAAGCAAAACAAAAGTTTCTAGCCCCCAAGCGCCTCTATCAACATAATCCCCGTTAAAAACGAAGAAGCGATCTTCGCCAGGAAACCCAGCATCCTCGAGGAGAAACATCACGTCATGCAGCTGCCCATGCACGTCTCCGACCACGACCACACTGGCACCTTCCCCATCGCCTCGTAACGGATCAACCCGGACCAAGTTGGGTTCTCTGTGCAGTATATTGGAGGCAGTGAGAATGAGGCGTTGGAGAAAGACAGGAGGGAGGACGGAGGGGAGCTGAGAAGGCGGGAGGTGGCGAGAGCACCAGGAGAGAACGGAGCTGAAGTGGCGGATCCACTCGCGCGAGAGCTCGCCGTCCTCTGGCCATGAGAGAGGCGTTGTCGATGGATCTGATGCGGTGGTGGGATCTTCTGTGGCGGGTGCGGGCTCGGGATTGTCGCCGTTTGTGTGGGAGTTGGATTCGGACATGGAAGGGAAGGGACGGAGCGGCGCGGTGAGTTTGGGTTTCGGATTTCGGATTTTTTGTGGAGAAGGCGGAGGGAATTGCTTAATACACGCTCAAGTTTGGAAATCACTCCTTTTTTTTTTGACGAAAATACCCTTTCCATTCTAGTAATTCTCATGCGGTCATGCCATGAAATTGAGATTCACTCCAATTTTTTTTCCATAAAAACTAAAATAACCTTGATTCATTGCACTTGAAAAAATATATTATTTTGCAATTTCCTTATTAATGCCTCTTCATTCATTCAAGCCCCACTTGAAATATAAAGGACTTTTTCGTCTAAAAAAGAGTTAATCTCTAAATTTGAGCGTGTATGAAGCAATTCCCGAAGGCGGAAGGGAGGTACGGCCAGGGAAAGTCTTAGGGGCTGTTTGAATGTGTTGGGAATTTGGAGAATTTCAAATTCCTACACCCAAATTTATTATAAACAATTCAAACTCTTCACAAAGTTACAGACATCACAATAAATTTATGCCTATGAATAGGAAATTTTCCAAATTCTCCATGGGGCTGTTTGGATTCCCCAAGGAATTTGGGAAATTTCATCTTCCTACCATAAATTTATTATAAATAATCCAAACTCTTCACAAAGTTACACACTTCCCAATAAATTTATTCCTAGGAATTACAACTTCTCCAAATTCTCCAAATTCCTAAGCGATCCAAACGGCCCCCAAATTCCTAAGCGATCCAAACGGCCCCTTAGATTGGCAAGTAATCTTGTGCGTACGCCAGTTGATAACCCTAAATCTAGCTCATAGGTTTCAACAAAGTATTTTGATTAAGAAGAGTAAGAATTTCTTTATTTCATATATGGATCTTTTTGTTTACAGAATGTCTAACCCCCTTTCCCTATGGGAGGGGGTTCCTATTTATAACTATCTGGTGGTCCCTCATCACATCGGATCTTTTGTGGCCTCATAGTGTTCTTATCCTCTCTTCTTGACTGCGGCAAGAAGGTCGTTAGGTCATCTCTCAACCTCGACATGTTCTTTCCTCGACTGTGGCTAACGTTCATCCGAGCGAGGGTGAGTGCGAGGTTGAGTCGAGGTCCCCTGAACGACTACTGCTCACAGGTCACAGAACATCCTGCGGCCGTTGTGGAAAAGGCATCCGTGCCCAGAAGCCGTTTCCTCTAGGGGGCCCACGGGTATGAGCTCTCTCTAACGGCTCCTGGCCCCACTCTGAGCGCAACGATCTCGGACCCACCCTCATCATAACGATTCGTGGGCTCCTTTCTCTAACTGGGCCTTACACGGGGCCTTTCGTAACTATTAGGCCCGTATCCTAATCTGACCATATCATTAGCCCTCGAGCTTCTGATAAATGCTTGCATTTTATCTGAAGCTCTTTATGGCAACTCCTAGGTGACGTCATTGGGCCTCAAGCGATGTTTGCGCGATTGTTTTCTTATTGGTTAAATTCTTTGGAAGACGACGGACACTATGAGGTCCTTAAAATCCGCAAGCCCTCAGAGGGTGTTTGCTGGCATCCAAATTCATCCGCCGCGGTCGCACAGTGATGATGTTAATTAGTATCCGAACCCGCCAGGCGCAGTTGCACAATAAAGGTTGATATGGTCGAGCCCTCATACGAGGTTGGAAGAAATATTCGGTGACTTTAATAATATAAAGAAAGAAAGCGGGGCCACAAGATCTTTTATAGGGATCCTACAAGATCTTCCCATCATTGCATCCTTTGGGGGGATCGAGTCGCGACGATTTGTCTTCTCGTTGGAATTTGAAAAAGATAAAGTTCCCTTCTAGGCGGGAGAACCGAAGAGACGTGTCTTTTATATAGATTCCAGACCTTCATTTGTCTCTCTCTCTGCTTTCAGTACATTCTCTGTGCCCCTGCAAGTATCTTCTTCTTCCCTTTGCTCTGGTGAACTTTTATCGTTGTTTCTCTTCTCTCCTTCTTCTTCTGTCTTTGCCTGACGGAGATCACTGAATATTGGTATTAATCCTTTCCTCGTTCTTGCTATTCTTTCTATTATTTTTGTTTTTGTCATGGCCTTCTCGCCTGTTCTCACTATTGTTTTGTTTAAATCTTTTTTGTTGCTTAGCCCCGCCATGCCTAAGAAGGTTTTCAGGAGTTCAGACTCTAAGAAGGTTAGGAGCAAGTTCCCAACGTCTAGGGGTTTCGAATCTAATCCTTGGATTGACTCAAAAGTAGTCAAGTTCAAGAGGAGTTTGGTTTTTGATGATCCAGAGGAGAGCGAGTTGCATATAGAAGGAGCGGATAAATTGGATCGTCCCTTTGAAACTTCAAAGGGAAGGGTGCTCTTTGCCAGGTCTGCATGGTGGGGAATACGCCTACCCTTGTCGCCATTTCAATGCACACTTCTTAATATGGTAAAAATTCCTCCAGGCCAGCTTCTTCCGGTTGCCTGGTGCTGCATCACTTCTTTCGAGCGTTTGCTTACAGTGAATTTTGCAGAGCTAGGTTTTAAGGCTAAGATCACCCCCACGGTAGGACTGTTCGGACATTTCTTTAAATTTTGCCGTCATAATGAATTCTGCACCATCAGAACTGTGAATCGCGTGTTCGCCAATAAACCCAGAAAAATAGGCAACTGGGAAGAGAACTTCGCCTTCTGTCGAGGGACCCTGATGGATGGAATGGGCATCTGTTTGGATTGGAATATGACTTCTACTGGGTTCACCAAGGTAGAATTCCCAGAACCTACTGAGGATGAGCATGCCATAATATCCCATTTGAAGAGGACCTCTCAGGCGGGTTACCACTTGTGCTGGGATGGGGGGAGCCCTGTACCGGATGACCGCACCTTCGCTGAGTGCATCGAGCCTGATGATGGCGCAGACGAGGAGCTTCCCCTGCAGCAACTTAACTATTCCCCTCCACCTGAAGAGGAAGGGGAAGGATCGCCACCACCGATCGATTCTCCCACTGCAAAAGCTCTTACTGTTGCAAAGGTTTCTCCTGCCAAGAAGGCGTCCATTCCCCCCCCCAAAGCTTCTGCGATGTTTAAAATTGCTAAGGGGGGCGGCTCTAAGGGTTCTAAACCCGCTTCTTCTCGCACCTCTCAACTTCCCAAAACCGCGCATTCATTAGAGAAAGCCCCCACGGATAGGGTGTTGGCCGCAGTAGGGTCGGCGGCAAAGGAAACTAAAAAGAGGAAGCGTGTCGAAGGTTCGTCGAAACATTCCTCGCCTACTCCTCCAGACTTCCCAGGGTCGTCTGTTGGCGATGAATTAGCGGTGCCTACTGCCCCGGGGCAATCATTTGAAAGGACATCTGGGAAGGCATCTGTTGGTGAGAAATCTGCGTCGGCTCACCCTTCCTCCTCCTCCCAGCGTCGCTTAACTACTCCGGACGATTCCTGGCGCGCAGCTCGCGTCAGGAAGATTTATGAAGATGAGAAGGTTTCTCTGCGCCTCCCTGGTATAGACATGGATCCTTCCAAGATTCAGGTTTTCACTCTTGCCTAGCTCGCCTAAACCTCTCTTTTTTTTTTTTTTTTTTTTTGAAAAACTGACGAAGTTATTTCATTGCCTAGGTGCCTCGTCTTGCTGCCTCCCTGCATCGTGTGTCCTTGGACTTATGTCCACAGATTAGTAATGCGCTTACTGGCCTATCAATGGAGGAAAAGTTCATGCGAATGCATTCTTTACTGATGGAGTTGGGATGTCTTCAGGCAAGCGTTCACGGTCATTCTCGCAACTTTGGGAGTGCTTGGATGAAGTCCCTATCTTCTTTAGCCGAAAGGAATGCCAAAATCGACAAGGAACTTCGCGTGCTTCGTGGAGAGCAAGAGTCGGACTGGGGTTTTAAAGTGGATCTGTCGCAGTTCTCGTTTGCGAAGCGCGCTTCTGACGAAGACAAGGCTGAGATGACTGCGTTGTTTGAAAAATTTGCCGCCGCTCAAGACACTTTGTTGGTTCGCGCACAGGCTGCTGAAGCGGACAAAGATTTGATGTCCGAGACGCTGAGTCGTGCTTCCCGCGTTAATGTTGATCTTCAGAATCAACTGTCGGCGGCGCAAATATCGTTGGACCAGCGCGACAAACAACTGGATAAGGCCAAAGAGCTTATTCTCCAACGAGATGGGGCCATTTCTGACTGGAAGAAAACGTGCGAGAAGGTAGCGCGCCAGGAGAAAGAACGGATAAATGAGTTGGCGAAGTTGAAGTCAGCCAACGGGGCTTTGGAGCGGAAAACTGAGGAGCTGCTAAGCGAGCTTCAGAAGAAGGACCAAGAATTGGCAAGTCTAGGTGAAGAGGTATCTCAGATGAAGGCCGAAAGGAACCAGCTAACATCTGAAAAGGATCAGCTAGCTTCTGAAAAGGCCCGGCTACATTCTGAGGTTATTCAGACCTCCTCGCTGCTGCAAGAATCTTCTGTTCGCCTTACTGAGCTGCAAACCGAGATAGAAAGGTTGAAGTCTCTTCCTGCCACTTCCAAGGGCAAAGAGATTTGCATTGATAAGGGTGAAGTCCGCTCTTCCCATGACTTTCTTCAGGCCTTTCTTCAATCCACGGGCGCCCAGGCTGCAGCCACCCGCCTTGTTTGCGGGGGTCTTCATTACATGCTGAAGTTGAAGTGCGATCAATTGCGCCAGTACTATCCGTTCACCCGGGAGGAGTTTGGGATTATGGACCCTGCGCCAGAGCCGGACGTCGCTCTATCACAGTGTCGCTGGGACGAAGAAAGTGGTGATCTCATTTGTCAAGACGAGGAAGGTGATCGAGTGGTCGAGTTAGGTATGGAAGTGACGAAACCTCTCTTGACTCCGCGCTATCCTTGGTCAAGCTCTGGCGCTGATTGGCCCTCCGACATAGTTCGTCCTTCGAGGGAGGAAATTGAAGCTGAAGACGACGAAGGGGGAGGATCGGACGAGGAGAGGTCTGCGGGGGTAAACACCTTTGGGGAGGCTGGACCTGTTGCCGATTTAGCTGAAGATCTTGCTCGGCTTTCCCCGCATCGTGCCGAGGGGGCCGGGTCGCTGAACATTTCCGAACAGTTTGATCAGATGCTGAATGAACAACGTGAGTATAACTTGTTGCATCCAGATCTCCAGCTAAGTGATTTTAGTCTCCCTGGTGGCTCTTTAGGCGGCGATGTAGATGGAGAGCCATGAGTTACTGTTCCAATTTTAATTACTTGTTGTATGCTACTATGTAAATGTGAACCTTTTGGATTATTGTATTCTCTTTAAAAGACTTATCTTGTGCGACTTGATTGTGTAATTATTTTGTTGCTGTGTCTTGGATTGTCTGATTGTTTTGTTGTTGTGTATTGTCACTCCGACTTGTTGATGTCTGAGTAAGTCTGGATTTTGACGGTAAACCTCGCATGGTAGAACAAAGGGAGCAACGAAGTTAATGCGCAGAAAATATTTGAACTCATGTGAAATGTAAGTAAGAGTGCGTTTTTGACATCAGTAAGAAAATCGACGATGTTAGGGCGCTGAGTGTGAGCAGGCTTGAACTTATTTCAAAGAAATTAATGAATCATACGCATGCAGTAATTTAAAAGGAAAGAATGATGTATGAACAGGCTTGAACTCATTTTATTCCATAAAAGTACATCATTAAAGTACATCATATCATATCTTGGGTGATACATGCCTAACGAGGCTAAGGGATGTTGACTTTCTTTCCTAGCTAAAGGGAGGGCGAGGAGTCATTGCACATAAGGGATGTTGTCTTTCTTTTGCCCTTATGACTCCCCTTCTATCGTGATGGAGGTCGACTGGAGAGCTACTCTCTTCTACCATCACGCTTGAAGACGACGCTGCTTGGACTGGGCTCCTTTGGTTATGTAGAAAGTGTGCATCGCCGCGCCGTTTATTGGCGTCGAAGTTGATACCTCCTTTGACGAGGTGTCTGCGGCGATCTTTCTCCTTCCTCTCCAAAGGAACTGACCCATGATATAAGCTTGCCCTCTCTATCGCGCCGAGCATTCCCCATCTGTCGTTGACGGTTGGCAATCGGCTATGCGAGGGCGACCTCTAATTTAGATATAGTAGGGCCGCCTGCGTTGAGGGCCAAGCTTGCAATAACGCTCGGTCACCGTCGTCGTCTTCGTTTATGTGGGCTTGAAACGGCTGAGTTGTGTTATTTTCATTTACTCTCTGCTCCGCCGCCCAAGCCCATTCGACGGATGTCTTGCTTGCGCACACGGTCAAGCAAGGCTACCCGTCGATAGGGAAGGTTTAGCATACAACTGAAGGGATTTTACCTCAGCTGTTCTACTATACCTTCCCGAACTCATCAGCTGCTCTACTATACCTCCTACTCTTTTCTCTCTTTCTTCCCCCCTTTTTTTTTTTTTTTTTTTTGCCATTTTTTCTCAGGTTCTTATTTGTGTCTTGTATCTTAAGGAAGAAAGGTGGCGTTTAAGATCGTGGGAGGAGGAAAGAAGAATGGGGGCTTTTGGGATGAAAGTGTTTGTGGGGTAACCCGTCTATTTATAGGTGTCCCGGCACCGACAATGGTGGGCCCCCTTTTTGTCATGTTGAAATAAATGCAAAACTTGGCGTATTAAATGCTGGATACTAATTGTGGCCCGAGGCAGTTGGGTCGTACCCTTAAATTCCGCCGTATATTTCGGGGAACAAATATCTGCTTTTTGATGGCAAGGGTTTGCTAAATTTGGTTAAATTTGTACATATGACCGATTACTCAAATCGTAGGATTAATGTTGACCAGTGTTACTGGAGACGGATAACTTTATGTCTAATGTCTGTCGTGATGGCAGACTGCGCATGGCGATGCGGCTAAGGTCTGTTGTGATGGCAGACTGCGCATGGCGATGCGGCTAAGGTCTGTTGTGATGGCAGACTGCGCATGGCGAAGCGGCTAAGGTCTGTTGTAATGGCAGACTGCGCATGGCGATGCGGCTAAGGTCTGTTGTAATGGCAGACTGCGCATGGCGATGCGGCTAAGGTCTGTTGTAATGGCAGACTGCGCATGGCGATGCGGCTAAGGTCTGTTGTGATGGCAGACTGCGCATGGCGATGCGGCTAAGGTCTGTTGTGATGGCAGACTGCGCATGGCGATGCGGCTAAGGTCTGTTGTCATGGCAGACTGCGCATGACGATGCGGCTAAGGTCTGTTGTAATGGCAGACTGCGCATGGCGATGCGGCTAAGGTTTGTTGTAATGGCAGACTGCGCATGGCGATGCGGCTAAGGTCTGTTGTGATGGCAGACTGCGCATGGCGATGCGGCTAAGGTCTGTTGTCATGGCAGACTGCGCATGGCGATGCGGCTAAGGTCTGTTGTGATGGCAGATTGGGCATGGCAAATTTGCAACAGTGAATTTCAAAATCATTCATGAAAAATTTGCAACAATGAATCAAAAATCTTGCCATAATATAAATCACTCATGAAAAATTTGCAACAATGAATTCCGAAGTGAAGACCATTTGTCACTCGTGGAAAGAAAACATTTTACTGAATCTTGGCAAAGTACACTCTGATATGCATATTGGGTACAAAGTTCCCTTCATTGCTTAAAAAGAAATTAAACAGCATGGAAAAAGGTACAAATTTTAACTAGTTGACTTCGTCTTTGGAGGCCTATGCTACGGTATTGCTCCATCGAAGTCAATTGCTTGGGGGGGGGGGGTGCCGGTCACTTGTAAAATTTGCGCAGATGAACAGCATTCCAGGCATTGGGAAGGTCGCGTCCTGCTAAGTCTTGCAACCTGTACGCTCGCCCTTCTATGGATCGAGTCACAATGAAAGGGCCATCCCAAGCGGGATCGAGCTTTCCGATGTGTTTTCCAGTTGCTTCCACACTCCTCAATACCAAATCACCAGGTTGGAAGTGTTTTGGGGCGACCTTTTTGTCGAAGTTTTTGCGCATTTTTCGTTGATATTCGGCCATCCTTGCACGCGCTTCCTCGCGTAGCTCATAAATCGTTTCCAGTTCCACCAACTTTTTCTCATTATTTTTGGTCCATTCATAAGCGATGGTGCGTAATGTGGGCTGCACAATTTCCATGGGAGTGACTGCCTCCATTCCATATACCATGGCAAAGGGGGATCGTCCAGTTGCAGTTCTTGGGGTGGTGTTGTAGGACCATAGGATCTCATCAAGGAAGTCGGGCCATGCTCCTTTGCTGCCCTCCACCTTTTTCTTAAGTCCTTCCAATATGGTTCGATTGGACACCTCAGCTAATCCATTGGTCTGAGGGTGACTGACTGAAGAGAAGAGAGAGAGAATTCCGAAACCCTCGCACATATCTTGAAATGGCGCGCCTGTGAACTGCCGACCATTGTCGGATATGATGGTATGAGGTATGCCATATCGGTAGACGATGTTGTGCTTGACAAAGTCGGCTATTCGTGGGGAGGTTATTAGGGCAAGTGGTTTTGCTTCTATCCACTTAGTGAAATATTCAACCGCGACGACTAAGAAACGCAGATTGGCTTTTGCTGTCGGAAAGGGGCCTAGGATGTCTATCCCCCATACATCGAAAGGCCAAGGACTTGCAATGGTGTTCAGAGAGGCAGGAGGCCTTCGTGAGACACGAGAATGGTATTGGCATCGCTCACACCGTCGCACGACGTCGATCATGTCTTTTCTCATGGTTGGCCAGAAATAGCCCTCCCTTTCGATGCGTTTGTCAATGGTGTAAGGACTTTGGTGGCTGCCACATATGCCACCATGTACCTCATCAATCAGTTTTCTGCCTTGCGATTCACTAATGCAGACGAGCCAAGGCTTGCGGTATCCCTTTTTCAATAATTCCCCCTCCAAGATGGTAAACTCGGGCGCCCATCTCTTAATCCTTCGCGCAGCAAGTTTGTCCGTTGGTAACTGTCCTGTGGTTAGATAGTCCCAGATAGGGGTGTACCATTCAAGCTGGGCACTGATTGGCAAAACTTTGGGTTCCGTCGCTGTAATGCAAGCTTCAGGTATTTCCATGATGGTGATAGGTGTGTCGCTATTCATGTCCGATCCCTTTGCTAATTTAGACAAAGCGTCTGCGATTTCATTCATTCCCCGCGGGACATGTTCGATCGTGGCTTCTTCAAATGTTGCCAAGGCTTCCTTGGCCTTTTCTAAGTATTTCGCCAAGGTAAGATCGTGTACCTCGTATTGCCCATTGATCTGATGTACCACGAGCTGGGAGTCCATGTATACCCTGACTTTAGTCGCACCAACTGCCTCTACTAGCCGCAGACCCGCAATCAACGCTTCATATTCGACCATATTATTGGTGACAGGGAAAGTTATGTGAATGGCGTAATAAAAGACTTCTCATTTGGGTCCTTTGATCTGTACTCCGAGGCCCGACCCCCGTTCAGAGGCAGCGCCATCGACATGAACATGCCACAAAGCCTCCTGATCTCTTTTTTCTGTCCTTCCTGTACTTTCTACTACAAAGTCTGCCAGCACTTGTCCCTTGTATGCTGCTTTAGGCAAGAAGGAAATGTCGAATTCTGATAACTCCACTGCCCATTTTAAAAGTCGTCCCGATACATCGAGATTACCTAAAGCCTTTCTCAAGGGAAGATCGCTGAGCACTTTGATCGGATGCGCCTGGAAATAGGGGCGCAGTTTCCTGGCTGCAACAAGTACTGCAAAAGCGCCCTTTTCGACTGTTGAGTATCTTTCTTCGGCATCGCGCAGTAACTTGGACACGAAGTATACTGGTTTTTGTACTCCGTCTTCCTCTCGAATCAAGGCCGCACTAACTGCGACTGCTGAAGCGCTGACATATAGATATAAAGCTTCTCCCTTGGTTGGCCTGCTGATTATTGGTGGACTGGATAGGTAAGTCTTGATCTGCTCGAATGCCTCCTGGCATTGCGAGGTCCATTCAAATTTTTTGGCTTTCTTGATAGTCTGAAAGAAAGGTTTGCAAACCTCTCCCGAGCGTGCTATGAATCTATTCAGCGCGGCTATCCGTCCTGTGAGTTCTTGCACTTCTTTCACAGTGCTAGGAGCTTCCATGTCAATGATAGCTCGGCACTTGCTGGGATGCACCTCAATGCCTCGTTCGGACACAATGTAACCTAAAAATTTTCCACTAGACAAGCAAAAGAAACTCTTCTTTGGATTGAGGCGCATGCCGACCTCCCTCATTCTTTGAAATATCATGTTGAGATGCTGCACATGCTCTTCACCAGTACAACTCTTAACAACCATGTCATCAATGTACGCTTCGATGATTTCGCCTAATTCAGCTTTAAAAACCTTGTTCACCATCTGTTGGTACTCAGCTCCTGCATTCTTGAGACCGAATGGCATAACTTTATAGCAAAATAATCCTTGCTCAGTTATGAAGCTTGTTTTCTCTTCATCATCGGGGTGCATATGTATCTGGTTATATCCGGAATAAGCGTCCATGAAGCTGAGGTATTTAAAGCCTGCGGTAGAATCAACCATGGCATCGATGCTTGGTAGTGGGAAGGGCTTTTTGGGGCAAGCCCTATTCAAATCAGTGTAATCAATACACATGCGCCATTTTCCATTGGATTTGCGCACCAAGACGGGGTTTGCCAACCACCGAGGGTACTCCACCTCCCTTATGGCCCCTGCCTTAAGTAATCGATCCACCTCGTCTTGTACAGCCTTCCTTCTTTCCAGGCCTAACTTGCGCTTTCTTTGCTGAACTGGACGTGCTTCTTCATAAGTATCAATACAGTGCTCTGCGATGGCCCTGTTGATTCCCGGCATCGTGTCGTCCTCATTGGCAAAAATGTCTTTATTGGCGATCAAACACTCCCTTACCATGTGTCGGTCTGCTGCAGGTAACAGGGTGCCAAGTTGAGTTACTTGTCCGTCTCGTAAGACGACTGGTTCCGTATCCTCCATTGCTTCTGTTGATGAGGTTTTTGGCGGTTCTGTGCTGAGTTCGCCTAGGCTGGCCACGAACTGGCGGTGTTTTCTGGATCGCTCGATGTGAGCGATCTGGGGTGCCATTGTGATTCGATAGCATTCCTTGGCCATTTGTTGTTCTCCTCTTACTATACCCACTCCTTGTGGAGTTGGGAATTTAATCATCAAGTGCGGAGTGGATACGACTGCTCCGATGCTGTTAAGGGAAGTGCGTCCCAAAATGACATTGTAGGCGGATGGGGCGTCCACCACGATGAAGCGGATGCTAGAAACCACCGTTCGAGGTGCGTCCCCGAACGAGACGTCCAAATCGATGGTCCCCAAAGGTTTTAGCTTGTCACCCGTAAAACCAACAAGTGATGTCGTCATCGGCTGCAAGGGGTATTTTCCTAGGCCCATTCTTTTGAGAGCATCAAAGTACATCACATCGGCGGAACTGCCTGTGTCAACGAGGATTCGTTTTACCCGAATGCCGTTAATTCGGAGCATTAACACGATGGCATCGTCATGAGGCAACTGAACACCGTCATAATCATGCGGACCAAATGAGATGACCTGGGTAGATTCTGACCTGTGCTCAATTTGGAGGACGTGAAAAGGTTGCTGCCTCCGGGGGTTATCAGTTGCTTTACCCCCGATGAACATTACTGGTGGAGGGGATATGCGTTGTTGTCTGTCAGATGTGGTTGTTTGAGGCCGCGGGTTACTGGGATGCTCAGTGCGACGATCATCTGCATTGGTCCCCGATTCATGAAGATGTTGCATCTTCCTTTTGCCCTTGTCATCCTTTGCCAAAAAATGTTCGAGGATGTTTGTCTGGCGCACTAACCTTTCAATCTCATCCTTGAGCTTAAGGCAGTCCTTGGTACGGTGTCCGCTGCTACCATGATACTCGCAATAGCTATTCCTGTCGAAAACTTCGGTCCTGGTAATGGGTGGTGCCCTTCTCATCTCCTTGTTATGCTTGATTCTATCATACACGCGATCCTGAGGCTCTGTGGTGACATGGTACATTTTATAATATGGCGCATTGTCTTCTGGAGAGTTAGCGCGACGGCCACGGTTTCGTCTGGAAGGCTTAGCATCTCGACGTCGAGGACGTGGGGAACGGCTGCGCTGACGATCACGAGGTGAACTTGGGGGCTGTGGCTTCCTGGGGGATGTGCTTTGTCTGTTACATGGTGCAGCAAATGTGTTGTGACGATAACCTTGGATGGCCGCGATGTGCTCCTCTGCGCGAATAAGGTGTTCAGCCCGCTCCCTGAATGCAGCAAAATCAGAGAATTTTTCTGTCATTGCTGCCCACTGGACGGGTCCTTCCAGTAACCCGCGCTGCACAGCTAACAGTGCCATGTCCTCCCGATAATCTCCGCACTTGTTGGCTTCGATAGAAAATCGATCGAGGTAATCTCGGGTGTGCTCAGAAGGATGTTGCCGAATGCTCATGAGGTCCATGCATGTTTTGGGGGGTGCTCGAACACTAGCAAACCTTTTAAGGAACTTGGTGGTAAGGTCTCTGTAACTGGACACCGAGCCAGGAGGAAGTTGCGCATACCATTCCCAAGCAACTCCCTCTAATCTTGTAGGGAAAACGAGACACATGGTTCGTTCAGATGCTCCAGTGATGAGCATAGACTCCCGGAAGGTATTAACAAAGGCTCGAGCATCATGAGCTGGATAAGCAGGATACTTGTCAAGGCTGGCAAAATCCTTGAGACGAAGGGCCTTTCCTCTGTATAAGTGTCGAGCCAAGGCTCCACGAGGAGGCGAAGGGCTACCATGTCGCTTCCAGGGGATTTTGCGTAAACGGTGAGTGCGCGGTTTGGATCTCCCGTCGCTAGTGTCACTTGTTTGAGAAAGACTTGGAGATGAGGATCTAGTTGAAGTGCTGTATCGACCGCGACGTCTCCTGAAAGGTGACTTTCGAGAAGACAGCTCGCTCGAACTATGAGTACCGTATCCCGAAGATGGTGACGGTCTTTTGGACCGCCGTGAACGAGATTTGGAGCGACCTCTTGTATGAGAGCGGGAATGATTGGAGATGTTGGTGTATTGGGGACGCCTGTGAGACGGCTGCGGTCTGTAGTCTTCGCTGTGCAAAGCTAATTCCTCCCTATTGGACAGTCGGGTGTGTGTCTGATTGGATGGTTGAGCAGGTATCCCCGACTGGTCGGCTGGAAATATGGGGTGTTGGTAGGGATATTGCTGAGGGGGAGGTGGGGTAATAACTGGAGGTTGGTACGGTGGATCGCGGGGGGTCTGAGACTGCTGAGGAAGGGGCGGTTGCGGTTGATGGTTGTGGCTGCTGTGGACGGAGGAGGGTGTAAGGGGAGGCATTGTAAAAGGGGGAACATGTGGTGGTGGTTGATAATTGCGCATGTCATGTAAAGCAGCATTGGTGATGGTAGGGGGGTTATGTCTTGGGGCTAAGGAAATGCTAACGGATTGATCGGAAGTTTGCTCTGTTCCGGGAGGTGGAGGTTGTGGGGTCGTTGCTGGAGTGTGGAATGTTGCATTGCTAGTTGCCATGGTTTTTGTTGATGGTGTACTAAAGTCTAACTTTTTTGGATGAATATTCCTACTCCCTTTCATGCGAGTTGGAGCTCAAACAATAAGAAAAAGGTCGTATTTCTCGATTGTTAAGATGAGCTCCTGTAATTTACGGTGGGCGCCAGTTGATAACCCTAAATCTAGCTCATAGGTTTCAACAAAGTATTTTGATTAAGAAGAGTAAGAATTTCTTTATTTCATATATGGATCTTTTTGTTTACAGAATGTCTAACCCCCTTTCCCTATGGGAGGGGGTTCCTATTTATAACTATCTGGTGGTCCCTCATCACATCGGATCTTTTGTGGCCTCATAGTGTTCTTATCCTCTCTTCTTGACTGCGGCAAGAAGGTCGTTAGGTCATCTCTCAACCTCGACATGTTCTTTCCTCGACTGTGGCTAACGTTCATCCGAGCGAGGGTGAGTGCGAGGTTGAGTCGAGGTCCCCTGAACGACTACTGCTCACAGGTCACAGAACATCCTGCGGCCGTTGTGGAAAAGGCATCCGTGCCCAGAAGCCGTTTCCTCTAGGGGGCCCACGGGTATGAGCTCTCTCTAACGGCTCCTGGCCCCACTCTGAGCGCAACGATCTCGGACCCACCCTCATCATAACGATTCGTGGGCTCCTTTCTCTAACTGGGCCTTACACGGGGCCTTTCGTAACTATTAGGCCCGTATCCTAATCTGACCATATCACCAGTGTTTTATATGGTGCTATTTAACAGCTGGATTTCAATCAAAATTAGTTAACAGATACTGGGTTGTAGTTGTAAATGTTGGAGTTATGTCCTAGAAGTCAATAATTTAATGACTTAAATATTAGTTTATGTTTTGGATGATATTTTATCATCTGTTCCTAGGTTTATTATTGACAGATCATTCAGGTTGAGGATCTGAATTGTGGATCTCTGTGGATCATTCTTTGGAATGACAATAATAAATCTAAACGGTCCATAATCTTGATAATTAACAAGGAACATTAATTATCATATAAGATTAGTATGCAAGTTAAGTGATGATTAAGTTCTACAAATCATAGGTAAAGAGTTACCAACTTAATTGCATATGTGTATGTTATGGAACATAGTACAGGACTTGACCCAACGAAATAAATATATGGATTGTGTTATGTGTCATTATTTATTTCGTTATGATTTTGGTTCTAAGTTTGAGATGTTTATTTTTTCCACATGAGGATAGGTTCAATAAATATCGTCTACCGCTGATTCCCGATAAGGGCTGCTATACGGACTTTATTTATGTTCTCTTGAATTGTGCGGGGAAAAGCTAATCATCAAGAAAACCGTATGTCCCTCATTAATTCACTTAGTGAGTGACGATATCTGTTTGGGCCCCTTGATGGAGTTGGATCGTATGCGCGCAACTAGGCGATCAACTCTAGATCAAGAAACGTATAATCTGCAAGAATGACACATTCCTATCTTGGATTATACGATGATATCGTGAGACATAAGAATCAAAATAGAGAAACACAATTATTCTCTTATGCAGGATTGAAATATTGTAGCAGTACACTATTTATGCGAATTGGGAATCATAACGTGTTGCTAGATACCGCTTATGATTATTGGAATTAAATAACGATTTAATTCCATGTCCAATGTAGCATAAATCCTCAAAGGGTCACACAAATAGGACTTTGGCCATACGTGCATTATTTATTTGTTTGCAATAGTGAGTATTGCAAAATATGATAAGTTGATTAATTAATTATATATACCGTTGTAGACCGTTATAATTAATTAAGTCAAATGGATCATATAAAAATAAATTAATGCACATGCTAATCTAAAAAATAATTATTAATAAGTTAATAATTAATTATGTTCAACATACTTTAATTTAATTGAGTGAATTAAATTAAAAGTATAGGCTTCTAATTAATAGCCTAATTGAGCCCAAATAGAAAGCATATGAAAAGGTTCATTTATTAATTGAATATGTGGACTAATAATACAATTAGTGTGGCCCATCAAGCCCACTAATGAGGCTGGCCCTAGAGGAGTGGCAAACTTGTAATTTGTCAACTTGGATTTGAGCTCTATATAAGGGAGTGACTTGGAGAGAAAGCCATCCCTAACCCTAGCCTCCTCTTCCCTTCCTCTTAGGCCGCCACCTCCATCTTTGGAGGAGATTTTTGATCTCCTCCATTGATGCTCTCTCTCTTGCTTTCTTTCATGGCTCATGAGTTGAGCACCAATCTCCACCATCCAAATAGTCTATTGATTGATCGATGGAAGGTGGATGAAGATTAGCTTCTCCCTCATCCTTGCTAGCACAAGTGAAGAGGGATTGGTCAAGCTCCTTGGTGGACTCGAGGTCGACTAGGAGAAGGCGCATGGAGGCACGCCATCGATTTCTAAGCCGTAGGATCGAGCCCCGCGAATACGATTTCGCGGGAGGTATAATTTTCCACCTATCTCTTGTGTCGAATGAGCTTTTGCACTAGATCCTTAATTGCTCTTTGTTTAATTGGATTAATTAAGCATAATTAGTCACAAAATTAAAATTGAGCGATTTCCTAACAGTGGTATCAGAGCACATGGTCGTACTTAAGCTATTTTGACACTTAATTAAGAGAAATTAGCTAATTAACGGATTAGTAGAGATGATGCGTTTGTTTGCTGTCTGGAAATGACATTTTCTGTGTTGTTTCGCGTTTTACGCTATGATATGTTCTCTGGAAGTTTTTTCCATCTATATGAAAGTTGTAGATCTATCGATTGTGATTCTTTTGGCGTTGGATTCAGGTTTTTCTGATGTTTTATAGATTTACTGTGAATAAAACGGCGACAGTGCGCAGAACCAGTTTCTGCTCGCACTGTCCTGTTTGAATGGCTTGAAAGATTTATATTTTGAATATAAGTACCAGTGTTCTATGACTAGAATTAAAGAGGACTTGAAACTCTTTCTGAGCATGTGTAGTTTGTTTCATGACTCAGATTAATTTGAGGGTTTTCAAGTATGAAAAGAAAGATCTTGTCAGATCCAGTTTGTTGAGCAAATCGATTGTTCTAATAAACTGTACCAACTGAGAGCTCCTTTAAAAATTCTGTTTAAATGGAGTTGTTCTATTTTGAGTTAGAATTCCAGGAAAATTAATTTCATAATTTTTCGAGGAATTTTGGACCTTCAACTGGGTTAAAACTTTTCGATCGACAGTCTGTTCCAGTACAGAATTTGTTGATTGTTTAGCATGTAATAACTTAAATATATTGAACTGCACTTAGTTGTTTTCTTTTCATGAATGGATAGACTATAATCTAAACTAGTTTTTCTATGTATATTGTATATATAAAAACTGGATAGAAGGTGATCTAACAGACCAAATGGTTGAGAGGATAAGCTGAAAATCTCATAACGGTGTTTCGTGCACTTGTAAGAGATTTGTCTTTTTTTATTCTCCCAGATGGTTTAAGATCTATTCTTGAAATTTTTACTGGTAATCACAATTATGATAAGGAGCTTAAGTAATTTATTTCATAATTTTTGGAGACCTAAAACTATTAATTTTGTTGGATTCCATTAGTTACGTTTTTTTGGTAAATTACTGTTTTTCTAATTATTCAAACTAGTTGAAAATGTTAGAGTTATGTCCTAGAAGTCAATAATTTAATGACTTAAATATTAGTTTATGTTTTGGATGATATTTTATCATCTGTTCCTAGGTTTATTATTGACAGATCATTCAGGTTGAGGATCTGAATTGTAGATCTCTGTGGATCATTCTTTAGAATGACAATAATAAATCTAAACGGTCCATAATCTTGATAATTAACAAGGAACATTAATTATCATATAAGATTAGTATGCAAGTTAAGTGATGATTAAGTTCTACAAATCATAGGTAAAGAGTTACCAACTTAATTGCATATGTATATGTTATGGAACATAGTACAGGACTTGACCCAACGAAATAAACATATGGATTGTGTTATGTGTCATTGTTTATTTCGTTATGATTTTGGTTCTAAGTTTGAGATGATTATCTTTTCCACATGAGGATAGGTTCTATAAATCTTGTCTACCGCTGATTCCCGATAAGGGCTGCTATACGGACTTTATTTATGTTCTCTTGAATTGTGCGGGGAAAAGCTAATCATCAAGAAAACCGTATGTCCCTCATTAATTCACTTAGTGAGTGACGATATCTGTTTGGGCCCCTTGATGGAGTTGGATCGTATGCGCGCAACTAAGCGATCAACTTTAAATCAAGAAACGTATAATCTGCAAGAATGACACATTCCTATATCGGATTATACGATGATATCGTGTGACATAAGAATCAAAATAGAGAAACATATTTATTCTCTTATGCAGGTGTTGAACCCTAAAATATTGTCATAGTTACCGGACAACGGTACAAGAATTTTTTTTTTGAGGCTACAATAAGCAGTCGAATGGGGGTTCATGATTAAGAAATAAATTTTCAGACTAGCCTAAATATTACCCCGGATAAATCGGGAGAACATATTCGCGAATATGACCATTAAAAATTTCAATGCCATGCCAAACCAAGTGGTCTAAATTTTAATGCTAATATTAATCATGTTAATTTAGCATGCAATATAAATTTCTTGGGATACATGAAAAGCATAAATTACACCTCGAGGTACAAATAAAAAGATGGTAGTATAACTTCATGTATATTTATACATGAAATATACGACTGTACATCAGATTGTGGCAAGGGAAAAGGGTGAAAACATCGCATCAAGATTCGTGTGACAAATTTTCCATGATCATCCATGATCAAATAATATTTTGCTGCTTTGACCCACTTTGCTTCAGCCCGGCCCACATCAACTCAAACAAAAAAAAAAACGGAAAGCCCAAATAAAAAAGGGAGAGAAACAGCCTGGCCCAAGCAACTCATCCCCTCCATCTCCTTCGTTCCAACTGATCCCGTTTCTGACGCACGCCATGAAGCTCTTCTGACGAACGCCGTGACGCAGGAGATGGACCCCTCTCGCACGCCTGTTGAAAATTGAGACCAAGTAATGATGGCAAGGAATAGAATCTCGCTGTCCCCTCTCCTTCTCGCGCTGGGCATAAGGGCTCGTTCACCGCTGTCTCCTCTTTCTTTCTCACACAGTTGCTGAAACGTAATGATTCCGTTGGTGCATCACAATTCACCTCTTCACCATGCCATCATGTCGGGGCATTCAATTGCAAGAGAAAGGAATCTCAATGCTAACAGATAAGCCCAACTCCTTGTTCTCCAGTAAACCCAAGAAGAATATGGTTCAGTTGCATAGGACCTGTGCATTCAAGAGTTGCAAAATTGAGGGAAATGGAGTATAATTGATTTGATTCTATGGCCAAGCCGTAACCAAAGAACATCAAAAGAGATATCTGAATGACAATGATCAGCTATAATTAAAGCCAAGTGCTCAATTTTTGAAAGATTAATTAACAAACATAAAATGAAAATGGAGGCAAATTAGGGAGGTATTCAAACTCTCAGCTACATAAAAATGCTCATGCCGCAGCACTGGAGCATGCCATTCTGACTGAAAATCAAATGGAGATAACTCAAGGGGTACTGCTCCAGAAGATGAAATTGCATTAAAAAAAAAAAAGAGAAGTTGCAAAGCATTGTTGGAAAGTCAAGGCCAATTAAACTGATATTGCTTGTTCTATGGAGCATGTATTAAAACCAGAAATTGAGCCATTTGGTCATCAAAATAAAAGTGACATAACATATGTCCAAACTGGAGACCGTATGACACAAAGGATTAATGATGCTGAAGACTAAAGCAATGGTGCCTCACTGGTGGAGTAATGAGGAGCACGAGAATGAAGAAAGCTATTCCCTGGGCACAGTAAAACACTGTGTAGAAGTGGTGAAATACCCAAAAAGGGCAGCAGGGGCAAAACTGTCCAAGCCTTCTAAAATCTGGATAATTGGTGCCAGCTACAGTGATTGTTCCATTCTCTCTATAAAAAGGATGTTGGGTGGCCATGAAGAGACACCAGTGACACAACCAGAAGACACACAGTGAGGGAGTATATGAGAGGTTAAGCAATCAAGAACAAAACACTTTGTACACATTCTGTAAGAGGGAAGGAAGTATAATTAAGTTAGGATAGCAAAAAAAAATAAAAAGAGTGTTAGTAGTAGCAGTAACTTTATATTTCCAGTTGTGATCAATCATTTGTACTACTCCATTGTGCAATTTGAGTAAGTAAAGTAAGAAGCCTTCTTTCCTCTTTGTGACTTTCATTTCTTTTATTTCCCTTTCTGGTTCATACACATATAGAAGAGATGTAAGAAATTAATATAAAAACGTTTATGTAAATATGTACATATAAAAACATTCAGCTAACATATGCATTTAGCAAATGAAGCATGAAATAACTAAAACTCATTTTCATCTTTACATTCTGCTTTTATGTTCTGTACTCGTGTAGGCTAGAAAAAAAAATCACATTTACATTAGTTGCAATATAAGAGACCACATGATAAATAAAGCAAAATAGGCTCTTTTATAACTAAGCATGCATATTTGATATTGAGCAAATCATTATGTAAAATAAAAATATAAAAAAAAAGTGGACAATAACAAAGACAGCAGGTTCAATGGACAACAAATTTCTTTCTAAAAGAAAGAGGACAGCAGGATAAAATAAAAAATAAAGGATAGCAGGTTTCATTGGAGTTCATGAAGTATTGTACATCTCACCTCACCAAAGGAAGAGACAGTCACCATCAGCTCAATCTCAATCATGCTAAGGAGGAGCTGTGCAGTGAAGGGTCTATTGTGTTGGTTTGACGGCTTGTTATCCTTTAGAAGCAAGCCATCATGCTCTCACATATTCTTACCTCCTTTCTAGTAGATACAAGGTGGCTTCGTCACAGCAATCCTGCCAGACCCAAATCAAAAGGGAGGCCTCATGCTACCATGGTCTCGTGGTGCGATTGAGGAACTACATGAGTTCAGGGGCATTCCAACGTGTTGCCCAGTACCTCATTGAGCTCTGCACACCACCAAAGAGTGGCAACAGCAAGAAGTTGATGGCTTGTAGTCACAGCGATAGTCGAGTTATGGTGAAGCTCTTGTTTGAAAGCAGCCTACAGTCAAATTGATGGTGCATTCCCTTTTAAGGATGTGTTAATATACTTCCTAGACCATCATCAGGTCACAGTGGCTTTTAGATGATCACAACCGCCATCTCATCGCCATGACTGAAGCTGGGCAGAGGTGAAGCATCATGCTGGAGGAGATCGGCAACAAAATTGAAGCTACACCAGGCTTTATGAATTCCCCACGATGCTCTCAGGATCACCAATTTGGTTTAACACCCACCAGGGGTCTCGAATCGCCGTCAAGCCTCACTAAACCCTAGCCGATTAGGGAAGAGATGATTACAACATAAACGACAGAGATGAGCGCGACTGATGGACCCCACGAGGTCAGGAAAGGCTGACGATCTCTCACGGCCCTGAATCGATGTCTCAAAGCCATCTAGGCGAGCCAATTGCGTAGCCATGGTGTTTTCTCCATCGGCAGTTCGACGGAGGAGGAAGGAGGAAAGAAAGAAAGAAGGGATTTTAAACCCAGAACTAAGTAGACCTGGAGCATAACGAAACGGCCAAAGCCATGTCTACCGACAGTGGGACCCACTGGCGTAAACGCCAACAATTACGTGAAATACCGGGCGTATGGAAGGAACGGACTAGTTTTAAATAAACCGTCCCAAATTTTGTGATACTTTGTGGCACGTTTTGTGTGGCGAGTCAACACGATGTAACAACCCACTGACAGCCAATCAGAGCAAGCCATCTGTTCCCTCTCTCATAACTGATGTCGCTGCTGAGCTCTTTTCCCTCCGCTGGCGTGGACCAATCAAACCCTGCCACGTGTCACTGCTGCTGAAGTGGCATTACTTTATTGATGAAAAGTTAAAAAATTCGTAGAAATTCAACCGCAACTCAGAAAAATCCAAACCAAATTTCTACGGAGTCAGAAAAATATGGAGAATACAGTCATGCCAAAACCACAACCAAGATCCAAATAGAATATTTTTAAATCCATATTTCAAGCTCTGGCCAGTCACAAATTGCCACCTCAGCCTTATATTTATTTAAAAATCCAACAGCCTTTAAAAATTCATGAAAAATCACAGGAGGTTCAGAAAAATATGAGGAAAAATCCGGGAAGTTCAGAAAAATAAAAGGAATCTATTTGGCTAATCATCACCATTAAAAACCCTACTAAATATATTCCTACCATTATTCTCTCCTGGATACTATGGAGAAAAGCCGTTCCGGCAAAGGCTCAAAGGCTCATAACGAAGGCATGGACAATATTTCTAAAAGTCATATTAGAACACTAGCACGACCGAGTCTAGTGCTTTATTCATGACTCAAGAAAAACTCATCTCAACCCCAAGTGATCAAAACCACCAGACGGTCCTCGTCACGACGGGCATGAATCAAAATGGAGACACCAAGTACTGTTGCTCACAAACAAGAGTACTGGTGAAATATCAAGCTCAATGATCTGGTTAAATTGAGACTCGCTAGCCTCAAAATAATGGGTAGTGAGATCTATCACGATGTCACGGGACTCTATCGAGAGACCCGAAATAATATGCAAATCAGATGAAGACCAAAACAATATTCAAACAAACTGATAAAATCCCAAAGAGAAGGCACGTTACACCGCAAAATATTATTGGTGAAGAATATGGATCCAACCACATACGAGCAGAACTCTTTGCAGTCCGAGAAAAGCTCACAGTGTTGTCCCAAGCCTGCTGAGACGATGAAAGCCACGATTATCAAAGGCACCCGCTCTCTCGAGAAAGGCAGGAGGTCCAATCTTGAGTGTATGCAATCTACCCGCCAGAGATAAACATCTGCCAACACCGTTGACACAGGCACACAGCATTATGATCCTATCAAAGATATGCAAATATTGTCACCATGGACAAATTTCACATCATCATACCCGTACCTTGGGAAAAGATCACACTTGTACTTAAGGAGTCTACGATTATCTAAGGCACCCGCTCTCTCGAGAAGGCAGGAGGTCCTAACTTGAGTGTTTGCAATCTAACCGCCAAGGATATATCGAGGCCAATACTGTCGCTGTAAACGACTCCCTCAGATTATATTAAAGACCTCATCTCACATCATACTACCACATCAGACGGATCCATGTTCCTTACCCAGATAATATCCGCATTCAGAAACCTTCAACATGTTCCTTGGTCACATTACTTATGTCTCAAATAGCTCGATAATGTCGACTTGTTTAATGATCTGATCAAGAATCAGACGTTATTTTCAGACACCCTCGGCAAAGATCAACAGGGAGTCTAGGAAACCCGCTTCGGGAAGTCCATGCCTTATAAATACAAAATTAACACCAGAAGGGCCTAAATCTTGATTCCTCATATTACAAGGAGAACTCGAAAAATGAGAAGATTACAAGCGTCCAGCGACGGCAGTCAACCGTAACCTCTACAAGCTAAGAACTCCAGAGACTGCTGTCCCCTGCAATCCAAAGTCCACAAAAAAAAATATATAATAATACGATATATTAATATTGCATTATAGTAGTAATATTAATAAAAAACAAAAAAACAAAAAAATATATAAATGCATGATAGGACCGCTAATTGTATATTTACAATTCCCTAACAGCTCACGACACACAATCCTTTGATTTTCCCGATCTAGAGGTGCTCCTGACCATGTCGGAGGTAATTAACAGTAGGGGCTTGCGCCTACTGGAAAGAAAGGACCCCTTCAAATAATAAACCCTCGTGAGAGCTCAAGACCGTACAGTTACCGCGCTTCGGGGTGGTATCGGTATCAGCCTCTTGAGGCTCGCGAGGGGTATCTGATCCGCATTCTTTTTGCCCCTCAATCCGAGACCGGATTTTCCTCTGTTGATCCGAGGGCCGTGAAAAAGTGCGAGACAGGTTCTGGCACGCCCGGTGGGACCTCTTTCTCCTCTTATCAGGGAAAATCAAAGGATATAGTGTATGAGTTAGGGAATTGCTGATTTAACATGTCACTGACAATAATTTCAAGTTACTATTTTGCAGAAAATGGCATATGCGAACAACAAGCATGATGTGGGACCTACTCCAGGCATGCTCATGATTGGGTCCATCCCGATTACCTTTCCAATGGTGCAGGTGGCTTCAGACACTCCTTTCACCTCTTATGATGTTGCCACAACAGACACAAAATACGCCAATGCCATTTCGACAACTATCTTTGGGGCAAATGAATGCTTCGAGGAATATCAAGATGAAGGAATCAACGCTGTCACCAAACCGACACTCAAATTCATGATGGAGGAGGACACTTCCCACGCCAAAGACCTACAACTACAAGCATATCAAGATGAATTGGCGATTCAGGCGAACATACAAATGAGAAGTTCTTCTGCTCCACTTGAGATTGTGGAGGAGAAATCGCTTGAGATACATAACTCACCTCCTCATTGCAAGACAGCATTGGTTCCGGTGCCTGCCCAGACAAAGAATATTACAGCTGCTGAAATCGATCAAAAATCATGCCAAATGATTAATGATAAGAAGGATAAAAGGGCAGCCCACCTGGCTACTCCCGTGCCTGCGCATATTTCAAAAACAAAGAGAAGGCAAATGGGGGCACGAGATCAAAAACTTCATGACCATGAGGGGATGGAGGCGGGATACCAAAAGAAAAATACATCAAAAGACGAAACAATCATGGTCAAAGAAGGAGAGAAAATAATCGAGGAATACATTCCATTGACCTCAAACGATTCACAAGTTAAGCCGGAGACTATCCACGCATTAAACAAAAGTGTCAAAAGATTTCATCAGTCAATACGGCAAAATGGAGGATGTGGAAACCATGCCATGAAAGTGGGCACGAAATTGAAGGATGTTGCAACTGTTTGTGCAACTAATGACGAAACATATAGCCCTGGAAGACTCGAGCAAAATTCAGAAGAATCTTATGCGCATCAAAAAGTTGAAGAGGCCATCGATGATAATTTTTCATCGATTACCTTTACGAAGAACGATCTCCCCGATGGAGCAACGTATCACAATAAACCATTGTACATCACGGGAGTATCAAATGAAGTTAAGATCAACCGAATACTGGTCGATCCAGGGTCAGCAGTTAATATCCTTCCATTGGAGTCACTGAAATACTTCTCGCTCGATAGTAATACCTTGACTCCAAGTCGATCAAAGATCTATGGGTTCAATTTACACTCTCAGAGAGCACTTGGAGTAGTCACTCTGATGTTCCGTTTTGAGAAACTCGAAACTCAAGCAAAGCTCTATGTCATGGATGTCAGCGCATCTTATAAGGTGTTATTAGGTCGCCCTTGGTTGCATACATATCAGTTGGTACCTTCCACTTTGCATCGATGCATAAAGTATGTTAGAAATGGAACCCATGGAGTGATAAAAGGGGAAGAGCATCCTTTCTCTATCTATGAAATGAGACTTCCAGATGCAAAGTACTTCACACCCAGGCCACCTCTGGGGGCAAACTCTCAACAAAGACCATTGGATACCAATGACAAATCCCTAAATCGAAAATCGGACCCTACACAAGCCAATGACAACGATGAGGCCGTAAGCGGAGAAATACCTGATACATTTGACAGGCATCGCTCAGGAACATTTAAAAAACATCCTGACAGACATGAGATAACAATTCAGCCTCCGAAGAAAAGGCAGCTAAGAAGAGAATCTATTTCCGATAAATTCTTCGGAGAAATTGCAACTGAAGGGATGAACCAAACTGCACAGACAGAAGCCTCATTTGCACCAACAGACCTAGCTAACACCAAAATCATGCAAGACAGCCATTTGACACATTCAGAGAACAACGAGTCATGTTGCATGATTCATTTGAGTGATTCTGATGTTGAAGGCGAAAATGATGAAACACAAATTTATGCCTCAAAAGTGCTTCGGTCAATCCAAAACGAAAATGGTGCAAATCCCTTGCTCGAAAAGTTCGGCACTTCAAATACGCATCTAAATCTCAAGGCAAGAGAAACCTCATTTCTGTGCCATTACCAGAAAATAGGGGCAAATGGAACTCCGCACTCTCCAGATCACCCTAGCAAGACAATAAGGTCCACACATGAGTCTTGGAAAGTATCAAAGAGTTCTAGTGATAAGGAAGGAGAAGACCTTTCCACAAAAACTGAAAAGGATAATGGCAAGCAAGCAAACATAAAAGCACTACAAATTCCGCTCCGAGACCCACTCTTGGGAAGATTTGTATCAGAAAGAATTATGAACCAATGCTTACCCAAGAAATGCCATGAGAACTCAGTAATAGGATTTGCTGAGAGAGAAGAAATTGATGACTCCATTTCGGTCCGCACAACAAGTTCCGACAATGATGGCCAACAACGGAATGGAGATAATATAATGTCATCCCAAAATGATGAAAATGTGAACCTTTCTTCTGACCATAAGAAGGATGAAGATTCCCATTTCAACAAAGGGGATGAAGACTTAAACAGACAAGAAGAAGATCCTGATTCGAGGGCATCCTCGGAAGATGGCAATACCACTATGTGGAAAGAAGTAACACCGAGGAAGCAAGAAACCAACCGCGTAAGGATGCGGTGTGTGGATATTCAAAGCCATTCGATTAAAATGGAACCAAGAGAAAATTTCTTTCCTGAAAATGATGCTTTAAGGGTAAAGTCAGGTTATCTAAAAAGTGCGCCAATGCCAAAGACTGTTGAAAAGCTTGAAACTTCTTCTAATGCTTCTCTTGAAACACGAGAAAATATTAAAAAAGAGATACAAGAAATGATAGGTCAAGAGTTGCAAAAAGAGAGAATGTCTCGTTCCACCCAACATATAAGATGGCGCGGGAACCCATATCCCAGAGAATATGATTCTGTGCAATATCCTGAATGGTATGTCAAACCAAGATTTCAATTGTTCGATGGAGGGAACAAGAAATGTCCTGAGCAACATTTGTTCAAATTCAAAAACTCATGTGGTGATACAGCGCGCAATGAAGCCCTATTAATGCGACAATTCCCTTTGAGTCTAACGGGAGAAGCACGTGATTGGTACACCTCATTAGAGAAAAACAGTATTAAAACTTGGGAAGAAATGGAAGATATATTTTGTTCGACATTTGAAAAATTTACCCAAGAGATTACGAAGGCTGACATGGCTAAAGAAAAGCCGGGAAAAGGAGAATCAGTCAGCAACTACATCACTCGGTGGAGAAACCTAAGCATTCGTTGCCGACCCCAAATTCCTGACCATGAGGCAGTAAGGATGATAATAAGAAACATATATGGACCGATTAAGCCATTTCTGGTGATGGGAAATATCACTAGATTTGATGCCCTACTCACTGCAGTGTCAAATTATGAAAGCTTAGGTTCAGATGCATGGTCATATCACCCTAAAAGAAAAGGAAAGAAGACAAAATCCAAGAAGACTCGAGTATCGAGAATACCCTCCTCATACGAAGTCGGCAATAGCTCAAGAGTCTCGAACAACAAGAATATTGGTTGTTTATATGGTCGTCCTAATAACAATCCTAAAAGACTCTTGTCCGTGGCAGAATTATCTAGCAAGCCTTATTCGTTTAAGAAGAAAGTAGTTCCGGAGTTATTTCGACGGGCTATGGAATGCAATCTTCAGCTGCCACCAAGCAAACGTCCTGAGGAAATGGAACAATCCGACAATCCAAACTTTTGTCCATACCATAGGGTATTAGGACACAAGATTGAAAATTGTTGGGTATTCAAAGACTGGGTAGAAGAGCGAGTCAAATCAGGCGAAATATCATTGTCAGAAAGCGAAAGGCAAGAACCTACACCACATGAGCGTTCTGACGTTGACTCAGACGATGAATCCTTCACAGTTTATGCAATCGGATTAGATGATGAAGCTGAGGGAGAAACACAAAGCCTGAGTAGCGGAACTAAACAAGTTTTTCCCTCGATAATGGAATCTGACGAAGATACCCATGAGATAGAGAAAAATCCATTCGAAGAAAGCCCAGTATATACCATTGGGACGTATAACAATGATCAAGAAGAAAATGTACAAAACTGGAGTAGAAATACTGAAGAAATCCTCCCTGTGATTGAAGAAACTACCTTTGAAGATAAGGAGAATTTATCTCAAGAAATCCTGGTGTATGGGATAGATAACGATATTCAGGAAGAAAACATACAAAATCGCAGCAGTGATACTGGAGATGTCGTACTCGAGATGGAACAATTTGAGGAAGTCACCCTCAAAGAAGAGAAAAGTCCATCTCAAGAAAACCCGGTACATGGGACAGACATTGAAACTCAGGAAGTGGGTATACAGAGTTGGAATGGTGAAACTGAAGAGATCACGCTTGTAGCGACAGGATCTGAAAGTATCTCCTTTGAAGAAAGCAAGGTGCAAGGAACCATAACTACCATCGCCTGCAATGATCAACAAACCATGGAGGGCCTTGCTAAGCATCTACAAAGACATGAACAACAAATCATGATGCTCCATCAAAGAAATAGTGAGATGTATTACGAAGGCGATATGATGAATCGGGCGATGAATAAATTATGTCGAGAAAATGAGGATTTACGCAGGGAGCTTTCCATGCTACAAAAGAAAAATGAAAAGATATGCCAAGAGATGGAGGAACTTCAGAAAAGGCACACTGAGATTCAAAGATTATTGGGAGGCTTGCAAAGAACAAGCGACAATACTCTGATCATCTCACAAAAGCAATTCGAGAAACTAAACCCCAAGAAAGTAAAAAACAAACTGAGTGATGTTCAGTTGATCCAAGAAGAAGAAACATCAATGACAAAAATCCTTAAAGTTGTTACAAACCGTAAGAACCTGAGGGAAAATTTGTCAATAAGAGAATGGCGGAGAAAATTATACTCTTTCCAAAAAGATAAGATTTCTGAGATCTTTGATCTAGCCATGCAATGTGATTTACAATTACCTAAATGTAATCGCCCAGATTCAGAACATCAACGCGACAATCCCAACTTCTGTTTATATCACAGAATCATCGGGCATACAATCAAGGATTGCTTCGTATTTAAAGATTGGATTGAAGATAAACTTAGAAAAGGAGAATTGCATCTCCCAGAGCACGTCCTGCAAGATCCAGCACCACATAAATGATGACCAAGCGACATAGCGGGGGGCAAAAAAAAAAAAAAAAAAAACAAAAAAAAAAACAAAAAAAAAAACAAAAAAAAAACAAAAAAAAAAAAACAAAAAAAAAACAAAAAAAAAAAACAAAAAAAAAAACAAAAAAAGGGGGGGGTACCGGTTGATATCAGACCGATCACTGTGAGTCTGGTATCTCGACCTATTCGGGACCGAAAACTTCTACATTTTCAGCTCGAAACCTTTAATATCTACTGGTTGATATCAGATCGACTACCGTGAGTCTGGTATCTCGACCTATCCGAGATTGAAAACCTCTTCGTCTTCAGTCCGAAACCTTTAAGATCTACTGGTTGATATCAGATCGACTACCGTGAGTCTGGTATCTCGACCTATCCGAGATCGAAAACCTCTTCGTCTTCAGTCCGAAACCTTTAATATCTACTGGTTGATATCAGATCGACTACCGTGAGTCTGGTATCTCGACCTATCCGAGATTGAAAACCTCTTCGTCTTCAGTCCGAAACCTTTAAGATCTACTGGTTGATATCAGATCGACTACCGTGAGTCTGGTATCTCGACCTATCCGAGATCGAAAACCTCTTCGTCTTCAGTCCGAAACCTTTAATATCTACTGGTTGATATCAGATCGACTACCGTGAGTCTGGTATCTCGACCTATCCGAGATTGAAAACCTCTTCGTCTTCAGTCCGAAACCTTTAAGATCTACTGGTTGATATCAGATCGACTACCGTGAGTCTGGTATCTCGACCTATCCGAGATCGAAAACCTCTTCGTCTTCAGTCCGAAACCTTTAATATCTACTGGTTGATATCAGATCGACTACCGTGAGTCTGGTATCTCGACCTATCCGAGATTGAAAACCTCTTCGTCTTCAGTCCGAAACCTTTAAGATCTACTGGTTGATATCAGATCGACTACCGTGAGTCTGGTATCTCGACCTATCCGAGATCGAAAACCTCTTCGTCTTCAGTCCGAAACCTTTAAGATCTACCGGTTGATATCAGATCGACTACCGTGAGTCTGGTATCTCGACCTATCCGAGATTGAAAACCTCTTCGTCTTCAGTCCGAAACCTTTAAGATCTACTGTTGATATCAGATCGACTACCGTGAGTCTGGTATCTCGACCTATCCGAGATTGAAAACCTCTTCGTCTTCAGTCCGAAACCTTTAAGATCTACCGGTTGATATCAGATCGACTACTGTGAGTCTGGTATCTCGACCTATCTGAGATTGAAAACCTCTACGTCTTCGGTCCGAAGCCCCTACAACCTACCGATTGATATCAGACCGATCCCCATAAGTTTGGTATCTTGGCCCGTACGAGATTAAAAACCTCTACGTCTTCAGTTTCTATAATCAAATCAGATCGACCCTTGCGAGTTTGGTATCTTGATCTCCTAAAGACTGAAAACCCCTATGTGTCCAATCCTTAACCTCTATATTCCAACAATCGATATTGAACTGATTTTCGCAAGTTCGGTATCTCGACCTATTTTTGACAAAAATATTGAGAGGGGTGATGCTACAATCAAGCGGTGTAGACGACCCATATGAATCAAATGACTATCATAATAACGATTGTGATTTCGAACATGGGGGCCCGGCACAGATGGTTAGTGGTCCCGCCGTTATCCTAAAAATAACGGGTTCGATTCCTACCAAATGGAAAAAATGGATAAGTTCCATTTCATGGAGTGGTCTGTACTCTCTCGTATTGAAGGAAATGAGAAATGACAGCTGGATGGTCCGATCGTACCTCAAAAAAAAAAAAAAAAAAAAACATGTCCTATATTCAAGGGATGCCTCGCCAGAAGGCAATATGAGATATCTCTTCCACAAAACATTTTTTCCCCAAAACTCTAGAAAATTCCACAGCCAAATTTCAACAAAATAAAGGGCCTATTGATAGTGCCGGCCTTAAACCTACTATCACCGGTGAACGTTCATCCTACCGGTTTCGAAAACGATGAACGAGGGTTTTGTCATTTTGTCCCTTAAACAAAATAAATAACAATTTCCCATTTCTTATTTTATTTTGCAGGTACATGGAGCAGCTGAAGCTTTATGCCCCTAAAGGAAAATAAGGAGCGTTTTGCATTATAGCGACATAAGACGTTTCCTTCACCAAATATATATCCTAAGCACCACAAAATTTACAAGCCTAAATTCCACTTTCAAAATGGTCAATTGTTGGAGTGAGCCATAATTCAACCAACACCGGTAAGTTCATTATACCATCACTAAATAATGAACAGGGTTTTATGTATTTTGTCCCTAAAACAAAATAAAGGCACAAAAAAGTATGGGGAGATGAACAAATCAACCACCAATCGCGGCATAGCATTCATAAAATTGAAAAATACATGCTACCTACTCCAATCGATTTTATCCCCTGAAAAATACAAATGGAGGGCTGTTATACAAAAAGCTACAAACACAGGGAGCCAAAAAAAATAAAAGCAAGAAGGCCGCTTGTATTCCTGGAGTTCAGGCGGAGCAGAATTAACACCCCAATTGTAAGAAGGAAGTGGCCTCCAGTAAGCATGGATCTCTTGGTCATATGGGTTTCCCCAGTCATCACCAAGAGCGTCCACGATTTCCGGCATTGCATCCTCTTCAAGTTCCTCGATTTCCTCCGTGGTATGGCCTGGATGGTCGCTGAATTCATCAGCAGAAGAGGGGAAGCGCTCATCGCCTTCACTAGCCATTTGATAATATTAATGAAGAGGTGGCGGAAAGGTAGAGTAGAGAAGTCAGGTTAAAAAAAAAAGAGGGGAAGAGACGCAATAAAAAGGGAAAGAAGAAAGAAAGAGACAAGAAAAGAGGGGACCGCAGCTATGGTAAATGCGCACGCATGACCACACTATAACACCACGTTCCCCAGACGAAAAGACATTACATGATATGTTGGCCCACAGTCATAAAGAGACAAATATTGGAATCAGCAAAACACGAGGCGAATAAAGAAACACATATATTACAACATCATAAAAGCCTGCCGTTACAAGTTTTAACGCATATGCTGATATCAATACTTGCAAACGTGTCATACATGTGTCTACACGGCCTAACCCAACACACATACAACAACAGAGTCTCATGATAATACACAGAAAAACCACCATACAAAATGACTATCAGGGTGCAACACAGTTCCGCCACGACAAAGCTAGCCAGATCTGAGATAGAAAAATTGCAAAATCAAGGAGGCTAGCGCCACTTCGAAGCAGCAACATCACCCAGAGCAGAAAATGTGACACTCCTGATTAAAGCAGCATACAAGAGCGAAGAAATAATAGGCGTGTAATTCTTTTCATAAATAACTCCCTTCGCAGTAAAGATTTTGCAAAAGAAAAGGGGTGCGCCATGAGGAGGATAAGCTCGTCACACCTTCTGAAGAGACCTCAACTTCTACATGTGACGAAGGAGACCTCAACTTCTACATGAGAAATATTTAAGCAAAACGTGTAAGATGTCCAATAACATCTTGTCTCCTACCCCAGACATTAAAAAAAGAGATGCTAGAATTAGCAATATGAAGATATTATGGGTAAAACGGGAAAGTCTCGGAAAGACCCAGAGATGTTGGGATATTACTCAAGGCATTACAAAGCTATCAAAGCTTTAAAAGCTGCTCAAGAGATGTTGGGATATTTTCTCAAAGCATTCATGGATCATGATGAGAGATAAATGGGAGGTTTAATGAAAAGAGATAGTGACAAAAGAAGAAAGGACTCCCATATATAAACACGGATAAGGCCTCACTGTGCATAACCGAACCAAAAGGGGAATCTATCCGAACCTGGATCGGAACCTCTAAGGCCACATGGTAACAGGCAAAGATGTGACACAAAAGCAATGACGCATCGAGAATTGGCGAAAATTAAATGCGGGGCTTAGTACGGAATTGCCATCCGACGAAGAAAAGACAACAACTTTACCAGGCATGCGCATAACCGAGTAGCAGCGTCATATTTATCATCAAAAGGGGGCACCATATTTTAGTTGAGAAGCCGATAAAAGACGAACACGAAAGCAGTGGCTCATGACAAGGCACCAGAGCAGGTCGCTCGGAAATAATTCTCCCAACCCGCTCTGGTGGGGGGCATTTGTTGAACCCTAAAATATTGTCATAGTTACCGGACAACGGTACAAGAATTTTTTTTAGGCTACTATAAGTAATCGAATGGGGGTTCATGATTAAGAAATAAATTTTCAGACTAGCCTAAATATTACTCCGGATAAATCGGAAGGATATGTTCGCAGACATGACCATTAAAAATTTCAATGCCATACCAAACCAAAGGGTTCTAAAAATTTAATGGTCATGTTGATGCTATCATTAACATATCATGTTCCACATACATCTCTGAAGATCCCTGAAAAGCACAAGACGTGTCTAAAAATACGACAGGAAAATAATTGTGTAATTGCATGTATGCTCATACGTGAGATTATATGATTATACGAATTTGGTATGGTTACGAAGCCATCAAGATCCGTGCATGCAACAATTGAATCAAAGAAAAATAGCTTCTCTGTCTGGCCCAATAGCTTGCCTTGGCCCAGTATACAAATACAATAAAAAAAGGCTGAGGCCCGTATAAAAAAAAAAAAGAAAGAAGACGGCAGCCCACAGCTCGGCCCAGCACATCATCTCGTCTCCCTCTCTCGTCTCTTCCGACAACGCCCTCTGACAAGCACCTTGACGCAATGAAGCAACCACCTCTCTCCCCGCATTCAATGACCAGACGGTCCCTCCCTTTATTCCCGCTGACACCAGCAACAGAGAGAGGAATCTCATTGTCTCCTCTCATCATTACGCTATACACGGCTCTCCCTCTCACACACTTGCTGAGACATGAAGCCAGATGCAGCTTGCACACCTCAATTCACCCCTCCATCATGCCACTATGTCGGACATTCAATTGTTGAGAGAAGAGAATCTCGATGCCTATGGATAAGCTCAATTCCCTGCTCTCCAGTAAACTCAAGAAGGATATGGCTCAGTTGCATGCGTTGTAAACTCAAGGATGGCCAAATTGAGGAAAATGAAATGAAATTGATTCAATTCCATGGTCAAATGATAACCAGGAAGCACCAATAGAAGAGTGTGAGTCATCAATTAGCAAAACAAAACCATAGCACCGTGAATGTAGCAATATTTGGACCCAAGTATCAAACTCTAGAATTCAATGAACAAGTGATGCTGGATTAAGTGATATAGCACTCAAATTACATGAGTATGAGAAGCAGCGAATCAGGCAGAAGAAAAAATTGGCAAAAATGATAAGGCTCAGGGAGATTAGCAAAAAGAAGATATATTTGAGTGGAGTTGGCTAGATTGATCTATTATCTTCTGTCCAAAGTCTGTTTCCATCAGATTTTGCTATCATGAAAAAAGTTCTCAAAGGATGCAACGAAATTGAAGTAAAAAAAAAAGTTCTGTAACAATTGATGCAGTAGCAAACAATTAATGATAATTTTCATCAAAACTAGCCTATGGACAAAAGGAACTGGAGAAGAAGGTTACTCATCACTGTTTAATTAATTGATCTGAACCAAAGGAGGTTGCTAAGGTCAAGATATTCTGCTGCAGTAAGGAATGCATAACAAACACACTGGCAGGGGTAAAGTCGTCCATTCCCTTCAAGGACTGATAATTGGTGTCATCTACAGCAGCTCCCCCTTTCTCCTATAAAAGGGCATCAGATGGCCATGCAAAAACAAGCTCTCACCACCTGCAAAAAACCTTGCAAGAATGCAACACACACGCTGAGGAAAATTAAGGGAGCAATTTGTTTAGGATAGCTACTTTAAATTAAAAAAAAAGAGCGATTTAGTAGAAGTAATAACTTTGTATTAGTAGGAGTCAGCCAATCTACTTCTTTGTAATCTATTTTGTGAAGTAAGAAGGTTCTGTTGCTCTCTTTAATACTTATTCTCTTTTCTGGTTTCACACATCCATAGCAACAATGTAAGGAATAATTAGTAAAATGTTTATGTAAATATGTACATATAAAAAAAAAACATTCAGGTAACATATGCATTTAGTAAATAAAGTATGAAATAACTAAAACTCATTCTCATCTTTACATTCTGCCTTTATGTTCTGTACTCATGTAGGCTAAAAATCACCTTTATATTAGGTGCAATGTAAGAGATCATATGATAAATAAAGCAAAATAGGTTCTTTTATAACTAAGTATGCATATCTGATATTGAGCAAATTATCATCAAAAATAAAAATAAAAACAATAAGGACCAAGCTTTGGACAGCAGATTGAACAGAAGGGATTATAAACAACAGGTTTTAAAGAAAATAAAAGAACAATAGATGTAAAGAAAGGGACAGCAGGTTTTCTTGGAGTTTATGGAGTGCTGCCCATCATCTCATGCTAATACATTAAGGAGGCAGTCATCATCACCTCAGCCCAGGAGGAGTCATGCACTGGAGGTTATCATGTGTCAGCTTGGTGGTTTGCTATACCTCAGATACAAACCATCATGCTCATCTCCACTCTCCTTTCCAGTCAATACAGGACTATTCCATCATAGTCACTATGATCAAACACTGATTGAGAGAAAGAGCATGCAATTGAAGGGCCACACATATTCAAGAGCATGCCAATAGGCTCTCCAATGCTTCACTGTGTTCCTTACATCAATTCTGATTCACAAACAATGCGTGAGGATATGATTAACAGCCTATTACCATGGCCAAACCAGGTGGTGGTGAATATCATAGTTAAATCTATTTAGCCGCCAAATTGACGATGCAAACACCTTTCTGCATATATAACTAAGTTCACAGACGCCCCACCTGACTCCCACCATGGCCAATTGACTGCATTGACCAATTCACCGCCATGGCGGATCCTGACTGAGGTGAAACATCATTTCGGAGGAGCTCGACAACAAAATTGAGGCTACACCAAGTTTCATGAACCCTCCACTATGCTCTCAGGCAGGTCATCTCGACTTAATCGCTACCAGAGGCCCAGAACCACCAACTAGCCCTGTCAAACCCTAGCTGGCTGGGAGGAGACAATTATGGTGCAAACGGAGAGGACGGATCCGAGAAGTGGGTCCTACGACCCCCTGAGGACTTGGCGATCCCAACTGGCTCCATATTGAGGTTGATTGACGGCCTGGAGTGCTCAATCAGACAGCCATGGCGGGGGAACTCCATCGTTCTGTCGACGAAAGCGAAGAAGAGAGAAAGGTTCATTTCCCCGTTTTATATGGACACGGCGCATGACATAACGGCTAAACCATACCCGCTGACAATGGGACCCACAGGCGAAGGTATTAGCATTTCCACTAAACACCAGATGTATGGGAGCAACCGAACAGTTTTAATAGAAACCGTCCCAAATTTCGTGATTCTCTGTGGCAGCTTGGTTGTGCTGAGTCAAATCCGTGTGATAACCCGTTAGAAGACCATTCAGTCCAACCAGAAGGAGCCACGTGTTCCCCCCCCATAGCTCATGTTGCTGTTAATTTCTTTTATTCCTCCGTTGATTTGGACCAACCAGGAGCCTCCACGCGTCCTATCTGCTGATGTGGCACCATTTTATTGCTGGAAACTTTAAAAATTCGTAGAAATTCAACCGCAACTCAGAAAAATCCAAACCAAATTTCTACGGAGTCAGAAAAATATGGAGAATACAGTCATGCCAAAACCACAACCAAGATCCAAATAGAATATTTTTAAATCCATATTTCAAGCTCTGGCCAGTCACAAATTGCCACCTCAGCCTTATATTTATTTAAAAATCCAACAGCCTTTAAAAATTCATGAAAAATCGCAGGAGGTTCAGAAAAATATGAGGAAAAATTCGGGAAGTTCAGAAAAATAAAAGGAATCTATTTGGCTAATCATCACCATTAAAAACCCTACTAAATATATTCCTACCATTATTCTCTCCTGGATACTATGGAGAAAAGCCGTTCCGGCAAAGGCTCAAAGGCTCATAACGAAGGCATGGACAATATTTCTAAAAGTCATATTAGAACACTAGCACGACCGAGTCTAGTGCTTTATTCATGACTCAAGAAAAACTCATCTCAACCCCAAGTGATCAAAACCACCAGACGGTCCTCGTCACGACGGGCATGAATCAAAATGGAGACACCAAGTACTGTTGCTCACAAACAAGAGTACTGGTGAAATATCAAGCTCAATGATCTGGTTAAATTGAGACTCGCTAGCCTCAAAATAATGGGTAGTGAGATCTATCACGATGTCACGGGACTCTATCGAGAGACCCGAAATAATATGCAAATCAGATGAAGACCAAAACAATATTCAAACAAACTGATAAAATCCCAAAGAGAAGGCACGTTACACCGCAAAATATTATTGGTGAAGAATATGGATCCAACCACATACGAGCAGAACTCTTTGCAGTCCGAGAAAAGCTCACAGTGTTGTCCCAAGCCTGCTGAGACGATGAAAGCCACGATTATCAAAGGCACCCGCTCTCTCGAGAAAGGCAGGAGGTCCAATCTTGAGTGTATGCAATCTACCCGCCAGAGATAAACATCTGCCAACACCGTTGACACAGGCACACAGCATTATGATCCTATCAAAGATATGCAAATATTGTCACCATGGACAAATTTCACATCATCATACCCGTACCTTGGGAAAAGATCACACTTGTACTTAAGGAGTCTACGATTATCTAAGGCACCCGCTCTCTCGAGAAGGCAGGAGGTCCTAACTTGAGTGTTTGCAATCTAACCGCCAAGGATATATCGAGGCCAATACTGTCGCTGTAAACGACTCCCTCAGATTATATTAAAGACCTCATCTCACATCATACTACCACATCAGACGGATCCATGTTCCTTACCCAGATAATATCCGCATTCAGAAACCTTCAACATGTTCCTTGGTCACATTACTTATGTCTCAAATAGCTCGATAATGTCGACTTGTTTAATGATCTGATCAAGAATCAGACGTTATTTTCAGACACCCTCGGCAAAGATCAACAGGGAGTCTAGGAAACCCGCTTCGGGAAGTCCATGCCTTATAAATACAAAATTAACACCAGAAGGGCCTAAATCTTGATTCCTCATATTACAAGGAGAACTCGAAAAACGAGAAGATTACAAGCGTCCAGCGACGGCAGTCAACCGTAACCTCTACAAGCTAAGAACTCCAGAGACTGCTGTCCCCTGCAATCCAAAGTCCACAAAAAAAAAATATAATAATACGATATATTAATATTGCATTATAGTAGTAATATTAATAAAAAACAAAAAAACAAAAAAATATATAAATGCATGATAGGACCGCTAATTGTATATTTACAATTCCCTAACAGCTCACGACACACAATCCTTTGATTTTCCCGATCTAGAGGTGCTCCTGACCATGTCGGAGGTAATTAACAGTAGGGGCTTGCGCCTACTGGAAAGAAAGGACCCCTTCAAATAATAAACCCTCGTGAGAGCTCAAGACCGTACAGTTACCGCGCTTCGGGGTGGTATCGGTATCGGCCTCTTGAGGCTCGCGAGGGGTATCTGATCCGCATTCTTTTTGCCCCTCAATCCGAGACCGGATTTTCCTCTGTTGATCCGAGGGCCGTGAAAAAGTGCGAGACAGCAGGATTGAAATATTGTAGCAGTACACTATCTATGCGAATTGGGAGTCATAACGTGTTGCTAGATACCGCTTATGATTATTGGAACTAAATAACGATTTAATTCCATGGCCAACATAGCATAAATCCTCAAAGGGTCACACAAATAGGACATTAATCACACAGTGCATTATTTATTTATTCACAGCAGTAAGTTCTGTGGAAATATGATAAGATTGATTAATTAATTATATACCGTTGCGAACCGTTATAATTAATTAAGTCAATGGATCATATAGAAATAAATTAATGCATTAACTAATCCTAAAATAATTATTAATGAGTTAATAATTAATTTAGTTCAACACTTATCAATATAAATGGTTATATTGATTAATTGGGCCGTTATTTAAATAGCAAATATATAGCCCAATTAAAGAGCAAAGTTGAGGGACCTTAATTATATGAATTAATGGTCCAAATGAAGGGGTTAAATGGCCCATAAAGGCCCATTTCGTAGCTGCCCATTATGGTGGTAGGTGGGATGGCATAGTTGTAATTATGCAAGAGGTCAATTAGGTTTTGTGCTCTATATAAGGACCACTTATGAGAGCCTCCACCTAGACTTTTCTCTCTCCTCTCTTCCTCCCATTCTAGGCCGCCACCTTCCTCCTCTCTCCCTCTTATTTGCTCATGTGTTGAGCTATTTTCTCTCCACTAAATCAAGGTTGTTGATTGATGCAAGAGAGAAAACCATAGGGATTAGGCTTGTTCTTTGGGTATGCTAGCACGTACCTTGTAGAACGTGATTAATCCTCCTTGGTGGACTCGAGGGCGGTTACGAGACGTGGTGGAGACGGTGGAGAAGGCACGCCATCGATTCTCATGCCTTGGTCGAGCCCCGCGAATACGATTTCGCGGGAGGTATCGATTTCTCCTCTTTCTCTTTGTGTCTATTGCTTAAAGTACTAGATCTTGTGTTGCTTATGTTTTAATTGGATTAATTAATAGTAATTAGTCACAAAATTAAAATTGGACAATTTCCTAACAGAAAACAATTAGATTACTCCTTGTTTGATCTCCTTTCAGTTATTGGATGTTGAAAGAACTTTATAAATGAATTTAAACAAGTTTTGTTGTTTAAAATTGAGAATTTATGCATGGAATTTGCTTATGGCAAACAATACGCAAAGATGCTTGAAAATCGTTAATTGGAAACAAAGTGCTTGTATGTGCTAACTTTGTTTTGTAGGTGGAAAGTGGGTTTAGTATGGCTCATGACTCAATGTCTTGTGGTTGTAAATTGAATGCATGTGTGAATTTTTGTAATGCGGCCTTTGGTGCCATTAATTAATTAATTGGTTGATTAATTTTTTATGTAACTTGTGAGGCTTGCATGCCCCTAAGGCTAGGATGGGAGTAGGATATTTTCACATGTATTTCGTTCCTTTATTTTATATAGGATTTAGATCCTTATAGAATTTAGTGGGAGGGTCAAAGATTAGATTAGTCTTGCTTCATGGACGATGTGGCGAAACTAATGCAAGTGGGAGCCATACAAACCCACAACTATGGATGAGATGCTTATATGTGATTGCTTGTGATTGCTATGAATTGTCATAGGTTAGGTATGGGTGTATGCTTACACGACCACCAAACAAGTGTCATATGATTGTTAGTCCCAACTAAACTCGATTAAGTTAAATCGCCCTCCTTCTCTCTATCCCCTTCACGCCGATTGCCATCCCATGGCGCGGTCCGCCCAAGGGGACGTCATGGTTGTCAATTCGGTAGTCGAGGTGCAAATAGCTAAGATTTGCAAGGAGCAAATAGTGAGAGGTTACTTTTCGATGGACCCAACTAGAGTTTGGACATCGGGGCGAAGTTTGTGAATATATTTAGATATTTACAAACCAAGAATCATATGGTCGATATGATTGGTTGGAGAACCTACCTTGTCTAATTAAGTAGGGTGACGTGCCATAGCAGGCTCTACTTGATGAAAACCGGAATCTTGGAAAACCAACTACATTTAAGACATTAAATAAATGTAGTGGGAGTTTTATTTGTTATAAATAAAACAATTGCATAAACTAAATGACCTTAAATTGATTTTGTTATAGATGGTAAAATTGTTAATTTTGTTGCGATCAATCTTTGAAAAAGAACAAACTCATTTCTAAAAGGTAGTTACTTGAAAAGTAATACCGATTCCTAAGACACGATCTTAGTGAAGAGAAATTTGAGTATGTCAATTCCCAAAACTTTCCTCAAACTATCCGAACGTAGCAACGCGATGATTGATCGACTTTTGGCGAAAAGTTATTCAATAAAGCGTATGGCTAATATACTCATTCGAAATGTCTAAACCTTTGAATTAGAGAATTCATATGGACTAGACTTAACTCGTACGCTCTTATCCGCTTACTCAAGAAAATATTCTTGGAGAAAGTAGATATTAACTCCAGCATTTATGATCGAGTGTAAAGAGTATGAGCTAGCTAAGAGATTCTTCTTTTAAAAGAAGATACATGAATGTTTCATTGGCTTACAAATCGAAAGATTTAAGTAGCTAATTGATAACTAGAGATATTGATCTCCAATATCAAGGATTGTTGATATTGTCATACGATCTCTTTGGAATTATAAAGGATAAAATGTTACCTTCTTCGCACATTTGTTAATGCAAAGAGGTAATTGGTTAAGTATTCAAGAAATACTTCACCAAGGTATGAGTTGAAATTTCGAGACCCTCGATTGTGATTATGTATCACATGAGTTATTTCATTTGCCATTTATTGGAGGCATTTGAAATGTTGTCCGAAATACCATGATTGTTATGTTCTAATCCTAAGAAGTATTTGTCATTCAAATTATCTCATTATCTCTAATTCACACTAGTAACTTGATACTAGTTCATATGCTCGCATTTAATGAAATGTGTTAGCAATGAAGAGTAAGAGAATGTTCGAGAGATGTAAAGTAAACTCCGTATAGGAAATGACTTGTTCGTCTAAGTCATTACCATTGAATACATAGAGTTATCTTTATTAAGAGTTTGTTTAGGAATTGAAGGTTGCATACCTTAATTCTAAAACCTCTCAAAAATATCTTCATTTCATATTAAATGATAGATGATTATGCTTTGTAAAAGACATGATCTTTATTATGGATTTGTTTATATGATTTCATGCATCTTGATTGAATTTGCTTGAAATAGATAAACAATTTTTTGAATGACAAATAGAATGCGTAAGACTTGACATAAAGTATTTGACTTTCATGTTATATATAACCGCTTAGTCACATACATAAACGAAAATCGCATTACGAGAGTCTCCGTAATGTAGAGCTTGTAATTCAATTCGATTTCAAATCAATTGATATGCGAATCATGTTTGTTAAATGACAAAAGCGCATTTAACCTACAAAGGTTTAAGGACAAGTGACTTGACTAGGACTTATACATATCGATGTATAAAGACCAATAAGTACTTGTAGGTTATTAATACTTTACTACTTTACCAACGATCATTGTAGATATTAACATATCTACTTGATAAGGTATGAGTATGAACTTTTTTACTAGTTCAAAGGAGTTTAAGAGTGAAGTTTAATGACTGTTCAAGAAAAATGGAAGTCTTACAATTAATCGTGGTAAATAAGTAATTAAGTCATATGATTTGAAATATTATCTAAAGAGTATGAAAGTAGTTTCACAACTCGCTCCATGAGGAATAATATGTCCAAGAATGGAGGTATCGAACAATATTTTTGTATAGTTGGATTGGTAATAAATCAAATGGACTTATTTAACTCGTATTAGGGATTTGTGTTTGAGGACAATATTGTTTACACTGAATGATGTTCCATCGAAGTCTATTGAGAAAGGTATCTTACGAGATATTGATCTCTAAGCATAATACTTCTCAAGATTTGGCGTTAAGAAGCTTATTTCAAGTCTGTTGACTCGTAAGCTTAAACCAAATAAGACACTATAAATTTGTAGGATATCTTAAATTAACCGAAAGGTACTACTTCCACAAATATGATAAGAACAAGGTAGTTGTTGCTAATCATGATGTGGTCTTGGAAAATAATATTCTCAAGAAGAAGTAGTGGGAGTAAAGTGAGCATTAAATTAGTTTATGCGTCACTACAAGAAGTACTCTTATGGGAAACTTGTCACTCCATACATGGTATTTAGTGGGAGTTGAGCGGAATTTTATTCACAAGTTAATATGAAAGAAGTTTAATACACTCCTTCCAATGAGGACTCAACCATATCACGAGTTGATGATGTTCGAGAAACTCATGTAATATATGAGGAGTCAAGAACTCGTTCCACAAATCGTTGTGAAAGAAGTTCATGAACCTCAAGTACCAATCCTACAAAAGATCAACGAGAGTTGATTGCCTAAGCCGTTTGGTGCATTGGCTCCACGACATTCTCAAACTTAGCATATGAGAATCCGTTGATAGACAGAAAAATGATGGAACGATCCGATTCCACATATATGGTTTGAATCCATATGATCTTTAAAGAGCAATCCATGTATAACAACAAAGTATAGACCTTGGTTGGTGTTCGTGAAGGAGCAATCCATCAAGAACATTTAGATCTTCAAAAGGAGAGATTGACATGGATAACAAATTGACTATGAACAAAGCACGGCTTCTCGCTCGTAGCTATGTCAAAGTTAATAGCAAGTTGACTACGTACAAAGCACAACTTCTTGTGGCTATGTATAAGTCAATGAAGATCATTCTAGCAATAGTTGTATTTCATATATGTTGATATATGGAAAGGCACATAAAACCGCCTTCTTCGAATGAATGAAGGAAGATGTTGTGCATATGACATAAATCGAGGTTTTGTTTAATGTCTTGCTAGAAACATACGCATACTTCAAGGATCCATTAATGGATTAAAGCAAGTGTTGTGGAGATTGGAATAAAAAATTTTGACAAGGAAGTCAAGGAATTGAACTTCGTCAAAAATTATCTTGTATAAACAAGATATTCAGTATGAGCATAATTGCATTACTTGTATTGTTCAAGATAGCAATTTATTAATTGGGAATAACATTAAGAAAATGAATATTGTCAAGATCTCTTTGGAGAATACTTTCTCAAATAAGAACTTGGGCGAAATCACCTAATCCAAGGAAACAAAATCTATAAAGATAGATTATGATGGATGTTAGGTTTGAGCAAATGTGCATATATTGACGAAGTGTTTTAGAAACACGAAAGTTACACTCCAAGAAAGGATGCCTAACTACGTCACATGGCATGACTTGAGTATTTAACTCGGTTTATTGCAACTCAATTCGAGAAAGTGCATGAAATAGTTCAAGCATTCTTTCATTATGAGTTTCGTTTTATACGCCATATTTATGCATATGCCCCAATGTGTAGTATCCAAATGATATGACAAGCAGTTGTCAAATGGATACAAGAGAGACACATTTGGACGATAGTCAAGGATATCCTCGAGTACCTTATGAGAAAGAGTGATATAATGTTTCATCTTTTAAGATGAAAGAAATCTCGTGTAAGTTATTACACTGATGCTAGTTTTTCGAAAGATTGATATAAACACAATTGAGCTTCATATTTTGCATAAAAGGTGGTGTTGTAAATTTAGAAGGTGTTCTAAAATGAAATATTACAACCGTTTTCGTCACCAAAGCAAAATACATAAAAAAACTTGTGAAGCAATAAAAGAAGTTTATTTTGGATCGAGTTCTTAGTCGAGCTATTATGGTTCTATGCATCTCGAACCATAACTTACTCCTAAAGAACCCAATGTTACATTGGAGATTCAAATATGATCTATAACGATATTACTTGATATCACTTGATGATGATCAAGAACATATATATAGTAATATATATATATATATATATATATATATATATATATATATAGGGTCAAACAAAATTGGATAGGTTTGCGAACACAGCGAACACTCTAACATGACCTCTACCTTAAGCAGTATACGAGATGCAGTTATGCATCCATACGTGGTAGACGTATGAGTAACTAGTTTTAAGCGTATTATTTATTTTGAGGTCCGAGAAATATATATATGTAGATATATGACATTGTTCTCAATTCTTCGTTGGCTAGAAGTCACTACTGATTGACTCTAGGCCAAGTGGGAGATTGTTGGAGTTATGTCCTAGAAGTCAATAATTTAATGACTTAAATATTAGTTTATGTTTTGGATAATATTTTATCATCTGATCCTAGGTTTATTATTGACAGATCATTCAGGTTGAGGATCTGAATTGTGGATCTCTGTGGATCATTCTTTAGAATGACAATAATAAATCTAAACGGTCCATAATCTTGATAATTAACAAGGAACATTAATTATCATATAAGATTAGTATGCAAGTTAAGTGATGATTAAGTTCTACAAATCATAGGTAAAGAGTTACCAACTTAATTGCATATGTGTATGTTATGGAACATAGTACATGACTTGACCCAACGAAATAAATATATGGATTGTGTTATGTGTCATTATTTATTTCGTTATGATTTTGGTTCTAAGTTTGAGATGTTTATCTTTTCCACATGAGGATAGGTTCAATAAATATCGTCTACCGCTGATTCCCGATAAGGGCTGCTATACGGACTTTATTTATGTTCTCTTGAATTATGCGGGGAAAAGCTAATCATCAAGAAAACCGTATGTCCCTCATTAATTCACTTAGTGAGTGACGATATCTGTTTGGGCCCCTTGATGGAGTTGGATCGTATGCGCGCAACTAGGCGATCAACTCTAGATCAAGAAACGTATAATCTGCAAGAATGACACATTCCTATCTTGGATTATACGATGATATCGTGAGACATAAGAATCAAAATAGAGAAACATAATTATTCTCTTATGCAGGATTGAAATATTGTAGCAGTACACTATTTATGCGAATTGGGAATCATAACGTGTTGCTAGATACCGCTTATGATTATTGGAATTAAATAACGATTTAATTCCATGTCCAATGTAGCATAAATCCTCAAAGGGTCACACAAATAGGACTTTGGCCATACGTGCATTATTTATTTGTTTGCAATAGTGAATATTGCAAAATATGATAAGTTGATTAATTAATTATATATACCGTTGTAGACCGTTATAATTAATTAAGTCAAATGGATCATATAGAAATAAATTAATGCACATGCTAATCTAAAAAATAATTATTAATAAGTTAATAATTAATTATGTTCAACATACTTTAATTTAATTGAGTGAATTAAATTAAAAGTATAGGCTTCTAATTAATAGCCTAATTGAGCCCAAATAGAAAGCATATGAAAAGGTCCATTTATTAATTGAATATGTGGACTAATAATACAATTAGTGTGGCCCATCAAGCCCACTAATGAGGCCGGCCCTAGAGGAGTGGCAAACTTGTAATTTGTCAACTTGGATTGGAGCTCTATATAAGGGAGTGACTTGGAGAGAAAGCCATCTCTAACCCTAGCCTCCTCTTCCCTTCCTCTTAGGCCGCCACCTCTATCTTTGGAGGAGATTTTTGATCTCCTCCATTGATGCTCTCTCTCTTGCTTTCTTTCATGGCTCATGAGTTGAGCACCAATCTCCACCATCCAAATAGTCTATTGATTGATCGATGGAAGGTGGATGAAGATTAGCTTCTCCCTCATCCTTGCTAGCACAAGTGAAGAGGGATTGGTCAAGCTCCTTGGTGGACTCGAGGTCGACTAGGAGAAGGCGCATGGAGGCACGCCATCGATTTCTAAGCCGTAGGATCGAGCCCCGCGAATACGATTTCGCGGGAGGTATAATTTTTCACCTATCTCTTGTGTCGAATGAGCTTTTGCACTAGATCCTTAATTGCTCTTTGTTTAATTGGATTAATTAAGCGTAATTAGTCACAAAATTAAAATTGAACGATTTCCTAACAATAGGGATGATTTATTTAGCGATAACAGTTATAATAGTTGCATTCCCAAGGAGCTGAGTCTAAAAATCTGAAACAAATAGTAGGTTTTAGATTAATTTGTCAACAGATTGAGTTTGAACAATAGACTCTAGCTTTTGTTTAAAACCGAGTTATGTTGAACTTGAGCTAGGTGCCAAAAAAAAAAAAAAAGAGCGGAAAATAAATCGAGCTGTTTGAACACAATTCGAACTAGAATCCTCACAAGCTCAATTATTAAATTTTTTATAGTTATTTAATATTATTGTAAACAATTAAAATATAAATTAATCAATCTTAATTATCAGTATTTAAAGTAATTTTGAATTATAGTATTTGTTTTTGTATTTTGTTGTCCTTATTATTTGGCGGTGGTGGTGTTGTTGTTTTAATAATTGTAAATTATATTAATTATGCTTTTGCAGTACGCACTCATTTGATATGGTATAAGACGAGACATATACAGTATCAACGTTACTTGTCGTGTTAAAAGACGCGACATATTAGGTGCAAAGATGTTACGGCAACAAGCATATACCTAGTTTCTAACTCGTAAAAAAACATTTATGAAACGTGATAAGGTTTTAAAAAAAATAATAGAATTAAATAAATAATATTGTACAGCATCCATAACTTTTAAATTTTATCGTAATTTCTCTTTTTTAAATTGTTTTTATGACCGACTGATGAAGAAATATGTATTTAATAAATTGAGCACGATAGACCCAACCCGCGTAGCATGCGACTTGCTTGTCCTTGCACTCGCCAGTCATTCCTTAGAGAAATTTTAATTGCTCGAGTACCGCAAGTCATACTTCCACCATATCATGTGCGGGAAGTCATGTGCTAGATAACATGCTCTGTCGCACAGGACCAACATATCATGCTTGGGACGAGATATTTTTTTAGTATCGGAATTTTTTTAGCATCCAAAAAATATTGGTAATTTTCACAGTTTAAACATAAATTGACATGGTATCATTTAACTTAGTAATTTATCTCAAAGGATAATCCAGAATTCCAAGAATGGTACAAAAAAAAAAAGAGAAAAGAACCCAGAAGAAATAAACAGGATAAATACAAAAACGTGAGACGGAAAAGGATGTCTAAACGACTTTTATTAAATAAATGAACAACTAATTAAAAAGTTAAGGGGTGATGAGAATCTGAAGTGGCGATAAGCTTCATGTGAAGCCTACCTAAAAAGCTGATGGTGTCATTGAACAACATATAATATGATCCCCATTAATGTCATTTGTAGAGATTAAGCCGCATGTACATGTATGTGGTTCATTGATTCGTATGGTACAAAACTGTGGGGTCTTTTACAAGTAAATCTATTAATTTGTGCCGGAATTTACTTTCTAACATAAAGTAGGAATAACAATTCATAAGAAAGTATGGATCCGTGTGTTTACTTTCTAACATAAAGTAGGAATAACAATTCATATGAATTTTTATTCACGCGAAGGTTTATTATTTTGTGAGTCTTTTCTTTCCAGCAGGGGATCTTGAAAATGACTGCGAGAACCTCTGATTAAGGGATTCGAAGAATTATATGTCTAGGCTAAAAGAGTTGTGAAATGTAACTTGTTGGTGATTATGCATGTGATATTTGTTCATGAGCTTTTTATGGTAAGTTAAGATTTTAAATTTTAAATCTAACTTGAACCATAATGGTAAGTTACTGACCAGTCGATTAGTTGATCAAATACCGCTTTGTTTTGGAGTTGAGATATTTGTTCTCATTTTTGACACTTGATTTAGGATTTGAGTTATTTGTTCTCGCATCCTGTGAAGTACCAGGTTCTAAGTACAGAACATATTATTGACTCAGAAACAAGGACTTCGCAAAGATAGGGACAAGAGTGTAACCGCACTGGTCACTCAGGCGCAATAACTTTGCAACTCGCACGTTGAATACAAAGCGGGCTGCTGATTCAGGTGACGAGGGGAATTTATGATCAAACTGGGACTTTGGTCCAGTTAGACCGCTTTTGATTTTATTTAACACTTATTGTGTATAACTTGAGTTAAAATTGAACTCAAATTATAATTTGGTTTCACTTTTGTTAATTTGAATCAATTTGGATTCAAATTATATTAGTTCGAGACGATTTGGGGCCTCAAACTAAATTTTAGATAACTTGAGTGTATTTGATACTCAAGTTAGTTTTGATTTAGATTTGACACAATTCGAGTCAACTTGGACTCAAATCGAAATTTAGTTTGGTTTGGTTTGTATTTGTGTCAATTTGAGTTAATTTAAACTCAAATAAAAAATTTACCACAAATTTCAAACATTGAAGTCGCACAATTTCATTTTGGTTTTGTGGACTTTTAGAATTTCTAAAGAAATTTCAATTTAATTTGAACTTTACACGAAACATTATGATGAAAATGATTAAAGCCGGATTTGACCAGTCTTAAGATGATTTTGACATCAAATGATCTGTGAAACTTAAATCTTTAGAATTTTTTTAGTTTTTGGACATTTCATTTGAGATTTTTTGAGTTTTCTGTGAATTTTAATGTATTTTGACATTTGGACAGTTTGCAAATTTTCTGGGCTGTACATTTTGGACAAGACCAACCAGACCACTAATCAGCTCAAAATTAGAAAAGAGTCTCTCTGTTTCACCAAAAATTATGAAACCAGAATCATTTGAAAGAAGACTCATAGAGGATTTTAATATCATTTTTACAGGATTTTCGGAATTTGTTTCATTGGGCTTTGGGCTTGATCTTTCAGGGTCATTATCTGAAAAATAGTTTTGTCAGTTAACACGACCTTTGGTCACTGTTTCAATGACTGTTTTGTCCTGTTTCGAATTTTTACATGAGATTTATTTTATTTGAAACTTAGATTTCAAGAGTAAAATTTTGGTATCTAGTATGAATTTTTCTGACTTAATTTGGTATTTTTACCGAAATTTGCAATCTAAGCCAACTTTCTGGAAACAGTTTCCTGAGACAGACAGACATCAGTTCAGTTTTTGAATTTTCATTTTCTCTCTGTTTGCAGTTATGACTTGAAACTTTCAGATTTGAAACTGTACATCTTGAGGCAGTTACAGTAATTTGCGTAGAATTTTTAGAGATTTATTTCAAGAGTTTCAAGGCATGAACTTTCAGACATTTACTGGCACGATTTGCTGGTACAGTTTTCTGAAACTCAATTTCTGTCTGATTTCAAAAATTTATTATAATTAATCTATAAGTCCAAAAATTCTGAAACTTTTACAGGAGGTGTCATATCATATTTTATCTACAGTAAAAATTTCAATTGGTTCTGTTCAACCGTTTGTGAAATAAAAATAGTTTTGTAAACTGTCCAGAATGCTTTTGCTGGTACCAAAAAATTATCAGGAATATTTCAGATTAAACTTATGCAAGAAATATAAAATGAAACTTGACTGTTCTAAATAAATTTCGGCAGCATAACGACGTCTTTGCATGGAATTTTGATCTTTGTTGTTCAAACAACCTAAATCGAATGGACTGAGCATGCTACAGATCCAATTCAATTAGGTCCATACCATCTCCATAGGGACTGAGACATGCTGCAGACCCCTATAAAGCGGTTTTCTTATTGTTTAAATCACAACTGAGCATGCTACAGATTGTGATATAAACAAATTTCGATCGAAGTGGTTGAGCTGGATCAAAATTCCAAGCCGAGAAGTCGTGCTGCAAAACAGAAATTAGCAAGCGAGATTCTATTGATGTTTTATTTTGAGATTTCAGTTATGCAAGAAAGCCCTGTAATTACCAAAAGCTACCTATATGAAGTATGCAACTTGATTCCAAGACCTTATCTGCCCATGACACAGTTGATGTCCGAGAAGAAGTTAAATACCAATTCTATTAAGATGTTTATGTAAAAGACAAAGATGATGTATAAAACATGTTTTATTTATATTTTTAATAAAGATAACCGTGAGTTATTTGAAATCATGCACAGCAGTTAATTTTCAATCAATGGTCGACTTTTCTTTATAAAATATAGTATACTATCAATCTATTACTTACTAATCTTTTCCTTATACATCGCATAGTTAAAGTTTAAGTGCAAGTTTAATATAAGAAGATTGAGATAAAATGCAATAACAAATAAAAAGAGAAAATCTATGAACAATAATGAATACTGAATGAAAAAGAAACAGTAAATCACATGAAGGATGCACATTCAAAAGAAGTATTTTTTTACAAACCTTTCCTTCTCTGTTACAACCTTTCTATACTCTCTCTCTCTTACAATTTAATGGAAAATCTATAAGTATAAAAATCTCCAACTGAAAACCTTCCCTTTTTTTTTACGTAACCTCTCTCTTTTTTTCTCTGTGTTCTGTCCCCTTCAACCCTCTATATTTTCTGTTGCCCTTCACGCCTCTTCTTGATGGGTATTTAAAAGGCACCTGGTTTGCATTTTTCAAAAGGCAGTTATGAAAAATAATGGACGGGAGACATCTGACTTGGCATCCATTCCTTGCTTGATTTCAATTATTTCTCTGCATGACCATCCGTGCATTAGGGGTGCCTAACGTGGTTAACGACCACGGTTTCGCCTCGTGTCGTTACCGTGCCACTTAAAAACGGTATGAAATCGTATGCCATTTACCGTTTCGTTTATTAAACGAAACAAATTTCTGTGCCATCAACCGTTCCACTTTAGAAATTACACATAAAACGGTTTGAAATGGGGTTGAAACGGTCGAAACGGCATAACCAACTGTGCCACATACCGTTTCTTTTAGAAAACACCATTTAATATAAACGAAACGGTGTCAAAATCTGTTCCGTTGACACCCTACGTGCATGGGCTTCTCTCTGACATATTACAACTCTCTGCAATTTTAGCTTTTCACCAAATTTTACTGGGCCTTCTTTTTTCTTTTGCGAAACACATTTCATCATCAATTTTTTTTTTAAAGTGCACCTTTTCATTTTCATTTGTTTCACCTCATCTAAATCATTTTACCTCATTGCTACACAACTCCATTTCAACAAAATAAAAGAAGCCTCCATTACACCTTTATTTCTACTCTTGGTTAATTGGGTTTCATTTCCATAGAGATGATTGGAATTTTTACGTTGGCTCGCCTAGCCTATCACAACCCTCCTCCTTTTACCCGGGCTTGGGACCGGGCTATACTAAACAATGTAACCAAAGCTTAGTATAGGCGGAGTTATTTCTACTCTTGGTTATTCTCTCTTATTCATTTTGCATTTTTTAGGTACAAAATACATAAATCGCAAGTTCTACAAAGAGATAGATAGACACCATAATAGTCAATTTGAAAGCTTAAAATTATTTACTCTCTATTTTCCTCGAGTTTCCAATCATCTGACTTCTATTCTAGTTATTTCTCTTTTTGTTGATTCCAATCATAGGATTTCAATTGAAATCATTTCCTATCAACTCTTTTCTATTGAACTAAAATTAGTTCTCATCACAGCACTGTTCCGATCAGCACTAAAGGATCGTTTGGATTGCTTAGGAATAGAAAGAATACTTTCTTCTTAGAAATAATTTCTTCCTAGAAATAACATCTTCCAACAATTATATATACATAATTTCAACAAAAAAATTATTTACTCTCTATTTTCCTCGAGTTTCCAATCATTTGACTTATATTCTAGTTATTTCTCTTTTTGTTGATTCCAATCATAGGATTTCAATTGAAATCATTTCTTATCAACTCTTTTCCATTGAACTAAAATTATTTCTCATCACAGCACTGTTTCGATCAACACTAAAGGATCGTTTGGATTGCTTAGGAATAGAAAAAATAGTTTTTTCTAGAAATAGCTTCTTCCTAAAAATAAATAACATCTTCCAACAATTATATATACATTTCAACAAAATTAGCTAAATACTAATAACTAAATGAAATTTTATGTATTTTTAATTAGTACTTTATTTAATATTAAAATAATGAATAACATCTACTCAAATTTTTGAAATATATTTCTAAAATTGAGTGGTTAGTTCTTTCTATTTGGAGGATGATTAATATGAAAAATTGTCATTGTTTTGATCGCGCAACGCGCGATATTAACACTAGTAGAACTAAAGGTCTCAAGCCACACCATGTTAAAATTAAAGTCCTAGGACCAAAATTATACAGGGCTCATAATTAAAGTCCTTGTATTTGAAAATTATACTCGACAGCTTCGTTGAGGTCAATAGAGCTGTCAGGTGCTTTGTTAAGAAACTCCAAGATCGTCTCAGTTAACCTAACAATGTATAACATAAATTAATAGATTGAGTTGATTCAAGGTTTACCAAATTTGGATAATCACAGTAAACTGCAAATAATCAATTTTGACATAAGCATTGTTCATTTGTTAAATATGTGTTGATTTTTTTTTTTTTGTTAAATATAGAGTAAACACATTCAAACACTAAACTTGCTAGTCACACATTCAAGCACTAAACTGAAATTAGCTACTTAAAACAAATAGAAGAGATATATTGTTGATTCTGAATTTTTTACCTGTTAGGGTTTATCCAAGCTGAATATTTTTTGTTTTTTTGAAAAAAGTAGCAATGCTACCGGTTTCATTAGAGAAACAAGTTTACAACCTATCTTAAAAACAAAAAACCCATGCGATCACACCTTGATCAGCAGTTCAGCACACCACACTTCTCAAAACTACCTATCCAGACTAACTATATGGAAACACAAACACACAAACATCTCATTTCGCTCTACAGTTCACCTACATAATCCCAAACACTTACATAAAACAAAAGAAACTAAAATTTTAAATTCCCCTGCTTGTGTCCTTTCCTTGCTCAATCTCCTCTCCCTCCTGATTAGTGATTGCCAGTCTTTCTTCTCCAAGATTTGCCTGCAATGGCACCATATGCCAGTCCTGCACCTTCCACTTTTTCAAGCTTTCTATATACCTCCCTGGAATTGTCCCTGCCCAATATTTAACAGTATTTTCAATTAACATTAACATCACTCTAAACGATTTGATATGAACTGAATTGAAAATTACATCATTCCTATGCAACCAAAGGTTCCAACACAAGGCACTATAAATCACTAAAAAAGCAATTCTATCATTTTTATTCAAATTTAAAGAGAAATCATAAATGTCCCTAAGTGACTGCCAACCCTCCAAATAGTTAGCACATTCCCCCAACCAAAACCAAATTTGCTTTGCAAACCTACAATTCAGAAAGATATGATCAGTAGTTTCATCAATTCCACACACTGAACAATCCACATTCCCCTGCCACTTCTTTTTTGCTAAATTGGCTTTTGATAAAATTTTATCATGAAAAATCAGCCACATCGATATTTTTACTTTATGGGGCACAGGTAATTTCCACCAAATCATTGTTTTTTTACACTTTACCCCTCTGAACATTAGAAAATTATATAAGGAAGCAGTGGTGAACTTTTGCTTGCTATCCCACCTCCATAACAACCTGTCACAATCATCATTCACATTAGTTTGATCAATAATATTTTGTAACTTCATTCTTTCTTCCCATAAGACCCCTGTGAGGATCCTATTAAATCCTAAATTGGTGCCTCTGGAGGTTATAACTTCTTGCACAGAACATAGCTTGTTGGAGCACATTGCATACAAAAAAGGAAACATGGTACTAAGAGAACAATCTAGATACCAAATATCATCCCAAAAGCTAACATGATTACCATTACCTACCTTAAAACTACAAGAAATCTTACCTAAAGGATTCAACTTACTAACTTCCTTCCAAAAAGGAGAGAAATTAGCAAAATTGTGACAATTATCATACTTAGCTTTAATAACAGACTTCCAAACGCCACTATAGCAATTATCTTTAAACTTCCACCACCACTTTGTTAAAAGGGCGATATTCATTTGCTGCAAATCAAGTACCCCCATTCCATCAGACTTTTTAGGTGAACACACCTTTTGCCAATTAACTAAAGGATATTTTTTCCTATGGTTACTACCCAAGCTGAATATCGTTAAATAAAATCATTATTCGATAAGTAATGATTATATTTAAAGACGGTCCTGTCAGGTAATCATTATTCATTACAACAATGGTTAAACTCTATCAGGTAAAAAAGATAATATAATCATTTTTACCTTATAGGACTATTTGGTAAGTAATGATTATATTTAAGACGGTCCATCTTAAATATAATCATTATTCGTTATAACAATGGATCGAGAGCAATTCAAAAACATTGTCATGTTATATTATCTTTTTTTTTATTGTTTGAGACGAGGTATTTTTATGTGAAACTTTTTATCGATAAACATATTTATTTTCATTGAATTTTTTTTAAGCTGTTCACATGTGTACTTTTATTGATTCTATTTTTATTTTCACATTTCACATGTTAAAATGGAAAATTTTTATCAATGACAAAAATGCCCCTGATAATTTTAAAAAAGACAAAAGAGCCTCTGAAATTTTAAAAAGAGCACAGCTATAGCGGTAATACAATTGCTGTAATAACTCAGTCCTATAGCGGCAATAGCATTACCGCTATAGGGGGCTATAGCGGCATTGCTATTACCTCTATAGGACTTTTTTTTTCCCGTTTCGGACCGACACACAGGGGGACTGACACACAGAGGGACTTTTGTTTTGGAATTTTTCTCTATAGCGGCATTGCCTTTGGCGCTATAGGATTTTTTTTTCTGGGTTGACATCTGTGACTTCTGTCTTTGGCATTGAAGAGGAGTAATTTTTTTTTGTGCCGCATTGAAGGGAGTGGGTGGGAGGGGTTGGGTCTTGGGTGCCACATTAAAGTGGGTTTTTGTCTCATTTTTTCTGTCGAGATAGAAAAGAAAGGAAGAGGAGGAGAGCAAATCTGTCGCATTTTCATAGAAGGAGGAGAGGAGCCGGCCATAGGGGGAGATAAACACAAGGAGTCGGTTTGGAACGAGATATCGGTATCAATGAAGCGCCGACGACTCGGTGGAAATGTATGTTTTTTTTAATGTAAATTTTTATGGAAATTGTATGAAATTATTGTTGATAATTTTTTATTAGAAATGTTATGGAAATGTATGGAGATTATAGGAAATTTTTTTTTGTGTAATAGGATATGTTTATGAGGAATTTTTGAAATATGTCTATGTAAAAAAATATTTAATGTTTTAATTTTATTTTTGAAATATGCAATGTAAATTATGATGGAAATTGTATGGAATTGTTTATGGAAATTAATGATTGGAAATGGTTTGGAAAAATGAATGGAAAAAATATGGAAAAAAAGAATTGGTATTTAATGTATGGAAAAATTATTTAATGTGAATTATTGGATAAATTAGTATATCGAAAAAATATTTAAATATTTATATATTATTTTTGAAATATTCAATGTAAATTATGATGGAAATTGTATGGAATTGTTGGAAAATTAAATGGAAATGTATGGAGATTAAGAATTTTTTTTGTAATGGAAAATAGAATAATTTAGTTTATGGAAAAAATATTTAATGGAAATTAAAGAAAAGAATTAGTTTATGTAAAAAAAATGAAGGAAATTGTTGATTGAATAAATAGTTTATATGAAAGAAATTAGTTTATATGGATAAAAAGATAATGGGAATATTTTTTTCATTATATAGTTTATTGAATAAATTCATTTATGAAAAATTATATGAAAGAAATTTATTTTTCATTGAAATTTATCATTTTGATAAAAGAATTTATTTTTCTGAAAAATAGTTTTTTTTCTAAAAAAAAGTCTTCATAAATTTTGAATTAAATTTCGTCTATTTCAATCATATGAGTTTTGGACTAGATGAGGCCGGTCCGTCTGGTTCTACACCAGGTGCAACCGCTACGACTAGGATTAGAAGACATAGAAATAGGACATGTCCTCCAAATCGGAGAGCGATAAATGCAACAGAGCGTGAAGGAGATCCAGATAACGGTCCAATTTTATTTGTGCCGAGATCGGATATGTTGATTTCCTTAACTATGGATGAGGTAAATATATTTTCAAAAATAAATATTTCAACACACATTTATATTAAAAGTTCTTTATTAAAATATTGTAATTTTTGTATGACGGAAGCGTGAAAAAAATCTCTCAATATGCGGCCATAGAAGAGCATTGCCAAACGACGTGCGAATTGAAGGTTGGCTGCAGAAACTTGGCTTGCTTCACATGTCTAAGGTGCCGAATGCCAATTTGGATGTATCACTGTTGAAGGCTTTGATAGAGTTTTGGCGTCCCGAAACTCATACCTTCCACTTTCCTATTGGTGAGATGACGGTCACTTTGGAGGTTTTTTTTTTTTTTGAATTTTCAATTAACTATTTCTCATATTTGTCTCATATTTTTCTTTAGGAAGTGTGCATTTTGAATTTAAGGATGTCGCATTCATATATGGTTTGCGAGCCGAGGGTATTCCAGTGATTGGATCGACGAGAGGTAATGAATGGGCGGAAAAAGTAGCGCGTTGGATATGTCCGGTTACTCCAGTGCATCATTGGGCGAGGCGAATTAAGTATGTGGTTGTACATATTATATAAGTATGGGCGGAAAAAGGTTTGGCATCCTCAATTCGCAACATGTTCTCAAGAAAATAAACACTAAGTGTATGGATTAATTGAGTGTTTTAATATTTATAATTATGGATTGAGTGTTTTAATATTTCTAATAAGGGATTGAGTGTATGGATTGTTTGAGTGTTTTAATTTTTTTTAATTATGGATTGAGTGTATGGATTGATTTAGTGTTTTAATATTTATAATTATCTCCTTGATTGTATTAAGATTTAAAATTATAAATTGAGTGTATGGATTGAGTGTTTTAACATTACTACTTATGGATTGAGTGTATGGATACCAAAAGTATTGCGCTAGAAAACCATCAAGGAAGTTTCAAAAAAATCTCAAAAAATTATACAATGCTTATTGCAGGACCTATTTTGGCATAGTCAAATTTCACAATTTTTGGATAAACCGTTTGGTCACAAAAAAATTGACAAAACGCCAAGATAATACAGTTTTCAGTTAAAAAAACAGCTCCGGATGCCAAAAATATTGCTCTAGAAACCATCAATGAAGCTTCCAAAAATTCTCAAACAAATACACAATGCTTATTGAAGGAACTATTTTGGCATAGTGAAATTTCAAAATTTTTGGATAAACAGTTTGGTCACAAAAAAATTGACAAAACGCCAAGATAATACAGTTTTCAGTTAAAAAAAAACAGCTCCGGATGCCAAAAGTATTGCACTAGAAAACCATCAAGGAAGCTTTAAAAAAATACACAATGCTTATTGCAGGACCTATTTTGGCATAGTCAAATTTCAAAATTTTTTGATAAACCGTTTGGTCACAAAAAAATTGACAAAACGCCAAGATAATACAATTTTCAGTTAAAAAAACAGCTTCGGATGCCTAAAGTATTGCGCTAGAAAACCATCAAGGAAGCTTCCAAAAATTCTCAAAAAAAATACACAATGCTTATTGCAGGACCTATTTTGGCATAGTCAAATTTCAAAATTTTTTGATAAACAGTTTGGTCAGAAAAAAATGGCAAAACACCAAGATAATACATATTTCAATTTAAAAAAAAACTAATTAAATTACATGTTTTGTAATAAAAACTGTTAAAAGGACAGAAGTGCTCTTACAAAAACTGAAAAGGTTTTGTGATATCATGGTCCATCATGTAAAAGGACATGCGTGCTCTGATAAAGCTGAAAAACTATTCAGTGCTCTTGGTCCACCCTGTAAAAAGTATATGCGTGCTCTGATAAAGGCTAAAAAGGTGTCACATTGATTTTATTTTACATTGAAAAATTATACAACTAAAGTTGTGTTTAAAACTATCCATTCATGAACCAGAATACACAACATCCACTATATCCTTCTTAAAAACTTCACTATAATGGAGAAAGGAAATAGCTCTGATTTCAACAATGATGTGCCAAACTATCGAACAGCAACTCGGATTGAGTATTGACCAACTTACTACCATTACCCTGCCAATAGAAATGAACCAGAAAATGAAAAATATCAGGCAATATGTCGCTCATGTTATCGAAGTTTCAAATACAATATCAATGAAGACACCACTGAAGAGGGCCACGTGCTCAACTTAAAGATACACTACCAGTGGCACATTAATGGTGGGCCGGAAAAAGAATAGAAGGAGTACCAGGAGCGGCGATGGTGGGAACACAAAAAGAATCTCAACCGCAACTATGACTGGTATAAAGACTACTACACATAACCTAAACCGTTGCCGGAACTTAAACCGTGGAAACCAGATCCTACACCAATGATTGTTACGAAAGCATATACGATTTTCGTGGAGACCACACAGTGAGCTGTACAAAGTGTGGTCAGGTTTTCAATTTTAAAGAGACCATTTTGCGTGGCCACTACGATGAACACAAAAGACAAGAAGAGATGGATGAAATTCAAAAGAGATTCAGAGTGAAAGAACAATGGTTCGAAAGGAGAAGACTGGAAGAAAAGGCTGCCGAAGGCGAAGGTTGGAACAAGAGAAAATTGGAAAAAAAAATCAAGGAGAGCCTAATAAGGATCAAGAAGAGAGATGAACAAAGAAAAATTGCAGTAGCTAGAATGGCTGAGATAGAGCAACAAGAAGCCGAGGCAGCTTTCTGGAACGAAGCGGCTCAATTCGCTCACAACCCTGGTGCGAGTAATCAACAAGAACCTGATGAGACTTTTTGGAACGAAGCCGCTCAACTCGCTGAAAACTATGGTGCCAGTAATGAACAAGAACCTGATGCCGCTTTCTGGAACGAAGCAGCTCAATTCGCCGACAACCCTGCCTCCAGTAATCAACATGAAATGAATGCGGAAGAAAACCAACCATGGTGGGATGAAATTCTGCAACATGTAGATAATCAAAATCTCTAACTATTTATTACTTTTTAATATTTATGTATTTTTTAGGTATTTTGTTTTTAAGCAACAACTAAGTGGATTGTTTTTAGGTACTTTTTTCTTTTTTTTTTTTTAATTGAGTGTGCTAATTTATATTATGATTTTTTAATGTAGTTTTTTTTTTTAGATTGAGTGTGCTAATTTATATTATGGTTATAAATTTTAGTTTTTCTTCTAATAGTGTGTATTTTAATATTATTGTGAATGCAAATCGTAAAAAAATAAATAAAAGAATCTTTAAAATAATTCGAACAAACGACAAAAAATAGTTCGAACAAATATATTACAATTTTTCTATAAGACCTTTTTGTGATTTTGGAATAGAATAATATATTTCAAGCATTGTGTTAACAACTTAACATATATATTGTAATTGAAAATCTATGCTAAGTGGTTTTTAAATATCATTAACGGAAAATTGTTAGCATTTAACGTTGATCAAAGTTACGAGAATGGGGTCAATGCCCTCTAATATTTTTGTTAAATAATATATATCTATTATATATATATTTTTTTTAGTGTTGTATGTAATTTAAAAAAAAAATCATACTTTGAGGTTTGAATTTACAAAAAAGATGAAATGTGTTTCATTATTAAACTGTTACTATTATTTACTAGCTTACCTTACCTAGTTACCTATGAACAATGCGGCATAAAAAACAGAGTGGCAATGCCGCCATAGAGGAAAATTCCAAAATAAACTATCCATTTTTCTTTTTCTGCCCAAAAACAGAAATGTGTCAGCCGAAAAGGAAAAAAAAGCCTATAGCGATTGCTATTGCCGCTATAGGGGACCGCTATGGCCCCCTATAACGGCAATAGCATTACTGTTATAGGGCTGAGCTATTACGGCAGTCCAATTACCGCTGTAGCTGTGCTCTTTTTAAAATTTCAGAGGTTTTTCTGTCTTTTTTTTTTAATTGTCAGGAGCATTTTTGTCATTGATAAAAATTTTGCTAATAAAATCAACGACTCTTTAACTACACGTGAATATTTTAGAAACAATTGAATTTCAACCGTTCGATTAAATTCCACCGCCCAACTGAGCGATCTGGACCGTTCTGCGGTACCTCTAGAGTCTAGACTAATAGTTCCCATTGTGAAAAATACCTCTAGACTAATAGTTCCCATTGTGAAAAATACCGAAAATACCCTCAAAGGCATATAAACCCTAGTTTCAAATCGACGGCACCACGGCTTATAGCTTCTCCCCGCCAGCGGCAGCCGGAGAAACATAATCTCTACACTTCTCTCAAAATCAGATTTTATATAGCAAAAGAAAAATCTGAAATGGAGGTGAGCTTGGGTGCCATACCCTTCGACCTCGACTTCCATCCTTCCTCTCCCCTCGTCGCTTCTGGCCTCATAAACGGCGATCTCCATTTGTAAGTCTGAAAAACATAGCTTGACAAAACTGTGGACGTTTGTTTTATTTACTTTTCTAATTGACTTCGTATATGACTTACTTTTCTAGGTATCGCTACGCAGCGGAAACACAACCTGAGAGGTAAATTCACTGATATACAATCATATATCGTTTTGAATTTCTTAATAATTAAATAGATTTTATATAGACTGAGTGTTGTTTCTTTTCTAGAGTGTTTAAAATTAATGCACATGGAGAGGAATCGTGTAGAGCTGTTCGATTCGCAGACTCCGGGAAAAGTAAGGAATTTATACTTTCCTTTGATTAACTTAGAGCAGTCATTTTTTTTACAGGTTTGTAATCTGAGCTCTCATATTTATGTAGTAATCCTTACTGCTTCTCCGGACTGCTCGATTCTTGCTACTGATGTGGAGACAGGAAAGACCGTTGCTCACCTAGAAAATGCTCACGAGTAAATTTTTAATTCTTTGCGCACTTATTTTTGCCATTTTTTGGCTATCTTTTGTGGTTCTATGTAGTTACAAATCTAGTCTGGTGCAATTCATTTGGTTTTTGGACCACTGATCTTCTGGGAATTGGCCAAAGAAAGGATTAGAAATAAAATTATATAGCATCTGATGTCAGGAAAAATGTGAATCAATCATTCATGTGCAGAGTGAAGGGCAATATATATCGTTTGGTAGAGTTTCTGGTGTGGCCTCCAAAATTTTGAAAACTTCATAGTTTTCTCTCTACTGATATATTTTATAGGACGTGGAGTGTTTGAAGGCACCTAATGAAGTTGATTTCCTTTACTTGACCTTCAAATTTGATAAAATGCTAATATATATTTCAGGGAAGCCATAAACCGACTAGTTAATTTGACAGACACAATGATTGCATCAGGTGATGACGAAGGATGTATAAAGGTATGTATTGATCCTTCCTTTTGGTAAGTGTATTGAAGAAATCTTATTTATCTAGAGGTTATGGCTGATTCTTTTAGTTCTTTGTTGGTTTATAACCTATTTGCACTGTCTTATAGGTATGGGATACTCGACAGCATGCTTGTTGTAACTCCTTCGATGCCCATGAAGATTATGTCTCTGACCTGACATTTATGCCAGATACCATGCAAATCTTGGGAACCAGGTATTTTTTAATAGTCCTTAAAATACATTATTTTTTTCAGTTTTTTTCGCTATCATTCAAAGGAACCAAAAAGTAGATTCTATTATTGTTTGTCTAGAGAGAATTATTGAGGTCAATTTTGTAAGATTTTCTTTCTGTGCTTATTTAACCCCCAACCCAGAATAGGTCTTACCTTTTGAAGGATGAGATTTTATTGTCTTTAGAGGTCTCCCATGTTTACTTCAATGACCTTGTGATACATGTATGCAAGTAAAATGACATTTTCATGGAGAAATCCATGAACTCCATGCATGTTGTTATGATGTTTTTAGGCTTACATATTGAATACGTTGTACCTAACTAATCTCTTGTTATTCTCTCATCTACAGTGGTGATGGAACTTTATCTGTTTGTAGCATAAAGAAAAACAAAGTGAGCCTTTCTCATAACCCTTACATTACTAAGACATCACTCTGATTCTTAAATATAGATCATCCCCTTTTTTTTATTGTTTTTTACTTCCTTATTTTTTTTTTTTTGACAACAGGTCCAATCCCAATCTGAGTTTTCAGAAGATGAGCTTCTCTCTCTCGTTGTGATGAAGGTAATTTAATATACATATTTTTTGTTTGTTCTTCAAGCTCTGAAAAGATGTTTTGTAGGTGTTTTCTGAGTTGTCTTTCTATTTCTTCAGAATGGTAAAAAGGTGATCTGTGGAACTCAGACTGGAGCTCTGTTGCTGTATTCTTGGGGCCATTTTAAAGATTGCAGGTACCATATTTTAATTTTTCTTTTTTGTATGCTATTTCTAATACTGTGTCAAATTGAAGTCTGAAAATTTTGATCTATGCAATTACATTTTTCTCATGTGTTTTTTGTTTATTCAGTGACCGGTTCCTAGGTCATCCAATGTCGGTTGATACAGTATTGAAGGTGAAAATACTTTATTTTTAATTGTTACTTTCCCCAAGAACTTTCTTCGCCTGGTTACTCTTGAACTTTGCTTATTTTGCTTGTTGTATTTTCAGCTTGATGAAGATAGATTAATATCTGGATCATATGATGGTGTGATTAGGTAAAATTTCTCGTCAATTTTTCTTTCTTAATTTTAATTTAAAACAAATAATTTAATTGTTGTGGCTTTTTTCTGTTTTGTTGATTTTCTTAAGTTATTTGACACTGATATATTTATATTTGTACAGGTTGGTGGGAATATTACCGAATAAAATAATTCAGCCTCTTGCAGAACACTCAGAATTCCCTATTGAGCGCCTTGGTAATATGCACTTTCTGTAAAACTTCATGTATCTTTCTTATTTTATTCTTGTCTTTTAGGAATAGATTTAATTGCCAACAAGTTGTCAAAATGATCCTACATAGCCTTGCAAATGAGAGAAATACTTGCTATAACACCACAAAACTCGGGATATATTAATTACAACTACACGCTTCTTGATTTTTTGTTATAAAGCTACCAGATTTCTGCTTTGTACCCTGTTCCATTGTGGATAGAATGATTTTTACTATTGAAGAGATGGGCATGTCTAAAACATAATTTTGTTTGGTTATGTGTGGTAGTTTATATTTCCAAGACTCTGAATGTCTAACTCCAGTCCTTTTGCAATGCACGATTGGAGATTTGAAATTCGAAAGGTTACAAATGATGTTAATTTCAAATATTTGGTGTGGTCAATAATTTTTTGTTGTGTTATATTCTGCAGCTTTTTCAAGTGATAGACAATTTATTGGAAGCATTTCTCATGACCAAATGCTTAAGGTGATTTTATTCCGAGAAATTTACTTGGAAATACATTACGTACCCCTACTGAGCATACATAATGAGATGTAACCCTGCAAAATGAGAAATATTCTGTTATCTATTGCAACAGAACATGTCTTGTATTTTGCAATCCACACATCTAGAGACATGCAATATACAATGAAACAAAAATTAGGATGCTGGAATTGGCCTTTTTCCTTAAATATTAATAATTTTGGTTCCAAGATAGCAAGTTAACTTCAGTCTAAAGCAATGTTATGCCAGATAGGTTTACATGTGGGGCTGGATGTCTCTTTGAACAAGTTAGGAAAATCTTTCGTTTTAAGATGTGGTTATTAGATAATTTGGTTATTATTTGCTTGCTATTTAGCTTAGTAAGCCAATTGGGTTTTAACTGGAACCACAAAAACTATTGGCTGTTTTCTGCAAATATGACAAATGTTGGGTTTAACTTTGCAAAGGACCCTTCTTTTCACTCCCTGTGTTTACAGTTATGGGATTTAGAGGAGCTGTTGAATACACCTCAAGAGAATAACCAGGAAGAAAATGAAGCTGTTCAAGCTGACAGTGATGACGATGACGATGATGATGATGAGATGGATATTGACATAGGACCCCCTAAATCATCAGGTAATTGGATCAAGGACCTAGTTTTTTTGGGGTGATTTCTCCGTGAGGAGAGATATCAAGTACCTTGATTTTTGTGCGTAAACCTTCTAAATTCTTAATAACTAAAAGAAATTAAGCAAATTATAATATAGATGTGATCTACGTTATAATTACAAAAAAAATATGGCATTTAAGATGATAACAAGAGTTTCATTCAACATCCAGAAATGGTCCACGATGCCAATCAAAATTATATCGGGACGTCATAATTTTGTATTTGTACATAGGGTAAGCAACATAGATCACATCCATTAGATTTTTTTTTGATACTTGAGCTCTAAATTTTAAGATATTAAACTTTCAAGATCAGAGGCATAGTGGTGGCCCCAAACGTTGAGGCATCTGAACCCTCGTTCAACTCTTATCCAGGAAGCTGAAAAATGAAAACTTATATTCACTGTAGATGAGAATTTCTAATGAATGCGATGCATTTTGCTTTATATTAGTATGAAGAGGTATTAATGTGTATATATTTGCATAAGGGCATACATCAAATAGTTCTTTTTTCCTGTTACTATGCTTGTATGGCCTGGTCTGACCTATTATAAGAATGACATGTAGAATAATTCACAATGAAACTTAATTTAAACTTCATATATTTGGCATCATATAAAAAAATCGCATGGATATACATGACTGTTTAAACTGTGTTATCTTCTACGTGTTTGTGCATCAACAAATGCGTCAACAGTTCTCAATTATCCTCTCCAAGTAGTGGAAGTTTAATATTGATTTTCTGTATCACGCAATTCCTGAAGAAACGTTCCATGCTAATTTTATTTGTTATTTGCTTTGTATTGGAATAGGATCCAAGAGGAAGAAGTCAGGCAATAGTGGGAGCTCAAGTATTTCTTCATTCTTTGATGATTTGTAGCCGGATCAGAGGAATGCGACACCTTTTTTTAGAGTTTGATTAGATTACATTGTCCCAATTTTGACTGGTGCCTGTTAAGAGGTTATCTAGTACTGTTACACTTTGCTTGTAGAGTTCACCCAAAAAAAAAAAGGATTAAAATATTTGAGAAGTTGTCATAGTGAGTATTCAATTTGCATTTTTGGATGTATATTATTTTAGTTGCGCACGCAATCTTTTTTAATGTCTTTCCATTGAATTATCTATTTGGTACCCCTGACAAGAAATGCTAAATTTGTCAAAATTAAAATTAAATTATAAACATGTTCTTTATGGGGCCGTTTGGATCGCTTAGGAAGTTGGGGAATTTGGGGAAGTTGCAATTCCTAGGAATAAATTTATTGGAAAGTGTGTAATTTTGTGAAGAGTTTGGATTGTTTATAATAAATTTATGGTAGGAAGATGAAATTCCTCAAAATCCCCATGGGATAGTGAAGATGGGACGTTTACTTCATGTTGGCTCCGTTTGGATAGGTGTGGGAAGAAGGGAAGAAGGGAAGAAGTGGGAAGAAGTATTGGGAAATGTGTAACTTTGTGAAGAGTTTGGATTGTTTATAATTTTTTTTCTTCTTCTTTCTTCCAACGATCCAAACGCACCCGTTAGTCTTTCAAAATTCGATTCTTAGATTATTGGTTGGAATCGTACAATTTGTTATTCATATTGAAATTTTGGTGCCAACAAAATTTACTATATTTTTTCAAAAATTTTAAAACTATTTTGATTGGACGGCCCATAAAATATTTAAGAAGTCTTGTCGTTATTAACTAATAAAATCAAGGATTCTTTGAAAATCTAAAAGAATAGTTTAAAAATATAAAAGAAAATATGTAAAATTTTGGTTGACAATGAGACTTCGATACGATGAACAATCTGAACGATTTTTTGATAGGTCAAACAGACTATGATTTTTCGAAAATAGCGTCAAATAGATTTTTTTTTCCGAAACCATCGTAGCCTACATAATTGTTGGTTTTGTTGGTTTTTTAGATTAATTCGTTTGTCAAATATTTTGAAATTTAATTTTAGTATTATTTGATTGAATAAAATTGTTATTTTTACTTTGATTGAGGATAAGACGTGCGTCTTTACGAAACTTTAGTAAGCTTATTCTACGGATTGTTCTTTTGTAAATATTGTAAGTTTTTTAAAAGATAGCTGTCAATAATCTAGAAATCTAGAAAATGTGAAAAAAGTATTAAAAAGCTATAGAAACTCGCTGGATGAAAGAACCCTGTCAGTCTGTCAGAACATTAATGAAAATGAAAAAAAAAATACATCCTAAAAAAATATCATGCCGAAAAGAAACCTTAAAAAATGGTATAGCTGTTATTTTTTTAAAAAAAAGGAAAATAACAAATGAGCACATGTCACACGTACAAAGATGTACATTGGAAGTTGCCTCAATTCATTCTCAAAAAAAAAAAAAAAAAAAAAAAAAAGGTTGCCTCAGTAAGTTAACCACTGGACCAGACAATGATGTCCTGAAGCACCGGAGGGTGAACAAAATACCTAACAGCTACTTCACCTCGTCAGTTCTCAAAGGTCCAGGAAGACCAGGACCATGCATAGTTCAGGATCAATGAAGGCTTTCTGATCTTCTATGACCATTTCATCCGTAGAGAATATGTAACGGGCTGGTCACTTGCTGTCTTGCTGATGACTAATGATTGGCTGAGGCCGCGCGGGTCGGATGGCGACATCCGGGTCCCATTAGCGGGCCCCACCCGATCCCGCCTTCCACTTTCGACAATGGCTAAGCGCTCCACCGCACCAATTTGTACCCCATCGCTTTTCCCTTTTCCCCATGGCTAAGCGCTCCACTGATATGAACAACATGCACTGTAAAATCCTGTATGAAAATTTTTTCAGAAATAAGATTAAATTGCCATCCATCTTTACTATAGACATTTTCAATTTTGATAGTCTCGAGCACATCCTCGGGAAATCATGACAGAGGTGTTGAAGGCACTACCGGGGCTGTTTGGTAACACAAAGAATAGAGAATAGAAATAGAGAAAAACTTATTCCTTATTCCTTATTCAAATACCAAGATTTTGTTAGAATATGAATAAGGATCGGAATAAGTCTAAATTCTCTATTCCTTAGTTGTTTGATTTGGACCGAAATAAGGAATAAGGGGCTTATTCCTTATTCCCAATGGAACCAAACACACCCTACAAGAATTGAATGTGTACTGGAAGAAGATAGGCCATTACAACATGAAGTGCAGGTGGGCCCGGCACATCCCTGGCCAGAACGAGACCATGCTGAATTTGAATCATGGTTTTGTAGAGGAGACTGGAATTATTGAAAATGAAGATTGCAGCAGCGATAACTTGCAAAATGTTGTCAAATTTGAAATTCAGGTGAGCTGTCTTTTTCCTTAGGAAGACTAAAAGATTACAATTAGTAAATAACTAAATATATTATTATACTATGGTTTGTTCTACGATTAAGCTTCGATGGGTTGAAGTGAATTTTGACCTTATTGAGCTATGGATTGTTCTTTGACTTCTTGGTAAGCCTGCATCAAAAAAATGGAACTTCAATTATCATCTATCAAGCCATGCATAATAACCTTAGCTGATTCTCAAATAAAAATTTCCACAAAAAAAATAATAAAAACATGGAGCAGTGTTCCACTTACTGCATAGCATTCTTATTTGCGCCAATCTTAATGTGCTTTTCTTATTTATTTGTTTTTATGTTTCTATTAATTTAGCCTTACAAGACGAGAGATGAGAGATACCTACTAGACTTGCAGAGGCTCAGTGGGCCCCAGCTCCTCTTCATGGACTTATGTGCTGCTTTCCTTCTCCAGCTTAAGAGTCCTGTGAATTATGTTATTTAATTTTTTTTTACAATTTTAATTTATCGAGATTCTGATCAGTAGCTAATCTTGGGTTGTTTAACTGCCACGACATGTACATATAGCTGCTTGTACTAGAGTCGCCTTCTTATCCCCTCTTTTTTCGGCTGTCGTTATTTGTACTGAGCTGCGTAAAATTCGGTGGCTGTAATGTATGCTACCTGAGATTAGAGATGAGAAGCTTCTCAATTTTTTGAAGCTTCCGCCTGATGAATATGACTTTTAGAAATTTATTTTATAATATCCTAAGCGCTTTCAAATTCTTCTCTGGTTGTGTGAACTGTAGAGTTAGATAGTTAACGCAATTATGCCAATGCACGTCGGCATCGAAGGCTATGCATTTGTATGATTTAGATTTCATAGAGTTATATCTAATGATATTATGATATTAGAACATATTCCATTTTGGAAGAAAACACATCAAGCGTGTGAGCTGAAACATTTCCAAAAGAAGGAAAGGTATGATAGACGTAATCATTAATTAACGTATTTATAAATAATAACACGATTGCCAGGATCCGTAAATCAATAAAATAACAAAAAAACTTGAGTATAAAACTTACAAATTGAAGAGCAGAAATCGTTAATCGTTAGGCGGAAGCGTAAGTACTAATCTTCAATAGTTTTCCTTAGACATAATGATGGTCTTCTTTAGGCGTTTTATTTCCTCAACTTAATATTCTGTTTTTTTTCTTTAGTGGAGAAATGTGTGTACAAACAAACACACCCTTTAGTAGAGATGGGAATGAACCACACCCTTTAGCAGAAAATTAATGAGATATTTATAAGACTCTAAGGCAACCATTGGGATCAAATACAATGAATCTAGTCCATCAGAATTTCCATCAAATTTTGATGCACCCTTTAATTAATTTCATTAAATGAATTTGGTCCATAATTAATAATATAGGCCATATAAAAATTCTAACATTCTCCCACTAGGCCTATATTGCATCATCATAATGAAACACAAATTCAGAATTGGCCAACATTATCTTAAACCTTGTTCAGTTAGAAATACCAAACTAAACTAATACAATCAAAATAACTATTATTGTTATTTGACCCCCATTAATTATAGCATTGGTATTTCTTTCCAACAAATGGTTAATATAATTCATTCGATCCACTTAAGGAAATTTGCTTAAATTAAACATAATGCGCAACATAAGAAATAAGCAAATTTCATAATTCAAAGTCAAAGTCATAATTTGAAGCTTCACATCATAACTTAATACATAATTCGATACAACAAAGTTATAATTAGCAACCAAATCCGTGCCGGCAAAAATGGGTGGTAATACTTTAATGAGAGAATTAGTTAACATAATTCTCAAATAATATGTTGTATTTGTATAGTCATATCTTTGACTTTCTATTTAACAACAAGATATTTAATGTCAATCCATTAGACATGTTACTTAATTTGTTGTTATTAAAAGACAAAATAGCAGTCACGTTATTACAAAAATAAGATAAGTGACCTTACAAAATGCCACAAAAATTTTGCTTGCATAGTGAAAGATGACATTATAAACTGCTTAGTACTCTTCCATAAAATGAATCATTATATATACAAGCACAAATAAATAACCTAATGTCAATTTCTTATTGACTAATAAAATATCATCCACGTACAAAATGAGAATGATAAATTACTCCCACTAACCCTGTGATATATACATTGATTTATAATATTTTCTTTAAATCCAAACTTGACCTCATCAAATTTGAGATATAATTTAGAAAAATTAGTATTTCATCATCGCTACCTTTATTGATAATTGCAACAGAATCTTTTCATAATGTCTGGTTTAATTTCAAAATACCAAGACAAATCTCAATTGGTTCTTTTCAAGTTGGAATAATTAGTTTTATTCAATGCTATAAAATTCAGAAAAAATAAAGTGGTTAATAGTCGACTAATATTCACATAGCATAATAAAATTAAACTGAAATGAATAATAAAAACGCCAAATAATATTTCAGTTTTAACATAAAAATCTTCACATTTTCAATTTATATCACCGTTGGGCAGAAAATAAATTGAAGACAATGAGATAATTCTATTTAATAAACTATAATGTCAATTAAAATTGTTCAAATTGACATCCTTAATATTTATTAAATATAAACATTATAGTGATATGTAAACTAAAATATCACAAATAACATAATAAAATTAAACAACTATAAAGAGATAATTCTTAATTAAACTGAAATTAATAATAAAGCACCAGAATTATTTCTGTTTGTCATAATAGTTGTTTCATAAAATCAATTTGTATCACCGTTGGGCAGAAACAAATTGAATCATAAATAAAATTCCACTTAATAAACTACAATGACAATTAAAGTTGTTCAAATTGACAATCATAATTTATTAAATGTAAAACTTTATTGTGATACGTAAATAAAAAATATCACACACTTGCTTTTAATAAAATGGTAATTACAATTAAAGTTGTTAAAATTAATAATGACCAAATTATTAAAAGTAACTTAATATGTGTATAAATTATTCATAAGCACAATTTATAACAAACGTATGTTAAGCCATTTGTATACATAAGTGGCTATGAAACCACAAATATGTTAAATATACATAATAGTAACATAAAATGATTCTCCACGTATCGCACATAATCAGAAAATAACTATGTCTTAATTCTTAATTCATCATTCAAATAAAAAAGATCAGACGGAACAAGGATAAAAATTACATTTAAGAAGCGAAATAGTAATTATGGAGTAACTATGTATTGATCCCATGATCTAGCGTGAATGGTTAAAGAAATAAAACCAAGTAAAGAAATGATTTGATGGGATCCTGCTTAATCATAGCCCACCCGTGCCTAATTATAGCATGTAAAGTACATAAGAGGGGGGAAAATAATTCGAAATATTTTTCTTAAATATGGAAATGAAATCCCACATAATCCTTGTCTGATAAAAAATGAATGCAAATAATAGGGTGCGAAATACGTTTGATTATAACAACTCATTTTAATATGGTTCATTAAATGGAATCCTAATGAGTGATTCATTTCAAAACGCTAAACGGAACCTAATGAGTGATTCAATTAGTTTATTTATTCAATTACTTTAACAATTAATCTAATAAAATAAAGCCCGAACAATTTGTTTACAAACAAATATGTGTTTAGACGTAACCGAGATTAAGCGAATAAACCTCATTCGCTGAAATGAATTTGTAGAAAAATGAGAACAAATAAAATGCCATTCAGCGAATAAACTTCATTAACATAAATGAATTGTTTAGGCAAATAATCAGGCACATAAATTCACTCCATCCGTAATGGTTCTATTTATAAAGTTTAAATGGCTAACTTTATCAAAACTTTATATAAACTTTATTACCATCTAAACCGAAAATAATTCTAATAAAAAAAAAGTATGAAAAACTTTGGCAAAGCCAAATCGCGTAATAAAAATTACGTCCAAATTTATGAGGAAAAATTATATATACTCACAAAATAAGTTTGTATCTTATATAAATTTACGATTGTCTCTGATACCAAATGATAGACGTAATCATTAATTAACGTATTTATAAATAATAACACGATTGCCAGGATCCGTAAATCAATAAAATAACAAAAAAACTTGAGTATAAAACTTACAAATTGAAGAGCAGAAATCGTTAATCGTTAGGCGGAAGCGTAAGTACTAATCTTCAATAGTTTTCTTTAGACATAATGATGGTCTTCTTTAGGCGTTTTATTTCCTCAACTTAATATTCTGTTTTTTTTCTTTAGTGGAGAAATGTGTGTACAAACAAACACACCCTTTAGTAGAGATGGGAATGAACCACACCCTTTAGCAGAAAATTAATGAGATATTTATAAGACTCTAAGGCAACCATTGGGATCAAATACAATGAATCTAGTCCATCAGAATTTCCATCAAATTTTGATGCACCCTTTAATTAATTTCATTAAATGAATTTGGTCCATAATTAATAATATAGGCCATATAAAAATTCTAACAAGGTACCCAATTAAGTAATTTAACTAATCTTAGAATTCTATTTGAATGCCACGCTATTCATGCGATGGACCAAATGTGAAAGCGACTTGAATGATCTCGCTATATTTGATCATAAAATTACTAAATTAGTAGTACAAAAGAGATGCTCTGACGCTCTCACTGTAACCCACATGGTATCTTCATTAGAGCGTAATTTCACTATCAAAATCACAATATGAATCTGGGTGCCTTTAGGACACAACCTAATTAATTCAATAATAGCGTACTGAGAAAGAAGAGAGGGATTGGAAACAAGATAAATGATCATATACAACCATGTAATAAAAACTTAAAAAATTCTACGCCAAAAAATTACAAAAAAGGAGGCTCAACTCAAAATCTAGTATCAGTCCCAATTCTGAAAACCCATTACCCATCACTTGTAAGTGACAATTCCTTGATAAATCACTTGTAAGTTGGTGCCAATTCCTTAGCCCCTATTTGCAAAATTGGAAAGTCGTATGATTTATTTGCAAAATTTTACTATATAAATGGAAGTTGGTGCCAATTCCTTGATAAATCATACGACTTTCCCATTTTGCAAATAGGGGCTAGGGAATTGGCACCAACTTCCATTTATATAGTAAAATTTTAGTCTTGATTATATAAAAGCCAAAACTTACAAGTGCTAAGCTACAAGAGTCATTTATATTACAGAAACAAAAATACCATTTAACATGATTTTAGGAATCGGCACTGCTTTAGATCTCCGTCGAAAAACAAAAAACATCATCTGCCAAAAATCTCATGTTTCCTTAAAAAGAATTTTGTGGCGATATCCAGTATATGCGGGCCATAAGACAAAATTATACAAAATCTAGAACTGTAACTTGCAAGTTGGTTTAACTTTGTGAAAAGTTTGAATAGTTAGGAATAAATTTCCGCCTTGGTTCCGTTTGGATAGGTGTGGGAAGAAATATTGGGAAGTGTGTAACTTTGTGAAGAGTTTGGATTGTTTATAATTTTTTTCTTCCTTCTTCCTTCTTCCTCCTTCTTCTTCTCTCATCCAAACAAAGGCTGAAGAGACTATTCTTCTTGGCTCCGTTTGGATGGTGTGGGAATAAGAGAAATAAGGGAAGAAGTATTGTGAAGTGTGTAACTTTGTAAAAAATTTGAATTGTTTATAATAAATTTGGAAGTAGAAAAAAGCTATTCTCTTATTCCCTCTTATTTCTAAGCGATCCAAACGGCCTCATTAAGCACATGAGAGTAAGTAACGCATGATAAACAACGGCACCGACAATATGATAAAAAAATAACATATAGTTTAATATATGTACTAACAGAGCTAAAATCCTTTGTTAACTAATGATACGATACAAACACACTTAAATTACTACTCAACTATACTAATACAACACATATACATATACACATACACTAGCTAACCTTTAACTAATTTGGTGCGCACAATCAAAATGCACCATGAAAGTCCTATTTATATTAACCTATGTCGGTTTAAAAGATAGTACTAGATAATTCCTAAATTGTCTAAACCGACATGTACAAGCTCGGTTCATATATACTAGAGAAATCTACATATTCTACATTAATACAAATAGTTCCATCTACTTCTAGATTATTCTTCATCTTTGGAGAAAATCCAATGCGAAATGGGCTTTGGGCTATTGGGCTCTTAATATCGGTGCTGATTTCAACACTCCCCCTCAGCACCGACTTTCACTTCTTCTAACCTTCGGTATTCCACGTCCATCGGGATCATCATGCTTCTTGTGATCTTTATGATACTTTCGAGCGTGACATCTCATATCTATCGTCGGTCTATCTTTAGTTTTTTTCACCACAAAATTTGACTTTGTATGCAGTACCTGCAATTGTTGTCGTCGAGTTCCTCCATTACTTGCTCGACTTATTTTGCGATCATTCTGTTCTTGTCGCGATATCGCTTGTACTTCAGCAGTCTTCTTCATGACTACGACATCATCACTTTCCTCGGTGATGGCTTCCGTTGTTGCGCCTTCTTGTGGCTTCTCCTCAACTACCACCGACGCACAACTCCTTATTTCAGTCTCCTCATCGATTGCCTCTTCGAAGAACCACGGTTCAAAGTCGATCTCCTCTTCAGACTCCGAATCCGTCTTGTCAACTATCGCGACGGTCGCCAAACCGTCCCACTCTTCTTCTCTCTTTACGTCGAATGGTGCCTTCTCCTTCATGGCCACCACGACGTTTCCTTCTTCATTCTTGAGTTGGCATTCTCTCGCATAATGCCCTTGCCATCCGCAGTTGTAGCACACCACGCTTCTCCTGCGGGATTCACGATCAGCTCCATTGCCCTCCTGGCCTCTTGGAGCTCCCCCCTGAACACGTGCACCTGCAACACTCGTGCACAGTCTTCTTTGCCTTCTCGACAACCGGCTGCCTTCTGTGTTGGCTCCTGTTTGACACTCCATGTCGACCACTATACAGGGCCGTTTCTTCTTCCTTCTTCTTCATCGTCAATCCGGAAAGCTGCTTGACAAGTGCCTCTTGACTTGCCAACAGACTCTCTAGATCCAACAAGGATGGTTGCGTCTGCCACCCTTGGATCGCCGTCACGAATGCGCCAAACTCCGGCCGCATCCCGTTTATGATTATCCGCTGTATTCTATCTTCGCCAATCTTCGCATTGGCGTCTAGCTGTTCAATCTCTCTACACAAATTTTTAACTTTGAGAAAGTACTCACTTACAGTCATGTTGCCTTAAGAGATGTTCATCAGCTCTCTCTCGAGGAGTTGCAACCGACTCGTGTTCTTCTTCGAAAACAATGCGGCGAATATATCCCATGCTTCCTTAGGACTCTCGACATCTTCGATATGCGACAACAAACTCTTATCAACCGTCGTCTTCAACACAAACAAGGCTCTACCAGCCTTCACCTTCCACTTCTTGTACGCTTGGATCGAGTTCGGTGGCGGCTCTGTCTCATCACCACCGACAACATCCCACAAGTCTTGTCCCTGCAAATAAGACTTGATGCACGTACGCCAATCTCTATAATTATAATTATTCAACTTCTCTATCAAACTACTCATATCAGACATATCGACTCAACTAACTTCTCTCACGACACGACTCGACAACCCGACAAGCCCTAACCGGCTCTGATACCAATTGTTAACTAATGATACGATACAAACACACTTAAATTACTACTCAACTGTACTAATACAACACATATACATATACACATACACTAGCTAACCTTTAACTAATTTGGTGCGCACAATCAAAATGCACCATGAAGGTCCTATTTATATTAACCTATGTCGGTTTAAAAGATAGTACTAGATAATTCCTAAATTGTCTAAACCGACATGTACAAGTTCGGTTCATATATACTAGAGAAATCTACATATTCTACATTAATACAAATAGTTCCATCTACTTCTAGATTATTCTTCATCTTTGGAGAAAATCCAATGCGAAATGGGCTTTGGGCTATTGGGCTCTTAATATCGGTGCTGATTTCAACATCCTTATAATGGCAAGTAAACAAAAAGAGAAAAAAAACATTGTTTCACTCATTGCCATGCTAACAGGAACAGCTCTTCTCGTCTCATCGACATTCTAAAATTGATTACATAATTTGTTTGTTGACTCTGGTAAGAGAGTTGCTGTATCCGGTAACGAAGATACACTAAAATTTCCAAGTATTATTCAACCCTCCTACTTCTCTAGGCTTAAGTGGGATTTTATAATACTGTGTAAACAAAAGCAATCACAGAAAAGAACACGAAGATTTTACGTGGTTCGGTACAATATGTACCTACGTCCACGACTCACACACACCACACTTTTTATTTCTTTTCAATAATAATGGAGTACAAGAGAGAATTGGGGAAGAAGATAGGTCAGAAAGGAAGAGAAAGACGCATCCTTTATAATATGTAGGCTAATATTTCTTTTTATTACATTTCCATATATGCAAAAATCATAAAAAGGAAATTCAGAAGGTCCAGCTCGGACCGAGTTCATGCCAACTCGGACCGAGCCAAAGAGGTGTGCTTCAACTCGGTCCGAGTTTGGCCCAACTCGGACCGAGCCAAACGTCCAATTTTCTCCACACTCCCCCTCAAGTTGGCAGGTAGATATCTTGCATGCCCAACTTGCAAATCACTCCCTGAAATATGGTACATGATACCCCTTTGGTTAGTATATCTGCCAATTGCTCATCAGTTTTCACGTGAGGAATGCTAATGACTTTATCTTCTAAATTCTGTCGAATAAAGTGCCTATCCACTTCAATATGCTTGGTCCTATCATGTTGCACCGGATTGTGAGATATTGCGATAGCTGCCTTGTTGTCACAGAACAACTTCATCTCCCTGTTATCATAGAGACCAAGATCCTTGAGTACTCTCTTTATCCACAGTAATTCTTGCAAACCTTTAGCAATTCCTCTGAACTCTGCCTCTGCACTTGACAAAGCTACCACCTTTTGCTTTTTGCTCCTCCAAGTAACCAAGTTACCTCCAACAAATGTGAAGTATCCAGACGTGGATTTTCTATCAGTCACATCTCCAACCCAGTCAGAATCTGTATATCCCTCAACCTGAAGATGACCATTCCTTTTGAAGAAGATACCTCGTCCTGGGGATCCCTTGAGATACCTTAAAATCCACATGACAGCTTCCATATGTTGTTCACTGGGAGCATGCATAAATTGACTCACCACAGACACAGCATAAGCGATATCAGGCCGAGTATGTGACAAGTAAATGAGTCTCCCTACCAATCTCTGGTATTGATCCTTATTTGCAGGTGCCTGATCAGAAAATACACCCAACTTGGTGTTCTGTTTGGTTGGTGTGTCAACAGGTTTGCAGTCCAACATACCTGTTTCAGCAAGTAAGTCAAGCACATACTTTCTTTGAGACAAAGAAATACCTTCCTTATTGCGTGCAACTTCGATTCCAAGAAAATATTTCAACCCTCCTAGATTTTTCATTTCAAACTCTTTAGATAATTTTTCTTCCAAATCCCGGATTCCTTCAGAGTCATCACCTGTGATTATCATATCATCAACATAGATTATCAAGATAACAATTTTACCTTTATTCTTGAGGAAAAATAAAGTGTGGTCAGTATCACTCTGAGTGTATCCATATCCTCTCATAGCACAGCAAAATCTTCCAAACCAAGCTCTAGGGGATTGTTTCAGACCATACAATGCTTTCTTCAATCTACACACAAGAAGTTGGTTGCTTGAGTGACTGTATCCTGGTGGGATATCCATGTAGATCTCTTCATCAATGTCACCATGTAAAAAAGCATTCTTCACATCAAATTGATGTAAAGGCCAGTCCCTATTTGCTGCAATGGACAATAAGATCCTCACAGTGTTCAGTTTTGCTACAGGAGAGAAAGTCTCCTGGTAGTCTACTCCATATGTTTGAGAATAGCCCTTTGCTACCAGTCTTGCTTTGTACCTGTCAATTTCTCCAGTGGGCCCATATTTGACTGTAAATACCCATTTGCAGCCTACTGCCTTTCTGTCTTTTGGTCTTGTCACCATTTCCCATGTCTCATTCTTTTCAAGTGCATCCATTTCTGTCTTTATTGCATCCACCCATTTGGGATCACTGAGTGCTTCATTCAGATTTCTTGGAATGTGAACTGACGACAAGGTTCTATCAAATTCTTTCACAGAAGATGGCATGTGAGACATAGTCATAAAGTTTGCCATTGCATACCTGCCCTCACCAACCTCATCTGGTCTATACCTCTTAGGAGGTCTGCCTCTGTTGATTCTGAAAGGTAACTGATAACCATGATTAGTAGTAACAGATTCAGAAGTAACATGTTCAGAATTACTTACCTCTGACTCAGGAAATTGATCATGTGGTGAAGTAGGAGACTGTATCATTTCTTCATCTTCACTTTCCAAACCTTCTTCAGATGGACCCGAGTTAGCCAATGGGTCCATTTCTAGATTCAAATGCTCGCATTCAGTCGAACTCGGACCGATATGGATCGAACTCGGACCGAGATGGGTCGAACTCGGACCGAGATGATCTAAACTCGGACCGAGATGGGTTGAACTCGGACCGAGATGAGTCGAACTCGGACCGAGATGGGTTGAACTCGGACCGAGTTGAACAGGCTCATTTGGGCAAATCTCAGATTTCGAACCAAAAACATCATTTCTTACTGCATCGAACCAGAGTTCATTGTCTATCACACTCTCCCCCTGAGAATGAGTCTGGTTTTTATAGAAATACCCTTCATTTTCAATAAATGTCACATCCATGGTGGTATAGACTTTTCTAGAGGATGGATTCATGCACCTATAGCCCTTTTGATGTTGATCATAGCCTATGAACACACATTTTTCAGCACAAGGATCCAACTTTGACCTTTGATGTTTCTGTATATGAACATAGGCAATACACCCAAATACCTTTGGTGGAATTGTAAGGACAGAGGGAATTAAGCAGTATTTTGAAAGTACTCGCAAGGGTGTTTGGAAGTCAAGTACCACAGAAGGCACCCTATTCATCAAGTAAACTGCTGATGTAACTGCATTATCCCAATAAGAATGAGGTACATTGTTTTCTAGCATCATTGCCCTAGTCATTTCTAGGATTTGCCTATTCTTTCGCTCTGCTATACCATTTTGTTGGGGAGTACCCACACAACTTGTTTCATGTATAATCCCATTGGTGTTAAAAAATTCTCTTACTGTTTTGTTGACAAATTCACTTCCATTATCACTTCTGAAAATTTTAACATTTCTATCAAACTGGTTCTTTACCATGGTAATGAAAGATTTGATGGCAAGTGGTACCTCACTTTTATGCTTTACCAAATTAATCCATGTCATTCTGGTACAATTGTCAACAAATAACACAAACCATCTGTTACCACCTAGGGATTCAACTGGGGAAGGCCCCCATACATCAGAGTGAACCAGGTCAAAAGGAGTGGTTTTGTCATTATCCAAGTTCTTAGCAAAATGGGCTCGATGACTCTTAGATTTAATACATACCTCACACTCAAAAGATTCGTTCTCAAATCCAGAAAATAAACTTGGATAAAGTTTCTTGAGATACCCGAATGAAGGATGTCCCAAACGTCTGTGCCACATCCAAATTGAAGACTTCCTACTTGAACTCGAGCCAGCAGATATGTGAGCTCTTCCAGTAGCTATGTCTTCCAAATGATACAGTCCTCCCTTCTTAATACCACAACCGATAATCTCCTTTGTCATAAGGTCCTGAAAGAGACAAAATCTGGGATACATGAGTACAACACAGTTCAGTTCTTCACACAATTGACCTACAGACAATAGTCTTGATGAAAGAGAAGGAACCAATAAAGTATTTGAAAGAGTTAGAGAAGAGGAAAATTGAACATCTCCAGCCCCTGTGACTGGATAAACTTCCCCATTTGCATTGACGATCTCAGTCCTCCTTGGATGAGATTCTCTTATCAAGTCGTCCTTATTGTAAGTCATATGATCGGTTGCCCCTGAATCTATAATCCAACAATCGTTTAGGTTTTGGATATGAGTCATGGTTTCGGTGTTAAAATTCAAGGAAGAAGGATCAACTGCGCAGTAACTCACGCAAGGAATAAACTCACACAGTAACTCGGTGAGATCTCGTCGAGAAGAACAGGTCTGATTGTGCAGTAATTCGCACAACGAGGAATCGACTGTGCAGTAACTCGCACAGGGATACAAAAACGATAATAATGCACAGATCTCAGAACCTACCGCTCTGATACCATGTAAACAAAAGCAATCACAGAAAAGAACACGAAGATTTTACGTGGTTCGGTACAATATGTACCTACGTCCACGACTCACACACACCACACTTTTTATTTCTTTTCAATAATAATGGAGTACAAGAGAGAATTGGGGAAGAAGATAGGTCAGAAAGGAAGAGAAAGACGCCTCCTTTATAATAGGTAGGCTAATATTTCTTTTTATTACATTTCCATATATGCAAAAATCATAAAAAGGAAATTCAGAAGGTCCAACTCGGACCGAGTTCATGACAACTCGGACCGAGCCAAAGAGGTGTGCTTCAACTCGGTCCGAGTTTGGCCCAACTCGGACCGAGCCAAACGTCCAATTTTCTCCACATACTGCATATCACTATTTACACAAACTTTTCTTTTCCATGCACTGTAAAGAGTGCTAGTCATGTCATCAGTATTATTAGTGCAACCTTTTTCCCTATATATACAACAGTCTGTACAGCGGGTGAGTCAGTTTTTAAAACTCAAAACCACCATTTAACTGAACAGAGAGACATGGATTTCTCATATTATTAAGAGGGGGTTTTCAAGCTGATGACTACTCCTGATTTACCCACATTCCTGTTCCATTTTGACCTTCCAATCTGTAAACACAGAAAAATTACAAAACAGGATTAAGCATTGAAATTCTGAGTTTCCTGAAAAGGATGACAAATAATGTATCCATGGAACAAAGTACAAATTGAAGAGAAGGTCCCTTTAAGCTTACCCTACAAGGAATTTACCACACCCGAATTCCCCCCCCCCCCCACTCCATCTCATTATTTAGTTCCCAATTCCTATATTTGTTCTTGGGTAGATGCTGGTGTGAGGAATTACAGTATGGACACTGACCCTGAAAGAAAAGATAATCCTAGTTTCGCCAGGATATTTCCCTTGAGCTTGAAGCAATCCACCTAGAACTGGTACAAAAGCACTACTTGTGAAGCCTTCACCAGCAACATACGTTAACTGCCCATTTGGGAATTGCAAATCCATGAATGACTGAAACACAAAAAAAAAAAAAAAAGCAGTCAAACAAGTGAATAAGCCAACATGTAGATCTAATTTATTTTATGATTGCCTGCGGTATGCAAAAGATCAACCAAGAGATCCTGCCCTAACATAACCCCACCAAAGCAACAATGATAGATAATAAATAAATAAGACAATGAAAAGAAAGCATAAATAACTAAAATTTGGTTCTTTACCTTTACAAATCCCTGATTTTGCAGTTGAAAGGAGATACAGTCCTATCACGGGAAAGAATATATAATAAATGCAAAATCTATTGCTCACACAGGCAAGTGGATTTAGATTTTAGACAAATCATTGACATCAGCAACCATCTTCTATGTTTTGACCATACTGCAGGACAAAGAGAATGCAATCCATTCTGCAACAAAATCAATAGTTAGCAAAAACAGATTAATAAACTTTACCTATCTTCAAGCTATCATTCCCAAACCACAACAACAAAATGTGTGGTAACCAGTTACCTGCCAATATAGGTTGGCAACTGGTTTAACCACATGTTTGATTTACCCCTTTATTCATAGCTGTATTGATTTACCTCTTTTTACACTTTGATGAAGCATGATCATTTATTAGAACTCAATATCACATCAGAAAAAAACTATCAGCGATCATGAAATATCAGTTTAGTACCACAAAATTAATGTACTTGTTGGCCATTAACCGATTTATAATATATCACATTTAAAGAAAAAAAAAACTGTACCTTCCTATCATATCCATACCAAAGGAGGTGTTGCTTTGAAAGATGGATCCAGTGGCGGAGCCAGAAATTTCAAGAATGGGGTTCAATAACATTTCAAAGTTCATACATGTAATAATATATAATTATAAATTCAAAATTCAATAACATTTCAAAGTTCATACATGTAATAACATTTCAAAGTTCAAAATTTTACAGAATACAAAAGTTCAAAAATAATTTAAAAGCAAGTACATAAAAGGAGAAAAAAAATAGAAACACATACATAGCACATTTAACTTATAAATTCTAACTACAATCTTCATCATCCAATTGAACTCTCCGAGGTCTCATATTTTGAAATCGACGTAGTATGGCGGTGTTGGTAACCTTCTCAAAGATCTCTTTCTCAATGTAAATGACCAAACAATCATTTATCCATTGATCACACATTTTATTCCGTAAGTCATTCTTAATGTAATTCATTGCCGAAAAGACCCTTTCAACGGATGCCGTTGCAACCGGCAAGATTAATGCTAATTTCACTAATAAATAAACTTGTGAATGCACTCTATGTTTTTTGGTCTCAACCATTGCTCTTGCTAATTCACTAATTCCCTTCGAGTTAGCAAATTGGTTCATTGTACGCACATCGGCAATGAAGTTTTCTAATTGATTTGGAAGAGCTAAAAGACTTGAATTAGAAAACTCACTAGGATAAAAGGAAGCCAACTTGATCAACTTTTCTTTGTTGAATGATTCAAATAAATTACTTGGATTCAAGCAAGAGATACATAGAAGTAATTCTGAATTTATCTCATCAAATCTATTATTAAGCTCCTGCAATTGTGTATCTATAATTGCACAAAAAATTTCTACACGATATCGGTGGAAATAAGTAATATGCCGAGCTTTACGGGCCGATTTACCTTGAAGTACATACCTTTCTTCCATGTTAGGTATGTTTATTGCGTGTTCCTTGCAAAAAGAAGAGGCCTCATCTAAAAGAGATGTCCATCCATTATCTCTAACAACTTGCAAACGCTCTTTTGCCACTCTCACAAGAGACATTGCATTTTCAATATCTTGATCGCTCTTTTGCAAAGCTAAACAAAGCTCATTGGTGATTCCCAAAATATTTTTCATCAAGTGCATCATTAGAACAAAATCAAAATCTTGTATGAACTTTAGAAGACGATTTGCTTCTGTTCTTTGTTCTTGCTTCGTACTTTCTTCCTCCACCATCTCAAGTACTTCAATGATACAAGAAAAATTTGCAATAAAGTTTAAAATGCACTTATAATGGGAACCCAACGAGTCTCACATGGCCTTGGGACACCAAGTTCTTGATTTAAGCCACTTCCTGTTTCCAAATCATTGTGACTCAATTCTTCTATGATCTTAATTGCTTGCTTTTCACGAAGCAAGTCTCGTCGCTTTGGAGAAGCTCCAACCACATTGATGACTTGATTCATCAAAATAAAAAACCAATCGGCATCACCATTTCTCTTTGCAACATAAACTAGTGCCAATTGTAGTTGATGGGCAAAACAGTGGATGTAATAAGCCGAAGGATTTTCTCTCAATATCAAACTTTTAAGACCATTGAATGAGCCACTCATATTGCTAGCCCCATCATAACCTTGGCCTCGTACTTTTGTCAAGCTCAAATTGTGCTCGCCAAGTAAAGATGTGATTGCTTCCTTGAGAGTTGAAGCACATGTATCTTCAACATGAACAATCCCAATAAATCGCTCCAAGACAATGCCTCTCTTATTCACATAACGCAAAACAACCGCCATTTGCTCCTTTTCTGAAACATCACATGACTCATCCACCAAAATACTGAAAAAATCATCCCCTAAATCACTCATTATTGATTTCAAGATCTCTTTTGCTGCACAATTAGCTAGATCCTTTTGTGTCTCTGGGCATGTCATCTTCAGATTTTTAGGTGCATTTTGTAAAACCACGTTACTCACCTCTTCCCTACCTTCAGAATGAAACTTTAAGAATTCTATAAAATTACCCCTATTATGTGATTCTTCAGACTCATCATGTCCACGAAAAGCGATACCTTGATGTAAAAGTATCCGAGCGGTAGCAATTGATGCATTCAATCGAATGCGGTAATTATGCTTCGATTGCTCAGTTTGTTTATTAAGACAAGTTTGGATTGATTGTTTTTGGTTCATCAAGGTATCACATTTCTTCATTGCTTGATTATGAAAACTATTGGGCCCACCAACATGTCTATCTAACCTCTCCTTCTTATTCCAACATTGAAAACCCTCTATTGTAAAAGCATCACCCCCCTTCTTAATATCTTTGAATAAATAACAACATAGACAATATACCTTATGACTTGATTCACTATATTCTAGCCACCCCACATAATCATCATACCATTTAGGATTGAACTTTCGCCACACTCCTCCTATTTCAATTTGCTCAAACTTACATGCTTTTGGTTGATTTGGACCTCTATTTAAGTAAATTCTTCGAACTTCATCTCGCTCATTCGGATGGTACTCGAAAATCTTCGGACGCTTTGCCGGATCGGCGGGGCAATCTTTCGGGTTAATTTGAATCCGTTTAGGGGCTTGAGAGGTAGATGAATCATCATGTGGTTGTTTTCGTTTCAAAAACTTCTCCATGAAATATCTAATAGAAAAATATCAAGAGAGATGATCGGATGAAGCTACTAATCAATAGACAAATTAAAATATTAAATAGAACACATTACTCTACTAATCAATAGACAAATTAAAATATTAAATAGAACACATTACTCGCACATAAAATAATTTTATGTTTGTAGAATCATAGTTCTAGAAATTAAAATGGGTAAGAATAAATTTCAATTTCTAATTAGTTCTATGGTCATGCTTATGCTAATTAATCACAACGATCAAGGACTGCCAAAAAAAAAACATAAATTTCTTGGTTCTGACAAGGGGGCCGTGAGTTGTATAATAGCATAAACTATTTAATATGTCAAATTGCAATTTAATTAAAACAATCCTCGTACCTAGATGTAGCAAGATGTCAAGATCCAAGTTCTTCAATTCTTTTTTTTCGTCTCCTGTTTTTTTCTCGTGGACCATCTGCGCACAAAGACAGAAAGAAAAAAAAAAAAGGGAAAGGAGGAGAAAAGAAATAGATGGGTTTTTGATGAATGGGGAATGGTGCGTTGTTGGTCTGGGAATAGAAAGTTGGATGAAAAAAGTTAGCTCACTTTACTTTTTTGTCCCCATTTAATATCTTTTATTATTTTATAAGAAAAATGCTAATTTTACCCCAAAAATAACCTAGTAAGGATACTTTCATATATTTTGATGGGGTTCAACCAATAAAATTACTTATAAACTTAATGGGGTTCAAACTAGTACACCCATACAATTTTTCATAATAAAGATACATATTTTTATATGTTAATTACAAAGTTTTTTTTTTTTGAATGGGGTCAATTGACCCCCCTCCTTTCCACTTATCTCCGCCACTGGATGGATCGGTAACAGAATAGTAGAGTCACGAACAAACAGGACGGGACCCAGCTGCACGAGCAAAAGAGATGACCTATCACTGCCAGGTGTAATATTACCACCACGTGAGGCCTCAACTCTCCATAAGTCTCCTCTTGAAACCACAGAGGTCTCTGTTTCCCGGCTTCTACTGTCATAAGTTGCCGTTATATTTGCCCTGTATCGTGATAATGTGATCAATTTAAAAAACTGACATGCTCTAAATATACTATTCTTTTGCAACTCACACCAATATCGAGTGTTGAGGCTTAATTATGACAAATAAGAGATTGAATTTGGAGATGACCTGTACAATTTCTAAGGTTCAACACTTTACTGAACTCATATTTGGGAGTTGGGACTTGGGGACCAACATACAATTCTTCAACAAATGGTTGACCACACTATCAGGCGCTTTCTGAATAAATACAGTATAGGTGATCCCAAGAGCTGGTCTAATCAATCTTCTCCCCAAAAGGGTATGTTTCTTTGTCTTATATAATTTTAGTTGCTTTGATGACTCTAAGGCACATGCATGCATGGAACAACCATCACACCACAAACACCATATGAGACGAGCATGAAGAATAAGGGCTTACCATGCAAGAAATAAATAGCTAGAACACAAAAAAATAAGTCATTTTGCAGAAAGTCATCCCAGCATACAGAAAACTAATCTTAGAAAATTTTGAAGTCACAAATAAAAAGGTTTTCCTTGATATTTGGTGAACATCAAACTATCATCAAATTCTAATTTACTGCCATCAAATATCTTACATGAGGCCTCTTGAACTGCCCTGAAAAGCCGATAGTTCTTTTTTCCAAACAAAATAATTCAGGTCAAAGTTGAGAACTAATAATTGAAATCAACAGAGATCAGGAGAGGCACTTGCACTGCCAAAAATAATTGAAAAGTATATCTATTTTTGGTATCATTTTTATACATAAAATAGTGGATTTTTTTTTCACATAAATAGTCGATATGATTATGGTTTAAAATAATTATTAATTTATGCCAAGTTGTAAACTGTTTTTTTTTCATTTCGTAATATTTTCTGGTTCTTATGGCCTCAGAAATAAGATTCGAGATGAATTTTTATTAAAACAAATAAACTGAATCATGTATATCTATGAGTTCCTTTCAAAAATAAAGAGAAACAGAAAATTAAATTCCTAGTCGTTTTTTCAGTGACAAGATGAAGCGGCACAGGGTTTCCAAAGGAAATTGATTACTGTGAGATAACAGTTTTGTCATCATTTGAACAAAATGAACACATACAATAAACAATGTGAACATATAAATTATCAAAATGAATACATACAAACAAATAATTTTAATAAAAATAAGTTGAATATGCATATGAAAATCTGAACAATGGATGACAAAACTTTTTTTTTATACGTGTTCACTTGATTTTCTATATGGTCATCTTGTCTATTTTCAAAAATAAAGAGAAACAGAAAATTAAATTCCTAGTCATTTTTTCAGTGACAAGATGAAGCGGCACAGGGTTTCCAAAGGAAATTGATTACTGTGAGATAACAGTTTTGTCATCATTTGAACAAAATGAACACATACAATAAACAATGTGAACATATAAATTATCAAAATGAATACATACAAACAAATAAGTTTAATAAAAATAAGTTGAATATGCATATGAAAATCTGAACAATGGATGACAAAACTTTTTTTTATACGTGTTCACTTGATTTTCTATATGGTCATCTTGTCTATTTTATGTGTTCATTTTGTTTTAAACGATGACATAATTATAAATGTTAGTTATCATTTCTCATTTCCAAATGCCAGGGCCATGCATTTATTTATAATTGAAGTAAATGTTTCTTGAATATGCCTGGTTGCTTGTGAATTGATTTCTTTTTCTTGCCGACTTTTCCTAAAGCAATGTTCGTACAAACATTGTATAAGTCGTCTGGTGTTGTTCAACGATATAACGAAAACTTTTACTCGTGTTAGAAATTAATACTTGTCCAAGTAAAGGAAGGAAATTAGTAAGAGATCATTTTCAAACCACCTTAAAGTCTTGCTTTGTTTCGTCCTGTCACTCTTTAACTCGATTGATCTCTCAATAAGAGCACCGATACTCTTTTCTCTTGCTCATTACATACACACACCACAAGTCCACAACCCCAGCCCCACCTCAAAATGGTAACCTGGAGGTTGAGAAGTGGTCGAAAACATCGCCCAACGCGCCTACAATACCGACATAAGTTATTCGAGGAGAAGAGTAACCACTTTTGGAATGCTATATCTTTCAAATTAAGGCTCCTAACTTTGTTTAAAGTGCTGAAGCAATGTCTACGGCTCTTAAGGAGAGAGTTGCATTGGAGAAGACCTGTGAATTCAAGCCCTCGATACCAGAAAAGACGTACGACATTTACAAAGATGCCCAGTCGAAGATCAAAAAGAGTAGTGGTACACTCTTGTAAGCCATCAAATTCTTTCCGTGAAGACGCCATTGCAGACTGCTTGGAGTTTATAAAGAGGACGTCCACTACATCAACAGAAGACTATACTGCCAAAGTTTGAATGCATCGATCATACATTACTGTACTGTATAAAAATGCTTTAAATTCATTATACCATTCTTTTCCGCTGCATATAATTTATTATTTTGCCTATTTGACCTACCCTTTTTAGTCATGTTGAAAGAGAATTATACTTTGTGTATTTATTTACATAGTTAATATTGCAAAAGAATTTTTTTTTTCTAGTTGTTGCAAGTGAAAAATGGTAATCATTTTGAAAATTTATGGCATTTTTAGTAAGTTTTGTTTTTTTTTTTAACATGACAGACAGTGCAAAAAGAATAATGCCATTAATTGTGAAGATGCGCGTTTAATTGTCAATTTGTCATAGATGCTTATGTACATTTCACATCAAATTGAAGAGAGCACATATGTATCTTTGTCCTGGTCAAGTGGCCATCTCATTTTTCAACCACGTCCTTCTCTTGAAATTTGGAATTAATGACAATTGAAAACTGAAAAGTATGCAGCTTGGCTTCTATAACTCTTTCCATCAGATTTGCCTGAGATTCACTGCGTCATGATTTATTATTTTGTACAGAAATTGCTTTAATCTATTCATCAAATAAACTTATGGGCCATTCACAGGCTTTTAGTTAAGTGACCTTGCTCACTTTCACATCAGTTATCGGGCCTAGCTAGCTTATGTGAAATTAGGGCTGCAAAATGATCGAGACAATGGCGCAAATGAGCTGTTGCGTTGATTGTTTCGTCCTATGCGACGAAACAATTTTTTATTTCGTTGATCGATCGTTTCGTCCTGACGAAACGATCGAAATTGACGAAATTTTCGTGATTTACACATGGACAAAACCATTTTATTGTTTCGTTAACCGTTTCGTCCAACCAAACAAAATTGTTTCGTTAACCGTTTTGTCGGGACGAAATGAAACAAAAAACGGTTAAAACGACTTCCGTTTTCAGCCCTATGTGAAATTAAGGGAAGATGCCTAGCTAGGTCCATTTTGACCGTTTGGGCCGGAGAATTCAACAACTCCAAGCTGTACACTTGTGACCTATTAAATTAGAAAAGAGAAGGGGGGAAAAAAACTTATAGTAGTTATTAGTTATTACAAGCAAAGTCCGGTTGTTCACAAGTTTGGATCATGCATGAAGAAATTGTGGTTGAATTATTGAATTAACACCCAAGCATCCTCACACCTTTCAGATGTTTTCTACTTCACGAAGTAAATATAAATCGAGTGTGTGTTTGCATACTGGCTCCGTTTTTTAATGTCCTTATCTATTTTTTTTCTTATTTTCTGAAGTAAATATAAATCGAAGTTGTTACAAATTCTATGCAGGCTACAATTTAAGTTCATTCATATAAAGTAAAAAGGTCTATAAATTATTTGAGTTATTGGAGAATACCAAATTTCACAAAATTTAAATCCATAGAACACTAAATATCTGATTCATTAGAAAATTTTAATTTCACAAGATTCTCATATCACAGTTTACCCAATATTCCAAATATATTTAGATAAAATATTATGGTCAAACTATACTACATTTCTAAATTTAATTCCAATAGGGGGTTTGTATTTGTATAACAATCCCAAAGTTGCTTTTTATAGGTTTTATGTGACTATTTCGTGTGTTCTTTTTTTATGATGGATCAACTACAAATACCAATTTAATACACAACACAAGGAGTTATGCATAATTGCTTGCATAAAAAACAATGAGGACGAAAATAGCCCGATGTGATTGCTTTTTTAGATTTTTGTGTCGTTATTTATATATTCTCTTGTGTGGCTAACTCCAACAAACTATATTTTTTAACATGCACCACGAAATATAGCTAGCTTGCTATACAAAAAATCAATGAAAAATAAAAAAAATGCAACACATGTGCAGCTATATTCTTTATTGCATTCAAAACAATTTCTCATTGTATAATTTATTAAAAAGTTACATTCGAAATTACAAAAAAAAATTAATAAATTTATGACGTCAATATCATATTTACATAAATTACTGACTCTAATTACATAAATCTATGAGCAATGCATGAGGAAAATCTAAATAGTCAAAAACCGATGCAAATGACCCATATTTATTCCGAAGATTCCAGCAGGGAAGTGTTTTGGGCAACTTGTTTTTCACTTGAAGCAACATCTATTTTTTTTAAATGTCTAAACTACCCTCAACATCAATCAAAATTAATTACCATAATTTATTTCCTTATCTGTACTTCCTTTCTATTTTAGATTCCCTGCTAAAAGAAAATCAATCTTTTTAACTAAAATTACATATAAATATATAATCATGGACGGAAATTTGTTAAAAGAAAATCAATTGTTTTTAATATTTTATTATTTTTGCATATGAACAAATATATTAAATATTCATCAATAAAGCAATAATGCATATAAATTAAATATAAACATGACACAATATAAACAAAATATGAACAAATATATATGTTAAATTCGTATCAACAAACCAATAGTGCAACTCTTTCCTTTGTTTGCTCTATAGCCTAACGTTGTCCAAAAGAATGAAAAAGGAATTGATAACCAATAAATTTATTAAATTTTTAAAGGACAATTTGGTCAGCTCAAAAAATATTATGTTGCTCCCAGCGGGTTTATTGCCCATAGCACCTCCCATTCCAGCACCATATATATGCTTGAAAATTTCCAAAAGAAACTCTCGCACCAAAAAATTTTAAGAAATCCTTACGCATCATTTTCAAATTAAATTTCTGGGTCTTGAAAACGAAACTAAAAACGATTTCTTTGGTTCTATGCAACCATTTGGTGATTTGGTCAGGTCACGCGACTAACGATATCACACATCTTTATGTTCACGTGATCAAACATTTTCTCATTGGTCTGCCATCGCATTTTTTTTTTAAAGATGGGGACCTCCAGATGCCGGGCTAAAGATTAGTTACGTTTTATAATCATGGTACCCTGCACTTCACGATCATTTTATTTTTTGTACAAGTCAGGTTTTGTAGCGCTGACAAATTTATTGATAGATTCTGTACATAGCAACTCAATCTCACATAACGAAAAAACAAATTTAAAAGAAAAAAAAGAAAGATAAAATGACCAAAATCATTCATGAGCTCGGCATATAATCCTTTTCTGACATGAATCGTACAGCCTTTAAACCAATTGCGGACTTCGGCTGATTTCAGGGAAAAGAAATAGATTCCGCACTGCATCGATTTGCTTCTCTACGTCTTATTTTCTTCCTTGATTAGTTGTCAGAAGACTCCAAATTCTTCTTTTTCTTTCCATATATCAGTCCAGTATCCTGCAAAATTACCACCATATTTTCACTTGTTAACAAATATTTGACTAAAGCAACTTTTGCAATATCCTATTCGCAAAAAACATCAAGATAGCCACTATCTAGTTAGACACCAAACATCTTTAATGCATCAACACCAGAAAGCTATGTCTGAACAGAAGATATGTCCAGTTAAATAGTGGCAGTGCCTCCCCTGGGACTGTATCAATTCTGATCCCCAGGACTACCCATTGCTGATTTACTATTACAATTTGTCATTTTATTTAAAAAAAAAACTAACTAAAAAGTTAATTTTTTGCTAGAGAGGTCTGGAGTAGGTTGTTTGCCAATTCACTGATCTATCTGTCAGCTGGCTGATGAGATACACGACTTCTGGGAACGCAACAGCTCGATACTAGTGAATAAGCAAACTCTCTGGATGGCGGTTCTTTGGAGAATTTGGAAGACGAGGAATGAATTTATCGTCCAAGTGAAGCAGCCGAGCTTACAAAATACAATCAGATTATATTACAAGACTCGACATTGTGGAATGTATACTCTTGATTTAATTTTCCTAGCTTGTGTATAGGTAGCATACAAGGCCGCTGAGTGGCTCTCGATATAGGTTTGGCTCAGGGATTTTAAGTTTGAACTTTCTGTTAGTCTTTGTAAATATTTTTCTTTGATTAATAAAAGTCTGTAGGCGTGGATTTACCACCCTACCCTCAAAAAAAATAAAAAGTTAATTTTTTAAGGTATCTGCAACTTCATAGCAAGCCGACATAGCTTGTCTACTACCGTATTTTGTCATTTTGCAAAGAAAAACCCAATGTGAAATAAAGGTTTTCGATTTCCTTTTTTCTTGAGATATCTACAGCAACAAATATTTCTAATGTTTCCGTCATGTACTGAAATAACAGCTTATTGTTGAATAATTGGTGCAGTCCTGAAAGCTCAGGTTGGTTATCTAAATTAGGTTAGTAAAATCTCAGTTTGAATATGCTTTTAACAATTCGGAAACAATTCAAACCTTACTGTTGGATGGAATGGAAAATAGAGGTACTCAGCTACTAATATCTGACAAAATGAGAAAAATAAAAAAGAAAAAAACCATCAGAAAGATATGAATATCAACAGTTTGGTGTTTCCTATTCTGAGCTTTAAGCCTAGAAATAAAATCTATGTTGGATGACAAAAAGGGTCTAAAGTTCTAAGTAACAGCCAAAATTTAGTCAGTTTGCATGACTCAGCCTTGCTTTTAGCGCTTCACCACAATTTCCAAATAACAAATTCACAACTGAAATCCAACCTTTTCTGAGACATTGCAGCAGACCTGACTTTCATGTTGTATGAGAGAAAATGCGTATATTCTTTTAAATAAGATAATTATCTTTTCAATAAAAAGATTTGGGGCTTGACCCCTTGCTTTCTTCTTCTTCAAAAAAAAAAAAAAAAGATAATTAACCAGGAAATTTAAGACACTGTTTCCTATGCTCAAACTGAACTAAACCAAGCCATCAGTTTTGACTTGATAAAACATTAGCTCTAGTAGTTCGGAGTTATTTACAAATAACATATATAAGTATATAACATTAGTAGCATGGTTCAAACGGACTATGCAGCATTCACAGTTCAATAAACTTACCACATAATTTAGGACCCCAAGATAAGGGGTAAAGTGATAAGCAAAAAATACCTGGGGATCAGGAATTGGCTTTCTCTTTTCAATATAACGATACTTGTCAGATGCTGCTGCCAAAGCTGCTCTCTCCTGCAATGGCAATGCAAGCCAAAATGATTAGCTTTGAATTAACAGAACGAAAAAGTAGCTAAAAAATATGCGGAATTGCTTAGGACCATCCTAAGCTTCTATCATCCCAGCGTACGCTGTCTCCCTCCCCCCTCTCCCCCCTCCTCCCTCCTCCCGTGTATGCTGTCCCCCCTCCCCCTTCCCCCCTCCTCCCTCCCGCGTACGCTGTCCCTCTCCCTCCTCTGCCCTCCTGCGTACGCTGTCCCGCTCCCCCCTCACCTCCCCCTTCCTCCCTGCCGCGTACGCTATCCCCCCACCCCTCCTCCTCCCCCCTCCCACACACTTCATAACTGTTGAAATTAATATATACAATTGTTGAAATTATTAACTGTTGAAGTTAATATATATAACTATTATAGTTATATATATTAACTTCAACAGTTATACATATATATTAACTTCAACAGTTACGATAATAATTTCAACAATTGTATATATTAACTTCAACAGTTATCTATTTAAGTTCAACAATTACGATATTAACTTCAACATTTATGTATAGTAATTTCAACGGTTATGAAGTGTGAGGGAGGGGTGGGTGAGACAGCGTACGTGGGAGGGAGAGGGGGGAGGGGGGAATAGCGTACGCGAGAGGGAGGGAAGTAGAGCGACAGAGGAAGGGAAGCATACGCGTGACCATCATCCTCTTGGATGATTTCTAAGAATAGAAAAAAGCGTTACAAGGATGATGGGGATGATGGATTTTGGGGATAATCCTTATCACCCCCGAAAAATATGTATCAGGGTAATTTTAATCTGGAACGAGAAACGGGTACAGCTTATATACTATTTATTTAAGGCTCCAAGAATAGGGACAGACAAAGGGGGAGTGTTTTTAATAAAGTAGGCAATAAACAAGGACTTCATATTTATGTATAAAGAAACATAAGCTTTGTTTTCAGGCCTGCAATTGCTCTTGTGAGCTAAAATGGAAATAGTAAATAGAAGTTAGCCAAATGTTTAAATACAAAGACAACTCAAAGATGAAAAACAAAACTTACCAGCGTTTCATTAAAAAATATTTTTCCTGGTTATGTTCAATTTGGGTTTGTAAATAATGACTCAGCAGCATAGGAACAAAATTGACAATATCTGACAGAATATGCATTTTCCTAACACACAAAAAGATTCAGTTTAGTTGCATAGATCTCCATAGATGCCATTTTTCTAATCGAGGAATGTTGAGAGGTGCTTGGTGTTGTGACAAAACAATCGTGTGTTATTTCAAATTCAGATATAGTTTTTGTTTCGGAGAAAAAAAAACAAAAACTCCAGGTTTGAACAATCCTTCATAATCAAGCAAGCAATGACGGACAGACAGCAAATCCAATGATACATACGAGGTAAATAGCCCTGAAACTAATATTATCATCTGTATTACTATCAAAAGTACTTCGAGCAACGAGTAGCGCATCTGTTCTAATTAAATGTTGTGGATCAAGAAATTAAAAAATGGCAAATTCGGGACTTCCTTTTTTCTTGAAACACAATACATTGTAGCAGAAATGCATCTACTCAACCTGCCCTGCCTGGCGGCCAGATCAATACAGAGAGAGAGAGAGACTTTTACAGTTGGGATTAAAACCCCTGAACTTTAAATCGACACAATCAACTCACAAACCATTTAGTTCCACCCAAAGGCTGCCACGTCGCTCATTCCCAATATTGTAGTACAATAGTTTCTAACTCTAGTATCAGACAACACTTGATATGAAGGCCTTCTAGAAGAGATGAGATGGCATCATCCTATAGTAGTGTATGCCTAACTTTCTCTACACTAAAATGCTCAACAGTACCATCATATCAGGCATACCCTGGTTGAGGGGTGGTTCCAAAAACCAAAAAACTAACCCAACAACAATATTTGTATATTTGGGTTTATCTTCTTTTCAAGCAAGAAATGCTGACATGCAAGCCAGACACCAACTCAGGTAGCTCAGAAGCAAATAAGATGGACAATTTAATTTGGCTCAAACAGTTAGAGAAGGAATCTCTTCTCATTTCATTTCATTACTGATTTATCTAAAGTAACAAAGGCAAGGTTTAATTGACAGAAGGACCTCATAATTTGTTGACATCGTATTCAATTTAATTAATAAAATTAAAACAGTTACCAATAACCTAACTTGTTGATTCCTTCAGAACGGCTAAGTACACAAAACTGGCTGTGATTAGAGAACGATCACAGATAATTGAATCGAATCGATCAATCAATTGCAAGAAGGAAAAAAGGAGAGGGAGAGTAGGTTAGGTACCTCTTCTTCCTTGCGGAGTTGCTGAGCGGGCTTGACCCAGAGGAAGTAAGCGAGGGTTCCAGCGACGGCCCAAGAGGCGAGGTTGTTCCACCCACGCAGCCCTCCCATCGCATTTCCCACAAACGATCTCACGTTTCCGAACGACCTCTCCCATGACCTTCTCCCCATCTCTCTCTCTCTCTCTCTCTCTCTCTCTCTCTCTCTCTCTCTCTCTCTCTCGTTCTCAAAGCTCGAAAGCAGCGGCTGGTAAGTAATAAGTACCTCTTTCTCTCTCTAGTTCGTTCTTTGCCCCTATGGCTCTCTCTTTGATCGGCTATGGGATTTTTGCATTGTCCAAACGTATTTCCATGGAACGCCTCATGTAATGTTCTCCAAAATAACACGAAACGATCGTGTTAGCACGACACGATCGTATTAGCACGATACGATATGCGTGTTGACATATCGTGTTGACACGACACGGCACGACATTAATACAAAATTAGCACGACACGATCGTAATCGTGTCGTATTGGGACATTAAAAAATTTGACACGATTCAACACGACACCATTTGACACGCAACACGAACACGAACACTAATTAACACAACACCTTAACACGAATTTAATTATTAATGTTGATTATTTAAGCAAACTTAATAATTTAATTTCAATTTATGATACTATATCATATTATTTACCATCATTTAAATCATAATAGTGTTCCAATCTAATTATTATATTTTATAAAAAAATATTAATAAAAACTTTAAACTTAATCAAATAATAAATTATTATGTTTAGTAATTTTTCTCTTATTTTTTTTATTTTTTTTAATAATTTTTTAATTTAAAAATAATAAAATAATATGACACGATTTGACACGACTAACACGATCGTGTCAGTCGTGTCGTGTTGTCTCTTCTCACCACTAAGCACGACACGACACGACACGATTAAAAAAGTAGTTCGAATCAACACGACACGACACGAGACTCTAACACGATCGTGTTTGACACGACACGCACGATTGGAGAACACTAGCCTCATGTTAGTGTTAGTTGTTAAAAAAAAAAAATTCTGTTCGTTTTAACTTTTTATTAAAATTTAAATAATATTAAATGAATTTCTGAACTGCCATTTGTATCATATTGATAATTTATTTATAAAAATTTCGAATAGAAAATAAATCGATTTTTTTATTTTATTTTAAGTTGTATTAAATTGTCCTTGGAAAAAAGAAAACAAAGTTAGTTATTTTACTTCTTTTAAATTAATCAAATTACACCGTTCAACTAAAATTGTCTTCTTTTGAAAATTCAAATACCAACTTGACTTTTTTTTAAAAAAAAATTAAAAGCTAATTTGTCACAGATAAATTCTTATAATCAAATTAGTTATTTCGGAAGTTTTAAGAAACCAAATAATAATTATCTTTATTGTTTGAAAACGCCTTCTAACTGCTAATATGAAAAAAAAAATGTCATGAATAAACGCTCAAATACCGATCGAACAATACATGCCACGTTGCCTATGAAGAACTTTTGAATGAAGGAAAACATGCCACGTTGTCGCCCAAACACAACGTTGTTGAAAAAATTGTACTTCATGGTAGCCTTGATGAAAAATTAAGAGTGCGTGACAATCTCTAGAGCTCCTTTATATTATTATGTAATAACTAGAGCAATTATATTCTATAATGCCCAACACATAGACGTCGCATTTTTTGTCGCAAAATTTTTGTTAACTAACTAATTTCTTCAGAAAACTTTAATTTATTAAGAAGATTTTAATTAAATTTTTAATACTTTTAACACTTCACATGTGTGGTATTTATTTATAGGCTCATCGCTTACAAAATTATAGCCATAAAGGTCCGGATGTTAAAATTGAAGATGAATGATTCTAGGTATTATGGTAATTTATTTTTAAATAAGAGGTACATTAATTTTGTTTTCCGAAACAATAAAAGAAATTGTAGCAATGTCATAACTTGCTTTTTAGTGTCACACATCACACTAAATTTTTTTTTAAGATTTTAAGAAACTGTGGCAAGTGTGGCAACTGTTTCTGAAACAATACCACATTTATTTTGTAAGAAACAAAGATAAAGAAGAGATATTAGATCATGTGAGAATTAGAGAGGTCTATGACAATTTAATGATTCCCATAAGTATTTCCAAAAAAAAAAAATCAATATATTTCTACTGTCTCCTCTGTTGGATTGGGGGGGGGGGGGGGGGATCAACACTTCACCTCTTATTTATAGGTTTTGCAATATAGTTTCGATGTAAATATCCGGACCTTTTTGGTTCTCCTGTATAGGTTTTGCAGGTGACATGTCCATAAATAAATGTCTCACATGCGAAATTTTGACCCTCTCCTTAATTAGTAAAGTTTTTGAACCAATTCATTTGTTACTTGTTAGTTAACAAAACATTAACGAGTGGGCTGTGGGCTCTCACTCCTGCTCGCGCAACACAACAGAGAGGGCTGTGGGCTGTATCCTGTATCTGTATGTGTCATCCGACTCATCCCAAACTTAACTTCAAACCAGATTCAATGAAAAAAAAGCTATTCAATTCATTTGGTATCGATCAAAATTGTTTAGCATTATCCCACAAGAACACATCACCAAAAGGTTCCAAATACGATATTTTACTTATTTGCTAGTTGATTTTTTATAGATATAACTCTAAATAGTAGATAATAAAAAAAAAGAGCACAATTTGAGGTTAGTTGTTGGTAGAAATAATGCTAGCTAAAATCATTTTGACACAGCATAAGTGCATAACTATCCACAAGAAAAATGAGATAAGGTTCACAAAATTTTACACAATAGATTGAAATATCTAATAGTAAAGGTGAATTCAGTTCAGACAATTTATAATAGTACAGGCGAATTTAGTTCAGACAAACAAATAAATGCAACAATTTGACAGGGACAGTGAGCTCATGCATCTCCAGTGCAACTATAAAAATAAAATGCATTGCATTCCCAAGAAGGGTGAACACTTGGAGACACAATAAAGAAGCAACTGTGTACATGGATGATGTACAAAGTTTCATGTCTGCAAATTATTGATTATGTCTTCTAAATTATGAACACATCGATAACTAAGGGATTTGCTATGATGTTGATAAAGAGAAGTACCGTGTTAGTTATCGGACTGGGTCTTTAACTCTTTATTAGGTGAATTATTAACTTCTTTATCCATTCTCCATTTTATTTTCTGATGCTAAGGAATTCAATTATAAAATAAATCATAAAAAATAAAGAAGGTTAAGTTTCAACTTATAATCATGTCATATAAGCAGACGACTCATGTATATCTATACATTTGTCTCCATTTTAATGAGATGGTTACAACATATTTAGAATGCTAAATAAAAAAATATAAAATAAAGCTATTTATTTTGTGTTACGTAAGTTGAATTTTAGTATATTTTTCATATTATTTTCTATTGTGCAAATATTTTGTATTTTAAAAAGTTATTTGCGCATAAAACAACCTATTGTGCGAACACTTTTGTTTTTGGAGTGAAACTTTTTTTTAAAAAAGATCTATTATTAAAAGGAATAAAACAGCCTACGTAGTAGATTAAAGGCTTAATTTTTTGTACATCAAGTCGGATTGTCGGAATAGGCAAAGTAAAAAAAATAAAATAAAGAAATTGTGTGATGATTTAAATTTGGGATGTCAATTCTTTACAAATGAGCAAACACATCGCATGCATATGCACACTGACAGGCGCGCACGCACGACCACAAAGCTCACACATGCCAGACAGATAATAAACAGAAAAATGAGAACGATGAGTACATCCTTATTGGAGGAAGAAATAGATAGTTAGGATTGGAAGTACATTTTTCAGTTTGGGGAGAAAAAGAAATGGAGAAATTGTAAATGAAATAGGGGAGCAAGGACAATGAGCACCAACCAATCCAGGTAAATAGTGGCCCATCAGATTGGATCCAGCCATGTGAGTGAATCAACTAGCAGTAGGTGGTTGTTTTGTGCTTGCCTTTAATCACATGCTCATGTGTGGCACACCGCACACTGCCGTCCTTCATTCATCCCTTCTGACCCACCTCCTAGATATCCTCTGCAGTAGGCAGTAGCTACTGCACTGCACTGCAGTGGTTCTCAAAAGCCGTCCAATGGAATTTTGACGGTTAAAATTTACGGACCGTACGGATATGATATTAATCACATGGCATCCATCATTCATCGGATGGTTCTTGATGAACTACTTCTCTGCAGTGACATGGCTTCGGTATATGGTGCATGCTATAGCTACCCCTTGAAAGGATTGCAAATCCAACGGCTCCTAATTGGCAACTAAGATTGTTGTACTTTTAATTGATTATTGTACTCTTTTTTTCTATGTTTAATAGAAACGGGCCCTTTAAGGCCTTGTTTTAAAAAAAAAACTTTTAATTGATTATTATTATTTTAGTGGTCAATCTTGATCCAAATGTGACAATCAAATTTTGATGGAATGGTTCTAATTGTCTTGGTATCCTTGTGGACTACAATTCTGCATCAGACATTGATTTGCCAAGTGGTTATCACCTATGATTTAGATAGATTATAGTGTATCATTTCTTTTCTTTACTTTTTTTTCTGAAATTGTACAGATAACGAATGAAGACCTATTCACAAACTTTGCATTACTGTTGGCCATCAACAGTTAAAGATTTCCCTAATTGCAGCGACAGATCAATGGACAGGGGGAAAGCATGGAGATGTAGATTTGGTCAATTCAGCATGCACATATTAAGGCATACTTAGAAGGTTAGGATGTCAGAAAGATAAATTAAGTAAAAAGAAATTCGGATTTAATAACCCGTTTAGTCAGTTCACAAAGCAATACCAAAGCAGTAAGCAGGTAAACATCAGTTTTGAAGTGAAAATGAATTGTAGTTGAGCGCATACGACACGCCAGCTATTTTCTCATTTTTTTTATTTCAACTAAGAGGTATCACATCACATGCTTACCACGTACTTGCCCAGAATTTTGCTCTCTCAAAATTAAGACAGTAATTACACGAGGCAATACAATTCAATGCACCAAAAGTTCCAAACTTCAAACTCCAAAGCCTGAAACAGCGGTGACACTGCACAGTCCCTCTTTTGACCTGACCCCAATGTATCAATAATAATCAATTCACTAGACAACATCAGAACCAGAGAGACAAGTAAACAACATACATCAGAGCTCGCTTAGTTAATATAATTCCAAGGTCAGGATTCTTCACAAGATATCACTTATCAAAGCAATATAAAAGAAGAAAGGAGGTCAGCACGGCAAGCATGGAAGAAAGTGACAAGAGTGGCCAGGTGTCAGCTAAAAGGAACGTACAAATATTACGTTACTACCTCCAAATATAAATATAAAAAAGGATTAAATAAAAAGAAAGCTAGCTTTATTGATTGATTCATATTTATATGACATTTTGGTTGATCAAGCTGCCGACTTGGTTATGTCTTTGGTGGAGCGGTTATATTTCATGTGGCTCTTCACTAGATGGCCCGCAGCCTGCGCTGACAGTAGGGACAATTCACCGGCAAGTACACCGCCGGCAACAACAGTGGCTAGGAGACGTGCATTGGCACCGGGGGTGCTGACATTGGAGCCCTTAACACCTAATAGGTCCAGGCAGGCTGCTTGTGAAGCTAGCTGGGTCCCGCCACCAACTGTTCCCACCTGTAATATCATATAAATGTATGATTCAAAGACATGTTTGCATGATGTTACACTTTTGGATTATGCCCAAATAAACTATTCTAGTACATTGCAGAACAAGGTCGAATGTTAGTGGTGGCGACAAGTGGAGAAATTAATTATTGTTGAATAAGCTGTTAAGGAGGATTTGAGGAGATAGATGAAAGAATCTAGGAATTATTAACTGGGTAGGTCAGCTGGACAGATGGATAAAACAAACCTTGACAGGCAACAATGCATTTAACAACACAAATTTAAAGGATCATTGGTAATTAAATAAAGTATAATTTCAGAGAGCTTAAGAGACACTATCGCAAAAGTGAGATTAAACCAATTAAATATTTATGGCAATGTTGAGTAGCATCAAGCTGTAGAACTGGAACATATTTTTTTTCAGAAAAAAAAAATACCTCGATAGAAGGCATGGTGACTGAAATGTGAAGGTCCCTGCCACCATTGATGGCTTCCAACATAGTGATGCAGTGAGAACTCTCAACATTCTGAGCAGGGTCCTGACCCGTGGCAATGAATATTGCAGAAACAATATTGCTGGCATGCGCATTAAAACCACCAAGAGAACCAGCAACAGCAGATCCTGCCAGATTCTTGATTGTGTTGAGCTCAACTAGGGATTCTACATTTGTTTTCAGTACTCTTTTTACCACTTCCTCTTTGATCACTGCCTCGCACACAACTGATTTGCCTCTCCCTTCAATCCAGTTCACGGCTGCCGGTTTCTTATCAGAACAGAAATTACCTGGCAAAAGAACAAATATCTTAAGATTTGATATAGTTGAATTTCTTTGATATCCTACAAAGTTCAGAATTCAATGCAAAATCTGACAAAGATTGAATTTATATTTAACTATCAGAATTTTTGAAAATTTTAATTTGAAATAATTATTTTTTCCGAAGGAGATGTTAAATCAGCAAGGTATATAATGTGAATGATTTTGCTCATAGGGGAGGTATAGATTAAATAGACAACTCCAAATCATATTGCCCGACCAAAGAACTGAGCCAACAACTTGATGATTACATTTGTTTGAAATTATATTGCACAACTAATTAATTGTGATCGAACCACTTGGGATCAGACTATCACATCAGAAAAACTATATTGCAGTGCTTAGTATTTATTAATGTCCAAGAGGATGTCTTATCAGGTAAAGGATGCAAAACATACGGCAGATGTAATGACAAGCTGTTATTTGGGCACCATTTTAGTTGGTTGGTTAAAACTAAGACAGCGACTCCACAGCAAGTTTGGGCTCTCCTTCATTTTTTTTTCCCCTTTTTTTTCCTATATTCAATTGGTGGTTTGTCTAGTTCTAATAAATACAATGTTATGTCACCTGGGTTTAAATAGATATGTCCACAATACTATTTCTGCAACTCAAAAAAAGACTCCAGGCAGATTCTCTAAGGATATTAACGGAACACCAACCCAAAAAAAAATGCAAATTCCAACTAACTAACCAGAGATGGTAATCACATCCATGTCAGGGAAATCATTTTGCAGGAAATCAAGCACATTTTGCACTCCCTTGGAAACCATATTCATCCCCATTGCATCCCCGGTACTGCAGGTGAATCTCACGTACAAATTCCTCCCAGCTATGGCACAATGCACCCCTTGCAATCTTGCAAATCGACTGGACCTACAAAATAAATATTCAAATATTTACTGTATCAACTTGAGCTTATGCACTCATTATTAGTATTATACTGCCAGTGGTAGTAGTGAACTGTTTTGTTTAATAAGTTATTCAAGCTGACAAAAAGTGGAGCGCACAAAACGCATGACCATGAACAACTCTAACCAATTCCATTTGTAAAAGTTGAAACCAGCTATCAAACACAAAACATGCAACCCAAGATCTTTATTCAAAAAAGCTACATGCAAACACCATAATAAAACAATTAAATGAATAAATTAACAAATGGAAACCTGTTGAAAATCACAGAGAGAGTATCAAAGTTCTCTGGTGACTCCATGAAAGCCTTGAGCTCTGCAGCCCGACTTGCAGATGGAAACCTGACAGCTGGGGCCCGTGTCATACCATCCCTCAAAACCATACTCATAGCCCCACCAGACTCAGCAATGGCCTTACAACCCCTATTGGTACTAGCCACCAAACACCCTTCTGTGGTAGCCATTGGCACATAGTACTGCCTGCCATCCAGCACCAACGGGCCGGCGATCCCAACAGGCAGCTGCACATAGCCGATGGGCAATTCACAACACTGCCCGAGAATCGACTCATAGTTGAACCCATCAAGCGGCAAGCCCTCTAGGTTTCTACCTGTCATTCGCGACAATGCCACCCGCCTAATCCCGGCTGCTCTCCTACAATCACCCAATTTTGATTCAAGAAGATAAGACGGCATTTTACCACCCAACACCATGGACACGATCTCCTCATCCTCCTCTGGCAATTTCTCCGACGGCACTTCAGTGGGGCCAAGGAGGGAGCATTGAGAAGGAGCAGCGGTTTTGGAGTGAGGCAGGAAGTCTTCTTCCTCGTCATTGGATGAAACCACAGATTGAACAAAGGCGATGCCAAAGAAGCTGAGGAGGTAAATAAGTGAGGCGATCAGACCAAAAATGGCGAGAATCTCAGCCAAACCCACGACATGAAGTGGAGTAGAAGAGCGGATCTTCTCTCGCCAGCGCCTCATTAGATAAACAAGCGAAGCCATGAAAAGCGCTGAGAAGAGGAGGTTGGTGTGGCGAATGGGCAGTGGCAGCGCGTCCGAAGCTTGCACCTTGGAATGGCCACCTCCGCTCCCCTTTCCGGCCGCATTTGCCGGAGTTTGAACGTGTCTCCGGCGAACCTCCATTGGGTTTTTGGGTTTAGCGTTAGAGAGCACAAGGGATAGCTAGAAAGGGGAGAGAGAGAAGCTAACAATGGCTCGCGCTGGGTGCTCAACTCCGAACTCCGAAGCGCGTTAGCAATGGTGAAGAGAAAATGGAGGGGATTTATAACCCCGCGTCTCTCTTTGAATGGAGAAGGCGCTGGAGCGGGTAAGCTTACCGCTCTGGTGGGTCAACACACCCTGTCAGATTGTCAGAAATCTGTTTGATTTGAGTCTTCTCTCTGTGGAATGGACGGTCCAGATCTATGATTCTGATCGGAGGGTGCTGGATCAGTGCTGGAACTGGAAGGACACGGTTTGTTTAGTGCTGAGCGGATTCTGTCTGTACTCTCGAGTCTGGACTCTGGAGTCTGGAGCTTTCCGTGTAGAACAGTGGAGCAATGAGATCTCTAGTCGGGTTTATTGGAGCCGGGTTTGATCCGGGTTCGGGCGTTGAATTTAAGTTCGTCTTCAAGAGATAGATGCCGATTAATTAGAAAAGATTTGCAAGCAATGTATCAAGTTTATTCATATTCAATAAAGCGAACATTATTTTCTACTCCAAGCTAGAAGCTAGCAGTTCCCTCTTTTTTTTTTACATTAAAAATACATAAATTGAAATATCGTTAAATGAAATAAATAAATAAACAAATATAGAACCGTGAAACGTCGAATTTTAAAATTTCGAATGTTTCAAGAGGTCAAAAAATAAATAAACATGTAACAGTTTTTCTTAAAAACTGTACCAGTTTCTTATCGTGTGTTATTCTTTTCTTATCGTATGTTTCTTAGGCTCCGTTTGGATAGGTGTGGGAAGAAGGAAAGAAGGGAAGAAGTGAAAAAAAGTATTGGGAAGTGTGTAATTTTGTGAAGAGTTTGGATTGTTTATAATAAATTTGGGCCTCCGTTTGGATGAGAGAAGAAGAAGGAGGAAGAAGAAAGAAGGAAGAAAAAAAATTATAAACAATCCAAACTCTTCACAAAGTTACACATTTCTCAATACTTCTTCCCACTTTTTCCTTTCTTCCCTTCTTCCCACACCTATCCAAACGGAGCCACAAAGAAGCGTAGTGTTTTTTTTTTCCCTCAAATCAACCACAGAGAAGTATAGTCAGTAATATTAATTATGTGATGGTGATATAAGACTACGAGGCTTATTATCTTCTAGTCAACATGATCACGGTGATAACAACAAAATAACACATGATTTTGGATGAAACAAATTTTATGCAATGGTTCACTTTACTGAACGAGAAATAACGAATTTAATTGAAGGGATTTCTATAGCCAGCCATCTAGTATTTCAAAGCAATACGTAAGATAAAGCATTTAAACACGCATCTAATTATTTCAAAGCAATACGAAATACGGATCATATGATTCACCTTTTAAGTACTTTCCACTGATTTACATAGACCTTAAATTGCATACTTAACTATACTAAAATTCACAAGTGCTTCGTTTGGATTATTTAGGAATAAGAGAAATTGTCTATTTCTAGGCGAAAAGTATTAAGAAGTGTATAATTTTATGAAAAATTTTAAATTTTTTATAATAAATTTACATCTAGAAAAAAAACTATTTTTCCAATTCCCACGAGTAGAGTGTCTATTCTTGAGTGAGAAAAGTGGGTTTCTTCGGTCTGATCGGCCTCTACCGAAAATAGCTTTGAACTGATTACTTTCGACTATTTATTTAGCTATTCACTACTTATTTAAACTATGTTCTTTATCTATTTCAACGCCACGATCCAAACGGGGCCAAGAGTATGACCGAAACAAACACTTGCTTATTTAAGTTTAAAATAGCTGGTATAGCTGTCTAAGCATGATTTAACTTGTCTTGAAATTCTAGACTCGTTATGTAAACTTTTCAAAATGTGTATATATATATATTGGATGGATAAAATACACTCTGGTGTATGGATCATCTCCCGTACACCAGAGTCGTTTTTTAAATCCAAAAATCAAACAGTCAATCCGAACCGTTCAAGTTGTTATTCATATTGAAAAATTTCTAGGAGACCAAATTTTATATATATTTTTTATTTTTTTGCTATATATTATGATATTAAAAAAACACTATAATTGGAGTATTTCAGACCCTCCAATTTGAAAATGTCATAATATATAGCAAAAAATAAAAAAAATTTATAAAATTTGGTTTCTAAGAATTTTTCAATACGGTAAACAACTTGAACGATTCGGATAGACTGTTTAATTTTTGGATTTAAAAAACGACTCGGGTATACGGAGACGATCCATACATCAGAGTGTATTTTATCACTCCTCTCTCTCTCTCTCTCTCTGAGTTGTTGTCTTAAATTTTCATTGTCCATCATTTGAACCATCCTGAAAAGTGCACTTGTTTACACAAAAAAATAATAATAATTTGAAACGCAATAAGCACTTTAAATTAAATAATATACTTTTATTTTTTTTTAGGAAATAGTGCTATATTCCATAAAAATATGCAAGGTCAAAAAGTATGAAACTCCGTTTGGATAGGTGCGGGAAGAAGGGAAGAAGGAAAAAAGTGGGAACAAGTATTGGGAAGTGTGTAATTTTGTGAAAAATTTGGATTGTTTATAATTTTTTTTCCTTCTTCCTTCTTCCTTCTTCCTATATCCAAACGCACCTAAAGATACAAGCAAAATTTAGGAATAACCACTATATTCCGTAGAAATATATATATATGCATGGTTCAAAAACTATGAAAGGTATAAAGAGGTACTGTATAAAGCTACAATGACTATGGTCTATGGGCCAAGACCCAAGAGGTACTGGTATAAAGACTTAAAGAGTGCAAATGGTACCGGGAGCAAGGGAGTCCAGATCCTCTGGTTGGCTCAAAAAAAAAAAAATGAGCTGTTTGATTTAATCTGAACTATTTTTACGGACCACACGAATTTCGACAGACCAGATATTAATCACGGGACATCCATTAGTGATCGGACGGCTCAAATTCAAAACGACCACTGTTCGTTTAAAAAAAAGAACCAAAGGATCTCACAGTTGGAAGCAAGGAGGGAAATAATGAAATGATTTCAATCCATTATCCATGCACTTGTAGATCGAAGAACAACAAAATGAGCTAATTGGAAAAATGGAAAGTTATATATTGCTTTGCAAATCAACAGATTATATTTGATTTAGTTATGACACATGGATAATGAACATATTAGTTATTAACAGTGAAATCAATATGGTTTTGATTTGGTGACGAAGGATAGATGGATTGATTTATGTAGTCATGAATAGTGAAATGAATGTCGTCAATATTGCTTTAGTTGTTGAGAATTAATTGATATATTTTATCACCAATAGTGATTCACTATTCTCTCGAATATAAATGATTGAATGAGAAATTATCATTAGTTTACTTTCCGACCATAACTGCATGTCTGCATCAAAATCTAAAACAGAGAAAAAAAAGTAAAATATAACACATTGAAAAAAAATTAAAATGTTAAATCTTCAAAGTGATCTAGAGAAGTAATTCTCATTTGTAGCAGCATTTTACTGGAGATAAATATAGTTATATCCAACTTGTTTGATCTAAAATAGACAAATCAAATTTACACCATTGATATCTCCGTTTGGATAGGTGTGGGAAGAAGGGAAGAAGGGAAGAAGTGGGAAGAAGTATTGAGAAGTGTGTTAACTTTGTGAAGAGTTTGGATTGTTTATAATTTTTTTTCTTCCCTTCTTCCTTCTTCCTACTTCTTCTCAACGCATCCAAACGGAGGCATAGCAAATTTTAAATCCGAGACATCTATGAAAATTCAATATCAATCATATGATTCACGTTCGAGAAATGGCAAAAACAAACAATGTTACTGGGGGATTATTGCCTAACGAATATTCGGCAATGTGAGGATAAATTATACATTGTTTCTAATTTAACATATAGATTATTATTATTTTTAGATTTGATTGATAAAATTATTTTTTATCCAAATTATTCGATCCAAAATCAACACATCAAATTAATTCGCTGACATTATCTAAAAATAAATATATTAGATCCAAGTAAAGTGGCTCTCGATGTACTTATTTTAAATTAAATGATTCATACTCTAAAGTAAAATATTTGACCCGATTGAAGAATAATAAATGAATTAGGACACTGACATGTGAGTTCGTCAGTTATGATTAAATTTCAATTTTTATAATTCTAACAGTCGATTTGAACCGTTCAATATGGTCTCATATTGAAATCTCAAACCAAATTTTATATTTTTCCCAATTTTTTTTGTATTTTTTTTATATTTTACAAAATTTTTTAATCTAAATAATTCTGGACCCTTCAATAACAACTATTTTTTAAATTATAAAAAAAAAATAGTAAAAAAAATCATAAAAATATAAAATTTGGTCTCAAATGAGATTTCAATATGGAGAACACATTGAACGGTTCAGATTAGCCATTAGAACATAAAAAATTGAGATATAATCGTCAGTCGTGATTGATTTTAGTGAACCTCATGAAACAGAGGCGGGCAATGGATGGCATCTTGTATCCACACAAATCACAAATGCATCAACTCGTAGTACTTCTGTACTTGACAATGGGAAAAAATGTGATGCTAGATCAGAATTTTTTTCTCGCAGGTCTCGATCCGTCCTATTCCAAATTTCTTTCCTCTGATATAGAAACATCAGAAGACGTGCTCAAATGGGAATCGATTATGTTGAGGTCTGCTTTCATTCTGTTTTTCACGTGGATGGATCCATTATTAGGTGTACGTACTAATGTAACAAGTAGTGTTAATTTACGTTAGAACAACAGCATCCAAGAGATTATAGGACTTAATTATTTACGAGATAACGAGAAAGATAACAACTAATCGCTCCTCTATGGCAATTTCATATGATTTAGAAAAACTAAATAAATAGAAATTCTAAATACTTTCATATGTTTTTATTTATTTTTTTTTACTACTGGATATCAGTCCTTTAATTATTCCTCACATAGATGGCTAAAGGTCATACGCCAAATCTCTCACTGGACGGAGGCTATTTAACATGTGTTCGACTGACCTGTGTCTTTGAAATGAGATCTGGTGCTGCGCTGCACGGTGTAGCACAACCATTCCAATCGTCCGATCTATGCTGAGTGTCTGTGAATAATATCAGATTGATAGTCCGAAAAAATTGACCGTTGAGATCAGATCGGACGGTTGGGATGGATACGCTGCACCGTGCCGCACAACACGGGATTTGGATTCTGTGTCTTTCGGGTCGTCTCAAGCGCATCGTTTGAGCTGCTTGGTGTTTCTTAATTTTTCTCGTCTCAACTTAAGAAATGTGTTGCCATATATGACACATATCCGTGGAAACTGGTTCAGCGAAATAAGAAGAACAACAATTAAAGTTAATAAAACAGACAAAACGGACTTGTTCTTCAATAATGAGAAAATTGTACGGTTAGTTTCTTGCTGTATGCTTTAAGCTTGTAATCTCTTCTAGTTGGCAATTTTCCAACCAAACCTAAGAAAAAGAAATTGTACAGATAAACGACTTTTATCAATCACAGTAGATATAACAACCAAAAAAAAAAAAAAGAAGTCAGAAAAATGCTACCTTTTGAAGGATAATTCATGTATTAGAATACGTATTTACATCCATCAAAAGAATCTATGAAAGATATTATTACTTATTATGAGGAATCATTATTATAAAATAATTTGCCATTATTTGCATGATTATTAATGTGTTAAATATAATTCATCTGTTAGTCTGATAAGTTGCATGACATTAATTAATCTTGTTGATAAATTAATTTTATTATTCGGGGTCACTGATAGAAGCTGCACATTATTTGAGTAGCTTGGGCTGCTATTAGTAAGTGCATGTCTGCCCATGCATGAAATTCTCGCTTTGTTTCTTTGCTCAGTACATTGCTCTAATCTAGTCAACTCCTCACACGATAACGATAGCATTGCACATGTATGGGGCCTGGAGTTTTCTCAGTATCAAGAATTTATTGCAGGTAATAATTGACACAGCTTAATTTTTAACAAAGCTATTTTCTGATATTGTAGCAAAACAATAACAGGAAGGTGGCACAGAGATTTAACGTGATATCGCCTAAAGTGCACTCCATGATTACTCAACCCACCCGCTTTTATTTGAGTATAACATCAGATATTACAACTCACACAAACCATTGTTTTCTCATGTTTAATACCTAAAGCTACTATCGATTTATGGCAAAAAGCAAAAATTAAAACATGGAAAGAAAATAAAATGAAATGTAAAGAAAGACACATCATCAAATATTATGCTAGATATGACACACAATTAAAAAGATTAATTTGTGAATCTTATCAGCAGAGCTCGCAACAGATATTATATATCTCTCTAAAGATCTAAGGAAACCTGAAATCTTACAAAAGATGATAATGGATATATCATTGAGAAAACTAACCAAATAGGATTAACTCTAGGATAGAAACTTCCATGCATGTACAATGCTTAAAAACCGGTATATATATATATTTAATTATATAAAATTAGAATGAGGAATGCCTGTTCAGTTTTATGACTAACACCGGTACCATACAGAGACTGGTACCGGTGCCAGGTAGTTCATTTTGAGGTTTGATGTCTTTCCAGATTAGGCGCTGGTTTTATGGGTTTGATGGGCGTATTTTCTTGGGGATTTAATTGTTTGTAACTCATTTGTACTTTTTGAAAAAGGAAAAGAGTGGTGACTGGTGAGGCGCTCCCTCACTAGTTTCTCAAAAAACGTATTTTGTGACTAGCTAGCATGTGATTTCTAAAAGAGAACACTGTTTGAAATCTAAAATGTCAACATCCATTATTTATTGATTCAAAGTCAAGCTAGCTAGGTGGTGCAAATCAGGACGAGATAGCAATCAATCGACATGGCAACAACATGTGAAGTACAATGGACTTGGAGAGAAGGGGTGGCGCGCCATCTCCAGCGCGTCGAGTTGGCCATGCTGAGAGCATGGAGGCTAGTTCTATTGTGGCCCCTTGCAAGACTCATTGCAGAACCAAGACCTTATCTATAAGGAATTAAGGGGGGCATTGACATCTGCCTGTATTTTGATAGTTTCTCCTAGCACAGGAGTGAATCACATGTTTTTTCCTGGTATTGCCAGATAGCCCAACGTATTGTATGCATCAGATGCCTATACAACAGACATCTAATCACTTGTGCCATACGTGTTGTTCCCTACAATCTATTGATACTGTTGACCTCCACCTACAACTCTGTGGGAACGTAATCAATAAAACATTGCCAAGTCTTCTCCTGTGCTAATTGTTGCATATATCTGCAATATCAAGTTGCTAACGATTTGTCCCATTGTATAAGAGAATTCCATGAAAAGGATTGTACATTCTGAAAAAAATAATTCAATTCATCTAATTCCAGTCTGGATTAGGTTCGATTCTTAACAAAAGCAACCAAACATTTTGATGTCTTTCATTGAAGATTGGCGAAATCTTATATCTTCAATCTCAGTGGCAAATAAATTCTAATATATCCTTCCGTTATTCTCAGATCTTGAGAAAGGAACTTCAATACCACGTATTCAACCTAAGAACGCTTAATCTCCTTAAAAGAAAAGAATAAGAATATTATTAGGACAGCACTTGTCTCAACTATAAACATATATACTGTTCATTGCTCAGAATGCCAAGGTCTCATTTATTAAATTTGATGCACTTTGTGTTCCATGGATTAATAGTAGTGCAACATGGTCAAATTATGAGAATTTTCTTTTAACTCTTTAGAGTAATAATTCTGGTATAAAATTAAGTGCAAGTCATTTTCATTATATATTCCGTTGATGACAAAATGCATTCATAATTTCACTTTTTCATAATCGAGCATTTCTACACTTGCTTATCCTAGAAATCAAAGCCATGAAACTATCCAAGGTGTTGAGCAGATTGGATATTAATAAGCAGCAGCTACAGTACATTACTGGTATCCACAATCGAGAACAAAAGGTAAATTGAGAGGAAATTTTGTAAACCAATAATCAAATATCAGTGTATTGGAAGAAAGAAGGATTTATAAATGAACCCCAATACGGACTATATATTGCAAAGCCATCTTTTGTTTACAGCATTTGAAGATAGATATATACAACTATTACTAAACCACTTCAATCAAAGATCAATTGAGCTTATACTTAGTACACTAGACGAGATAAACTAAATTATTTAGAGCTATGCAAACGTTAGGATTGCAGGTCATATGAATTATGGCAACTTGGCTCATGTTTAATTCTGAACCCTGTAATTATGCATAGCACAAGTCTCCAATTTTCTCTTCAATTTTCTAATACCAGAGGCACTTCTTCAAATACTGAAATAGCAGGGGTTTCTGAAATTTATCCATAATGCAGGGGCTTTATTAGGAACTCCTCAAGTGAAGTCAAAGGCGTGAGTGAGCAAGAGCAGAAGATGAACTCATGCTGGTGAGCATGTCAGTGACATGCTCCATGGCACTAACTGCTGCTTTCAACACATCCTCTGAATCTCCAGTTTTCACAATGTTTTTGATCTAAACTTCCAAAATATAAAAAAGAATTCAAATATATGGAAACATTAAATTAAATAAAAAACGAAAGAAAATTAATCATACCTTGTCAAGATAATCTTGCACTAAATTTATGCTGCCTATATAATCTTGATCTTCTATACACAAATTAACTGGTTTGGTTGTTGCCAGCCTGGACCTCCAACATGCGACATGATTAGCTCTTAAATTCTAATCACATCTAGTTTCTAATTTCTAATTTAAATAAAAAATTAAGTTGGAAAAATTATTTCTACAAAAACAACAGATAATTATATAGAAATGGCAGACCTTATAATCACGTCCCTAGCCCACTTTGTTTGACAAAAAGAAAAAACCTAAAACCATGGATTGGAGATGCTATCACCTCCCAGAACTGGGGACAGACTACTGTTTCCCTGCAACTTTTTTCTTGTTAACCCAGCGGGGGAGTGAAAGGCAAGGTAAAAGTGGTAAGAGGAAAAAAAAATGCTTTCTTTTTTTATTTTTTTTTGGGGGGGGGGGCAGGGAAATACTATCGTCCCTAGATTTGGAACGCGGTAACATCTCCAATATATATATTTTTTCTGCCCTTTTTGTCAAAAAAAATAAGGTAATGGAGGGGATTTCAAGTATCATTCTTCCTATTTTTTGAGATTTTTTTTTTCTAGAGATTTCGCCCAGAATTTTAACTTTTCTTGGAAAAAAATTTCCGGCATGTTCTGAGCATGAAAACTAAAAAAATAATTGATAGATGGATGCTTTCAAATCAACAGTAGAAGGTTACCTAGAAGATTTTACAACATGGCAGAAAGCAACATTTGACTGTCCATTCATAGATTCCATTTCCTAACAAATTAAATCAAATATAATTTTGTCAGGTTGATAATGGAAACTGTGAGCGTCACGTCACTTAAAAACTGGAGTATTTATTGTGACCGCCATGTAAGTATGCCACCAGTCTTAACACATGGATTTGTAAAGCCAACTTCAGCAAACACTTTTCATGCTAATAAAAGTTAAATTTTAACTCCATTAAGATAAAAACAGTGCTCCTCCTAATATGTAAAAAGTTAAACCAAACCCGACAGTCATCACCAAAATATGGTAGATTTAACAGCATGCACTGGGATCAATAGTCTGAAGAAAACAGTTCAGAGGCAATAGCATTCTTATTTTCGTTTCAATTTCAATGCATATACCTAATGGACTAAAATACTAAATTGTTAGTCATTGCTTTTCAATTAGATAATCAGTTTTCAACAAGATTAAAATCTGATGAAGAAAGGAAGCTAACACAGCACCTTAGAAAGAAAAAAGTCATCAGAAGTGTTTGCGAGCTCAGCAGCATCTGAACCTACAGGTACAAGTTGAAAATGCTGCATATAATGAGCAAGTGATAAATTAACTTCTACTGTAACTAAGATTATTCCAATTAGTATGTTCTAACAAGTCAAAGCAATTTAAACTGCAAATAATCTGTCAATCATGTCTCAAGAACCATAATCTTAAGTAAGAACAAAAGCTATCCCAATAATTTCAGGATTTTCTGACACTTTTTAACATGGGAAAGTACAGAACTAAATATATCCATGAAATTAAGAACAGTAATAATCAAGCTTCCAAAATTTCGGCGAAATAACGACGAAATAACAGAAATATCTGTCAAACCGCATGAACGTTAAAGTCTTAATTGAGAAAATGACGTAACGCGTTATTTTAGTTATTTCGGCGATATAACGCGTTATTTCAGTTATTTCGGCGATATAACGCGTTATTTCAGTTATTTCGGCGAAATAACAAGCTGTTATTGCTACTATTGTTAAATTGTGTATTCAATATTGAACTATTGTTAAATTGGTACAAGCTGCTACTGCTACTCAATATTAGTACACTACAGTATATTGAATTTGGTATGGCCGTATGCTATTTGCATGGAGTATTGGAGATGTATAAACATATAAATTGATAGTTATAGAATTGATGTGTTTCAAACTTTGAAAAAAACACTACACCATTATATCGCCGTTATAACATCGAAATAACATGGGGACCTGGACCGTCATACTGAAAAAACCGAAATTTAAAAGCTTGGTAATAATTATTTGTGACTTTACATTATGAATGAAAATAACTCGCCATTCAAAAATATATTGCTTAATCTTTCGAATCTGAGAAACTTACAGTTCAAATGTACAAACTTATTCTAAATTTAAACTGTTTCCATCCAAATGTGTTTTAAGAAGCTTTCAATGTAACATCAATTATTATTTGGTTGGAACATAACAATAATCAGAGCTTGTATTCATGCTTTTTTTTTCAAATTCAGCACTGAAAATCCGTTTTTGCTATTCCTTCAAGTCATTACTACTCTGTTGTCAGGAATTCACTTCAAAATCCACCAATCTTTCTGACAAGAGGAATCAATTATATCCTCCCTTCTTTCCCCCTCAAGACAGAGGGCTTATCTATACTGAAATTAAAGGTGAACCAGATTTTCTTCATATTTGGGAAATGGAGCTAGACTTGCTGAAATACATAGGCAGATCAATCAACGATGAAAGAAGCAAGATCAGGATGACATAAGCAAGTCTCTGTTATGATACACGTACTAAAGGATTAAGAAATTCGAACAATCGACTCACAGGAAATGACAAACTCTAGTAATAATGATTGGATGCATACATCAAATCAAAGAATCAATAATGAAGGGGCTTGAAAAAGGAGGTCATTATTGCTCCTACTTTTTATACTTGTGGCATTACTTTTGTCGATCTACAGTACTTAGATAATACTGTGCTGCTCTTATGTGCTAAGGAAAGAACGGTACCAGATCCGAAATGAGCCTTCAAAGCATTTGATGGTAAATAAGGATTAAAATTAAACTTAATGAACTTTGAAAAAGAGGGAAATGTTACCTTTAGACTTAGCTTGGGAAAGAGCGTAGGATTTGTCCGTTGGAGAAATAATTTTTCCTTGATAAAATGGTTTTAGTTGTATGGACGATTGCCCATGAACTATCTTAGAGGTACCAATTCATGGTACAAAATAAACCTGAAAGTAAGAATGGGATGTACTTTACAGGTTATAGAGGAAAATTCAAGGACAGAAGGGAAAGCTGCTATCTTTCTATTTTTTCTTCCTTTAATGTAAATTTCAATTTGAGAAAGATAAACTTGAATCATTAATCTTGTTTAATGTCAAATGGACTACTTGTTTAGCAAAATTTATAAAATCTAGAGTTTATTTGATATTTGATAAAGAGGTGAAAAGAAATCAATGGATAAAATTAATTATAACCAGACGTTGATTTTTCAACGACTCAATCTTGTATCAAACCAATGTAAAAGCAAAAAAAAAAAAAAAAAAAAAAGCATGCTATCCATTATGATATCAGATAAAGTTTGCAAGTTTGTATCAATTTCATTATTTAAAATTTTTGTTTTCCAATATACTCAAGAATGTTAAGAAAAGGAATCAAATAAGAAAGATACAATATATCTTAAAATACCTATTTCTCATTTGTTAATAGCAATCATTAACTATCTGTTTTAGATCCACACCAGAATTTATATTCATCAACTATCCATATGTACATATATCCTTTTAGGTTCAGGTTTCGTGTTTAATTCTGATAACCAACCAATAAATCTCTGTGTAACATACCAGTTGGCATGTAGTAGGATAAGATTTAAATGTATCCAGTTATCACAACTTTGGGTCACTTTAAAATCCGTTAGGCACCAAGACTTTGATTATCCACTGTATCCTTTAGCGATGAATGGTTCATAGTCTGAACACAACAAAATTTTGATGTACTAAAGAGATTTCTAAACAACCCAAAATTATTTTTGAAATATACTCTAACAGTAGTATGAGTCAATAACCTACAATATATTATTATCAAGAAGTACCACAACAAACATGAAAAACTTTACTAGGTTATAAATAACTGCAGTAGATGATTCCAAAAATCCAAATAGTACAAAAAGGAGAGGGCAACATCCAGAAAGACTTACAATCAGATTCAAACACAATGCATCAAAAAAATAAACTTACCAACAGATCCAAGCAATGTACTTTCTTCACAGGATTCTGTTCCATCAAGTGCCAGTCGAATCCTATGAAAAGATTGTTTAAATAGCAAACGTGGAAGTCATAAGTAGGTCTTTGACTGTTTGCATGAAGAAATGGATAGTAGTTAAAATTTCATAACTACGAAGTGCCAAATGACATGTTCAAAACTGATCATATGAAATAACTTTAATATTTTTATAATCTATCATTGTGGACAGAATTCTGACACAAATTGGTCCTTAAACATCATAACTATCAAAAGGGAGTAAACAGATCATACTTGGTCTCTGCTAGTCGGGCATACTGGTACAGACTAGCACTATAGTTTAATCCATTTTTAAACCAAATACATGCTAGAAAATGTTAGTTTGATCGCCGGCCTTATCTTATATTTTACAACAACACAAATGAAAAATACCTTTTTCGTGGACAGTATCCATCGGTATGAGCATCTGACATAGTATTTAACACACCAATGAATCGAGGAAATGAGCTACCTATTTCCTCTGATTTAGAAAATTCCTAAATTTGATCAAATGTATAACAGTGGTAAAAATGTAGATATAAAAAGAAAGTTGGTTTTCATTGTTTAGCTAGTACACGTACAAATAACCAATTTTCACGGGAGCTGAAGCCCGAATTTACTGAGTATTCACTGACTGGCAGTAGCAATTAGCATAATTACTGGGTTATTATCCCAAATTGGAGTTGATCTAAAGTATGCTAAAACAATTAGGCAATTAAGGGTCTATCAATCAAATGCAAACAAACAACTTATTTCAAAAGAGAATCACGCACTAAAAGGAAATAATAGGAAGATTCTTTGAGGGTCAGGGTTATAGACCTGAAGGCAAGGAGGAAGCTGTGCCTGACAGACCTCTTTCGCTCGAGGAGAGAGGTCGAATTCCAGATCCATTACTCCAGTTGACCTCTGTACTGTTCTCGTTTAGTGCTTCAACTGGTCTACTGGAACTAACTGCCTTTCCTTATTGATTTGTAATATAAGGTCGTTTCGTGAAGAGTCCTTAAGTGGTGAGATGGCCGAGTTGGTCTAAGGCGCCAGATTAAGGTTCTGGTCCGAAAGGGCGTGGGTTCAAATCCCACTCTCGCCACTATATTTTTTTTCCTTTTGCCTTTTTTCTCATTTATAAGAAATCCGACTAGGAGCCGAATTTTTAAAAAAATAGTATTAAATTAATATAATATATTAAAAATAATATCAATATAATAAGATTAATTTAAATAGTATCACGAGATCGGAATTCTGGATTTCGATTTTGCCTTTTTTTTTCCTTTTGCCTTTTTTCTCATTTAAGAAATCCGACTAGGAGCCGAATTTTTAAAAAATAGTATTAAATTAATATAATATATTAAAAATAATATCAATATAATAAGATTAATTTAAATAGTATCACGAGATCGGAATTCTGGATTCCGATCTAAGCTTAGATCAGAATGCAGGATTCCTAATAGTGCTGTAACACGATTTTTTAGCATTTTTAATGATTTTATTATACTTCTATCATAAACATTAATTATATATATATAATTTTTATATTAAGTTAATATATTATAAATATTAGTTTGGCTAGAACTGAATTTATAAATAATATTTTAATATTAAAAGTTTTGATATTAATTTAATATGGATGGTTTTATTTTTTATTTCTTTTTCAATTATGTTAAATGTTGTACATAATAATACTTTATGTAAAAATTTATTTATGGCAATAATTATAATATTAACTTATAATTAAATATTAGATTTATTTCATTTAATTCATAATATAAAAATACATGAATTATAAGTGTACATAATAATACAGGAATTACCATCCCAGCCATCGTTAAATACAAAATGAACATATACCGTAAATAAGCTGATCATATAGACGATCTAAGTGAACACTTACAAACAAATAAATGTTGTCATCAATTTATTTTCATTGAACTTATTTGTTTGTATGTGTTCACTTAGATCGTTTATATGTTCACTTTGTTTTATGTATATGTTCACTTTATATTTAGAGAAGATAGGGATGACAATTTCATATAAAAATACACACCATTAGAAGAAGAGTTGAATTTTGTAACAATAATATAAATTAGCACATTAAAATAAAAGAAAGGGCAAAATACATGAAAATCATAATATAATTTAGCACACTAAAATAATAAAAAAGGAAAAATATACATAAAAACCCATAATATAAATTAGCACACTGAATTTAGTTTGCTACTTAAAAACAAAGTAATAAATACTTAGAGATCTTGATCATCTATATGTTGCAGAATTTCATCCCACCAGGGTTGATCTTCTTCCGCATTCATTTCTTGTTGATTACTGGCATCATGGTTGTCGGCAAATTGAGCAGCCTCGTTCCAGAAAGCGGCATTAGGTTGTTGTTCATTACTGGCACCGTGGTTTTCAGCGAGTTGAGCTGCTTAGTTCCAAAAAGCCTCATCATGTTCTTGTTGATTACTCGCAGCCGGGTTGTCAGCGAATTGAGCAGCTTCGTTCCAAAAAACTGCCTCGGCTTCTTGTTGCTCAATCTCAGCCATTCTAGCTACTACAATTTTGCGTTGTTCATCTCTCTTCTTGATCTTTATTAGGCTCTCCTTAATTTTTTTTTCCAATTTTTTCTTGTTGCAACCTCCGGCTCTCTTCGGCCGCCTTTTCTTCCATTCTTCTCATTTCGAACCATTGTTCCTTCACTCTGAATCTCTTTAGAATTTCATCCATCTCTTCTTGTTTTTTGTGTTCATCGTAGTGGTCACGCAAAATGGTATCTTTGAAATCGAAAACCTGACCACACTTTGTACAGCTCACTGTGTGGTCTCCACGAAAATCATATATGCTTTCGTAAACAATCATATATGCGCCCGGATCTCCTCCTGATGTAGATGCGCCAGGATCTCCTCGAGGTCTCGTGGATCGACGTGGATCCTCTGGTTTTCTTCTTCGCGGTGGCATTTCGACTGTTACTGCAATTAAAATTTAATAAAGTAAAAAATCTACCAAAATTTTGGTAGCATCTCCCCTGTACTGGAAGAGTTTTCAAAAAATCTGAACCCAATTTCAACCCAACCCAACCCAATTTGAATCAATCATTCAAGCATTTCACAAGCAATCATGGCATTTCACAACCATTTCAAAAGTATCAATGAATCAATAATTCAATCATTGCATTTCACAAGCATTTCACAATTTTACAATCAATCAATCTATCTACACGCAATTCACAAGCATTTCTATTCAAACAATAATAAAATAAAACATATAAAAAAGCTAACCTGGAGTAGAAACGGATTGACTCTCTTCTAAACAATTTTTCCCTACATTTTTAATTAATACCATCAATTATTACCATTTTTAAATTTTTTCCATATTAAATTATCAAAATCTTAATTATTAAAAGCAAAAAAAATAATAAAAACATTACATATAAATTTTCATATGATTTTTTCTTATTTTTTCGTATTTTTTAAATAATTTTACAATTTATTATCTATTTTTCTAATTAATTAAGTAATGAATAAAAAAATAATAAGGAAAAAAAAATCCAATATAATTAAAAAATTACATACAAATTTACATTTTATTTTTCCTGATTTTTTCAGATTTTTTAAATATTTTTACAATATTTTAACTATTTTTCAATTTAATTAACAAATTAATAAACTAAATAAATAATTAATTAAATAAATAATTAAAAAAAAAACTTACTGTTCTCGCGGAAGGCAGCGTTCAGAGCGAGAGAGCGAAGGCAGCGAGCTAAGATCGGAACCCATATATATAAACGAAAGCTTAGATCTGAATCCAGGATTCTGATCTTGCGTTCGGAATCCAGGATTCCGATCTTGCGTTCAGAATCTAGGATTCCAATCTCGTGGTACTATTTAAATTAATCTTATTATATTGATATTATTTTTAATATATTATATTAATTTAATACTATTTTTAAAAATTTCGGGACTAGGAGTAGGAGGTAAATTGGGCCTTACAAACTAACTACAATCCAGCCCAACAATGTATGGATCAAATAATTACATGTCATGTACAACGGAAAAAAATAATAACACCAAGTCACCAATAAAGGAAGAGCAAGCAAATTTGACATCTAGAACCTTCTAGCGGTGTCGACACCGCTTAACATCGAATCAATGCGACTCCGCTATGCAAGATCTTATGTGGAAATCTCAATATCTCTCTCGTTGCAGCAGACTAGCTTTTCCTTGACATTGTAAAGGGAACGATCGAACAACTTTTTCTTAAAAAGTAACGGAGACAGAGACCCGTTCCCATAAATGAATTACAGAAGAAGATACAGGAAATCTGAGAACTATTCCCCCTTTCCCAAGCCAGTGAACCTGCCGAGCAGTCAACCGTGTAGCCATTTATAAATTCAATCCATTTTTAGGGTTTTAGAGCCTTTCTTTCACTCTCCTCATTCTGTCGTCCCAATAAAACCCTCGACTCCGGTTGCCAACTTCGCCTTCACCACTCTTCTCAGCTGCCTCAATCGAAGATCGATAATGGCGATCGGAACCCTTCTTGCCTCCAGGCTCGCTAGGTCGCGATCCTTAGTATCTGCCGTTTCTCAGGTCTCTCTCTCTCTCTCTCGATCTGAAAAGGAACCTATTGTAGTACAGCAACAGGCTTTGATCCAAATGTTATATCTTTGTTGATTAACTGATCCTCTCTTTTAATTTATCAGGCTAGCAGTCAGATTAAATATGTGAATGGGGCATCTCCTTCGCCGTATAGATTAGTATCTCTTGCAAGAGCATTCTGGTACGCATTTTGTCAATGTGAAATTGAATTTTACTGTACTATTGAATCATTTTTTTACCCATTTCTGATTTTACTTTGATTTGACGCATATTGTAGCTCAAAGCCAGTTGCCACTGATGTCATTGGTATTGACTTGGGTACCACGAATTCTTGCGTCTCTATCATGGAGGGAAAGGTACAATCTTTGATTTTCTTTAACAATAATTTTGTTGTTTCCAATTGCTCCAGTGATGGAATTCTTTTGGAGTTTACTCGGCTGGTCGGGTGTATTGAATTAAGTTCACATCATTGGTCCTTTTTAGCCCTCTTGCTAGTATCTGAATGGAACTTTTGTACGGATCATCTTGTTTCCGTAAAAGCAGATGCACTGGAATCAAAATGAAAGTTCTGAACTAACCTTTTCCTATAAAGTAGTTGATCTTTAATTTTCATCTCTCATCTAATATCTGCTAATTACTTCGACGTTGTTGATTATCAATTTATTCTTTCCCCTTTTTCTAATTTTATTCTTTTGAAATGGTATTCTGAAAACAGACACCAAAGGTGATTGAGAATGCTGAAGGTGCAAGAACTACCCCTTCTGTTGTAGCCATAAACCAAAAGAGTGAACTCCTAGTTGGTACACCTGCTAAAAGACAGGCTGTCACTAACCCGTCAAACACCGTCTTTGGAACAAAGCGCCTTATTGGCCGTAGATTTGATGATCACCAAACCCAAAAGGAGCTGAAAATGGTCCCATACAAGATTGTTAAGGCCCCAAATGGAGATGCTTGGGTTGAGATGAGCGGCCAACAATACTCCCCGAGTCAGATTGGTGCATTTGTTCTTACAAAAATGAAGGAAACAGCTGAGTCTTATCTCGGTAAAACTGTGACTAAGGCAGTTATCACCGTGCCGGCATACTTTAATGATGCACAGAGGCAAGCTACAAAAGATGCCGGAAGAATTGCTGGTCTGGATGTTTTGAGGATTATTAATGAACCCACAGCTGCAGCTTTGTCTTATGGGATGAACAACAAAGAAGGATTGATTGCAGTATTTGATTTGGGTGGTGGTACCTTTGATGTGTCCATCCTTGAGATTTACAATGGAGTTTTTGAGGTAATTATTTTTTTAAATAATTTTGGCTTCCTAGAGTTTTTTATGGGTGTCAGTACCGTTGTTTTAGATTACAAAAAACTATCCAGTTGTTGTTTGAATCTTAGATTAGATCAAGTTTTGATGAACTTCCTATGATCATCTTGATATTCTCTAAAGAATTGTCTTTTTTTGCTCCCATTAAGTTCATTCCAGACTAAACAACTTTGGAGATTACTGACAAAAGGTTTCTTAGGAGTAATCTAATGCCTTGTTTCCGCCTACACATTTTCAAAAACATTCTACTAAGAATGGTCCCATAGCAAAAGCTATATGCCAAGAGAGGGGACTATCTTCTAATAAGTTTACATCTTAGCTTCTAAGGAGAAAAGAAATTGATCAGTCCTGACTTTGCTCTAAATTGTTAGGTCAAGGCTACCAATGGAGATACCTTCCTTGGAGGAGAAGACTTTGATAGCGCATTGCTTGACTACCTTGTCACTGAATTCAAGCGTACAGATGGCATTGATCTAACAAAGGATAGGCTGGCACTCCAGCGTCTCAGAGAAGCAGCTGAGAAAGCCAAGGTCGAGCTCTCCTCCACCAGCCAAACTGAGATCAACCTCCCATTCATCACTGCTGATGCATCTGGAGCAAAGCATTTCAATCTAACCCTTACTCGATCCAAGTTTGAAACCCTTGTCGGCAACTTGATCGAGAGAACCCGCATCCCCTGCCAGAATTGTCTGAAAGATGCAGGTATAACAGCAAAGGAGGTTGATGAGGTTTTACTTGTTGGCGGCATGACACGTGTTCCAAAGGTGCAACAGATAGTTCAGGAGATCTTCAACAAGACCCCTAGCAAGGGTGTGAATCCTGATGAGGCTGTAGCCATGGGGGCTGCCCTTCAGGGAGGCATTCTCAGAGGTGATGTCAAGGAGCTGCTTTTGCTTGACGTCACACCTCTCTCTCTTGGTCTTGAGACACTTGGTGGCATCTTTACAAGGCTTATTAACCGTAACACAACAATCCCAACCAAGAAAAGCCAGGTGTTTTCCACTGCAGCTGATAACCAGACACAAGTCGGCATTAAGGTGTTGCAAGGAGAGAGGGAAATGGCGTCAGATAACAAGCTTCTTGGCGAATTCAATTTGGAGGGTATTCCTCCTGCTCCAAGAGGCATGCCCCAAATTGAAGTTACCTTTGACATCGATGCCAATGGTATTGTCAAGGTCTCAGCCAAGGACAAACAAACTGGCAAGGAGCAAAACATTACTATCAAGTCCTCTGGTGGTTTGTCTGAGGATGAGATAGAGAAGATGGTGAAGGAGGCTGAGCTTCATGCACAAAGGGATCAAGAGAGGAAGGCCTTGATCGACATAAAGAATTCAGCTGATACAACAGCTTATAGCATTGAGAAGAGCTTGAGCGAGTACAGGGACAAAATACCAGCTGAGGTGGCAAAGGAGATAGAAGATGCAGTTGCAGATCTGAGAGCAGCAATGGGAGAGGAGAACGTGGATAAGATAAAGGAGGAGATTGATGCTGCGAACAAGGCTGTATCAAAGATTGGACAGCACATGAACCAAGGTGGTGGTGGCGGCAGTGGCAGCAGCAGCAGTGGTGGTGCTGCTGGAGATGAGACTCCTGAGGCTGAATACAAGGAAGCTTCCAAATAGAATTGGTAGACTTCCTTTTAATTAGAGCTTTAGAATTAGATGTTATATAACTTTTTGAGTGAGAGGAAACCCATAAATTTTGACAACAAACTTCAGTTGCAGTGGATTCTGCGGTGGAGGAGAAACTTATCATATTGTTGCCATTTATTTTATTTTTGTTTCTTTTTATTTTGATGAAACATTTGATTTTTATGATTGGTCGTACTTACAAGCCTATTTGGGAATGTGAAAATCGTTCTCATTCTTGCATTGATGTACCTCTTGCATGTTTATTCACATAATAACTTCATGCTGTATTGCATTTGCCTCAATTGTCCAACAGTCTGGGCTCGTGGATTTGGGAAATTACTTTTGTTGAATTTGGTAGTGTATGATTAATGATTAATGTTATTGGTTGAAACATTTAGCGTAAGTCGTATGCTACAGCACTTCCCTAATTGGCAAATTGATAGTGTGAGATTAAGAAACTGTTGAAACTGTATATATTGTTGTGTTCAACATTTTGCAGAACCAGAAAAAAAATTTATCATGAAAACATGCTCCCACTCCCTACATCCTGAATGAACTTAGCAAAATCTGAGGTCATGTTTTAAATCAGAGATATAGCGAAATTCCCAACTATTTTATTGTTCATTTGCTGCCTTCATTTACTATTTTGTTAGTTTTATTCTGATCCTATTTATGTTGTAAATAAGGCCGACAACAATAGATCAAGCTTCCCTAGACAGCCTCTAAGACTATCTAGTGTTTCTAAAAAAAAACAATAGATCAAGCTATTCGCCTAGTACCATCATAATAAAATTAGCACATAACTACGTCGAAGGAAATAAATAATGAAACGAAGAAATTAATTAAAACTATATAAAGCTTGCGCGGCGTGACTTGCACGTGGAAACTGTAGTTAGTACAGTATTTTGATCTGGTCCGTTGATTTTGGATGGAAAAATCGCAGTCGTCTATTTCTTTACATCTCTCTCCGTTGGATTCAGGCATTCCTCCTTTTCCTTGGTCAATCGACCATGTGGGCTGCGTACGGATTAGCAATCTCTCTCTTCACATCCTTCTCTCCCTCAGTCCCTCCTGGCATCAATTTCACTTTTTGGTGCGTGGCTGTCAGTCAGGCTGTTAAGGCGAAAAAGGAAAAGGCACTGAGCCTCTTCGTCGTCGTATTTCAGACGCCTCCGACCTCCGCTCTCACCGTGATTCCTATAGATGAGTAGATCGCGTGTTGCTCTCCAAGGCGAGATCTGATTTGGCCGAGTAATACGCTCTCACTGCTGGCTCTTCACTTCTTCTTCTAATCCATGGAGGAAGAAGGCTACGACACTCTCCCTACCAGCCATTTGCTCGGTTTCATCTCGGTTCGAACCTAACCTCGAATTTGTTTTTGTTTTATGGAGCTAATTAAACGATTTTCGTCCAATTGGATTTCATTTTGGAGTTCTTTTTCTTTTGGGTCTCAATTCGTATGTTTGGTATATTTATTGAATCAATTGCATAGTTCAAATCTTCTTGCTTTTTTTTTTTGTACAGGTTGTGATTTTTGAGGAGAAGAAACATTATATGCACAGCTCATTTGGGTCACGTGCAACTCTGATCTCATTTCTCCCTCTCAGCCTGGTGAGTTACCTTCTGTTTATCCTCTTTTCTTTTCAATTCTTCTGCAGTTTTGGGTTTACAGTCGATTATGCCCACATTGTGCTTCTTTCTGCCTCTTATACTTCTTGCAGGGTTGAGAATCTAAAGCTTTTGGAGCTTAACACTTTGGTTGGCTTTACTCTTCTGTACTAAACTTACTGTTTGTCCCTTCAATTCAATCAATTGGTGTTGTGTATCATCGTTCTTCCTCTAAAAAAATGCTCCCTTTCTGATTGTTTGTGCGCACTTGGGCTCTTTAATTTTTTTCTCTTTCTGGTTCAATTTTGCTTGTAGATTTCCAGGTGCAAAGATTGTTTGACTTCATTTTTGCTTTGTGTCACAGGTTCCTTCAATTTCAAGCATGAAGATCGATTGGCTTCATTTTTGTCTTCAGATCTAAGAGTGTCCTTCAGGTTAGGTTTTTTAAATTGCTTTGATTTTTCCTTGCTAATTGATTGTTTAAACAATATCAACATTAAATTCGTCCCTTATATTGATATCCAAGAGCACAATGATACTAGAGCAGGTGCACATACCTTTTATGTTTTTGAGATTTTTCAATACAGTACAATAATGTGGTTGTTTTTCTGCTTTATTGCAGTAGAGGTTTGTTACTGACAACGTTTTATTTTTTGTTGTGATTTAGGAAAGAGAATTTATAATAGTAAAACGACATAGAAGTTGCAATTTTTTTTAGTTTTCAGCTTTTCATAATTTTTAATGTTTCAGATTTGTTCTACAAATAGTGAACCATGTGCTCAACTGCATTTGATTTTTTTAAAGGGAGATAAGATGAAATATTTTGTTGCATTATATCATGGAGGGTGATCAAATATAATGAACAAGGTTAACAAAAAGTAATATTTATCAAGATCTACCTTTTCTATTTTAATTGCCATTTCTTTTATTTAACTAATCGTGACTACAGATAGTATTTGATCTTTAATAAAAACTAATTAAGTTAAATTAAACCCTAAACCATGTTTGAAGTTAATTTTTGTAACATGATTTATATTGCAGATACTTTGGAAAAACTATATGAAAAATTCAGCCAAAAGAGCAAGAGATTCAAATAGGAAAATATGTCGTGAGCCCACTTTCAGACATGAGACCTGTAGTTATACTCTCCTTATCTTTTTATATTTAGTTTTTTTCCATCTATTAACTAATTACTCTATTTTACTTCACCCAATGAGAAATGAGGCATCAGGAAATAAATTGATATTGCAACCATGTCTTTTCTCCTCCCTTTACCTTCCCAAATTTGCTTCTTTTATTTGTGGTGAGAGATCCTTGATGTTGACTTTTTATCTCCATTTTTTAATGTAGAAATCCAAGTTGCAGAGGCCAAGTACTTTAAGCAATGGCCAGAATTAGAACTCTATAACTGAGTTGCATCAAGGTACTCTTTCTGTGCTTTTCTTTCTAATGACATAGATTTATGATCTGTGAACTCAATTAGTGTTCAAATTTGTTGGATTTTTTATGATTTTTGAAGTACTCCCTATTTATCATTTTAATAAATTTCAATAGATAACTGAGTGCATCAAATTATCTATTGATATATATATAGAAAGAGAGATTGTAAATGTTATTTATGACAAAAAATTTCAAAGAGCAAGCTTTGTCTTCAGATTTGCTTTCTATGCTTTTTTGCAATTCACATTTTATTCTCTTTTACATGCTGAACCCTTCATTTTTTTTACTTATTTTCTTATTAAGCTCTTATTTTCTCAGGTTATAGATTTTTCTGTTTTGTGCATATGTTACTGGTAGTGACAACACCACTTGAGGACAGCAATGGAGAACTGCAGCTCCATGTTCATGCTATGATGATCGGTACAGTTATTGTTAGACTAAAAACTAGATATAACAGAATAGAAAATTGTTTGTCATCTTTTGTTTCAATTGAAATAGCAAATTGTTTTGGGGTTCATTTTGCTCGAGTAATTTTATATCTGCAATAATTCAGAATGCATGTGAAAAATTATTTCTCGCTAGCACATGTATTATTGGGTTGCATGATTTATGGTTTAACTTATTTGTGTAGGTAGTTGGTCATTAATGATCAGTGGTCGTTTATGATCATGGTGAGGAGAGAAATTCTCTGTTGCATCATGGTCTGAAAGCTTCTGTCTTATTTGTGGATGAGAAAATTTCGCATGTCTATTTTTTGGGTATATACTGTCTGGTCTTTTTTTTCCCTATTACGTATTCTTCGTTGTTATCTTCTTCTTCAAATAATTTTTTTTATGGGATTATAGCATCTCATCATAGTGAAATAATGAAGTTGATGCAGAGTTTGAAGATGTGTTTTCTAAAGATGTAATCATGAACAACCAATTGTAAATCTCACGCGTCTATTTGCAAAAATTTCCGTAACGTATCTGCACTTATTGGGAAATCGTTTCATAACACATTCGGATTGGGATGAATCGCGCAACGCGCGAGATTAGAACTAGTTAAAATAAAGCTCCCATGAAATTCAAAAATATTTCTCAGCAAAGCCACCACTCCAGTAATATGCATCAATCCTCAATTACAAATTAGTTTCAATTGTTTAATCACTTAGATTGTTAAATCGAATTGGTTCAATATTGAATGCAACATGTCAAGATGCCTCAACCACATAAAACCCAAGATGAATGCACCGAACCTAATGACATAATGCTTGTCCTCTCCATTCTAACATAGTGCTTTAACTAATTTCTGGAACACAACTAACAAACACAAACACAAGAATGCAGCTAAGCTCTCTTATTCGTACTGTTGCTCTTGCTCCTCTCTCTCACGATTCCACTGCTCAATCATAGCCCTCCGTTCCTCGCTGCTTGCTCTAACTGGGCTTCTAGATTGTCTCGGGCTCCTTGACCTCGTCTCAGACCTCCTTCCATGCTTTTCTCTATACCTGTCCCTCTCACTGCTCCTCCTATAATCACCCCTTTCATGAGACCTCTCTCTGTCCCTTGATTCCCTTCTGTAACTAGGGCTCCTGCTCCTGCTCTGACTCCGACTATACCTTGACCTCGACCTCCTAAACCTCCCATACAACTCCCGCCACAGCCCCCGACTTATCTCCTTCACATGCATGAAATTGCAATACCCACCCCTGTTACAGCTGTTCTCCTCAAATTGCCTGCATGTTGCCTCACGAAAATCGGTAACTGGTGAGAACTCAACTATGATAGGTTTCCCAGAGTAAAACCTCCCTTGTAGACCCCTCAGGGCAGCCGCTGCCTCCTCTTCTTTGCGGAATTGAACGTAAACATTACCAATCATGTGATCGGCAAGGTTATCACACACATGTAAACTCTCAATTTCACCGTATTTGCTCAATTCTTGAAATATGTCTTCATAGAAATCTTCAAAGTGTTCCTGGATCTGGCGGGGGTCAATTGGATTGCCCTGAGCATCAATGCCAGGTGTGATCATGTCAGGGCGCTGGTACATGTTGCAGAGTAACAGTGTGGGTGAGACGGTGGGACGGTTTTGAAGCCGCGAGCAACGATCCCCATGACGGCATGCCCCAATTTTGAAGTAGAATGGACAGTTTACGCGGTCCTTCTCGGTGCCAAAAATTGACGCCAAATGCTCCGCCATTTAATCTGGAGGTTCAAGACCTTAAATTGATAAGCGTTTCTTAAGTTCAATCCAAAATTAGAACATAGTAATTATAAGAGCTCTCAAAACAATATGTAGACTGAATTTTTTTAATAAGGGTCATATATTAACAAGCAGAATAATTTGGCATCAGCAACAATCAACAAGGGGTCATGAAAATAACCAAATAAATAAATAAGAACTCATAGATATGTTCATATAATTTAGATAGGTTATGTAACAAAAATGATGCACTTTGGAATCATTTGGTCATCAACAAAACTCGATTATCACTTTATCAATCAGCTGGATGATTGACGGATCTGCTTCCAAATATCATCAATACACACAACTTGCCTAAACTACTAAAAAACATCTATAATTTTATTTTACTTTGCAAATTGTTATTGATCATCAAAAAAGTTTCATATTAGTTCCTTTTGTCAGAAAAGAAGATTTCAGCTCCACTACAGAACTCGAAACTGAAATTAGTTTACTAATTGTGCAGAACAACCGGTTTAATGCTTTATGTTCCGCAGTTATTAAAAATAAAGAAAAAGATCCAACAAATAAAGCCAACAGGAACCAGACATGGAACTTCATTACCCAGCATGGCCCATGGTTCAGCAATCCCACAGAAATGTTATAAACAATTGTGCATTGAGATCGAATTTTAATTGAATGCACGTAATATCATGGACTCTTTCTACCACTATCACCAACCAAAATGATCAGAAAAGAAATTTAGAGCAAAAGCGAGAAGAATTTGTGAGAACTTTACCTTATTGCCACGAGGGAGACGAGACGAGAGAAGAAACCTCTAGAAGCGCTATTGGGAGAAGAAAATAAAAACGGGTGTCATATTAAATAGCCAACTGGAGTACCGGACTGCTGCATTTCTTTGAATCTGAAAATCTGCACCTTTTGATGTGTATCGAACGGCCATAACTACATTAAAGCACTTCGGATTCCCTTTAGTTTGGATCCGAACTCGCTTTCTAGAACTATCGGCAAAGTTCGAAATGTAATTTTTTCCCTAGAACCGTTCCACGTGAACCGTGGGTAATAGTGGTCTCTTTCGCACGGAGAACCTGAGAAGTATCGTAAAAAATACAAAATTCAGGAATTTCTTTATTTTTAGAATAAAAAATGGATGGAGGAGCTGTCTCTATCCCGCTTTTTTTATAGTTGAAAACAATATTCTGTTTTTTTGTATAAACATGTAGAAAAATATATATTTAATTGACGAACTGATTATCATTTAGGCTATGTTTGGATTGGAGTGGGAAGAAGAGAATAAGAGAAGAAGAGAAGAAATTTATTATTAAACAATTCAAACTCTTCATAAAGTTACACACTTTTCAATACTTCTTCCCACTTCTTCCCTTCTTCCCTTCTTCCCAAACCTATCCAAACGGAGCCTTAGAAAAAGGAAAAACAGATCGTCTTAATTTGTCGAATAACTGGTTGGTATGTGTGGGTGAATTATGCTTCAGAAAGTACAAATTTAAATTTATACATAAGTTTACCTGGTTATTATTTTGTATATATTCGCAGTTTTATGCATTAAATTTAATACATCATACATTAAAATTTATAAAATATCTCATATATTTTCGCACTTTCTAGTGCATACAATCATACATCAAATCCCGAGTAAAATTGTGTGATCTTTTTATGGCGATAAAAGCCTTTTTGATGTGTTAAAACATGCTACATGCACCATTTAGGTGGGCTGGTGGATCATTTTCCATAGCTGGCCCAAAAGCGCAGTAATTCGACTCTTTCCAAAATGCATGTAATCCCACGGAATATTGTAACTTGCAGAGTGCAGTCCTAAACGTTTGCCGTTTGAAGTGTTGGATTGTATTTTTTTTTTTTTTTTCTTTGATCACAGCCCGTAGACACTCACACCCCACACACACTCGAATTATCTCGCCCAGCGAGATTCGAATCCCTGTCTCTCCGTAGGCTCCGTTTGGATAGGTGTGGGAAGAAGGGAAGAAGTGAAAAAAAGTATTGGGAAGTGTGTAACTTTGTGAAGAGTTTGAATTGTTTATAATTTTTTTTCTTCTTCTTCCTTCTTCTTATTCTTTCTTCCAACGATCCAAACGCACCCGTAGAGAAACTTGTGTCTCTACCAACTCGACTAGCGAGCGGAGACGTTTGAAGTGTTGGATTGGTCATTGGTTGAACCTGCTCCCTTTTTATACAATATTTGAGACATAAAGGATTTAAATTAAGACATAAGAGTTGTACGAGATTAAATAATAATTTTCGAATAGGTTGTCTTTTTCTGGTTTTACTTGATATACATTGAACCCGGATCTGAAAGAAATTTAGTATTAATCTGTCGCTCTCGTCAGTACATTTTCGCTAAACAAAGCGAACTTTCTCCGCTAAACTACAATTGCTTGCATTTATACACTGTTAATGAATCAAATTTATAAATTAATTTGATAATATCGATTTATTTCTAAAATAAATCGGAGCTGATAACTGCAATCAAGCAGTCAAGCAATTATATGCCAAAAAGAAAAAAATCGATGTCCAAAAAAAAAAACGTGTTCCTCTCACCCTGCCTCACTCCCTCACGTGCATCCCTTCATCACTTTCACCCCGCGGACCTTTTCTCTCGTGTCATCCCTTCGCCCTCAGTCGTCACGCCCTCCCGTCGCCGTCGCGCACTCCGTCGCCCTCAGCCGTCCCACCCTCCTGTCGCCGTCGCACCCTTCCTTCTTCCTCCCGTCGTCATCAGCCCTCTCGTCGCCGTTGTCCCTCTCGTCGCCGTCAACCCTCCCATTGCGCCCTCCCGTCGCCGGCGATCTTCCGTTCTCTCTGAAAAAAACATTATCAAAATCAGAAATGAATATTATTTTCTCACTCACATGTATTAAATACTCCCTTGCAGTTATTTAGTTACTCCCAAACAATTGCATAATCAGATATGAATGTTATTTACTTCCTCACATGTATTAAATACTCTCTTGTACTAATTATTTACTTCCTTATAGGTATTTAATTACTCCTAAACAATAGCAGAATCAGAAATGAATGTTTACTCCCTCACACGTATTAAATACTCCCTTATATTTTTTATTTACTCTCTTAAAGTATATTAGTTACTCCTTACGTATATTATTTACTCCCAATAGATATTAGGTGCTCATTTTAATCAACTATAAATTTAAACATATTAGTTACTCTCTATTATAATTTTTATTTACTCCCTACAGATATTAGTTACTCTCTATTATACTTCTTATTTACTCTCTTACTGCATATTAGTTACTCTTTTACATATATTATTACTCCTGCAGATATTAGTTACTCTCTATATTAGTTACTCCCTTATTTACTCCCTTGTATCACTTATTTACTCCTTATAGTTAATTATTTACTCCTAAACCGTACCAGAACCAGATCAAAATTTTTGTTCTCTTCTCACCATTCTCAATCTCAACTCTTTTTCTTTCTATACCATATTTGATCGTCTTTCTTCTTCCTCCCTACTCATAATGATGGAGAGAGGAAAAGAGACGCGGGAGAATGGAAGAGAAAGGGTGGTTGAGATGATTGGTCGTAAAGCACGAAGAGGCACGAGGCGAAGAGAGACAATGCGGTGGTCGGAGAGGTGGTTGAAATGATCTCTCCTACGAAGAGACGCGATGCGGCGGTCGAATTGGTCGGAGAGGCGGAGGGAGTGAAGAGAAATGAGGAGGTGGAGCCGTCGATTGAGAGGGGACATAAGCGGAGGAGGAGGAGGAGAGGTGGAGAGAAGGTGCGGAAGTTGGATCTGAGGAGAGAGGGTGCGGCGACTACGAAACGAGAGAGGAATGCTGGATCTGAGACGGTGCGTAGGGAATAGAAGTAAGAAAATTAAATTCGCGCAGGATAAGAATGAGGGTGAAAGTGAGGGTGAGAGTGAGGATGAGAGAGATAGCGCTCTGATTGCTTGACTGCACAAATTGTTAATTACCGTAAGTAATTCCCAAAATAAATTGGGTTAAAATATAAAAAAAGAGGAAAATTGTTGACATGTTTTTAGCTTATGCCTTATGGATTGATTATGGTATGAAGTTCTTGTTTTTCCATTAAAGACAAGTAAATCTGAATCATTGCAAAATTCAATTTTTTATTAACATAATTTCTCGTAATTTTTTTTTATGGATACTATACAGAAGCATATAGATAATATTCATTTTTTAATGCTTGTTACAAGTTAGCTTCTTCGACGTTTTTTACAGTTTTATTACTTTTAAGAGTTTAGAAGCCACGGTATAGCCTTATAGATTTAAACTAAATCTACCATTCATCCAGGATTGCAATATCAAGCTACAAAACATCATTAACGTATAAAGATTATTTCAAAGCATCCACCAATGACTTCTGATTTGAATTAACTGACAGCTTATGAGAACCACGTGTAATATATATACTTGATTAAAAGCATCATTTTCATGTGGAAAGATGCAAATTCAAATTCAGTTATATATATAGGAATATAAATATAATGAGAAATCAAAGAAAAAAAAAAAGAAAATTGTTTATATGATTAGTTATTGGGGAAAAAGAAAAGAAAATCTAATGTATTCTGACATATAAAGACAAAATACATCTAAAGATGTTTCCATGTCTACGTTTAATTAATTCCTTCTTAAATTGCCCGTTACTCACGCGATTAATAGAAGACCAAAACAGGTCGTTTCAATAAATATTTAGATCTAGCAATGGATAGTTGTTGCACGTCTTTTGATAGCTAGCAATAACAAAATTGAAAACAAATGAAACTTTAAAGTGACAGCTCGAGGTATAACATAATCATGATAACTTTGCAACAAACGATTGATTAAATTTGGTGAACATAGTCATACCTAGACACATGCATCATTAAAATATTTAGCTCTCGATTATGTACTTTTATCCAAATGCTTCTTGCGCTTATCGTATCGTTAGACCTGTCTAACGTAGACAACGGTGGCGAAACAAGGGTGTTTCGTCAACCGTTTCGTTTCGGTGACGAAATTGATTTCTATTTCTTTAATCGTTTCGCAGGGCTGAAAAGGTGCAAAACGATTAAAATTTACGTAAATTACACTATGACAAATTATTTGTTGTTTCGTTAGTCGTTTCGCTATACCAGGCGAAACCATATTTCATTTCGTAAAAGACGAAACAAACAGAATTACGTAAATTTTTTCCCGTTTTGCAGCCCTACCTATCGTGAAGGTTTAACTATTGTTTATGCTTTGCAGATATTTTTTTTAAAAAAAAAACCCCATCAAATGGGGAGCCATCATACTTTACTGATGCTTTAACAAAATCAAAACAAGTAAGCGTCAGAATCACAAGCTGTGATTCCTAAAAAAGAAAAAAAAACGCAAAAAAAAGAGAGACTTCTTCTTCATGCAGGTATACATCCATAAACACATCCTACTACAACAACCTACTTATGGCTCCGTTTGGATAGGTTTGGGAAGAAGGGAAGAAGGGAAAAAGTGGGAAGAAGTATTGGAAAGTGTGCAACTTTATGAAGAGTTTGGATTGTTTAATAATAAATTTCTTCTCTTCGGGTGCGTTTGGATCGTTGGAAGAAAGAAGAAGAAGAAGGAAGAAGAAGAAAAAAAATTATAAACAATCCAAACTCTTCACAAAATTACACACTTCCCAATACTTCTTCCCACTTCTTCCCTTCTTCCCTTCTTCCCATACCTATCCAAACGCACCCTTCTTCTCTTATTCTCTTCTTCCCACTCCAATCCAAACATAGCCTATGTCAAAAAACAAGGATCAAGGGCCCATGAGATCCTCATCATCATCAAGGTTGTTATTAGTACTAGAAACCACATCTCATGCATTGTTAGCAATCCCAACTTCTGCATTGTTATCAATCAGAGCTGTAGAAGTACTTTGAATGTTTGTATTTCCTTCCCTTCTTACATGCTGTTCAGACCAGAGGCTGTACCTGTCCAAAGTTGAAAAAGGTGTAAAGTTGCATAAATAGAAGTAGTAGAAAAATGTTCTACTGAACCAAAGGTTATTTTATTTATTTCGTTCCACATAATCCATAACCATGCAGCTCCAAGGGTTTTGAAAAAATTCTTTTTTCTCTATCTAAAGAGGAGGCATAAGACCAAAAATTTTACAAATTCAGTGGGTATCCACTAGGAATACTATCATTTATTGTATTCCAAAAATGTGTAGCATAAGGACAATTAAAGAATAGATGGTCTATTGTTTCAGTTTGATTGCAAAAGTTACACATGTTGGAGCCATGCCAGCCCCTCCTAATTAGGTTATTTCTAGTTGAAATATTATCATTTAAAGCTAGCCATAGAAACAATTTACACTTCAGAGGAATTTTTAACATCCAGACAGTATTTTTCCAAACAATGTTGATTCCTCCGTCATTTAGAAAATTGTACAAGGACTTAACAATATAAGTTCCTTTTTTATCAGTAAACGTTAAGCTGCTGATTAAATTAATGGCTTCATTTTTTTTCCTTTCTAAGTTCAGCTGAGATTCCTCTCCTGAGTTTGAAGTTTGGATTTCCATTGTTCCAAGCTTGAACAATAGTAAGATGAACTTTATTTGTTTTTTCAAACAAATTAGGAAATTTTTCAGCCATAGTTTCATTATGAAACCACTTATCATGCCAGAAAGATAAGTTCCTACCATTACCAACTATTTTAGGACTACCTATATCAACTAATTGCCATAAACTTTGAAGACTTACCAACTATGCTTTGCAGATATATATTATTCATTAAAGGTACAAATTATCCTTTATCCCTACTATTATAACTTATAAGTATCAATTCAAAAGTTTATCCAATATAGACCAAAGATATATTCAATTTTTAAGTCCAAAAGTATATCCAATTCTTAGTTATGAACAATATGGTTCATTGATTATAATAATATAATAGATTTAATTTCAGAATGAAAAGATTAACTCTTCACTTAAAATGAAAACAACACAGTAACATAAGAACGGAAAAAATGGTAACAAAATTTTTTTTTGCATCCCATTAATATAATTTTTTTTTAGTCAATCTGAATTAATACCCATTAATATAATACTTTTTAGTCAAACTTTATTGTTCTTTAATTACTTTTGGATGGTGTGGGAATAAGAGGAATAAGAGAAGAAGTATTGGGAAGAGTGTAACTTTGTGAAGAGTTTGGATTATTTATAATAAATTTGGGAGTAGAAAGAAACTATTCCCTTATTTCTAAGCTCATCCAAACACAACCTGAAGAGTAAGCGAATAAATTCATCTAATAGATCAATTCATTTACTGGACTATATTCATATTTTACTATGCATATACTGGAGTTGCAACAATTTTGATAATATTTTTGCAGTCCAATAATATATTTTCAGATTATCACATAGTAATCATTTTATGGCTATGAAAAAATATTCCACGAACATGTTTAAATTATACATTGAAAATTTGAAATATAATAACATATAAGGAGAATACTCATGGAAGATTTATGAAGAAAATAAAAATATTAAAATTGCTAGGAGTATAGTTATTCCTATTCTATATTTGTAGAATAAAGGATGTAATTTTTTTGCGTTCGTCTTTATTAGTTTAAAATAGAGTATTGGTATATCGAGAATTAAAGCAAATCGTTTATTTTAGTTAACTGAAATTTTTTTTAATACATGTTTTTAAGAAATTGATGAATATGCTTTAAAAAAAACAAATTAAAAATTAGATTTTTTTTTTCTTTTGCCAGAAGTGAAGAACGCGTTTAAACTATATACTGAAGTACAAAAACATATAAGGAGAATAGTCATTGATGATATAGGAAGAAAATAAAATTATTAAAATAGCGAGGAGTATAGTTATGCCTATTAAATATTTATAGAGTAAAGAATATTTTTTTTGCATTCGTCTATTTAGTGAAAAAAAAAGACTATTGATATGTCGTGAATTAAAGCAAATCAGCTATTTTAGTTAACTAAAATATTTTTTAATGCATCTTTGAAGAAATTGATATGCTTTAGAAAAACAAATTAAAATATTTTTCAATAGATTTTTTGTTTTTGCCAGAAGGAAGTCTTGAGTTGCAAGTTGCAACTCTAGTTATTATATAATAGTGTGATATAATCATCTAATCCCTAGTCACTATACGTATATTATATGTAATTTTGTGCTTCTTCATTTGAAAACCGTACATTATGCATCTCTAAATCTCGAATTAATGTTTTTGTTTCACAAAAAAAAGAGTAAAATAGTTAAAATAACAGTTAAACGACGTGAGATCTCCCAACTAATAATAAATAGATGAAAACGACTTATCAAACTCGTGCATAATAGACTAATAATAATAGAAAATTTTCTATCCGTCCGCTTTTTGTCTTTCAATTATTATACAATGCAAATTCAAAAAGATAGAATTAATATCAGGACCTTTAATGCGGTTTTCATTGTCATCCGACAGTATTGCCGCGTTGTTAGTATAAAATTTCCTCCCAAACCCCAATTTCGCACCAACTTCTGGGAGAGAAGAGAACCAATTATCATTTTTCATGCATCAACAAATACATTTATGGCTCCCAGCGGTCCAGCCTGAAATATCTGACCTTGCTCAATCAATCAATCTACCTATGAATCTATTCAGACTTCATTTTTGACAAGTGAAGTGAGTGAAACTTTTCTTTACAAAAAAATTGAGTGAAACTATCAATTAATGAATTAATTAATGCGACAAAGATGTAGTCCCCCTTCCAGTGCATGTGTAACTGTGTAAGCCTCCGATCTCAACATGTTGCCTACCTCCATACCTCCGTACAATGCTAAGCCATCAAATTCCAATTCCAGCCTTTCAGATCCAGATTATCAGACCCCAACCGTCCATTCCACCAAGCATTAACTCTTGCTTCTGTCCAGCATCCAATCCGATCCCTGTTTGTAACTAATTAACCTTGTACTGTTGTTTAATTAATATAAGCATCAAACTGCCAACCAACAAAAGCACCAGTTTTGCTGTTTCCTAGCGGATCAGTTATGGCATTCAACAATGTAACATGCGGATAATTAACTTCATAATTAATATATGCATGCTGTTCCAAAAGTAAAGCTCCTAAGTAAAAAACTTGAGTTCTGAAGGAACTGATAAGCTTTCCTGCTATCTAGAATAAAACAAATAACAATCTGAAACAGCACCACAACACTCCCTGTTCTCTTCTCAACACAGCAAAAACACAAAACAAAATAAGAGTCACAAGTAAGAACTAGAGTGAGCATGGCGCGGCCTGGCACCAAAACAGGATCAGAAACAACTGCTTGTGATGAAAGTTATGAGAGGATCCTCTTGATTAAAGATCCTAACCATCTATTATGTGCCCATCATGTTCCACTATGTCTTTCTGCAGCTGTTGAGTTCCTGAAACTAGTTTCCATTTGAGTGCTGAAACATGTGCAAAACCGATACAAACACAAAATATTAAGGCTCCGTTTGGATGCGTTGAGAATAAGATAGGAAGAAGGAAAGAAATTTATTGGGAAGGGGTAAATTTATTGGGAAGTGTGTAACTTTTGTGAAGAGTTTGGATGGTTAGAAATAAATTTATTAGTAAAAAGTGGTTATTCCTTATTCCTTATTCCGGGAAGAAGCCATCCAAACGGAGCCTAAAGTATAGGCAGTGAGAATTAGAGCTTTTTTGTCATTAAAAATTGTGCTATTCTCTCTACCCAAACCAACCAAACTAAAGCTGCCAAAATAGTTTTGGCAAAGCACCTCCTATACTTACCTAAATTATTGATGTTATTCCACAGATTGCTCAGACTTGAGTTGCCATGCTGTATACTTTTTGTAAAAGATATTTTTGAATCATTCATATTTTAGTTACTTTTGGAACGGACTGCTTTATACTTTTTGTACTGAACTCTTTTGTTTCAATGGATGTACATCTCGGACAGCCTTCAATCAAAAATACATATATATGCATGTTGTCATACATGCTCGAAGCATGTCTGAGTTTCATATATACAATATTTTGTCATAACTCTGACCCCATACGAGACCGTATTGGATCGATCGACTGAGACTCAATAGATAAAATCAGAAATCAAATGTTGGCCCGGTACGGTACGGCTTAAAATCGGACCCTAGTTATTGATCTTTCTATTGTCTTCTGTATTGCAAAATCGGACCTAATTTAATTTGACTGTCCTTGCTCTGAAAATTGTATCTTTTAAACCAGTTTAACCCATTAAACCGGTTCAATTAATATGGTATTTAAAACATTGCATAGGAGTTGGTCGATGAGGTAACAAATGCACATTTTGACTACATGATGTGTGTTTGTGGCCGCAGTCAACCAGACGTTGTGGTCCATATACATTTTTTTTATTGGAGATACTAGAACAATATTTTTTTTTTTGCATTAATTAAGATTATGTTATCATGTTCTATTGATCTATAACTTTTGAATATTTCTTTCTTTTTAAATAGATATATGCCCTGCTTTAAAAATATATATATATTCAGCCTGAACTTTATTTAACTTCAGATTTTTTCAAAAAAAATACGGTATTAAGTACCTGGACTGAGAATGAGAAATAAGTAACCAAATATTCCCGGCTTGATTTCCAATTCTGCATCGTTTCCGTCTCTCCTTATATATATTAATCTCTGGCACTAATTAATATCTCATCACAATTCTCAAAAGAATCTGATATGTTTATTTATTTATTGAGAAACATCTTTTATGTATTTTCTTTCTACGGAGTACGAACTTTTGTCACCGAGTGCAGCTTTATTTGCATGCTTGTACCACCATATGAAGGCGTCAGAGCAAAATGAGGACATCATATCACCGTTGTTTCACAGTTGCAATCTTACGTGAGCTTCTTTATCTTTTTATTACTATTAGTACATTTTTTGTCGTTCTTATCATTGTTATTTAAGGAATCAAGGATATTCCAATTGTTTATTATATTTAATTTAATTTGTCTTTCTTGTTGCTCTAGCTTTGAGCCTTTTGGGTATCGAAACTGAAAGGCACCATACTTCCTATGCTTTTCTTCGAGGCAGAGGAAACTTGAATGAAAAAGGAGGATAACAGAAGTTCAGAACCAACTATTTTCTGTTACATGTTTTTTGTAAAAAAAATATCTATTTGAAAGATTTTTTGTAAATAACTCCGATATCATCGCATAATTGTCATTTTTACAAACAAATATTATGAAATTGACTATGGTACTTTGTTATTTTTGTTCTCAATATTAAAATCTCGGTTGAAATTAAAATACATTGTTTTCAAATTTAATAATGAAATATTGAAATTGGAGGATCAGTAATTCTCCAATATTAACGTTTTTCTAAAAATAACATGAAATAAAAAATTTTGATTTTAACAAAATTATAATAGAAAGAACAAATTGAATGGTATAGATCGATTGTTTGAAACTCAGATTTCTAAAACCGAGTCCGAAGAAAAAAAAAAAAAAAACTTGTTGCTTCGCAATTAGTGAATATTTTCATTTAAAAAAAAAGTATGAGATTTTGATATATCATTTGCATAGTAAAAAAGTTTATTCTAATACCAACATTGTATATAAACGGAGTCACAGAACATTAAATAAAAAATAAAAGTACTGCACGCACATGTATTATAAAAATTAATTGGAAGACACTGACTTCTATTTAATTCCTAAATCTTCCTGGAGCTATGATTACCAGAAGTCTAAAACAAAAACCAATTTCTCGAAATTAAAAACTTGTTGAAGATACATGACAGTGATTTTTAACACAGCTTGCTACACAAAATATGGAATAGAAAATCCAACGAGACGACGTATGTATAATGTATTGTACATTTGTACGCCGCTGTCAAAGATATGTGAAGGCGTTAGGCCAATTTTTTTATTATTATTTCCCTGAGAAAATAATATATTGGCCATCACGGCATCACGAGAGCACGGACCTGTGCGGCTGTGCAAGCGTTTTAAAATAATCCACTAAAAGAGTCTAAGATGACAAGTTCCAACTCTGACTGGCAGGTTAAACTACTATGGGAAATTACACAAGCGGGTCTCGCGCAGGGAATCGGGATCGGATACATTCACTTCCGCACGAAAATCCTACGCCCCGGTCGGCGCAGAATCCGATACTTGATAGATCACTTTCTAGTTTCTAATTCTAAATATATATATCGAGGTGGAATAATCACGCACGCTTTTGTCTCTGCGCCTCTCTTCTCCTTCGTCTTTCTTGAAGGGTTAGAGAGACACAGAACAAGCTTCTCACGCCTCTCCTCTCCGTTGGTTTAGTTTTCAATAAAGCCCCGCAAGTTTAGTGCATTGTTGTTTGTTGAAACTATTCTAGAAACCGGAGCTTTCAAGCTCTACGCCACTACGGTACGTTTTCTTCCTTGCATGAGTCGTGTTTCCTGTTACGCCATTGTATTCTACCTAGAAAGAATTAATTTTTTTTTTACTTGAAATAGATGAGAAACATGCTTGCTGATTTTTCTTTAAAAAAAAATTCGCTTGGAGCTTATTAGTGCGGTGCCGGAGTTCCTTTTTTTTTTCTAAAGTAATAATTATTTTTTTTTATTGAAGAGAGAAACCGGTGTTTTTTTTTTTTTGGTATCAATCAAATTAATAGATAAAGAAGTTGGGGAAAAGCTTTGCAAAAAAGATATATTGTCTTTAAAGAGAGAACATACCAAAATTACAATCTTTGATTGGATTTTTAGCATCGGGGTTACTTTACTTCTTTTGATAGCTAGTTGAGAGCAGATTGTTAGGCTATTAGCTAAATAGTATCTTTAGCTATGCTATTTCTGCTCTTGACAAATATTTATGCCTAAATTTTACTTTCTCAAAGTTAGTTTATTGATTTGTTTTACCAAATTTTCTTCTCTTTTTCCTATTTAACTTTCTGACTAACACAAAGTGTACACTATGCAAAGGGCTCATAAGTTCTAGCTAGTATGCATCCCATGAGATGCAACACACACACTAAATTATGCTGCTTTGAATGATGAAACTTCCTTTTCTTTTTCACTAGTTTCTAGAGAGAACTTCAGTTGTAAAATGGGTTTACTTCAACTATTTGTTACGGCATCAATGCCGGTGCTTAACGTGTTATTGGTGACCGGTGTCGGGTCATTTCTTGCAACAGACAGCATTGGGATTCTGAGCAAAGAATGCAGCAAGTATCTCAACAATGTTGGTTTATTATTCTCTTTCTTTCCCTTTTTAAATGTAATTATTTTTTTTTCTAAAGCCAAATAAGTCATATATGTTGACCAAGAAAAACAAATTCCTCTGCAGGTGGTGTTTTATGTGTTCAATCCGGCACTTGTCGCAACCAATTTATCCGGTACAATCACTATGGAAAGCATGGCTCTTCTGTTAGTCTCAAAATAAATTTTCAAACCAACTATATGTACTTTTGAAGAATGGGAGATAAAACCATTGTAACAATGTAAAATGTTGTTGATGAGCAGATGGTTCATGCCCGTAAATGTGCTTCTGACATTCATACTCGGCTTAATTCTTGGATGGGCTGTTATTCAAATAACACGAGCCCCTACCAATCTCAGAGGTCTAATTTTGGGCTGCTGTGCTGCTGGTAATTTAATTTTATAGCTGCCTAGCTGGTACTTAGCATGTTAATTAAGCATGCTACTTGATGTTGTTCCTCAAAATTAACTTGAAGAAAACAATTTTACAGGAAATTTAGGGAATCTACTTCTGATTATAATCCCGGCCATATGCAAGGAAAAGGGAAGCCCCTTTGGAGACCATGACAGGTGCCGCACCTATGGATTGGGATATGCTTCTCTCTCTATGGCTGTGAGTACTGAGAACCTTATGTTTACAAAGTGAAAAGTTAAGCCATTTTTTATTTATGTTGCTGCCAGCAAATGGTTCATACAGTCCTTTCCCGAGCAAACTTGCATGTATTTGATAATAATATATGTTTATCTATTTCTGTAGCTAGGTGCAATCTTTCTGTGGTCTATTGTGTACAACATTGTTAGAATTACTTCAATGAACACAGAAGAAGAGAACAAAAGTTATCACATCGGATCAGAAGAGCATCCATTTTTAGAGGAAACTGACAAGTTGATTAATGCAGTGTATAGCCATCTACCTGTATCTGATGCAGAATCACCATCATCATCATCTCAGATCAAGGTTCATTCAATTTATCCTTATTTATTATTTGACCAGGGAAACAACGTTCAATGTTACTATCTGAGAATTAAAATATTCTTCTAAATTAATGCTGTTCTTGCTCTTCACTGGAAATCCTTTTGTAGGTTCCATTATGGAAAAAGGCAACAGAAGCTGTCGCATCAGTTTTTAAATCAATAGACTTGAAGAAATTGCTAGCCCCTTCGACCATTGGAGTGGTAATATGCTCATCTGAAGTAAACTTCTGAAAATGGATATCCAAAGAAGTTTCTCAGTACTGACAATTCAATTTAACTGTTTTGTTTGCTGTATACAGATGGTGGGATTTGCTATTGGATTGATTTCCCCAATTCAAAATGCAATGATCGGAGAAAGTGCTCCTCTTCGCACAATTCAAGAATCAGCTACTTTGATAGGGTAACATAGTTATGGTACTAATTTTTGATAAATTACTTAATTTAAACCCACTTACAATAAAATTTAAATACTGCTTACTCTATGTTTTGCAATCCAGTGAAGGAGCAATTCCTTCTGTTACTCTTATCATGGGAGGAAATTTGCTCAGAGGTTTCTCATCTTATCTTCATTCTTCTTCTTTTTCTTCATTTTTCTTTTTCTCGTCTTATCTTCATTCTTCTTCTTCTTTTTCTTTTTCTTTTTTTTTTTTGACTAGTCATCTTTATAAATAATTGACTGGTTTAGAAATGATCTCTTCAGGAATAAGAAGATCAAACGTAAGTGCCTGGATTATTGCTGGAGTTATATTAGTGCGCTACATAATTCTACCCTTGTTGGGTGTAGTAATAGTAAAAGGCGCTGTGCGTCTAGGGCTGGTTCATGCAGATCCACTGTACCAATTTGTCCTTCTATTGCAGTATGCAGTTCCCCCGGCAATGAATATTAGTATGTATTTATTATCAATCTACTTTTCATATTTAACCCTGTTGGCTCTTGATCCTAAGAATCATGCACTTTTCTGGTTGATTGAACATACTAGAACCAATTTAGAACAAATAACCGGAATTAGCAGTTACTGGTTCATATTAGATAATAACGTTTACTAGTTGAATATAATTTGCTTAATTTGGCTAATTTTTCTGCATAATTTGGCAGGCACAATGACACAATTGTTTGGAGCTGGTGAAAAGGAATGCTCAGTGATTTTTATCTGGCTTTATTCGCTTGCTTCAGTCGCGCTCACTTTGTGGTCAACCTTTTTCATGTGGTCTCTTTCATAGTTTTCCACACATTTGTAGCAGAAGTTTTGGAAATCATTATATTAGCATCTAGTACTTCGATCTAATTGATTTTCAATTTTTAAAGAAAGAAGAGATCAAGCTTAGTATCTGTTGCATTTTTAGTTTGAACATAATATAACAGTGAACTGTAAGAAAAGAAGTGAGAACTACACATAATATCACGATTACAGCTTGACATGAGAGCTCAAAGTTACAATGCAATCAAGAATAAAAAACAGTAAGATAATTGATAAAGCAGCCAGAAAGGGAACCACAACCTATTCTTTCAGGGATGAAGTAAGCAATAAGTCCACAATATAAGAAACTAAGCAAAAGAGATGCTTGAGAGAGATAAAAATAAAACAGCATCAGACAAGCTAGACTAAAAAGAAGAGAGGATCTTCTTGCACTAGATTATAGAATTGAGGTCTAATTCACTCAATAGGCAGCTTTGTTGACGTCATCAAAATATTTGTGATCCAGTGCATTCCTTGCTGATATCCTTTTGCTAGGATCATACCGCAGCATTTGCTGCATAAATAAAAGGATATAAAATCAGTCTGTTTGTTAACTAACTATTTAATTATAGTCAAGTAATCGGCTATTACAGAAAGAAAAGTGTAATAAAAGTGCTTAATCTGCACTTACAGAAAGCAAGTCCACACCATCTGCATCAAGACCTGGAACAGCCATGGCGATGTTTCTGGGGCTCCACTGTGGGTACTCGTGCCAATTTGGTAATTTTCCAACACCAGGCCACACAGTCTCATTTGGTGTACCCATCAGCCTGAAATTATTTACATTAAAAAAAACTCACCACAAAATGATCAATGTTATTTCTCAGTAAAATTCAAAAGGAGAAAAAACTTGCCTGAAAATATGAAGAAGCTGCTGCAGTTCAGAGTCTCCTTGAAACAGTGCTTGTGTTGTCACCAGTTCAGCTGTTATTCAAAGCAATCAGATTAGTAATATAAGAGGCATGGTAACTTCACAGAGGCAACTTTCGCCACCCACTAGTGAAATCAATCTTAACAACACATAATAGAACTGAGTATGAATCAGTCAGAATTGAGTAGAAATCATTTCAGTTTGGGTTGTTTCAGATGTTGTGTTCAGTTGGGTTATATATAGTTTATCAAAATTATCAGAGTCCGGTCTGGTTCAGGTACTAGGCGTTGGATCTTATGGCATTTTTCATGTAATACCATCATAATAAAACACTATGTACTTGTAGAGATGGAAAATAGGTAAGATGAATCCAGTCAGAATTGAGTATGAACCATTTCAGTTTGGGTTGCTTCGGACATTGTGTTCAGTTGGGTTATATACAGCTTATCAAATTATCAGAGTCAGGTCTGGTTCAGGTACTGGTCATCGGATCTTATGGCATCTTTCATGTAACCATCATTTAACCATCATTACAGTTCAGGTCAAGTCATGTGCTATTCTGGGTTGCTTTCTCGTAACAGTGGCATCTGATCAGATTCAGTCTGGTCAAATTTCTGTTTGCCTTTTCGGAGCTCTGGCATGGGTTCAAGTCAAGTTCTATACCACTATAGTTTTTGAAAACCAGTTATGTCCCACTAGAGTTTCTCATGATAGATAAGTCAAGAACAAAGTTTCTTACCAAATATGCAACCAACAGACCACATATCAACTGGAGTAGAGTAGTGTGTGTCACCAAGAAGCACTTCAGGAGCTCTATACCAAAGGGTAAGAATCTAGAAAATAAACAAAAATTAGTTGCCTTACAACATAACAAAAGTAAAACAAATTTAAGTTCAAATTAGGTAAATGTATACCTCATGTGTGTACTTCTTGATGGGACAAATATAGGCCCGACTGAGACCCAAATCTGCGATCTTTAGCATCATGGTCTTCCGATCCATCAACAAATTGTGCGGCTTCAGATCCCTGTTAATAATAAAGTAAACCAAGGGGACTTTATGATGGAAACAACACTCCAAAGTGATACTTTTCTAAAGTGAAGCCATAATTATACCTGTGGAGTACACCACGGCTATGGCAAAATGAGAGCCCCTTGCAAAGCTGATACATCAAGATCTGAATTTAAAAAGAACAACTGCAATAAATATGACAGTTTAATTAACGTTCTAAACCTTTTAGTTTGGGGTTTGTTAGAAAAATAAAACCTTAGTAGTACGTGGAGGGATGAGATCCTGGGTCTGGCGAAAGCTACGGATGAATTTCTTCAGATCCAAATCCATGTATTCAAACACCAGGTACAGTATACTCTGGCCCTGCTTGTTTATTCCTTGCTTCAGATCCAGCAGCCTGGTCAAAGCTCAAATCAAGAACACAAATCAGGCCGAAATAATTTCACAAAAGAAGTTTGTATTCTGGAATAAAAGAAGAAAACCCCCAAAATCAAGATCCATTTACTTTTCCAATCTAAATGAACATCGATCTTGAGAAAAAAAAAAAAAAAAAAAACTCGAGTACTCAAAAGTATTAAAGAACCGCTCAGAGGATAAAATATCAAGAAATATTGATTGTTTCTAAAGAAATAGCAAAAAAAAGGAAAAAAGAAGAAAGAGGCAAAAGATCAAACACCTGACGACATGTGGATCAGTGGAGAGCATACGGAGAAGAGAGACCTCACGGAGAGTGGTAGGTGGGACCCCCTCGTCGTCCTCTGGAAGCCTCGTCTTCTTCAAGGCGACGATCTTCCCAGTGGCTTTCTCTCTGGCCTTGTAAACCTTCCCGTAGGTTCCCTCTCCGACCTTCTCCAATTTCTCGTACAGATCCATTGCTCGCGTCGACATGGTTCTCTCTTTTTTCTTTTCTCTCTTTTTCTCTTGTTCTTGTTTTCTCTCTAACTCTGGGAAATGAAATGGGGATTAGATTTGGTTAATAAATGAATGTTCCGATTGTTTATATGGGAAGGGTATTGGTGAAGAGAGCCGTTGGAGCTTTTGGGGGAAACGGCGAGATGGTTTGAAATTCGAATCCTCGAAGCACGTGGGAGCGTCTTTAAAGATCATAACCGTTAATTTAAGATTGGACAGTGATGATATAAACCTGACGCTTGAAGGCATAACGGGCATATAAGCACACATTGATGGTCCTCAATTGATCAGGAACGTCTGATGTGAAATGGACGTCTCTGTAGAAGAAATCGATACAACTGGGAGGAGACAAACTTTCGAGCATGTGTAGGGACGAAGCTCTCCTCAAAACCTAGCCCATTTGGACTTGGGCCTGGGCTTTCGTCACTAGAATTCAAGTACTTCAGATGAGAAATAATTTCAACTTCATAAATCATAATCATACCTCAAAAGTCAAAATATTACGAATAACCTGTGAAACGCGAAATTATAAATTAAATTACTAAAACCATCAATACGCTATGACTTTTTATAATTTTACTCCCGCGTCGAGTAACCTTTGAAAATAATTTTTTTTCATGTTCTAGAATGATAGAGAATTAGAGATAGAGATAGTTTTGTTACCTCTTTATCTGAGATGACCGCATAATTTAAAAGGGATTGAACGAAAGTGGGATGCATTTTGACATTGACATACTACAGGACGAAAGGTTTAAAAAATAAAATATATACATATTACAACCGTCTCCTTTATGTTCGTAATCTGTTATACAATGCGTAGGTCCATGCGAAAATTATTATAAGATATTCTCAAATTAACTAAATTTGATAAAGGTTTAAGATTGTTATTTAAACAAGCACACAACGTGACGTGACTACAAAGGGGGGAACATAAAATTTCCAACCAGAATGCCGAAACAAATCATATCACAACAAAACCTCTTACAGCTATACTCAACTTTGGGTTTACAAAAATATTTAGAACCTATAAATTCATGATAACCAAAATTACTTCAGTAGTCAATGAGTCACAGTCGCAACTGACTCGGGCTGTGCTTCTGTCTTCTCATTCAATGAATCCCAATCAACCTCCTTGAGGATTTTGAATCTCTCATCTAAAGAAACAAAACCAGACTGTGGATTAACTGCGCCACATTGACCTGCTTTGTATATAAGAGATATGCTGCCTCCCATCTCGGGACCATGGACCTTTCCCGTCAACAAAACCCGAAGCGGCATGAACAGACCTTTCCCCTAAAATGAAAGTAAAATTAAACAGATTTAGAAACGCCAAGTATTACACAAAAAAAAAAGAAAGGATAAAAAAGGAACTTATGTCATTACAAGAAACTACCTTGCGTTTGAGAGATTTACCAAAGCTTTTAACCCATTTTTGCCAACCTGCATGCCCTTCATCTAATGCTGCTAACAGTTCTCCACTATCATACGCAGAAATCAGACCGGATGCCACTTCAGAAAGCTTATCTTGTACAATTGGTTTGCCTCCAGCACTGGACATTATTTGCATATTTAAGTCACATGTGGACGATGCATTTTGGAAGGCTTTTAATATATATATATATATATATATATATATATATATATATATATATATATATATATATATATATATATATATATATACATAATACATCTATTTTTAAGGTGTGATACCTAGTAAGAGTGGTATGGAGTGGATAAGAAAGCAAATTGGAGAGTGCCGTGTCAGCTTCAGGTATTAGATCAATCCCATCCTTCAAAAGTTCTGTGGCTTCCTGTGCAGATTATAGTAATTGTAAAATTTCCAAAAGAGAAAAAGTAACCTTAGAGGGCACAAAGACATGTCCCAGACAGATAATAGTAATTGCATATTTCACCGAAAACAATTGCACACATAATAGCGATGTAAAGTATACCTTAGCAAAAGTGCCATCAGAATCAACTAGAATGCCATCAGAATCAACTAGAATGCCAACAGATTTCCACCTGTCTTCAAATATCTTGACTAATTCATCCTGGGGAAGAGACCTCAGATGTAGCCCATTCATCCATCTAATTAACAAATTAAAAGTTTTTTTAATAGTCGCTCAAAATAAGTGGTCCAAAGGAAATTGTAATGAAATAGAAGATAAAGGTCTTTTACTTTAGCTTTACAGAGTCGAAAACAGCACCACTTTTGTTGACTCGATCTAATGTGAACTTCTCTACAAGCTCATCAACACGGAAGAATTCATTTTCTGTGCCATCACCCCATCCCAACAATGCCAAATAGTTAACCATGGCTTGAGGCAGATACCCCATTTCCTTGAACTGCGTGCCAGATTACAATCAAAGTTTGCCATAAGAGAATCAGGTAAAAAACTTAAACTTACTTGTAAAATCATGTACGAATTTTTCCAGAATCACTATGTACCTGACCAACAGATGTTGCACCATGGCGTTTTGAGAGTTTACTTTTATCAGGTGCTAGAATCAGTGAAACATGAGCAAAAGTTGGCATTGGAAACCCTAGGGCCTGCAATGATATATATTTTCAAATAAATCTCTGTCTTTGAACCGAATTAACACAAAGCTAATAAGAGTTGTGTGAATTCAAAGGTTCTCGACTACTTTGGTATTTAAAAATCCAAATTTTTTAACTAATGCAGTCACTTAGCGTGGCTATACTCTGTATGAAACTGTGGCATTTAGTTTTTAACTAATGCAGGATCCCTGTCTTGGGGGTCTATTATCAAAAAAAAAAATCCAATTTTTTTTAAGTACAGATACAACTGCAATAGAGATTGGCACTGGAAAAATCAAAGCTTCCTTTCCTTCGGCTATTTTAACTCTGTGCTTTCATTATTATCTGTTACTTTTTCATCAGGTGTTCTATGCCAGTTTTCTCCTCGAGTTCACACTCGCTGACACTGACTTGCTTTCATCTTTATTAAATTTGATTTAAAGGTTACAAAATAGTTTCCATGCAAATGTTTGCTACTTTTTCTGAAAATAAGAGACACCATTGCTAAAACATAATTTATTATCTAAACTAGATTGACTAGATAAGTTATCTTATAATAGTTTTAAGCGGATTATTATTTTTTCAATGTTTTCAGCAGAAGGATTAAATGGGCCAAAAGATATACCTCAACTTTGATCAATTATATGAAAGTCCCCTACATTGCTCCCTAGTATTAGCTTAAAGGCAAAGTGTCAATTGCAAACCACTCATGAAATCAAAAGTTCAAAACCCACTACAAAGAATTTTTGCCACTTAAACAACTTCGCTAGTACTTGGAACAACAACAGGGAGAACATTGGGAAAATAATATGAAAATCTACCAAAAATTGTGGAATATAAGAATTTTACAGCTAACATAATATCCAATATGGAACAGAGTTAACTTTTCTTTTTATCAGAATCTACTATAATATCTCAAATTTCAGATTCATTCATGTTCGACTGACCATGTGTCAGCCCAATTGAAATGCAGGCTTTTTTATGGGTTAACTTTAGCATGTGGCACCTGATTAGTCAAGAAGAAAGAATTTTCCAAGTGAATAAGGTTTTTTTAAGTGCTCAATGAGTACCCAGCCTATATCACTAGCTTGCAACATTGTTGTCGCTCCTCCAAAATACAATAACACTGTTCCTGAGTTATTTCAAAAAATTTTATTTCAAATCTAGGACACTATGCTTTTGGATATCAAATTCAAAAAAAAAAAAAAAGACCTTGTAAATGAGAGCCTGCCGCAAGGTGTTAGGTAAATGCTCCTCAGCCCTACCATAAACCAAACAACACATAGTGAGCAGAATATAATTCAGCTGAACTATATTAGCACAAAGTAGTAGGCACAGTTCAGAAATTACTACCTTATGACATGTGATATGTGCATGGTGGCATCGTCAACTGTGACACAAAAATTATACACAGGCTGACCGTTGCTTCGCATTATGACAAAATCTCCTAGTGTGTTTAAATTCCAGCTAACCTTCACAAGGCTATCAACGTTATCAGATATTACTATAAATAAATTAACATTAACACCAGCAATACATCCACTTTTATGTTGGTACTAACAATCAAGGGATTCTTGTGAAATAAGGCCAATATTCTACTCCATTAGGAAATAACGCACAGATAAACCATTTATTGGATTCAAATTAACAACATACTGGATATTACAAATAGCATCCATCCATAGGTAAAGTCATACAGAAGAAACTGAATTACTGCTAATTCTGCATATCAACTTAGAAAAAATCTAGTTTGGATTCAACAACTCCATGTAAACTTAAACCGATATCTAAACTTATATGCATTGTGATTTAATTTATGCTTGAAGTTGAAAGGCAAACAAAATTTAAACAGAGTAAGCTAAATGGTCAATATTTTAGAAACATCATATTATCTATTTGATATGCCACACTAAATTAAATGAAACCTATACAATGACAATAAAGCCCGCTGCTGCATTAGCCAGCAAGATTACATATTTGGAGTCACATGCAAAAGACTAATTTCAAACAATATTATAACGCATATTTCTGGAGAATCAGGAGGATTTCGAACACTAAATCGCAATGAAACCACAGAAATAGTCCCTGCAGGTGTAGTAGTCCTTATCTTTTGATTTTTTTGTCGGTTTCAGAGAGTTCCAACAAGACTTCGTCATAAAAAGAATGAAGAAAAATTGTACCTCTCCACGTATTAGGTCATTAATCTTGAGGGAGCCTTCTGGGGGAACACGGAAGCGGTATGTATAAGGGGTCCCCTTTGCCAACTCAGCCTCTATTTCTGCCTCAGATGCTGTGGCCCACTTACCCATGTACACAGGGGGCAGTTGCATCTGCTTTGCTCTTTCCTTCATTTCTTCCAGTTCCTGCAAAAAATGGTGTTCCTTTTAAGTAAAGATGTGCAATACAAAAATCACGGTTTGGAAAAGATATATATTGACTGACGATATCCTGAGAAGCTCCCTGCTCTATGCTGTCAGCAATTTTAAATAGAAAAAAAAAAGACTATTAAACTAGGGATGGAACTAGAGGGGAGGACCTAAAGGCCTGGCCTCCCCTTAAATTTGAAAAATAACTTTTTTAATGTGTCATTTTTTATATAATATGTATCAAGACACAATTTGGCCCCTTCTAAAACTTAAAACTTTAAATTGGTTCCCTCCAATTATTTTCCCTAGTTCCACCCCTGCTAATGAATAATGACTAAATAGAAAATACTATACAAAAAGGGAGGAAATTTTTACCTCATTGGAGCAAAAGCAACGGTAAACAGCACCAGATTCCAACAGCTGCTCGGCATATTGTTTGTAAAGAGCATTCCTTTCTGACTGACGGTAGGGCCCATAATCTCCACCCATGTCAGGACCTGAATTAGAAAATTGGTTTTATCTCTAATCTGTTATAGTGATATCTTTCAGTATGCACCTTGAAGCTAAACATAAAAAGTTTTGTGAAAGAAAATAAACTGAAAGTAAACTATCACCTTCATCCCAATTGAGACCCAGCCAAGTAAGATCGTTCACCAGTGCTTCCTCTGACTTCTTAGTCGACCGCTCCAAATCGGTATCTTCTATCCTAAGTACAAATTTCCCACCTTTGGACCTACACAACACAAAATTGTATCAATTACACAAAACCCAACTTCAATTAAATCCAATCAGGTAAAGCCAAGTCAAAATAGACATACCTGGCGAAGAGGTAATTAAACAAAGCAGTTCTGGCGCCGCCTACGTGGAGATTTCCAGTTGGGGAAGGAGCGAATCGAACTCGGACCTCGTTTCCGGCGGGAGAGGAAGCTGACACGGCGAAGCTTCTCCGGCGAACGGAGATGAGGCGGGAACGGAGGCAGAGAGGCGGCGCATGAGGAAATGCTCTGATTCTAAGCCCGACCAGACTAGCCATTTTTGTCAGAAATCTTCCCGTTTCGAATTCTATCTTTCTCCAACGACAACGGGTCTGGTCAGACTGAGAAGAGGGTTTATCTATCAACTAGACGGTGCAGTGAGAAAGAAGCAATACAAGTATCTGTGCAAGTAAAATGGAATTATTGGACTCGGAGCACACGGTCTTATTGGGTCCGTGATCCGTTAGTGTTGTAACGGTTTCCGTGTGTACATTAACCATGGTGGTTAATTTTCTCTCGAGTAATAGACTCCTTGATTGTTGCGTTCCAGTCCTATAAGATGATTTATAAAAATTCATAAGATCATTTTCGAATATATATTAAATGTTTTATAGTGCATGGAATTGATATATTCAAAGATATTGTTAAAATTAATAACAAAATAAATCTATATCTATACTACATATTAGTTCTTCGTCAATAATTTAAACTTTTTTTATATTTTTTTAGTTTTTATGGATTTTCGTGATGGTTAGTGAATCAAATTTCAAATTGGCTTAAATTTTAATCGTTTGTGCCTAAATAATCGAGAACACGTCTTTAACCATATCGTTTAAATTTCATTTTTTTTTTATTCGATCAAATAAATGTACATAGATGTATGTTACAATCATTCTTTTAAAATGACGTAATATGTTTGTTTGAGAAAAATTACAGTTGTAACAAGTCTGTATATGCTTCCAAATTTCTTTTATTTCCACCTCCCATTTTGCCGGTCTTTCAAAATTCCTCGTCATTTTTTCCATTATGGATGATAGGTAGCAGATATCTTGTTATTATTAGTCTTTTTAAATTGCTTTGATCATTTTCTCGAATTTAGTTGGAAGTTAGAGTAGATATTCTAATTATGGAGAAAGATATGGAATAATATAATTGGGATTAAAAACAAAAAAAAATGACAGCGGCTGTCGAATGGGATTTAATTCAAAGAGAGCTAGCAGAGATCTTATGATTAATGGAGAGAGATATTGTGCTGTGTACAACATATTCGGGATTTATACGAGTGGTATGATTTACGAGAAAATAGTGCATGTTTACGAAGAATTCCTCGGCGCTGATATATTTTTTTGGATGTTTCTTTTTTTCTTTTTTTTTTTTGAAACTAAGAGCCCCGAAAAGGGTTCCAAAATTTGGATGTTTCTTATTGAAATCGAATTTGCATCTCTTTTCATAAAACGCGCGGAGTCTATCGCCAATCCACCATTTATATCGGGCGTACAGTTCTGTTGTCTTTATTACGCGAGTATGATCTAGCATAGACAACTATATCCGTGAATTATTTTTTTTAAGATAAATTAGGGTCAAATCTTTCAACTTATTGTTAAATTAATGTCTATGAAAGATCTTCTAACCGGATTTCGAACATGCGTCATGAAGTATTTATTTTATTTATATATATAATATTATTTCTTAAGAATAACCAAAGTATTGATCATCTATCATTTTTTTTTCTTTACAACACGATCGAGAAGCTTATTAACTTTGGTATACACTCTTTTTTTTTGTCTCATCCTTACTAATCCAAAAGTCTATCTGATTTGAGTCCAAAGGTGTATCCAAATCTTATTACATACAATATGGATAATTGATTATTATAATCTGATTTGATTAGTGGTGTAGATGCAATCTCAAAATGAAAAAAAAAATCAAACTTTTCGTTTAGACCAAGGTCAAGAAAAATGCTAGAATTTAAAATAGAAGAGAGAACATATGGTAAGAAAAAAAAAACGGATGGATTTTTAGATTTACTATGGAACATTATTTTTATCATGGTTATTATCTTTATATTTTTATTAATTCTCTATCAATCAAGAGATAATAAATCAACACAACAATAATAGGATGAAGAAATATAAAATGTTTGGAATATTATAAATGATAGAGAAAATATTAATAATATAAATATAGAGTTGGAAATAATGAAAAAAATATTATCATATCGTGGTTTTCATAAAAAAAGAATTGTTCACATATTTGGTGGACGTGTTTGCTAGTTGAAACCAATAAACCTTATTCTTGACTAATTAGACTTATCCTTATCCCGTAAAAATATTAAATGCATATCTTTATTATAAAAAAATATATATTTGATTTCCTTCGCTTTCTCATTCGACTTGTAAGCACCTCTTTTGCCAAATCTATTGACGGAGTTCTAGATTTCATTATCCTCTTTATCGAATTTTTAAAATAAGAATAAAATAATGTAATGTGCTTACAAAGTTTAGAGTGAGTTATGTTTGAACTGAAACTTTATATCATTTTTTTCATTATAACCCTTATATTTTAGGTTTTTAGATTTTCATTGTATATTCAATTCAGCTAGATTTACATCAAAATTTCACTTCAAAACATCTATGTTAAGTACTGGCACGGAAGGAATAATGAAGACTTCGGTAGGCCTCATCGTCTCAATGTCGATGTTTGCTGAAAACGATGGTAACGTGTCTGCAATGGTTGTATCCATGCCAAGCAGGTGCACATATTCGATCTATTGTTGTTTCGTGTTGTTTTATTATGTTTTGTTACTCTGAGCATTTAACCAAACCAAGAATCATACATAATTCGTAATAAAATAGGCGGAGTGAGAGTTATATCAATCTTTATTTCAACTAGGGTTGGACATCGAGCTTCGCTCGATACAATATTATTTTACATAATTTAAAGTTTAGTTTCTATTATATTATTTTTTATATATGTTAATAATAATGCGAATATCTAACTAAAATATCAATATCATCATGTTTTAAGTAAGATCATAAACATATTTTAGACTATATAAACAACATAAATATAGATTATTGTGATCAAATTACTTAAAATGAATGTAAAATCGCTTGAAATGCTCAAATATACTCATAATCTATAAAATCTACACATTATGTGAATAATAACAATGTATAATCCAATTGTTTTGAATAAGTGAGTCCATAAACATATTCTAAACTATATCAAGAGCTTAACATAGATTACTGTGATCAAATGACTTAAATGAATGTAAAATCGCTTGAAATGCTCAAATATACTCATAATCTGTAAAATCTGCACATTATGTGAATAATTACAATGTATAATCCAATCGTTTTGAATAATTAAGCTGATAAACATATTCTAGACTATATAAAAAGCTTAAATATAGATTATTGTGATCAAATAACTTAAAATAAATGCAAAATTGTTTGAAATGTTCAAATACACTAAGAATCTGTAAAATATGCACATCATGTGCATAATTAAAATGCATAATGCAATCTTTTTGAAAAAGTGAGTTCATAAACATATTCTAAACTATATAAATAGCTTAAATATAGATTATTAAAATGACTTAAAATAAATACAAAATCGATTGGAATACTCAGAATCTGTAAAATCTGCACATCATGTGCGTAATTACAATGTATAATCCAATCGTTTTAAATATAGATTATTCTGATCCAATGTCTTAAAATGAATGCAAAATCGTTTGAAATGCACAAATATACTAAGAATCTATTAAATCTGCAAATTATGTGAATAATTACAATGTATAATCAGATCATTTTGAATAAGTGAGTTTATAAACATATTTTAAACTATATAAAGAGCATAAATAAATATTATTATGATCAAATGACTTAAAATTAATACAACATCGTTTGAAATGCTCGAATATACTCAGAATCTGTAAAATCTGCATATTATGTTAATAATTAAAATATATAATCCAATAGTTTTGAATAATTGATCTCCTAAACATATTATAGACTATATAAAAGAGCTTAAATATAGATTATTGTGATCAAGTGACTTAAAATGAATGCAAAATCTCTTGAAATGCTCGGATATACTCAGAATCTTTAAAATCTACACATTAGGTTCGTAATTACAACGTGTAATCCAATTGTTTTTAATAAGTGAGTTCATGAACATATTCTAAACTATATAAAGAGCTTATATCTAGATTATTGTCATCAAATAACTTAAAATTAATGCAAAATCGCTTGAAATGCTCAAATATATTCAGAATCTGTAAAATCTGCAAATTATGTGAGTAATTACAATATATAATCCAATCGTTTTGAATAAGTGAGTTCATAAATATATTTTAGACTATGTAAAGAGGTCAAGTGTAAATTATTGTGAACAAATTTCTTAAATTGAATGCAAAAATCGCTTGAATACTAGAATCTTTAAAATCTGCACATTATGTGCATAATTACAATGTATAATCCAATTGTTTTGAATAAGTGATATCACAAACATATTCTAGACTATATAAAGAGCTTAAATATAGATTAATGTGATCAAAACACTTAAATGAATACAAAATGGCTTGAAATGCTCAATTGTACTTAGAATCTGTAAAATATGCAAATTATGTGAATAATTATAATGTATAATCCAATCGTTTTGAATAAGCGAGCTCATAAACATATTCTAGACTATATAAAGAGCTTAAATATACATTATTGTGATCAAATGACTTAAAATGAATGCAAAATCACTTGAAATGCTCAAATATACTCAGAATCTGCAAAATCTGTATATTATGTGTATAATTACAATGTATAAACCAATCTTTTTGATTAATTGACCACACAAACATATTCTAGACTATAAAAATAGCATATATATAGATTATTGTGATCAAATGACTTAAAAATGAATGCAAAATCGCTTGAAATGCTCAAATATACTCCGAATCTTTAAAATTTGCACATTATATTCGTAATTATAATGTATAATGCAATCGTTTTGAATAAGTGAATTCATAAATATATTCTTGACTATATAAAAATCTTAAATATAGATGATTGTGATCAAATGATTTAAAATGAATGCAAAATCACTTCAAATGCTCAAATACACTCAGAATCTGTAAAATAAATGCAAAATTGCTTGAAATACGTGAGTTCATAAACATATTCTAGACTATATATGTAGCATAAATACAGATTATTGTGATCAAATGAATTGAAATAAATGCAAAATCGCTTGAAATACCCAAATATACAAAGAATCTATAAAATATGCATATTATATGTGTAATTACGATGAATAATTCAATCGTTTCAAATTAGTGTGTTCATAAACAAATTCTAGACTATGTAAAGAGTTTAAATATACTCAGAATCTGTAAAATATGCACATTATGTGAATAATTGCAATGTATAATCCAATCATTTTGAATATGTGAGCTCATAAACATATTCTAGACTATATAAAGAGTTTAAATGCAGATTATTGTCATCAAATAACTTAAAATGAATGTAAAATCGATTGAAATACTAAAAAAAAAAATTAGAATCTGTAAAATATACACATTATGTGAATAATTACTAAGTATAAACCAATCTTTTTGAATAATTGGCCTCATAAACATATTCTGCACTATATAAAGAGCATAAATATAGATTATTGTGATCACATAAATTAAAATAATGCAAAATCGCCTGAAAATATACTTGAATCTGCAAAATATGCAAATTATGTGAATAATTATTATGTATAATCCAATCGTTTTGAATAAGTGACTTCGTATATATATATTCTAAACTACATAAAGAGTATAAATATAGATTATTATCATCAGATGACTTAAAATCAATGCAAAATCGCTTGAAATGCTTAAATATACTCAGAATCTGTAAAATCTGCACATCATGTGAATAATTACAATGTATAATCCAATAGTTTTGAATATGTGTGCTCATAAAGATATTACAGACTATATAAAGAGTTTAAATGTAGATTATTGTCATCAAATAACTTAAAATGAATGCAAAATCGATTGAAATTCTCAAATAATTTTAGAATATGTAAAATATGAACATTATGTAAATAATTACAATGTATAATCCAATCGTTTTGAATAATTGAGCTCATAAACATATTCTAGACTATATAAAGAGCTTAAATATAAATTATTGTGATCAAATAACTTAAAGTGAATGCAAAATCGCTTGAAATGCTCCAATACAGTCAGAATCTTTAAAATCTACACATTATGTGCATAATTACAATGTATAATCCAATTGTTTTGAATAACTTAGTTTAGAAACATATTATAAACTATATAAAGAGCATAAATATAGATTACTGTGGTCAGATAACTTAAAATGAATGTAAAAATCGCTTGAAATGCTCAAATATGCTCAGATTCTGTAAAATCCATACATTATGTGAATAATTACAATTTATAATCCAATCGTTTTCAATAAGCGAGTTTCACAAACAAATTCTAAACAATATAAAGAAGTTTAATATTGATTTTTGTGATCAAATGACTTAAAATAAATGCAAAATCACTTAAAATGCTCAAATATAATTAGAAAATGTAAAATATGCATATTATGTGAATAATTGCAATGTATAATCAAATCGTTTTGAATAATTGATCTCATAAACATTTTCTAGACTAAATAAAGAGCATAAATATAGATTAGTTGTGATTAAATGAATTAAAATGAATGCAAAATCGCTTGAAATGCTCAAATATACTCAGAATCTGTAAAATATGCACATTATGTGAATAATTACAATATATAATCCAATTGTTTTGAATAATTAAGATCATAAATATATTATAGACAATATAAAGAGTTTAAATATACATTATTGTGATCAAATGATTTAAAATTAATGTAAAATCCCTTGAAATGCTCAAATATACTCAGAATCTGTAAAATCTGCACATTTTGTGCATAATTACAATGTATAATCCAATATTTTTGAATAACTGAGTACAAAAATATATTCGAGACTATATAAAGAGCTTAAATATAGATTAATATGATCAAATGACTTAAACTGAAAGCAAAATTGCTTCAAATGCTCAACTATACTCAGAATCTGTAAAATCCGCACATTATGTGAATAAATACAATGCATAATCTAATCGTTTTGAATAAGTGAGTTCATAAATATATCGTAAACTATATAAAAAGCATAAATATGGCTTATTGTGATCAAAAAATCGCTTGAAACGCTCAAATATACTCATAAACTTTCAAATCTGCAAATCATGTGCATAATTACAATGTATAACCATATCGTTTTGAGTAAGTTATATCATAAACATATTCTAAACAAAATAAAAAGCTTAAATATGTATTACTGTGATCAAATCACTTAAAATGAATACAAAATAACTTGAAGTGCTCAAATATACTCAGAATCTGTAAAATCTGCACATTATGTGAAGAATTAGAATGTATAATCTGATTGTTTTGAATAAATGAGTTCATAAATATATTATAGACTATATAAAGAGTTTAAATATAGATTATTGTGATCAAATCACTTAAAATTAATGCAAAATCGGTTGAAATGCTCAAATATACTCAAAATCTTTCAAATCAGCACATAATGCATAATTACAATGTATAATCCAATTGTTTTGAATAAATTATATTATAAACATATTCTAGACAAAATAAAGAGGTTAAATATTGATTATTGTGATCAAATAACTTAAAATGATTGCAAAATCGCTTAAAATGCTCAAATATACTTAGAATCTGTAAATTATGCATATTATGTGAATAATTAAAATGTATAATCCAATCGTTTTGAATAAATAAGTTCATAAGAATATTCTAAACTATATAAAAAGTATAAATATAGCTTATTGTGATCAAATGACTTAAAATGAATGCAAAATCGCTCGAAATACTCAAAATCTTTAAAATTAACACATTATGTGAATAATTACAATATATAATCCTACCGTTTTGAAAAATTGAGATCATAAACATATTCTAGATTGTTGTGATCAAATGACTTAAGATTAATGCAAAATCATTTGAAATGCTCAAATATACTAAGAATCTGTAAAATCTGTACATTATGTGCATAATTACAATGTATAATCCAATTTTTATAAATATGTGACTTCATAAATATATTCAAGACTATATAAAGAGCTTAAAAATAAATTATTGTGCTCGTATGACTTAAAATGAATGTAACATCATTTGAAATGTTCAAATATTCTCAGAATCTGTAAAATCTGCAAATTATGTGCGTAATTACAATGTATAGTCCAATCGTTTAGAATAATTGAGTTCATAAACATATTCTAGACTATATAAAGACATTAAATATAGATTATTGAGATCAAATAAATTAAAATGAATGCAAAATCGCTCGAAAAGCTCAAATATACTGAGAATCATTCAAATCTGCACACTTTGTGCATAATTACAATGTATAATCCAATAGTTTTGAATAAGTTATATCAAAACATATTCTAGATAAAATAAAGAGCTTAAATATATATTATAGTATTCAAATCACATAAAACGAATGTAAAATAGCTTGAAATGCTCAAATATTCTCAGAATCTTTAAAATCTGCATATTATGTAATAAATTACAATGTATAATCCAATGTTTATGAAAAAGTAAGTTCATAAACATATTCTAGACCATATAAAGAGCATCAATATAGATTATTGTCATCAAATGACTTAAAATGAATTCAAAATCGCTTGAAATGCTCAAATATCTCAGAATCTGCCAAATCTACAAATTATGTGAATAATTATAATATATAACCCAATCGTTTCGAATAAATGAGTTCATAAACATATTATAAACTATATAAAGAGCATAAATATTGATTATTGTCATCAAATGACTTAAAGTGAATACAAAATCGCTTGAGATGCTTCAATATACACAGAATCTGTAAAATCTGCATATTATGTGAATAATTACAATGTATAATCCAATCGTATTGAATATTTGAGCTCATAAACATATTCTAGGCTATATAAATAGCATAAATATAGAATATTGTCATCACATAACTTAAAATGAATGCAAAATCAATTGAAATGCTCAAATAAACTTAGAATCTATATAATATGCACATTATGTGAACAATTACAATGTATAATCCAATCATTTTGAATAATTGAGCTCATAAACATATTTTAGACTATATAATGAGCTTAAATTTTGATTATTGTGTTCAAATAACTTAAAATAAATGCAAAATCGCTTGAAATGCTCCAATATACTCAGAATCTTTAAAATCTGAATATTATGTGCGTAATTACAATGTATAATCCAATCGTTTTTAATAACTTATATTTGAGAAACATACTCTAAACTATATAAAGATCATAAATATAGATTACAGTTGTCAAATGACTTAAAATGAATACAAAATCGTTTGAAATACACAAATATACTCAGAAATTGTAAAATCCATAAATTATGTGAATAATTATAATGTATAATCCAATTGTTTGGAATAAGTGAGTTTATAAACATATTCTAAACTATATAAAGAGCTTAAATATAGATTATTGTGATCAAATGACTTAAAATGAATGCAAAATCTCTTAAAATACTCAAATATACTTAGAATTTGTCCAATCTGCACATTATGTGAATAATTACAATGTATAAACCAATTTTTTTTAATAATTAACCTCATAAACATATTCTAGATAATATAAAGAGCATAAATATAGATTATTTTGATCAAATGACTTAAAATTAATGTAAAATCGCTTCAAATGCTCAAATATACTCAGAATCTATAAAATCTGCACATTATGTGATAAATTACAATGTATACTCCAATCGTTTTGAATAATTGAGCTCGTAAATATATTTTAGACTTATAAAGAGCTTAAATATCGATTATTGTGATCAAATATAACTTAAAATGAATGCAAAATCGCATGAAATGCTCCAATATACTCAGAATCTTTAAAATCTGCACATTATTTGCATAATTACAATATGTAATCCAACAGTTTTGAATAAGTGATATCATAAACATATTCTAGGCAATATAAAGAGCTTAAATATACATTATTGTGATCAAATGACTTAAAATGAATGTAAAATCGCTTGAAATGCTCAAATATACTTAGAATCTGTAAAAGCTGCATATAATATGAATACTTACAATGTACAATCCAATCGTTTTGAATAATTGAACTCGTAAACATATTCTAGACTTTATAAAGGAATGATATACTACACTCTGGAGTATTGAGTCCTCATACACTGAATTTCTGAACCTTTGGATCACTTTAAAAATCGTGCACCAGATTTAGATGAGTGGATCGGATTATGGCGCTGATTGCTATTCGATTCTTCGTTTCCATTAAAATTTCCGCCTCCTTATGTTTAATTCTCCGTTCGCACCTCTCTTCGCACTCATGGTCTCATCTCCGTTTGTACCAAATTGAACGCCAAAACTCTTATTTGCACGATTCTCTCTCTCATAGTTTGTACTTTCGTTACTTCACTCTGCGTGCTTCTCTCTTAGGATTTGCCAACTTGAGCTCGCACATCTTAACACACCTAGACGATTGTTCTGTTTTTGGTCGCACATCATACCCATTCTCTGATATATATGTACGCTAAAAGTTAGAACTTTCATAACAATGAAAAGAAGGCAAGATCTTTGATTTGAGACATTTAATATCGCAAATGAATAAAAAAAATAAACAAAGGTATCTTTTCTCGCCTGTTAATTTGGACCTTCGGCCCTTTCTATTGTTGGTTTTGCCTCCACTGGTGTCAAACTGTCAATCGACGAATCCAAGGAGCATAGGGCGCTAGAAGGGAGGAAAGGTCAACAAAGGAGTGAAGGAGAGAGAAAGGTGTCGATGCGATGAAAGAGAGAACTGTGAGATGAAGTGGGGGAAAGCGAGAGTTGCTGAGGCGGTAGAGGTGACAGAGGCTGTCAAGGTTTTCCTTTTTTTTTTGTTTGGAGGACAGAGAATCTTCAGACGGAGGATCCAACAGAAGACATAATATTTTAATGGCGGAGAAAACGGAGAAAACGGAGAGCCTCTAGCGCCTCTATCCCAGCCTTTCATCAAAATCTTACCACGAAAATTAGAGCGATCCGACGGTAGAAAAAATCAGTGTATGGGGCATGTATACACCAGAGCTGTAGTATATCATTCCTCTTATAAAGAGCTTAATTATAGATTATTGTGATCAAATGACTTGAAATAAATGCAAAATCGCTTGAAATGCTCAAATATACTCAAAATCTTTAAAATCTACACATTATGTGCGTAATTACAATGTATAATGCAATCGTTTAGAATAAGTGAGTTCATAAATATATTCTTGACAATAAGATCATAAATATAGATGATTGTGATCAAATGATTTAAAATGAATGCAAAATTGCTTGAAATGCTTAAATATACTAACAATCGGTAAAATCTGCACATTATGTAAATAATTACAATGTATAATCCAATCATTTTTTAATATGTGAGCTCATAATCATAAACATATTCTAGACTATATGAAGAACTTAACTATAGATTATTGTGATCAGATGACTTAAAATGAATGGATGGAAAATCGATTGAAATGGTCAAAGAAACTTATAATCTGTAAAATATGCACATTATGTGAATAATTAAGCTCATAAACATATTCTAGACTATATAAAGATCATAAATATATATTATTGTGATCAAATGACTTAAAATGAATGCAAAATCTCTTCAAATGCTCAACTACACATAGAATCCGTAAAATCTGCACAATACATGAATAATTACAATGTATAATCCAATCGTTTTGAATAATTGTCCACAAAAATATTCTACACAATATAAAAAGCATAAATATAGATTATTGTGATCAAATGATTAAAATTAATGCAAAATCACTTAAAATGCTCAAACATACTCAGAATCTTTAAAATCTGAACGTTATTTGCATAATTATAATTTATTATCCAATCGTTTTGAATAAGTGATATCATAACATATTCTATATTATATAAAGACCTTAAATATACATTATTGTGATCAAATGACTTAAAATGGATACAAAATTTCTTGAAATGCTCAAATATATTCAAAATCTGTAAAAACTGCATATTATGTGAATAATTACAATGTAAAATCCAATCGTTTTGAATAATTGAACTCATAAACATATTCTAGACTTTATAAAAAACTTAATCATAGATTATTGTGGTCAAATGACTTAAAAGGAATGCAAAATCGCTTGGAATGCTCAAATATACTCAGAATCTATAAAATCTGCAAATTATGTGAATAATTACAATTTATAATCCAATTGATTTGAATAAGTGAGTTCATAACATATTCTAGACTATATAAAGAGCATAAATATAGATTATTGTCAACAAATGAATTAAAGTGAATACAAAATCGCTTGAAATAACGAAATATACACAGAATCTTTAAAATCTACACATTATGTGTGTAATTACAATGTATAATGCAATTGTTTAGAATAAGTGAATTCATAAACATATTCTTGACTATATAATGATCTTAAATATAGATGATTGTGATCAAATGAATGCAACATCACTTGAAATGCTTAAATATACTAAGAATCTGTAAAATCTACATATTATGTGAATAATCACAATGTATAATCCAATCGTTTTGAATATGTGAGCTTATAAACATATTCTAGACTATATCAAGAGCTTAAATATAGATTATTGTGATCAGATGAATTAAAATTAATGGAAATTCGATTGAAATGTTCAAAGAAATTTAGAATCTGTAAAATATGTGAATTATGTGAATAATTACAATGTACAATCCAATTGTTTTGAATAATTCAACTCATAAACATATTATAGACTATATAAAGAGATTAAATAGAGATTATTTTGATCAAATAACATAGAATGAATGCAAGATCTCTTCAAATACTCCAATATACACAGAACCTTTAAAATCTGCACATTATGTGCGTGATTACACTGTATAATCCAATCGTTTTGAATAACTTAGTTTAGAAACATATTATAAACGATATAAAGATCATAAATATAGATTATTGTGGTCAAATGACTTAAAATGAATACAAAATCATTTGAAATGCTCAAATATACTCAGAAATTGCAAAATCCGTATATTATGTGAATAATTACAATGTGTAATCCAATCGTTTAGAATAAGTAAGTTCATAAATATATTCTAAACTATATAAAGAGCTTAATGTAACCAAATGACTTAAAACGAATGCAAAATCGCTTAAAATGCTCAAATATACTAAGAATTTGTCAAATCTGCACATTATGTGAATAATTACAATGTATAAACCATTATTATTTAATAATTGACCTCATGAACTTATTCAAGACTATATAAAGAGCATAAATAATGATTGTAGTGATCAAATTACTTAAAATTAATGAAAAATCGCTTCAAATCCTCAAATATACTCAGAATCTGTAAAATCTGGACAATATGTGAATAATTACAATGTACAATCCAATCGTTTTGAATAATTGAGCTCAAAAATATATTATAAACAATATAAAGAGCTTAAATATAGATTATTATTATCACATGACTTAAAGTTAATGCAAAATCGTTTGAAATGCTCAAATATAATCAGAATCTTTAAAATATGAATATTATTTGCATAATTACAATTTATAATCCAATCGTTTTGAATAAGTGATATCATAAGCATATTCTAGACTATATAAATAGCTTTAATATAACATTATTGTGATCAAATGACTTAAAATGAATGCAAAAACGCTTGAAATGCTCAAATATACTCAGAATCAGTAAAATCTGCATATTATGTGAATAATTTAAATGTACAATCCAATAGTTTTGAATAATTGAGCTCATAAATATATTCTAAACTTTATAAAGAGCTTAATTATAGATTATTGTGATCAAATGACTTAAAATGAATGCAAAATCGCTTAAAATGCTCAAATATACTTAGAATTTGTAAAAGTTGCACATTATGTGAATAATTACAATGCATAAACCAATCTTTCTTAATAATTGACCTCATAAACATATTCTAAACTATATTAAGATCATAAATATAGATTACTGTGGTCAAATGACTTAAAAAATGAATACGAAATCGTTTGAAATGCTCAAATAAACTCAGAAATTGTAAAATTCGTATATTATGTGAACAATTACAATGTCTAATCCAATCATTTTAAATATGTGAGCTCATAAACATATTCTAGACTATATAAATTAAAATGAATGCAAAATCGCTTGAAATGCCAAAATATACACAGAATCTGAAAAATCTGCAAATTATGTGTGTAATTATAATTTATAATCCAAACATTTTGAATAAGTGTGTTCATAAATAAATTCTAAACTATATAATGATCATAAATATAGATGATTTTGATCAAATGATTTAAAATGAATGGAAAGTCGTTTGAAATGCTAAAATATACACAAAATCTTTCAAATCTGAACATTATGTGCATAATTAGAATGTATAATCCAATCGTTTTGAATAAGTGAGCTCGTAAACATACTTTAGACTATATAAAGAGCATCAATATAAATTATTGTGATCAAATGACTTAAAATGAATTCAAAATCGCTTGAAATGCTCAAATGTACTCAGAATCTGTAAAATCTGTAAAATCTGTAAATTATGTGAATAATTACAATTTATAATCCAATCAATTTGAATAAGTGAGTTCATAAACATATTCTAGACTATATAAAGAGCATAAATATAGATTATTGTCAACAAATGACTTAAAGTGAATACAAAATTGCTTGAAATACCCAAATATACACAGAATCTTTAAAATTTGCACATTATTTGTGTAATTACAATAAATAATCCAATCATTTTAAAAAAGTGTGCTCGTAAAAAATTCTTGCCTATGTAAAGAGCTTAAATATATACATTATCGTGAAAAAATGTCTCAAATTGAATGCAAAAATCGTTAGAAATGCTCAAATATACTCAGAATCTATAAAATTTGCACATTTTTAGCATAATTACAGTGTATAATTCAATCTTTTTGAATAAGTGAGTAACATATTCTAGACTATATAAAGAGGTTAAATATAGATTATTGTGATCAGATGAATCAAAATAAATGTAAAATCGTTTGAAATGTTAAAATATTCTCAGAATCTGTAAAATATGCACATTTGTTCGTAATTACAATGTATAATCCAATTGTTTTGAATAATTGAGTTCATAAAAATATTCTAGACTATATAAAGAGGCTAAATGTAGATTATTGAGATCAAATGAATTAAATGAATGTAAAATAGCCTTAAATGCTCAAATATACTCAGAATCTTTCAAATCTGCACATTATGTGCATAATTACAATGTATAATCCAATCATTTTGAGTAATTTATATCCTAATCATATTCTAGATAAAATAAAGAGCTTAAATTTATATTATTGTGATAAAATCACTTAAAACGAATTCAAAATCGCTCAAAATGCTCAAATAAACTTAGAATCTGTAAAATATGTACATTATGTGAATAATTACAATGTATAATCCAATTGTTTTGAATAATTTACCTCATAAACATATTCTAAACGATATAAAGAGCTTAAATATAGAATATTGTCATCAAATAACTTAAAATGAATGCAAAATCAATTGAAATGCTCAAATAAACTTCGAATCTGTATAATAAGCACATTATGTGAATAATTACAATGTATAATCCGGTCGTTTCGAATAATTGAGCTCATATTCTTATAAACATATTTTAGACTATATAAATAGCTTAAATATTGATTATTGTGATAAAATAACTCAAAATGAATACAAAATCGCTTGAAATGCTTCAATATACTTAGAATCTTTAAAATCTTTAGATCAGTTGCGCAATTACAATGTATAATCCAATCATTTTGAATAACTTAGTTTAGAACATATTCTAAACTATATAAAGATCATAAATATAGATTACTGTGGTCAAAAGACTTATAAAGATTTCAGAATCGTTTGAAATGCTCAAATATACTCAGAAATTGTAAAATCCGTATAATATGTGAATAATTACAATGTATATTAAACATATTCTAGACTATATAAAGAGCTTAAATATAGATTATTGTGATCAAATGACTTAAAATGAATGTAAAATAGCTTAAAATGCTCAAATATACTTAGAATTTGTCAAATCTGCACATTATGTGAATAATTACAATGTATAATTGTGACACCCCGGAACCACGGGGATGCCGCAGCCGCCGCGAGCGCACACTACCACCCGTGCACCCGCAAGGCTTAACCAATCCTAATATACAAACAACATTTATTACTTCCAATTAAAGTACAATATCAAAGTCTAATCTTACAAATGTCCATGAATTATTAACTAAAGATACAATACATAAGCAACTGTCTGGTCATAAGATATTGGACACCAACCAAAAACACGATGGCCTACTACTCGCCAAGATTCCGCTGTGCCACTCTGATCCAAAATCTGGAACCCACAACCAAAGTGGAAACAATGCAACAAGCAGAGAATGAGATAATTATACAATTATCTCAGTGCGGTATTTAGTTCCAGCCACACGAACCTTGAGTACATGTTTCGGAACTAACTACCGACCGAGTTTAAAAGCAACAATTAAGCAATACATATTTTAAGATACGATAATAACAAAATAACAATTGCATTAACAAATACATCCATGTAAGTCCATATATAAATACAATTTATGCAATCTAATGAGCTCGGCAGTTCATTTGATTATCAAAACAATCACAACCATCAAGTAACAATGCAAATGCCGGCTCGGTTTGGTATTATTCAAATGCAAGTCTGGTCTATAGATGTCACGAGTCATTTAGTTCCTCCCCAGAAGCAGGGATCAGAACCTACTCCTCCCCAGGCACAGGGATCAGAGTAAAATTCAGAGTCAACTGGTTCCTCCCCAGACACAGGGATCAGAACCCACTCCTCCCCAGGCACAGGGATCAGAGTAAAATTCAGATTCAATTCAGACAAATCGAACTTTCAACAAGTACCTCTAGACGTAACACTGTAGACCTCGGATTAAGCTTAACCACACCGATTGACACGCCGGGTAGCGAGCCCGCGTACAAACGAAACCAGTGCCATTCAACCGTACAAGAGTACTTAACCATCCATACCATTTCCATTCACATCAATCGGATAACCATTCAATATGCATACATATTATTTATATCATAATAACAATATGGTAACATCAAAGGTTTAAATAGCGGATAGCGGACTCGTAGCGGACATGCTAATATCATAGCGGATAGCGGATAGCGGGTATTTAGCGGCCGCTATCGGACCATAGCGGATTTGCACACACAAGTGCATTTTGAAAGTCTAGTTTAGTCTAAAATAAAAAATTAAAATAATTTCATGCAACTAATTAATGCTAACTAAAATTATATTTATTTTCTATGCAGATTTGAGCATTAAATTTTAAGAATTTGAAAATGTTCAAAATATAAAAATTGTGGCCACTTTTGTAAACTTTTCATAGAATTTTGAATCACGTCAATCGGAGTTCGTATGCGAAAGTTATACCCAAAATACTATTGTTATATCAGCAAATTATAAACTGTACCGCTATTTCCGCTATTATACCGCTATATCACCCGCTATTTCCCGCTATTTCACCGCTAAATCCCGCTATTTCCCGCTATAGGTCGCGCTATCGGACGGGCCGCTAAATCTGTAGCGTTGTAGCGGTGTACCAAATAGCACCGCTATAGCGCCGCTATTGCGGCCGCTACGGCCGCTATTTAAACCTTTGGGTAACATGCAAATATGCTTGCAATTCAATCAATTCAAATATGTCATGCAAGTAATAAGTTCTAACAATAACTCAAGTTAGGTGTGGAATCCGCACCTGATAGCAAAAGCATTTCATAAGAAAGCAAGCAAGCAAGTAGCAAACAACATCAAGCATAGACAAGCAATTGTAGTACTTCATTTGTATCGGTTACTTCTTGCTCCGATACGTTTATCCAAGTCTAACAAACAAAATTTATATCTAAGTACTTACTTTAATAAATCAAACTAGCAACAAGAAGATACAAGCAACAAATACTTAAATACAATCCCAAATTACGACATAATATGTGGTCGGGTTAAGGTTTACCACAACTTAACACAAACAAACATGACACGAGTAAGTTTAAGGCTTAAACCATACATTTCTAATCTTCAAACCACCAAATAGTACCTAATAAGTTCTAGAGCTCTTCACAAGCTTTCCAACGGTCTTTGAATCACCTAAAACGGACTCCGGATGACCAAGTTATGGTCAAAACAAAATCTGTTCTCAGAGGGAACAATCCGGACCGAATTGCAACTAATCCGGACCGAATTTCAGAAGCTGTAATTTCCAGAGGAACTAATCCGGACCGAATTATTGTCGATTCGGACCGAATTCCAGGGTCAGAACATGGAATATGGACAGAACTTTTATATAAACTCACTAAACTTGTACCGGTAACTTAATGGCTTAAATCAAGTACATTCAAACACAAAATTAACCACTTAAACTATTGAAATTTTCAGAGATTACTATCTAACTTAACAAATTAGTTAAAATACCAAAATTACTAGAAATAATTTTTAATCCACAATTTAAAAGGTTTAAATCCAACTCTCAAACAAAGAATGAAATGCAACTTGTGAGAAAATCATTGCATGCAACCTTATAGCTTAACCAAAGCCTCATGCATCTACAAAACTTAACCAAAACAGAAAATACTCGATCAAAACTTGCATGCATACCAAAACTTTAGTATAAAACTTAAATTTTACAAATGTACCATGCATGCAACTATACCTCCTTTTTAAATCCAGTTTAATGCATAAATCAATCAAGCAATTTCAGAAATTCGTTTTAAACTCGAAGCTTAGTTCATGCATGACCGAAACCTCACACAAATAAAATAGAGCACTAAATGTAGCTAACAAAACCTTGCATGCAACTAATACTAATAGAAAATACCATTTTCAACTCTTTATTAAAGATAAATCCCAGAAATTGTTCAAGAATCGAAATGATTTGAAGAAAAACGAGTTCTTACCAAAATGGTGCTCAAATCCGAAATTTCTTGGCTTGCATGTACTCTCCTCACATTCCTCTTTCTAAATCTGATTTTTCCCGAATTTTCCAGAATTTTTATCAATTTATTTGGGTGGGGTATTTGTGGAGCTTGAACTTGGAAGAAGAGGAAGAGAAATTTCTGTTGGAGGAAGAAGTAGGTGAGAGAGAGAGAGAAAAATGGGCTGGTGGGGTAAAGGTGAAATGGGGGTAAATATTATATGGTGGACTTTACAAAATTGTCCTTCATTTCCTCTAAAATCATTGGTTCACTCAAATTTCAGATTTAAGGCACTATTCTGATAAGTTTGAGACCCATTTAAATTACAGAAATTTTGTACTCAACATGAAAACAATGCTTAAAATAATTTTACATAGCAACTAAAATAATTAAGCATGCAAAAATTAAAATTCTAAAAACTGGTATCACAATAATCCAATCTTTCTTAATAATTGAACTCATAAACATATTCTAAACTATATAAAGAGGACAAATATAGATTATTGTGATCAAATGACTTAAAATAAATGCAAAATAGCTTCAAATGCTCGGATATACTTAGAATTTGTCAAATCTGCACATTTTGTGAATAATTACAATGTATAAACCAATATTTTAGAAATTATTGACCTCATAAATATATTCTAGACTAAATAGTGATCAAATTACTTAAAAATAATGCAAAATCACTTCAAATCCTCAAATATACTCAGAATCTATGAAATCCTCACAATATGTGAATAATTACAATGCATAATCCAATCATTTTGATTAATTGAGCTCATAAACATATTCTAGACTATATAAAGAGCTTAAATATAAATTATTGTGATCAAATAACTTAAAGTGAATGCAAAATCTATTGAAATGCTCAAATATACTCAAAATCTTTCAAATCTGAATATTATGTGCAAAATTACAATGTATAATCCAATTATTTTGAATAAGTGATATCATAAACATATTCTAGACTATATAAAGAACTTAAATATACATTATTGTGATCAAATGACTTAAAATGAATGCAAAATCACTTGAAATACTAAAATATACTTAGAATCTGTAAAATCTGCATATAATGTGAATAATTACAATGTATAATCCAATCTTTCTTAATAATTGACCTCATAAATATATTCTAAACTATATAAATAGCATAAATATAGATTATTGTGATCAAATGACTTAAAATAAATGCAAAATCGCTTCAAATGCTCATATATACTCAGAATCTGTTAAATCTGCACAATATGTGAATAATTACAATGTATAATCCAATCATTTTGAATAATTGAGCTCATAAAGAAATTCTATACAATACGAAGAGCTTAAATATAGATTATTGTGATCAAATAACTTAAAATTAATGCAAAATTGCTTGAAATGCTCAAATATACTCAGAATATTTAAAAATCTGAATGTTATGTGCATAATTACAATGTATAATCTAATTTTTTTGAATAAGTGATATCATAAACATATTCTAGACTGTATAAAGAGCTTAAATATACATTATTGTGATCAAATGAATTAAAATTAATGCAAAATTGCTTGAAATGCTAAAATATACTCATAATCTGTAAAATCTGCATATTATGTGAATAATTACAATGTACAATCCAATCATTTTGAATAATTGAGCTCATAAATATATTCTAGACTTTATAAAGAGGTTGATTATAGATTATTGTGATCGAATTACTTAAAATGAATGCAAAATCCCTTCAAATGCTCCAATATACTCAGAATCTTTAAAATCTTAACATCATGTGCGCAATTACAATGTACAATCCAATCGTTTTGAATAACTTAAGTTCAGAAACATATTCTAAACTATATAAAGATCATAAATATAGATTACTCTGGTCAAATGACTTAAAATGAATACAAAATCGTTTGAAATGCTCAAATATACTCAGAAATTGTAAAATCCGTATATTAAGTGAATAATTACAATGCATAATCCAATCATTTTGAATATGTGAGCTCATAAACATATTCTAGACTATATAAAGAGCTTAAATATAGATTATTGTCATCAAATAACTTAAAATAAATGCAAAATCGCTTCAAATGCCAAAATATACACAGAATTTGTAAAATCTGCAAATTATGTGCATATACAATGTATAATCCAATCATTTTGAATAAGTGTGTTCATAAATAAATTCTATACTATATAAAGAACATAAATATAGATGATTATTATCAAATGATTTAAATTGAATTGAAAATCATCTGAAAAGATCAAATATACTCAGAATCTGTATATTATGCATATTACATGAATAATTACAATGTATAACCCAATAATTTTGAATTATGAGCTCACAAACATATTCTAGACTACATAAAGAGCTTAAATATAGATTGTTGTGATCAAAAGACTTAAAATGAGAGCAAAATCACTTAAAATGCTAAAATATACTCAGAATCTGTAAAATTTGCACAGTATGTGAATAATAATTGACCTCATAAACATAATCTAGACTACAAAGAATATATATAAATTATTGTGATCAAATGACTTAAAATGAATGTAAAATCGCTTAAAATGCTCAAATATACTTAGAATCTGTAAAATCTGCACATAATGTAAATAATGACAATTTATAAACCAATCTTTTTTAATAACTGACCACATAAACATATTCTAGACTATATAAAGAGCATAAATATTGATTATTGTTATTAAATGAGTTAAAACGAATGCAAGATCTATTGAAATGCTCAAATATACTCAAAATCTTTAAAATCTGCATATTATATTCGTAATTACAACGTATAATCCAATTGTTTCGTAAAAACATATTCTAGACTATATAAAAATCATAAATATAGTTTATTGTAATCAAATGACTTAAAATGAATGCAAAATAGCTTGAAATGCTCAAATATACTCAGAATCTTTCAAATATGCCAATAAGTTATATCATAAAGCTTAAATATATATTATTGTATTCAAATCACTTAAAATGAATGCGAAATCGCTTGAAATGCTCAAATAACATCATAATCTTTAAAATCTGCACATTATGTCAAAAATTACAATGTATAATACAATGCTTTTGAATAAGTGAGTTTGTAAACATATTCTAAACTATATAAAGAGCATCAATATAGATTATTGTGATCAAATGACTAAAAATGAATTTAAAATTGATTGAAATGCTCAAATATACTCAGAATCTGCAAAATCTGCAAATTATGTGAATAATTATAATGTATAATCCAATCATATTGAATAAATGAGTTCATAAAAATATTATAAACTACATAAAGAGCATAAATATAGATTATTGTCATGAAATGACTTAAAATGAATGCAAAATCGCATGAAATTCTTAAATATACTCAAAATCTGTAAAATCTGCAAATTATGTGAATAATTATAATGTATAATCCAATTATTTTGAATAAATAGTTCATAAACATATTATAAACTATATAAAGAGCTTAAAAATAGATTATTGTGATCAAATGACTTAATATTAATGCAAAATCGGTTGAAATGCTCAAATATACTCAAAATCTGTAAAATATGTACATCATGTTTCTTAATTACAATGTATAATAAAATCATTTTGAATAAGTAAGTTTATAAATATATTCTAGTCTATATAAAGAACTTAAACATAGATTATTGTTTTCAAATGACTTAAAATGAAAGTAGAATCGTTTCAAATTCTCAAATATACTCAAAATCAGTAAAATCTGCACATCATGTGCATAATTACAATGTATAATCCAATCGTTTTGAATAAATAAGTTCATAAACATATTATAAACTATATAAAAAGCATAAATATAACTTATTGTGATCAAATGACTTAAAATGAATGCAACATCGCTTGAAATGCTCAAATATACACGAATCTTTCAAATCTGCATATTATGTGCATAATTACAATGTATAATCCAAACGTTTTGAATAAGTTATATCATAAACATATTCTAGACAAAATAAAGAGCTCAAATATATATTATTGTGATCAAATCACTTAAAACGAATGCAAAATCACTTGAAATCCTCAAATATACTCAGAATCTTTAAAATCTGCACATTATGTGATAAATTACAATGTATAATCCAATGCCTTTGAATAGATGAATTCGTAAACATATTCTAAATTATATAAAAAGCATTAATATAGATTATTATGATCAAATGACTTAATATAAATTTAAAATCGCTTGAAATGCTCAAATCTACTCTGAATCTGTGAAATCTGCAAATTTTTTGAATAATTATAATGTATAGTCCAATCATTTTGAATAAATGAGTTCATAAATATGTTATAAACTATATAAAGAGCATAAATGTAGATTATTGTCATCAAATAACTTAAAATGAATGCAAAATCGCTTGAAATACTTAAATATACTCATAATCTGTAAAATCTGCACATTATGTGAATAATTACAACGTGTAATCCAATCGTTTTGAATATGTGAGCTCATAAACATATTCTAGACTATATAAAGAATTTAAATAAAGATCATTGTCATCAAATAACTTAAAATGAATGCAACATCAATTGAAATGCTCAAATAAACTTAGAATCTTTAAAATATGCACATTAAGTGAATAATTACAATGTATAATCCAATTGTTTTGAATAATTGAGCTCATAAACATATTTTAGACAATATAAAGAGCTTAAATATAGATTATTGTCATCAAATAATTTAAAATGAATGTAACATCAATTGAAATGCTCAAATAAACTTAGAATCTGCAAAATATGCACATTATGTTAATAATTACAATGTATAATGCAATTATTTTGAATAATTTAGCTCATAAACATATTCTAAACTATATAAAGAGGTTCAATGTAGATTGTTGAGATCAAAAGACTTAAAATGAGATCAAAATCGCTTAAAATGCTCAGTATCTGTAAAATCTGCACATTATGTTAATACTTATAACGTATAAACCAATCTTTTTTATTAATTGACCGGTTAAACATATTTTAAACTATATATATAGCATATATAGAGATTATGGAGATCAAATGACTTAAAATAAATGAAAAATCACTTAAAATTCTGAAATATACTAAAATCTGAAAAATCTGCATGTTGTATGAATAATTACATTGTACAAACCAATCTTTTTGAATAATTGACCTCATAAACATATTCTAGACAATATAAAGAGTATAAATAGAGATTATTGTGATCAAAGGAGTTAAAATGAATGCAAAATCGCTTGGAATGCTCTAATATACTCAAAATCTTTAAAATCTGCACATTATATCCGTAAACTTAATCTAGACTATATAGAAAAGCATAAATATAGTTTCTTTTGATAAAATGACTTAAAATGAATCTAAAATAGCTTGAAATGTTCAAATTTACTCAGAATCTTTCAAATCTACACATTATGTGCATAATTACAATGTATAATCCAATCGTATTAAATATGTCAGCTCATAAACATATTCTAGACTATATAAAAAGTTTAAATACTAAGAAAAATTTGAATGTCCCTTATAGAATGTAAGATAAATAATTTTACAATTATTAGAATGTACTAAAAAGAGGAGAAAGCACATCTGATGATATGTAACTAATTATATGCACTATTGAATATCAAGACATGATATATATCAAATTCAATATGTTACTTGAAACTTTAGGCAAAATTTAATATACTAAAGTAAACTCACCTAATTCTAAACTAAACGGGTCAACGAACATGATAACGGTCATGGTAGCGACAATTGCCTTTGGTATAAACCCAATTCCTTATGCATCCATTGGTACCAACCACTGTACCAACTAAGAAATCAGCTCACCAAAATTAACAATCACCATAATAAACATTATTTCTTCCTTCTCCTCACTGTTTTGATACTAAAAAACCTACCCTTGTACCAATGCCTTTCCTTGAATGCAACTGGTATCAAGCCTGTACTTGTGTCGTACCAGCCCTAATTTCTTTCACCTTTCTGTACCACCATACCTGATCTCAAGTGGTCATACCAATATATACCAAGACACCTAAAATCAATATGAATTCACTCTCTCATCAACTGAGATCTTCTATATATGCCAAAAGATCTGATCAAAATTGACAAAAATTTGAAAAAATTGAACAAATTAGCCATACAATTTCTAACTTTATAATAAAAAGAAAGACAAATCACATTATTATTAATTCAAATTAAAAAAAATCACAATAAAAAATTGATGCTTAAAGCAACAGTTGATGTGTAATTACTTGTTTACTTATCATATAACACGTGTAGCTTTCTCTGTTTCACAAATACATGAATCCAACATGAAGAATTAATGTAGTGAAGTTTGCACAAAAAAATACATGAAAAATATTCAATCATTTATATGCATTCCCTCAACAATTCATGGCTGCTTATCTCATTTTTGTTTCTCATTGTTAGCTTCAAAGTTTTTCAAAAAAAATAATAAGAAAAAAGAAATTAAGTTACCTAATTGTAAGAGATGAATATACTGAAACCACCATCCAAAAGATGATTGTTTGGTTGTTCCTTCAAAAGATATAAAAGATGCCCTGCAGTCGATATCACTTCCTTTTTTTCTCAGTTCAGATCTGAAATTGAAGAAAATACTAAGGAACAACCAACAATTACAAACCTCCCAAAAGCATAGCACCAATAGTAACTGGACTCAGTTTAGATTTGAAATTAAAAGATTGATAATCGATAACCTAGATAAAAAGGAAAGAGAAGAAGGGTCATTTTTTCACAGAATTTCATAGATAGGGATGACCTGTGCAGTATATATAAAATTAATGGAGAGTGCGACAATAATGACCGTTTTGATACCAATTTGATTTCTCTAAGCACTATATAGGGAAAATAAACAGTATTTAAATATAGCTTTGAAGCACATTTAATACAAAATAATAACGACATCTCAAAGATTCCCTTGATTTGTGCATCTATCCGTGGTTGGTAAGGAAATGAGTTGTCTTGCCTTAAAAATTTTGAAATTAAATTGAAGGGTCAACGAAACTAAAATTTGCTCCCATATCATATACCATATAAATATACTAAGTGGTACAGAATAGCCAACCAAATGATAAAGTAACGTCATCAGTACTAAATGGACCTAAGAGTTCAATTTCTTTAAACAAAACTAAATCATATAATAAGATTTGTAGGAAAGGTAATAAATCTAAATTTCTAAAATAATAACAGCAAGAATATGAAAAATTATTGAATCTCAATCCTTAAATCTTCCTATCATAAAATAAAACACATGAGAAATCACATCTTATAAATAGCATGACAAAATCAAATACGGTCTAAATATCATTGGTTGGGAGTAAAGAGTCAGGAGCTAGGAACATAATGCAACAACTCTGAATCACACATAAAAATAAAGAATCACAAAGAGGATCGTCTAAAAATAATTCAACTATTTCTGTTGCCATGTCAAGTATTTGGATTATTATTATTTTTTTATTTCTAGTCCGATATGGCGTTTAGTTGGAGGGGTGTGAGGGGATGATGAATTGTGTGCGCTAAGTGGACTTTATTATTATTATTATTATTATTATTATTATTATTATTATTATTATTATTATTATTATTATTATTATTATTATTATTATTATTATTATCATTATTATTATTATTTTGGTGTGGGGGATCTCTCATGAAAAGAAACAAACACATCCACCCAAAAATTTGAGGCGTAAAATAAAAACAAAGACCTAGCTATAAAAATAAACAGAAAAATGCGAAAAATGTATAAAAATAGGTAAAAACTTGTCTTGTCATAATCAATCAAGTGGGATTTGTGCATCTAGCCATGGATCGCAAGAAACAAAACCTGTCTCGACTTGAATTTCTACATGAGGCGACAGAGAGAGAACTCGCATAGGAGGCCATGGAGAGAAAGAGCCACTGAGACAGAGAACTACTTGGAAAAGGCGATGGAAGAGGTAGAGAGATGATGAAGAGAGAAGGGCGCCATCTGGCAAAAGAGAAATGGGGTAAAACCTATTCCAAGGAAGATGTAGAGAGACCATGGAAGAGTGGAAAAATCATAATACACAATGGCAACATTTGCCATCGTGTATTATGACGTAACGGGTCTTCACCGGTCTAGTATAATCTGACACATACAAAGGTATATATGAATACGCCACAAAATATAGGCTAGTCTATATTTTTAAATTTCAATATGGGTGTTTAATTAACTGAACCAATGTCAGGTTCATATATCGCAACCTTGTCATCAGTGAGGTTTTTCATATTGATTAATAGTGCATAAATAAACACTATCTAATATTGAGAGAAATCATAAACCCTTACTGATATGTATCTAATAGAATTTAAATAGGAGGTACCACACGGTCCACACCTAATAAAAAAAATCAAACATACGGGTTAATCTTTAATCACTAGTTGTAGTAAAAGTCATAGAAATCATTAAAATCCAAAGGCCTCCTTATGTCAGAACAGTTCGATTGTCCTTATAAATTTTACCTCTCGAAAAAAATGATAGTCTACAAGAGGTTGAAGCAAAGATGCTCCTGCAGTCGATGTTGCTTCCCTTAGTCCTCAGTTCCGATCAAAATGCTATAAACCTTGCAAAATTATAGCCCAATCGTACTTAGCCTCAGTTCAGATTTGAAATTAAAAGATAAATAACGTAGACAACAAAAAAGGGAAGAAGAAGAAGAAGAATTGATCACAAAGTTTCACTCTTTACATATCCATTTCTTGTTATCGCTTATAACAATAGCATTATTAATCGGAAAAATATTATATATAGCTCAAATACATAGTTTATTATTTTTTATCATACTCTAATTTTTTTCAATGTTCGTATTTATAACATTGCTTATTAGCCCCTAATTTCTAATAGACTTCAAATCTAATAAAAATATCTGTGATTAAAAGGAAATATTATACAAATAAAAATAAAAAAGAACGCAAACTAAAAAAAAAAAATTAAGCAATCAAATTAGATGAATAAACACATGAATGGCGAGGCAAGGAAAATTGTACCTGAAACAGTTGTAGTGTCACTAACATGAAGCCCATGATCTTGAACACCCACCTCTAAGTCAAAATATGTAAAATTGTAAAAAAAATCACTGAACATAAGAAGAATAAATAACATTTGAAAATAGCAGTTTAATTTTGTAGAAAATGCATCACGACAGTCATCAAGGTCTACCATGATTACTTATTAAATCTGGTATAATCACTAAATCGATTTCTGAAACATTTGGTTCCTTATGCTCACAACACTTGTTAAATATCGAGCAATTCACCATTGTAAACTAAGACATGCATGTGCTAAGAAGGATTTCAACATGCAACAATGAAATCATTATTTTTAATTCAAACTGATTAAAGAGTTCTCAGATATATAACTGTATTAATTCAAGTTAAATTGTAAGTGTTGATAACTAAACTGAGCACAATATCATGACTAATGCTAAAAATAGTTAACGACTCAAAAAATCTGTTTTTCTGAATCTACAGACTTAGTAATCAACAACAGTTTGTAGACCTCCCCCTGCAATTTCACAAATATTGGTTCATATTGATTGTTTCTCAAAATTAATATAAGAATAGAGCAATAGAGAGAGAAGGAAAGAGAGAGAGAGAAAGAATACTGGAGTTTGGAATTGGAACGTGATTGGCAGAGTTGCAGACGGAGAGGTGACCGCTGTTGGGATTGGGAAGTGGATGACTGAGGCGTGAAATTGGAGATGGGTAAGCAGCCGTTGAGTAGGATTTGATCGACAATGGAGATGGAATAGAGAGGAGAGGGGATCCTTGACGTCAGCCTTGATGATGGGCTGGATGGCGGTGAGGTCGACACCGGAGCAAAAGGCTTGGAGAAACAATTACTGAGGAACCGTAGTCGGGTCTACTGGAGGCATGCCTTCCTCCGTGCCCCTTCCTTCCGCTTCTGCCATCACTAGTTTTCTCTCTCTGTGACTCTATCCCACTGCTTTTCCTGTCTCCACGAGAAACAAAATGAGAAAATGAAGAATTAAGAAGAAAAATTGAGAATTAAAAGAAAGAAACTGAAGAGGCGCCGAGGCAGCAAATGAGAAAGTTAAACACGGGGAAGAAACCGAAGCTATGCAACGAATAGGATAAACAGCTTAGATTAAAAACAAAAAAAAGCAACGGATAGAATCTGTTTTCGGTGTTTGAGTGTGTACTTTGCTTTAAAATCAGCGCAAAAAATTCACGCATATTATATTATACTATAAATGCTATCGTTTGGTCATTATCTTTTATTTTATAACTATAATTTCTTTCTATATATTATTATTTTGAATTAATTTGACTAAACCTCAGGTTTTGGTATGATGAGTTTGTACCAATTTGGAAGTTTGTTGTGTTTATGGTTGTTTATTAGCTCGGAAAGTAACAATTGGTATCATAAATTCATAATCAAGTCAGTTTGCTTCATCTGACTTTTTTAGTTGACCTCTCCAAATCGATCTCTTCTATTCCAAGTATAAAACTTGAACCAATTATACTAAACCAAGGTTTAATTAGAAAAGCCAACAAATTGCATGGTTTTGTGTTGTTTTTGAATATTTAATATGTGTATTGTTAAGTAAAATTGAATCGTTGTTGACCAACGAATGTTTCATTTTTTACTTGCCAAAACATGCATGTTATTTAGAAAAAATATATACTAATCTTTTTAATTAATTTGTAACACTATATTAAAAAATAAGATTTAAATTTAGCGTATTTGATTTCCTCTAATTTCTCAATCGAGTTGCAGTGGACAGAGTTCCTTTTTTTTGCACTCTCTCTATATCAAGTAAAGATGATAAGTATGAGCAATTTGAAAGGTAAAAATAAGTGATTCAGCGTAAAATTTATGAGTTAGGAAATGCGAACAGCATGAACAACAAGCAATCTAACTAGGATTTTTTTTTTTTTTGGGGGGGGGGGGGGGGAGGGGGGAATTTGTCCTATGTGAATTATAAAACCTAAACGGTGATGCATACTCATGACAGAAAGGGTTATATACTCGGCTGAAGACAATATACAAACTTGAGTACCTTGACTATTTATTGTGCATCGTTCCATCTTTTTAAACAGTAATAAGTTCAAGGTCCACTTTTATGACGATTATTAATAAAAATAAGGTCAAACCCAATTTTGAGCTACTCCATTTTTCAGATAAAGTTTTATGTCGATTAGAAGGAAAAAGGAGGAAAACAACGTAAAGTTACTTCGTAGCTTTCATGCGCGGACATGTTGGATGCGTTGAGAAGAAGGATGAAGAAGGAAGAAGAGAAGAAATAAATTATAAACAATTCAAATTCTTCACAAAGTTACACACTTCCCAATACTTCTTCCCACTTCTTCTCTTTTTCCCTTCTTCCCACACCTATCCAAACGGAGCCGTTATGAATCATCATAAAATATGCGTATTTTTAAGTATTACGTGGAAGTAATGTGTTCGTTATTGAATTTTAGAGTGTTGACTAATTCAAATAGTTCAATATGAATTTCATATTGAACTATTTTTTAAAATTTTTGAAAAATCATCGATCTAAAAAAAATGATGAACAATTTAAAATAATGATTTCTAAAAATTTGAAAGAAATAGTTAAAAAAATTTAAATGTAAAATATAATTTCGTATTAGATTTCAACATAGATATCACATTAAATAGTTTAGATCAATTCTTTAAGATTCAAATTAAAAAAATAAACATATTGAATGGATTCTCTTCGTCCAATGCATTCGACTTTAGCCTTATAAAAAAAAAATCAATTGTGCTTCTATAGTAAAATAGATCTAGTCCAAAAAAAAAGGAAAATTGATTATTACCATCGGCAGTTTTGTCATCAGTTGAACAAAGTGAACATATAAAATAGACAAAGTGGACATATAAAATGATCAAAAGGTATATTTGGCAGGGTCAGAACAGCAGCTATTCGCAAACACCTGTTGTTCGCGTGAACGAAACGTCACATGAGAACACCGAACAAACTTTTTCGGGTCTTATTCATTATACCACCTTTTTGCGTGAATTACAAACAGACAAAAGAGCGAACTAGTATTCGCGAATTGCTAGTTCGTCCTTGTTCGTGGCATGAACCAAACAGACCCAAAGCGAACACATACAAACAAATAAGTTCCATAAAAATAAGTTTAATATGCATATGGCAAAACTTATTTTTTTGTATGTATTCATTTTGATCATCTATATATTTATCTTTTCTATTTTATATGTTTATTTTGTTCAAACGATGACAAAACAGAGACGATAGTTATCCTTTCTCAAACAAATAAGAAAATTGATTAGTGCCATCGGCAGAACCATCCGTGCCATCACTCGCCGAGCAGCGCTCTCTCTCTCTCGACTTGTACTCACCTAGTGCGCAAATTATTTTTTGTTCATTTCGTTGTTGTAAGTGTTCACTTTATTAGATATAACTGTTCACATTTTTAGTATAATTGTTCAATGTATTATAAGTGTTCGTTGTGTTCAGTATGTATTTTTTTTTTTTATTTTTACCCAAATGTTCAGTTTAATAAGTACAAATGTTCTGTTTATTTATAAATGTTCAGTTTGTTGCAGCAGAAAATATAAATTTTATAAGAAAAAAAATGCTATTATTAAACCAAGCGAAGGGGTCACGAACCGGAAAAAAACCACATGAAAAAATTAGAAAGGGTCATGAACCGATCTGGTTCAAATTAATTTTTTTTTCCGACTTTGCCCCTGACGCGCCTTTCTCCAAGGCTGACGCGACTGACACGCGGCTTTATATAATAAAATCATAATTGATACATTTAACTGAACACTTTTAATTATTAAACTTAACATTTATAAAAGACAACAGTGATGGCGCAGATAATTTTTTTAGCGACGGGACTTGTTATTCCTGAAAAAACAAGGTCACGCTAGTAAAATAATGGTTCTATCTATGGATCAGCCTGTTATGGGCCCTCTAAAACCCAACTAGCAGTTGTGCTCTTTCATCCCCAACATACCGGGTCGGATCCCCGAGGCCTGGTAAGCGGATACAATTCCCAACCGTTAAAATAAAATACACACAAAAGTCAACGTACTTCACACCGCATAAAACCCATCTAATGACTACAATACTCCATCACCACCATCCAATCGCACAATAAGCACATCTCCTTCGTTGATTATCCACTACGCTCTTCCCAAACGAATATGCGAGTGCGACTATGCGAGATCTGATCATCAGAGGAAGAGGCAAGAGAGAGAGAGAGAGAGAGAACATGAACCGAACCGCACTCTCTTCTGTCGTCTCTACCCGTTTAACCTTTACCTGAGTACACCTGTTCGTCTCGCTTCGTCTCCTTCCCTCTTTCTCGAATCCGACGATCTCTCTCCAACAGATTGCGCGATCTCGCTTTCTTCCTTACTGCTCGCGATCCGGTTCTAGATTGGATCGGATTCAGGTATGTTTTCTTCGATTTGATCCGTCCATTTCGCGATCAAGCTATAAGCTCTTCGCATGATTTGTGTTTGAGCTCGATACCTCAGCAACTAATTGTTGGAATTTTGTATGCGTTTTTCTCTATTTCAGAAAATCTATACTGTCGATTGGGTTGAGCTTGCGATTCCATCATGGTATGTATTGTCCTCTTTATTGCTCTGTGTTGATTGTTTAGATGTGATCTGTTAGTTATTTTCGTGACCAGTGCTGAAAAATGGTAATTTTGTGCAAATTGTGCTTGTTTAGATCGGGTAAAGTGCGAAATGTGTTAGAGCGTTTGAATTAGAGCAAACATAGATCGCACCTTTTAGCTTGTTCAGAATTTAATTTGTATAGCATTGTCTATGATTTGTACATCAATGAGTAGTTTGTGATTCTCTTTTTTCTGCTTTGCAGAATTATCTTATGGGAGCATTCAAGCCGCCATGTAACATCACCATCACGTTTTCAGATGGTAAAACTCGAAAACAGGTAAAGTTGTTTATATCGAGCAGTGAAGCTTTTAACTTCATTTCCTGCTTTTCTCTTCTTACCTTTCTTATATTATCATAGGTATCAGTTAAGAAAGAAAATGGCAAGACAGCCATGGTCCCAGTTTTCCAAAGTTTGGAAACTATATCTGGAGAGGTACTTTCTGTTATTTCTGTATTCCCTTTAATAATTTCTCAGTGATAGTTATTGTCATTTACGTCTCGTGTATTTCAGGTTTCTATTGATCCTGTTCAAGGCAAAAAGGTTGAACACACTGGTGTGAAGATTGAATTACTTGGCCAAATAGGTATGGCATGTAATCATGTGCTAATTGTGGACAAATTATTGTTTGCATCTGTTTATTAGTTTTATTTCTCAGTGCAGTATCTATTGTCCAGCTCATTCCTGAATTTCGAACTTCTTTTAGACAAAATCATTTCTAACTTTGTTCTTTTTACTGCAGAGCTCTACTTTGATAGAGGCAACTTTTATGACTTCACCTCCTTGGGTAAATTCTCTATGTAAATCTTTAGTACGACTTCAATTAGTACCTAACAATTTTGGAATTCATTCTGAATGTTATATTATTTTATGGCTTAACTAAAGGGGTAATTGTGTATGCCCATCGAAGTAGTCCATACAACAACAACAACAACTAAGCTTTTTGTACCAAACAAGTTGGGGTAGGCTAGAAATGAAATCAAGCAAGAAGCGAAGTAGTCCATAGTCAGTCAGTCAGAGCCTTTTATCCCAAACAAGTTGGGGTAGGCTAGGAATGACACCCGACCCTGGTCATTTCTTGTATATATGGCTAAGTTTTTTACGCTGACTCACCAAGCGAAGTAGTCCATAATTTTAAATATTTTTCGTCAAAATTTGAATATGAGATTTGTGCCTGTTATGATTAAGACTCTATTAAAGATGAGAATTTTTATTGTGCCCTGATCCCTTACTCACTTCAAAACCATTATATACCAGTACTTGGATCAAGTCTCAGGATCTGTAACATTCTCAACTTTGACAAGTGCGGAACATGTCATTGATTCTGGGTGCAATGGTGGTTTTGGGTTTTAATCAAACTTTACTCTTAGGTTAATTGTATTTTAACTTGGATCAATTCTTTTAAACTAAAAATGGGTAAACATTAGTGCATCTTAACTTTTGTCAGGAAGTAATTATATTTTTGGGCTCTGATGTATCAATATGATGTTAGAAAGATTGCTTGTGTACCAACTACTTACCTTATGATTTCACTGATTTTTCCTTGAAACTTCCTTTACGATCTATGTTTTTTATACATCTTTTTGTGACAATTTGTATTCGAAATCTTAAAGCCAACTATATGTACAAACACAATTTAATCAAGGTTGACCAAGCTTTTAATGATTGTGGGCTCATCTGAAATGATGTTGTACTTTTTAATGTTGCAGTTCGTGAATTGGACGTGCCTGGTGATATATATGAAAAGAAGACGTACCCATTTGAGTTTTCATCTGTTGAAATGCCATACGAATCATACAATGGAACCAATGTCAGGCTGAGGTTTGTTTTATTTGCACCTTTTTTTTGTTTTCATTTCTTAGATGGTTTATAACAGTTGCTTTCTTTGCTATATCCTATCCTTATGGGTCCATATTTTTTTTACTTCATGGTAGGTACATCTTACGGGTGACGATAAGTCGCAATTATGTCAGCAATATAACAGAGCACCGTGATTTTTGTGTAAGTATATTGTCTTTGGGAATGAAAAAGAAAATGCTATTGTTATTATGTCATAAAATAGTGGAGTTCTGCTTACTAAATAGTTTGAATTTGGCTATTGTTTTTATAGGTGAGGAACTACTCACCTGTGCCTACAATGAACAACAGCATCAAGGTCAGTTATATGTTTTCACAATTACAATCATATAAATAGAATTAATTGGATAGCTTGGGTATTATTTTTGTGCTCATGTAAGTCAGCATCAATGCAGCTCTGTACTATAATGCTGTAATATACATCCTTTTTACGAGCTTTAGCACACGGCACTTAGAAATATAGTTCTTAAACTTTGATTGATGTTTCGATGAATAAAATAATTAATTATGTTTGTGGAAACTTGTCAAACTACTTTAAATTTGAGTATTCACAGTGTTTGTTGATTCTGTCACGATGATTGGATTTGATCTCGGAAAGTGGTCTAAATTAGAGTGTGCAACTTACCTTTGTGCACTTCCTTTGTTTTGGTTTTAAAAATGGTAACTCATGCAGATGGAAGTTGGAATAGAAGATTGTCTCCACATTGAGTTTGAGTACAGCAAAAGCAAGTGAGCTTCTTCCCTGTCTAGAAACTAACATTGTTTTTCTCCTTGATTTTCTATACTTGTGTTGTTCTCATAAGTTGTATATGATGCAGGTATCATTTGAAAGATGTTATAATAGGGAAGATATATTTTCTACTGGTTAGGATTAAGATAAAGAATATGGAGCTCGAGATTAGACGGAGGGAGTCTACTGGTTCTGGTCCAAACACTTATGTTGAGACTGAAACCCTAGCAAAATTTGAATTAATGGATGGAGCTCCTGTTAGAGGTAAACCTAAAGTGTAGTTCAGATTTACTTTTTTTTTAACACTATTCAAGTATTGTAACTTTGAGCTGATCAGCACCATTGCATAGAATATAACTCTATTTTACAATACCCACTATGTCTCCTTGTTAGTAAATAGGAGCTGCCTTTGCTCATGTTTGAACCACAAGAAATCTTTTCGAGTTATTTACAAATAGCATCAGTCCTTTAGGTTCAGGCAATGTAAAGGGTACTGACAATTTTACCCCTTACTTTCTTTTTCTAAGTCCAGGAAGAAACAAAGCAATTTCAGTATATTTAAATGTTAATTCTGAAGGCAAAGTATAATGGGTCTTTGTGTAAGTATATAATATATGAAGAATGATGGCGGGAGGCTATTTTTTCATCAGGATCTTGTTGTTCTCTGATTTAATAAGCAGCACCCCATAATGTTATTTACAGGCGAGTCGATTCCCATTAGGCTATTTCTTAGCCCATATGAACTCACACCAACTTATCGCAACATCAACAACAAATTCAGCGTGAAGTATTACCTCAATCTGGTGCTAGTCGATGAAGAAGACAGGCGGTATTTTAAGCAACAAGAGATTTCTATGTACCGCCTTCTAGAAACTCCGGCCTCATCATAAATTAAACCCACCTTTATGCACAGAGGAGAAAAGGAAAATAAATAAGAAACAACTTGGTAGAGAGTTTGAATTCGAGTTTTTTTGTTTGTTCAGAAGCATCAGTTTCTATCTTTGTTTTAGTCGGTTTGTGGAAATTTATTTTAGTTTAGGTGGCTTGTGGAAGACGTTATTGAAGCCGGGCATAGTACTTGAGAGGGATTGCATTGTTGTCCATGTACATATAAGCTGGAGGCCTCTCTAAGCAAGCTTCTTATTTCACTTTCACTGTGGTGTCTGAAAGTGATGTGTTTCCTTTTACCAATTTTAGTACCATTGTGCTGTACCTTGTATGTTGCCCTTTTGTTTTTTGAACTCGTAAGTTAATTTTTTACTATGCAATTGTGTACTACTAGTCTGACTCCATAATTTTTGTTTCTGTTGTGATGCATTAAGTAGAAATGAGATCTGCTGCCGCGCGACATCGCGTGTCGCGCGCTATGCTGGCCGTCTGATTAAGATCCAATGGACAAGGGAGCCCCGTGCATGTAACCTAGATTGATAGGCCCGTAAAAAGTGAACCGTCCGATCAAGATCAAACGGCTCGTAGTGCGTTACACGCTGTGTCGCGCAACAGCAGAGTCGGATTGCATTAAGTATGAGCCCGAAATATAGTTGTTATTTTTTTTTTGAACTAAAGCACCCAAAACTGGGGCCCAATATATAAAAGAAAAAAGAGTTGATACAGCCTGATCAACAGCAGGTTTCACAAAGACATAACAACCAGGACAGAAAACAAAACAGGCTACATAAATTCAGTCTGCACTACTACAACAGCTAATTAGCAGTAGACTCTGATGCATCAGAAACGTGATCGTCTTCACCAGGTCCCGGATTCACTATGTTGCGAAGAGTCACACCAGCACCAGCTTGCCCTGAATTATAACGCACAAAGCTTGTTTCAAGTCCAGCACGATGACCTGTCCAAGTATAGAAAAGATGAAGAATTTGAAAAGAAATGGCAGTTAAACTAGGCTGCTCCTTATTATGGAAGCAAATACCATTTCTAGAATGCCACATAACCCAACAACTAATAGCAAACAAAGAACCTAGAAAAATTTTATCAATTTTATTCAAGCTTAACCAATATCTCCAAAAATTAGTTAAGCAAGTAAAATTAACATGTAAACCCCTACCATTAGTAGAATTAAAGACAGACCAGAAACTATTAATTTCCTTACAAAGGAGGAAAAGATGATCTACAGATTCTAGGGAGTTACATAAATAACACTTGTTTGGGCCAACCCATCCTCTCTTTGACAAATTATCTTGAGTTAAAACTTTGTTATGAAGTACTAACCAGAAGAACAATTTAACTTTGAGTGGAATAGGAAGGATCCAAATGGAATCGCGCTTCCTAGTAATAACTCCTCCATTATTCAAGAAATCATACAAAGAATTTACAGTATATCTACTGGAAGCATGCCATAACCAAGTTGCACTATCTCTAAAACTAGAAAGAGGGGAATTATCAAGCAAAAGTTGAATATCTAATTTTTCTTGCTTAAGGATCCTAGAAACCCCTCTTGTAAGAAAAAGATTCATTCTTCCCTTCCCCCAAACATCTGCTAAAGAGGCTGAAGGTTTTTTGGTTTTCTTAAAAGCTTCACGAAACATAGAGGACACAATAAATTGTCCATGCCACTTATCTGTCCAAAACCTGATATTGGCACCATTTCCTACAATTCTTTTTAAACCCATCTTGACAATAGGGAAAAGAGAGCAAACTGCCTTCCAGTGAGAAGAGGCAGTAGAGACCATTTTACCCTTATACTTTAGTTGGATCAAATCCAACCAAAGAGTTGGAGATTCCTTATAAAAAAATTTCCAAGCCCATTTTTCCATTAAAGCTAAATTGAACTGATGTAGATTAACAATTTCCCACCCTCCAAATTCTTTTTTCCTACAAATAGAATCCCAAGCAGTCAAATGGAATTTCTTAGGGCCTGAACCTTGGTAATTGCCCCATAAAAAGTTACTTCTAATACGATCTATTTTTTTATAACCCACAAAGGGCATAAAAACATAGACAGAAAATAAACAGGAAGAGCAGATAAAACCGAATTCACTAAGACCAATCTCCCTCCTAGAGAGAGAAGGTTGTCTTTCCATTTGGAGAGCCTTTTTTCTATCTTTTCAATTAATACTAACCAATCCTGCTTAAGAGGTTTCCTCCAATGCAAAGGGACACCTAAATACTTAATAGGCAACTTACCAATATTACAATTTAGTAAATCAGCCAGACCTTTAGCCCTAGCTGGGGAAATATTAAGAGGGATTAACTCAGATTTTGAAAAATTAATCTTAAGCCCAGAAATGCCCTCAAAAGATTTCAAGGCCCAAAATAATTTTTCTACCACCAACTCATCAGCTTTGACAAAAAGAAGAGTGTTGTTCGCATACTGAAGGTGAATTGTTTTCAAACCATTCTCTAGAACAGGTCCCAGACCAATCAAATGACCCTTCTCCATACCCTTACTTAAAATTTTGGCCAAACCATCAGCTACCAGCAGGAAGAGGTAGGGAGAAATGGGATCCCCTTGCCGAAGCCCTTTTCGACATTCAAAAAATCTTCCTAGACTACCATTAACCGTAACAGCTGTTTTTCCACCAACCAATAATTGAACTATCCATCTGACAAAGTCAGGATGAAAACCTCTATCTAATAAACATTGGATTAAAAAGGTCCAGTTGATCTTATCAAAAGCCTTTTCAAAATCCAGCTTTAACAAGATTCCCTCTTCCTTAGAGCTATGAATCGAATGCAAAAGCTCCTGAGCAGCTGCCACACCTTCCAAGATAAATCTATCTTTTAAGAAAGCACTTTGATTGATATTAATAATACTATTAAGGACCGGAGCTAACCTATTAGCTAAAACCTTTGAGAAAATTTTGAAGATGCAATTAATTAGACTAATAGGACGAAAATCAGTCACCCTAGCAGCGTTTTCTATCTTAGGAATTAGACTAATGGTAGCTCTATTAAAAAGAGAAATATTGAGATTGTGAAGATGGAACTGATTAAATAATTCCATCAAATCACTCTTAATAACTTCCCAGAACTTGTGATAAAAAAGCATCGGAAAACCATCCGGTCCCGGAGCTTTATCAGCCTGCATATCGAAAATGGCAGCCTTGATTTCTATCTCAGAAAAGGGAGCCGTAAGCCTAACATTATCCTCACTACTAGCACAATCAAGATCATTCCAAACTTCTCTTTTAAGGGAACCCCAGCCTACTGCAGGATTACCTAACAAAGAAGAAAAGTGATCTAAAATGTGATTCTTAATAGAATTTGAGTTTCTAACCTCGCTGTTATTAATCAAAATATGATTAATAACATTTTTTGATTTCCTAACAGGGCATATCTATGAAAAAATTTTGTATTGGCGTCCCCTTCCTTGAGCCAATTAATTCTAGACCTTTGTCTCCAATAAATCTCTTCCTCTTGAAAGATATCGGAGAGACTTTTCTTAGCTTGGAGGAAAAGATCAAACTCAGAAGCAATTAAAGAAGAATCTTCTAATTTATCCTCCAAAACTTTAATGAAAGATAAAAGAGATGACTTCTTGTCTCTTACTTCCCTACCCAAATTCCTGCTCCAACCTTTCAATTTCTGTTTAATTAGAAGCATCTTTTTAATCCAGTCAGGAGCACCATGTGCTCCTAAGGAAACTTGAGACCACCAGAGAGGAAATCTTTGTAACAACTCCTCCTTGCTGATCCAAGTTTTGTATTGGCGTCCCCTCCCTCATCAATTATTGTATAATGAGAAGGGGCAATCAAGGGCTCAATGATGTGAACCTCTGAAGAAGTAGCTGAAGGTGTCTCCTCCTTAAAAGCTTTAGCTGAAAGTGACTCCTCCTTAAGAGCATTGGTCACATGCACATTAGCACCTCCAACTTGAAGAACAGCAGGAGCAACTTTCCCCCCACCAGCTTGAGGAGAAACAATTACTGTCTGAGCTGCTAGGGCTAAAACCCCCTTAGCACAGGAGTCTTGGTTTAATTGCCTACTTTGCTTTAAAGCAGTTTTTAACATGTTCCTTTCATCAGAACTATCCACCTTTATCTCTTTACCTTTTCCAGTGAAATCTAATTTTGTCCCAACTCCCACAGAACCAGGTTCTTTAATAGATATGCCTTTCTTAGCACTCTTTCTAACCTGAGCTCTAGTGAGCACCCCAGTAGCAGTAACAACACCCTTGCTAGGAGTAAAAACCTTGCCAGTGGCAGCACCAACCTCTTCTCTAGGAGTAGAACTTTTGGAAGCACAACCACCAGTAGGTAAAGAAACTTTATCAGTGACACCATAGGAAAAACCCCCAGAGAAAGCACCTTTAGAGCCTTTGTTAGGCTGACCAACATCTGAACCAGCAGTTCTCCTCTTATTAGGTCTCTTTCGTTTTTTGGACTTAACATCACCAACAAAAGGAACCTGAAAAGGAGGTTTATCCACAACTTTGATGCATTTCACTATGCTTTCATCGACTTGGGTCCAGACCAGCTCAGGAATCCTCTTAATTTCTTCTGCAAAATCAGACCCGGCCTCTTCTTCTTCTACTACAAAATGAACCAAGCACCAATCCCTCTTTCCATTTAGGTATTCCACTTCATACCAAGCAAAATCCGGAATAAGAGATCTATTACCAACATCTACTTGTACCCGCATCCATCTACCCTCCAAACCCAAATGAGTAGGATAATCGGGTTGAAACAACTTACCAAAGAACAACTGATTGAGACCATACCACGAGCGCCAACCATAGGGGATATCAACAATACGAATCCAGAATCGCTGCAAAGAGACACAAGGTTCGAGTTCTGGCACTTCCCTGAGAACCTTGCAAAAACGACGACGGTTGTGTTCATCTTTGAGCTCGAATTGAGCAAGTGTGAATTGCTCATCACGCCATTCAATGGAAGGCCCGACAATATGGTAGCGCTCAAGATCGAGCTTAGCCACCTTAAAGAGCTCTGGAGCAAAACGCTTCTTCATAGCGCAGATGACGCTCACCAAAGAAATCGACGCATCAGCCTGAATCACAATACTACGCTGCAACTCGCAAAGCTTCTCAGAGATCTGCTCATCCTCCTTCAACTTATGAATTTTGGGATTCATCGTCGAGGAAGAAGAAGGAAGCAGAGGAGCGACAAAAGTGTTATGAGAAGAAGGAAGAGAAAAAAGGGACAGTTGTTTGGGAAGGGAAGGGGAGACGGCTTGTGCTTTAGGGTTTCTGGAAAAAGAAGGAGAAGTAACCAAGTGCGCACTTGCTCTATGGCCTGTTTGTCTACAAACAAAGCAAAGAGGTGGCTCACGACAGTTCTCCGCTCGATGACCAGAGAAATCACATCTAAAACATTTGCCTCTCATCCGACGGCCCCAATCAATCCTCGTCGGGTTAGCAAGAATCGGATTAATGAGATGAACTTTCTCCGCAACACCAGTAGCAGACTTATCTCCAGTAGTACAACAAAGGGCCCGCTTCGCAGTCGCAGCATATCCTGTCCGAACCGGAGAGGTGGTCTGAGCCCCAAAACGCTGTAAGAGAGAGCGAGCTCGACGGAGATCCTCTCCAGTTAAAAGAGGAACAAAAGAACGCTTCTTGTCAGTCGGAGGAGCGCCTGGCTGGAGACGAAGAACTTTCTTGGAACGATCTTGGAAAGAGCGAAACATTATGTTAAGTAAGTTCCGAAATATAGTTGTTATTAATTATTATATATGGAGTATCGAGCTTTATCATCTTTGCAGAGACGAAGGCTACGTAAGAGCATGTCAATTCGTCCGAGTATCCGACATATGTGTCATTGCGGACGCCTCTTATTTACCATAATATAATTTTATTATTTTTTTATGAAAGGTAGTGCTAAGTTTATTCAAGTTTTTTTCCCCCGAAAGAAAAAAAAAATCTAGCAATCGCGTATATTTTCAAAAGGAAAATATTGTGACTTGTAAAAATAAAATAAAGTGCTCTTCCTCTGTCTTTGTCAATTTGCTATACTATTCTTAGTTCTTAGAAGATGCACCCTACTACTACTTTTAGACAACAAAATACTATGTTGAGATTGAATATGCACCATCGGAGTAAACATGTTTAAGAACCGATAAATCAACCAAATCATAATGCACTATTTTATTTGTTGCATTGTTATCGTTGTTGCCTTGGGATCAAAAAAACAGATCGCATATCCTGTTCATTTTTCTCTACGTAAATTACAAATTGAAAGTTCGATGTCGTATCCCTAGCAAAAATTTCATGTCAATGTTGTCAATCTGAACGAAGAGACAGCCTGAAACAAATGATGAAATATAATTAAAGATACAAAGGAGAAAACTTGATTTCTAAGGCATCACAAGCTTTTAACATAAATGGTTTAGCATACTATCAATTATCCGTTCATGCACCTGAACACATCCTGACAAAAATTTAAAAAAGGTATACTTATGCTATCCTTCTAATAAGAGGGTCATTATGTATTGTTTGCTAAGTAGGATATCTAGGACCTCAATTAAACGATAAACAAAAAAGTAGCTAAGACATGGATTAGTGTAGCATTACTGCCCTACTTATTACAATGGCAAAACCATGGCATGAAATCCATCTGCTTGATTTGAATCTAACACGCCAGATCACAAAGTGGTTTCTAACAGTTCTTTTTTTTCTTTTTTTTTTTTGAGATTTCCATGCTTTAAATCCAGATTGTTAAAATTGTGTATCGCACTTGTATAATAGTTGCTAATGTGCAACTGGAAATTGAATTGATCCAAGTAGCCCATGAATTTTAAGTGTACTAAAAGGCACAAATACTCACCTTCTCTACTTGGGATCGGTATTTCTCTGATTCATCTTCAATAAACTACAACAAGAAGATTAGTTTAAATTTCAAGTTCATCTTGTCAAATGAAAATGAAATGAGATATAAGAAATCCAATAAAGAAACCCAAAAAATGAAAAATAAGGCCATGTGAAACGGTATACTTGTCCTGTAACAGTATAGAGCCTGTTATACCAGACATCTTTTGCCAATCCAACTGCAGAGAAAATGTGTCGTTTCTTCTCACCGGTATTTTGTAATGTGTATTCCAAATAGTACAACCCTAGGCAAAGAAGAAAGATAAGCACTAGAAGTAACAGGTATTGGAAAACATTAAGGAAAATTATCACAAAATATCTGGGGAAAATAAGAAAGAAACCATTTGTTGATTTTGTATCTAGTAGCTTTGCTGCCAACCCAGGAGGTCTTTGCCAGCTCCTATCCAATCCATTTACCTGACATACCAAAATTGTTGCCAGTTCAAGAATTTATACTTGAAGTCTAATAGGAATATGGCAAAAAATTTCATTTTTGGAGCAGTTCTTGGATGAAATTCTTCTTTTCATCAACCGACTGAACATATAAACAAAGAAGAAAAGAAAAGAAAGAGTTGTGTTACCAGATTTTCTGCAAAATCATCCACAGATCCGAAAGATTGAAGTTTGGTAAAATCAGGGCTGATACTTGTTATCACAACACTCACTGCATACAAAGACAAGAATAAGCATGTAGCTGTAAAGGAATATTATATTATTCTAAGAAACTGGTACCATTTGAATCGGAGGTTTCTTCTGGATAGAATGCAAAGATCGACCTCACACCATCAGATTGACCGGCACCTACTGACCAGTCTGATTTTGAAAAGATAAATTCAATACGACAGATCATCTTAATTTGATCTTTAAAGTTTAAATTTTACATACAAATGGTATGGAACTATGGATACAAGTAAAGCATGAAATCACCTTGAGGGATCATAATGCGGAACCTAAATGTCTCATCTTCGTATGGCTTGAAATTCCCCTGTACATCTAACAGCCATTTATGGTTACAAGTGAAATCAAATAAAAGAAAAGAGCAGCATTACATCAAATTCAAACAAATAATATATACCAGTATCAGCAGAAGCTTCCTTAGCTAAAAGTAAGGCAGCAAATGAAGAACCGGAAAGTAGAACTTGAAACAATGCTTCCCGCCTTCTAATTGCAACCGACGAACCACCCCTGTATTATGTGCAGAAAGTAAACTCTGAATTAATCAGCAACCCAACCATTCCCTCCAAACACATGCACTCAAGCACTTCAAATGAGATGAGAGCAGTACCGGTGCGACGCAGTATTACCGACGTTATGGATTCCTCTGGCTGAGGTGTTGGAAGGAGAGACTCGGCGACGAGGGAGAGTGGCAGGAGAGTGAAGAGAAGCAACGGTAGCCATTTGCTTTTGCTCTTATTTAATCAGTGGTTACTGGTTTACTGCTTACAAACAGAAGAAATTCAGATACTCTGCTCTCTGTTGTTTCAATGATAGGTGGTCCCCACATCTTAGTTAAAGAAGATGCCTTATCCACCTGAGAGGCTGAGACTGGTTAGCTTAGCTAGTTCTGTTTATTATTTATTATTTTTTTTTTCCGAATTTGATTCAGCGCTTTCCTGACAATAGGGTCCATGATTATCTTTGCTGAAAAGCAGTTTCACTACTTTTTGGGGGAGGCCCACCTGTCATTGATGGGACGCATAATTTGTCTAGTTCCTAGTTCCTAACGTGTGCAGTTGAGTCTGAGATGGAGCTAATAATTGTACGAAAAAAATGATTGGATTTGTTATCTCAGCTAAATCATGCGAACTGTTTATAGATTAGGACTGACTAATAGAGATTTGTCATCTCAGCTTAATCATGCGAACTGTTTGTAGATTAGGACTGACTAATAGAGATTTGTCGTATATAATGAAAAAAGTTAATTGTGATTGTAATTTAATCCTCCTATCTATTTTGGTCGATTATTGACCGACACCTGTGTCTCCATCACCGGCTATCTACCGTCCCAAGGAGTCGGTTTTGGACCTTTTGGTACACTATGTAAAAACTAATTAGTGACTAACAAATAATAATTATTATAAAATCATATCATTCAGATCACAAATGAACTGTCGGCTTACCAATATCAATACAACTTATACAGGTGGAATATTTTGATCAAGAGCTGTATTTATTCAATTTTTGTTATCTGTATAATATAATGGGCCTGAATTAATAAGTTAAGAATATTTTTACTCCTAATTGGATCAATGGGCTTTTTACCGATCAGATATTTAATTCGAATTTGCTTGCTCTATAAAAATAAATTCTACAACAAACATTTTAGTTTAATGTACTCGCTATAATATGTTTGATAAAATATTTTAATGGAATTTGTTATGTTTATCATATTCCTAACACTTACTATCACTATCCAGTTTTGATAATTTATAAAGACTTTAACAAAATTATAACAAATATTGTAAAAATTTTTATGCATAGGAAGATAGATATCTTTTTTGGAGGTTCGTTTCACTCTAATATTTTGGCAACACGTAATGGTGTTTTAAATTTTTAATATCCACGAACGATATCTAGTTCGAAATAAAATCACAATTTTCACTCAAGAAATGGTTTCGTTTGAGCTAAGGCCAATTCTTATTGTATGATTTCATCAGAATAATTTTTCATCGCACATCATATATTCTAAATTAGATATTTCAAATTTAATCTCATGATATCTAATAAAACTAAAAATGCAGCAGAAAATTCTTTTATTTAAATTACTTCCTTGAAGCATTTAAAGAGTTTCAACGATGAGTTGAACACAATTTGTTTTCCTATGTAATAAATAAGTGGGCCTTTTTACATTTGTTTTCATCTTTTTGGCGCAATAGGTGGCATTTGGCAACAGCCACTGAGAAGAGGGTAGAGTCCTCACATGGGAAACGGGAGACTTGTCTTTTCTCTCTCTTGTAGATATTTTTTCCCTCTTTTTTGTTTTTCTTTGCGTCTGTCTTTTTCAAATTATCACTCTCATCTTTTAATACTTCTCAACCCAAACTCCTTACTTACCTACCTAAAACTAAATGCTAAAAACAAGCTTATTGCTTCCGACCTAACTTACATTGCAAGTGTACACATAGCATCCCTTGCCTTCCATTTTCCTTCCCCAGCTAAAGTACCCCAAAGGTCAAGATAAGCTATTGATTTCTACACATGCTTTTCCCACCAGCCACCAGTTATTTATTTCATACTTTTCATATATATCCTTTATTATTTTTTAATTAATCTATATTCCGGACCATAATTGTAACATGCACACCCTGTCACCCTGTCAAGAGAATTGTAGAGATCAAGTATTCAAGTTTCAATTTCATAATTTCCTCTCAAGATTGGTATATTGATTCTCTCTCTTGTCCAGCTGTCATGTTGGATAGAGAAGCAACACTTTTTTCTTTACATTTCTTTCCTTTCTTTTTATGACAGAACCGATCATGTTATAACCCTACATGCCAACAAATATGAACCTGTAGACTGATAGACACCGATATTTTCAAGCCTTAATGATAGAGTAAATTGATATATGCATCACATACACACAAAACACAGTCACACTGCATTGTTTTCGTATTAACAGCCGGAAAAAAAACTTTATAAATATGTCAAGTTGTTAAAACCTTTAAAATTACTTAGAGGGACTTGAGAGATAAATTATGTGAGTAATTCTAGAGTTTTACACGATCCAAGACTCAACTATTGAAATTTCAAACCGTCATTTTGAATCGTTCAGTATGACTTTCATAATAAAATTTTCTTAGGGTGCGTTTGGATCGTTGGAAGAAGAAGAAAGAAAATTATAAACAATCCAAACTCTTCACAAAGTTACACACTTCCCAATACTTCTTCCCACTTCTTCCCTTCTTCCCTTCTTCCCACACCTATCCAAACGCATCCTTAGAGACTAAATTTTACATTTTTTTCAAATTTTTTAACAATTTTTTCAATTTTTTTTTGAAATTGAAGTGTCGATAATTTATTAGATTGAGGATTTTATAGAATTAATTTATTAGATTGAGAATTTTATAGAATTAAAAAATAGTAATATATATATATATATAATTTAATCTCCAAGGAGATTTTTATTATGGAGAATTAATCGAGCGCTTCAGATTGGTTATTATAATCTCAAAAATTAAGATCTAATCACGTTTGACGTGCTCAAGTGTGAAATATATTTGACTCTAGCATTATTGAAATTATATATGCCAGAACCATATAAAGTTAATCTTTATAAAAAAAAAGTCAAAAGTATTCAGTTTGTCACCAAAATGCAGACAATGGGTTAGCTTGGTGCATTTTTTTTTCCTGTTCCCGTAGTAGAAGAAACACATAAAATCAGTCAGAAAATTAGCTTTTACTCTAGGAAAACAATTTTGCAAAAAATTTAATCTTGGCACAAGAATGTTTAGTTTATTCGTATCTTCTTAAAACGACCATGTGCACTAAAAACTAATCCCTGCAATAATATCTGAATTTCTAATTGTGGCCGCTTGTTTGTGACGTTAAGCAGACATTTTTCCTGAACTAGACGTAATTTTGTGAACTTTCAAGAATTTAGACTGGAGAAATTAAAGCAGTTTGGAAAAGGAGGGATAGATCGGCGAAACTTGTTCTTATATTTATTTATTTATTACTATTATTATTTTTATTTTTATTAAATTTGTTTTTTGTTGAAGTACTACCGATCGGCGCAACATTCACTGAACAGACATATGTACTGGCCCTTGCACCGAAATATTTTTGACTTTTTGGGTTTATTGAAAATACTGCCTTGCAATTTCTCTGTCGTCTTTTAAAGGTTATAAGATTCCTCTTCGCCAAATTAGGCTTTTTTTCTGGGAGAAGAGGGCCCCTACTTGTAAAAGCAAAAAGAAGAAATTAATGGTATCGTTCTTATCTTCTCCCAATAAATTCTTTAAAATTTTGATTTGGATTGTATGCAAAGATAATGCTAGTGTCGTGTAAGAAAAAGTCGTCCACGATTTAATTTATGATAAATTAGTTCAAGTGCCCATCTACTTAAATTTGATAAATGTATAAGACACTTTAGATGATGTGTTAGAGTACGCTTCTTCTAAATTAGGTACTGCTAAATTATTGTTTTTTTATGAAGCGATTGATCATTGATGTGGAATGTTATGTCAGTGCATGTCACAATGAAGAGAAGCAAATCAAACCCAGCAATTAATTGTACAAAGACTTTTTCAATGGGGAATGGCTATTACATTAAAGTATTGTAACCATTAAATTTTCTAATTAACAAATAACTGAAATAATTTATCAATTTCAACGCAACGGTGAAAAAAAATGATGCAAAAGTAAGGCATGGCATCGCTACTTAATTTAAATTATTTCTAGTCTTTTTTTTTAATAGCGAGCGTAATGTGTGCTTCATTAGGAAAACTCATATAAAAAGTACAAATAAAATATCATAAGAATTTTTTAACAATTATATACCAATACCAAGTGACAGCACGTTTTGAGGAAGGTTACAGTTCGAAACTCAATTTAATGATTCTTCGTAACAACGAATTTTGGCAACACATTTTGAGTACCAAACAATGCACAATTATCATCTCTTACTATTTCAATTATGTTTTACACTTTTATCGGCTCCGTTTGGATGGTGTGGAAATAAGAGGAATAAGGGAAGAAATATTAGGAAGTGTGTAACTTTGTGAAAAGTTTGAATTGTTTATAATAAATTTAGGAGTAGGAATAAGCCTTATTCCTGCACCCATCCAAACGGAGTCATCATTATGTTTAAACTTGATTTCCTCAACTATTTAGCACAGAAAAGTATAACTTCTAAATCACATTATATAATCATGGATACTAGCTATTAAAAAAATCACGGCTCCGTTTGGATGGATGCAGGAATAAGTAAATAGCTTCCTCCTACTTCCAAATTTATTATAAACAATCCAAATTTTTCACAAAGTTATACACTTCTCAATACTTCTTTTCTTATTTCTCTTATTCTCACACCATTCAAACGGAGCCAGGATGAATAAATCAATCAATTTATTCAAGGGAGTCTAAGGAGACAAAAGCTGCTTTAAAAAGCCAAAGCATTTTCCGCTGATATTTTTAATGGCGAATTTCGAATTTCAACTTGTCTTTCGAGAAATAAGGAAACTATTAACTGGTAGTGAACAACGCTGGAAATTAAAGGATGATTTTACCACTCTCTCAATTTTGCCCTTCGTCCATTTCACACCGCAACGAAGCGAATTTTTTTTTTTTTTTTTTTTTACAAAGCTTGTTTTTTCAACAAAGCAAAATTTCAATTTGACTTGCCGCCGGAAATGCAATTCTCAATTTTTTGGAATTCTGTTAATACGACATAATTTCCAATATTAAAATTTTTTTCAAGTAATTTCAGATTATCGATTCTTTCCTCAAATTATTTTGCCTCGATAAAAATTTATCACGAGTTCTCAATTATTGGGACAATTTTTATTTATCTTTCTCTCTGTTTTTCTGTTTGTTTTTTTTTTTTTTAGATAAAGAGCTCTACTAATGCTAAATTTACTCGGACAGTGTCGGTGTTAAACAGGAAAATAATTACATTTAGATTACAGCAACTTTAACGCTAACGCTGTGCGAGTAAATTCAATAATTAATATTAATCATATTTATTAATTAATAATTTAATATGAGCAAGGTTCTGCTACCAACATTTTGGTTGCCCCAAATGACAATATTTTACTTTTAAATTATTTTTTCAAATTTTAAAATTCAAATATTAAATCAAAACCGTTAATCTTATTTAGTTTATCGAGCGATGCGTTTTCATATAAGTTTTGTAAAATTTGAAATTTATTTGATACTCGATCAAAGGCTAAAACACGAATGTATTAGAACGAATCTATCATAGTTAACAAGGTTCATTTGTTTTTCTATCTATTGATCGAGTACCAAATAAATTCTAAATTTTACAAAACTTATATGAAAACGCATCGCTCATTAAAATAAATAAGATCAACGGTTTGGATTTAACGCTTGAATTTTAAAATTTGAAAAAATAATTTAATAGTAAAATATTGGCATTTTGGGCCAACCAAAATATTAGTAGTGTAACCATGCTCATTTAATATATAGTAATTTTATAATTGCTATTATAGAGAAATAAAGTGGACGTTTATTTAAATAACAAGAAATAAGTTTTACTTTAGTCATTTCGTATATGACGGATCACATAAGCACCAGACGGCTGGTGAGCAAATCCGGACGCAGTAAAGCAACTGCTGTCAAATGCGCCAATGGTTATTGAATTGAATCAAAATTATTCGGGAGTGGCTAGTGTACAATGTATAGAACACATACACATATTTAACATGATAAAATTTAAATTTTCGAGATTAGAATGCCGATCTGAATTATTCAAATTGTTTTCCATAATTTTATATTATCTAAAATTTATTTACTATTTTTTTTGAAATTTTGAATATCCTCAACCTAAAAAGTTATGAACTTATAATTTTGAAAATTCACAAAAAATAGTTATAAAATTTTATTTTAATTTTTTTTAATATAGATATCATATTGAACGGTTCGAATCGGCCATTTGAAATTTTAACGGTCGATGTTGACATCTACATGTTTGATTCTAGTAATATTCTAGTATTACTTTATTCTGTGTAATGCAACTTCTATAAAACTCTCCAATGGGCGAAATCATGGTATGTTATAAAAGCACCAATCCTAAATTCTTGATATTTTCAGCCTATAGGCTGGTGACCTCTCTACTAGGAGCGATTTTTAGAGGCTATTAGGCTAAGACCCCTGCAATACCATCACTGCGTCAAATTATTTTATATTCGTACGATTCCATTAATTGTATTTGAATTTTTCTTATATAACAGGACCATAAGCGGTTATTTGCATATGGACGCATATATATGCATTGATTAAGCATGATTTTCCGCTGTAAAAGATAGTAGGTCGTTCTTGAGCATTTAATCTTATTTAAATTTTCTGAACAACAGAATGCTTTTATAATGCGGGAAATATATTTTATCACAATTTAATAACATAGAATTGGTTTAGATCAAATAACGTTAAAATCAAAATGTTCTCACTAAGTGTAAGTGTAGTAACATTGTAGTCGTAGGTATCATGGTTCATTCAATTTGATAATTATTTTTTAAATAATTAAAAAAATACATCTCAAGAGGTTAAGAAAATATTTTTCTTCACAGAGAAATCAAATTCTTCAATTGGTTAAAATCCATTTCTTCTTCTGAGTTTTTTTTTTTAAAACTGTCTTTTGTATCTGTTTATTAGAACACGTTATATTGATAAAAAAGTTTTAAAACATATTTTACGAGCAATACAAGATTATAAAAGAAAATGGCCGTAAGAATAATAAAATTGTTAAATATGTGCATTATGATTCTTGATGCAATTTGAAAATTAATTTATTCAATAAGTGATATGAAAAAAGTGTCTTTTAAAATGACCACAACATAATTTTTAAAATTGCATTAAATTTGATACAGTACATATTATAATAAATATATGACAATAACATATATATTTTTTTTATAAATGATAACTATCATCTCAATTGCAGAAAAAGTGTGTTTGTAAGCATATTCTTTTTTCTTATCCACAATTATACCCATTACTACTTGATAAAGTTAAGAATAAATATTCTTATATTTTAGATACAATTTGATAGTATAAGTAGATGATCCGATATTCCGATCCGTTCAGTTCGAAACTAAAGTTTGTCGGTATATGAGGTACTTGAACTGTGTCAAAATTTAATTTTAGTTGACCGTTGATGGCATGTTTGCTAGTCGTGTTATTTGTAAGATTTACAATTATAGGACTATTTCTTCTAAGAATTGCAGAGGATGAAGGACCAGTAGATAAGGATGATGTCCTCCTCTACACGTGCTGTACAAGTTAAATAAACTTGGGTTAAAGGAATTTTAAACTTTATTCGATTTGCTAGCTAATTCTTGCTCTTCACTCAATTGCTAGCACCAAACCTCATTAATCTTTCCGAATAGTTACACCCAAGTGCTTGCAATAATCACAGACAGCTATCAGCATGCTTTTAATTTATAAATATTTGAAAATTAAATCAGGAGGAGACTGCAACCAAAAGCAACTATTTCCCCCCGTATTATTATAAATTAAATTACCGACAACATTTTTAAAAGCATATAAATATATTGTCAGACTTATACATTAAAAATATATATATATAAATCTAATGTTATGGAATAAAAACAGTCAAATATAAATTTTCTGTAAATTCTAAAATCATGAACCGTAAAATTTCCATCATATTTTATTATTTTATATACGTGTTATATAATACAAACTAAAATTTCAAATTTAGAAGTTATTTCTGTGAATGTCATCTTATTAATTTAATTTCATTAAAAATCAAATTTATTGTTATTACTATCGTTGATATTGATGAGTTGTCACATAAACAACGTAACAAATGACATATAATTTATAAGTGTTTCAACACCAAGTTTAACTCAAATTCTATCATAATTGGTAATTGTTGATTTTATTTTTGGGGCCTTCTTCGAGGAGAAAATGTTTGCCATCGCCATGATATTTTCTTGTCATCCGTATAAAATGAATTGAACTGGATATAATATCAAAAGTTAGCTTAGACTTGTAATCGGGGGAAAAGAACATAAAACCGAATAGTTTTTTGAAGAGCCCTATTGGGCCCACCGAATTTTATAATAATATAACCTTTTAAATTTTTTTTTGAATGGTATAAACTTTTAATTTTAATATTAACTCAAATAAGCATTAAAAAGTTTAAATTTAGATTCCAGCCGAAAATATATATTTTTCTCCCAAGACCAGTGTAAAAAAATCTTTTAACTAAATTCCACTGTCTTGAAATTGCAAGTGTATTTACTTATTTTGATTCTTTGAAATAATGGAGACCGGATTTTCAAATTTCGGTCTTACTTGCCTGGATTTTCAAATTATTATAAAATTAGGTTTTTTTTTTATTTCCCTTCACTTTTCAATTAAAAAAATTTAGATCTATCTAATTTTGAAAAACATTTATTTCTTACTTGAAGATTTAATTTAGAATTTTGTATTTTTATATAAATTAAAATCGACCCATGACTATCCCTGACGACAGAATTGAATAATAGCAAACCGTTGGTTTAGGAATTTAAATGTGATTAAATTAAATGTAAGGATTAGAAAAGAAAATATTCATGCGTAAAAAAAAAAAACTATAATCGCATTAAAGCAAATTTGGCGTGCTTTACCTGCCTTTTTCCTAACTCAATTTTTTCTTTAAAGGGTCCACACGAGAGAAAAATAAAAACATTGGAGTGGGTGAAAAAGAAAAAAAAATAGAAAAAACACAGGACATGAAAGAAATATTTAAGGAGGTGGGTTTTCCCCAATTTCTATTCTATTAGCTTTCTTTTGCTCGTGAAACTCTAAAATTTAAAAAAGCAATTCGCTTTCTCTGTCTTCCTACGTAAAATACCTTCTTTTTTTTCTAGCTACTGTACTTATTGTCTGAAATTTCCATGGATTTACTGAATTTCCAGTTAAAATTCGGAAAAAGGGGAAATTAGTGCATGATTTGTAGAATGAGCCCTGTAATCTCTCTGCCTTTTTCCCTCAAATTTGGGAGAATTTTGGGCGTTTTGTTCAAATTAATTGGGGTTCGTGTAGCTAGAAGATAAGGGTTTTACTATTTAGAACTTTTGGGTTTCTTTTTCTTTTTCCTTTTTCTCTATTTCTTTTTTTGTTTTTCTCTTTTTCATTCCAAGTTCTTCCATTCCATGAATTCTGTGTTGCTTATCATAGTTTCCATTAGAAAGCTAGAGATTTAAGACTTTGGGTGATTTCCAACTTCTCAGTTGAAGTAGCTGCAACCTACTGAAGTGGGTAATTCTGTTAGAAGATCCAATTTATTTTCTACTTTTAGATTTTTTTAAAGATAGTTCGTATATAGTGCGTGGCTTTATACCGTTGATTCTAGAACAAAGTTCCAATTCTTTTGGGAGGTTAGTGTCTCTCTAAAACCAAATCCCTGCTTCACCATAAGTGAATTTTCACTAATGGAAGTGAGATCTGAGCAAGGAATGATACCGGGTCCGGGTCGGGAACCTTTTACCATGTCCATGCAAAAAAGCCCGGTTCAAAACCAGTCCCCTTTACAGAGCATGAGGCTGGCCTATGCACCAGATGGTACCGCCATTTACAAGCCGGTTCCATCTCCATCTCAGACCCCTCCATTCCAACCCAGCACTGGAAGTGGCACTCCTGCTGCCCCCCCAAGCGGCGCCACCACTGTTCCCTCCAGTGGCGTTGGCGGTGGCAATGGGACCTCTTCACATGGCTTGAGTATCAACATGGGAGGAGATGTGGTTAAAAAGAAGCGGGGCCGGCCGAGGAAGTACGGGCCGGATGGGGGCATGTCGCTCACATTGGTGCAACAACAGAGCGGGTCAGGTCAGGTTGGTGTGGAAGGATTTTCTCCTCCTTTGGCTAGTGGAGCGGGTAAACCCGTTTCTTCAGCTCCACCTGATGGGATGAAGAAGAGGGGAAGACCTCTTGGGTCTACTAACAAGAAGCAACAGAATGCCCCCATTGGTATGTTCTTTGTATGTTTGTGCACATTCACCGGCATTCATCTCTCCGCGTGGGTGCAAGAGTGTGTGTCGAAATGGCTGAAACATCAATGATATATTGCCTTTTTTTTTCCATTCAATATTTATCTGCTGTTATAGGTTTGTTCAGTAGTGTTCAAGAGTTGAGGAATTTAGAACCTTTTGTTCCAATCTTCAGAATCCAAAAAATTAGTTAACATAGTTTTTCCCTGAAAAACATTTCATGCCCATTGAATTGAACATGTAAATTTACTAAACAAAAAGTTAATTGACTAGTTTCAGGATCAGCTGGAATCGGATTTACACCGCATGTTATTACTGTCAAAGCTGGAGAGGTACTCCTTTTCTACTTTCTGAAATCAATGTCACGTTTAGTTCACTGCACAATATTATCATTTTCATATTAAAATTTTCATCTTGGCCTTGTTTGAAATTTTTGGTAGGATGTTTCGTCAAAAATAATGTCTTTTCAGCATGGCCCACGAGCAATCTGTATCCTGTCTGCAAATGGTGCCATATCAAATGTGACACTCAGACAAGCTGCTACTTCTGGTGGAACTGTAACTTATGAGGTCTCTACTTGTCTCTTGCATTTATGTCTGATACGACTTTTATAATTATCCAATGATTTTTCTTGTGGGTTTCTGATTGTTTTGTTTTGTTTTAATTTCTGGAATTTGTAGGGTCGGTTTGAGATATTGTCATTATCGGGATCATTTCTGCTGTCGGAAACTGGGGGCCAAAGGAGTAGGACAGGGGGTTTGAGTGTCTCTTTGGCGGGCCCTGACGGAAGAGTCTTAGGTGGTAGTGTTGCTGGCCTTCTAACAGCCGCTTCTCCTGTTCAGGTCTCCTTTTTAAGTCCATTCTTTGTTGATTAGCATGCGTCATCTAGCCAAAGTATGTACGTATTTTTAGTGCTACTTAGTATGCATAAAAGTACTTTTAACATGCATGAAGTTTTCATATTATGCTATATATTTTGCATGTTGCAATGCATTGGCCTCTTTTAGTTGTAACTATATTATACTTTAGTATGCTGGACTGCTGGTACAGTTTTTGTCTTATGCATAGAACCTTTTTCAGCATTTGTATACAAAGTGAGTGGTCAACAATGAATCAATGTTTCCGATCTGGTCAAATAGTTTAAACATGGATTGGGTTTAGATTAATTATGTGTACTGTTAAGTATCATTATACTACTTTTATAAGATGATTTATAAATGGGTTCAGCATGTTTCAGCATACGCCAGAGGGCAGTGGATAAGTAACTTGTGCTGTCGTCAGTGCGTTGTTTAACTTTAATAAATCTGTTGAACTGTCTGCAGTTGGCACAATGGGTTAATGTGTCATTTAATGCTTTCTTTATTATTTTGTTTGTAATAAGATCCAGATTGCAAGTAATTAACAACAGACCTCCCATGTGCTTAGCAGGTTATAATTGGGAGCTTTGTAGCAGATGGAAAGAAAGAAAAGAAGAAACATAGTGCCACCTCAGAGCCTGGATCTGCACCCATTAAGCTTGTGCCTGGTGGGGGTCCATTGGGACCCGTGAGCCCGCCTTCAAGGGGTACTCTTAGCGAATCTTCGGGCGGACCCAGTAGCCCGCTTAACCAAAGCAACAATAGCAGCCAACCTGGCTTTTCTAGCATGGCATGGAAATAATTTGAAGAACTTCAAAAGGGTAGATTTCTTTCAGTTGTGCAACTTAGGTGTAGCAGTAGAAATGGGGAGATGTTTAGCTAGACCTGCTTATATATTGTGCAAACTAGGGAGAACCTGATAACCTTGTTTAGCTCTACGTATCTGTAGGTTAATTAATTCGTGTGCATGAAGGTGTATGAACAATATTTTATTTAGTTGATTATAATAAAAAAAAAGATAAAATCTGCAGTGGACTGATTCTATTATATGGACGTTTTCTTGAAAAGAAGAAAAAACATGTTTCTAAATTATGAATGGCTATGATTAATTTTAGCAACAAATAGATCTCAAACTGTGTTTTTTTTTTTAAAAAAAAAAACATTCCCAAAATTTATAGTCCATTGTATTTGCTCATTACAATTCGTCAAGCTAATTTGTTGTATAGGATACTGCCTGCAACCGAACTTCTCCATTTAATCTGTACTAATTACTATATTCACTCGAGAGAAGAAGTTGAATTTTTTTTGTTTTTTCATTGCACGATTGGTCAAAATGTTGCTTAAAATAAGCAAATGCTGTAAATTTTATTTCCAAAGCAGCAATTTATTAAAGCTTCCAAGGGTACCAGCAACCGATGCTTGCTTCTCAGGGACAGCAAAATATACGAGAGACGGTTATAAAATACAACGGACAGGAGTACAAAGAGACAAAAAGTTGCAAAGGAACAATTATTTAAGTAGCCAACACGTGTTGATACTTGATACTGTCGATCCGAGTTGCTTAATCCAGAGTTCCAGACAAACGGATCAAACTAATACCGAAATCGAGGTAGGGTCAAAAAAAGTGTAAAAAAAAAGGAAAAGAATTAAGTACGCATTGGCTGTCTGCTTAGTTGAAATGAAGTCTGACAATCACCTACTCTGGAGCCATGTCAGGTTTACACATCTTATCACAAAGTGCATTAACTAATCGATATATAAAAAAAATGCATAACTAATGGCCATACAAGTACTTAATATCAATTATTTTCTAAACATCTAGTGTTAGCTCCATGATGGAGGGCCACATAACGTATCAAACAGTGCTTTTTAGTTCAGAAGCCTTTCTCTATGAAATAAATAAAAAATTGGAGCACAAGAGCTTTTTCACTTTTGAAAGAAAATACGATTAACAACATCAACTGGCAAAGCGTAAGCCGGATCGATGGGCTTCAGTCCCGGGTATTCCATTAGGGATAGTCCTGTTGATCATCATTAACCATAAAGTCAAATATCTATCAAGCGAAAAAATAAAAATAAAAGCACAAAGGGGATAGAGTGAGGGTACCAGCCACCCCAAAATAAGTATGAAACACGTCAACTGCATTATCTGGTCTATCTGAAATCCCTCCTTTTTCCAAGTCCTGCGCTATATAGTATAATATTAATAACACTACAAGTACTTCCTACTTGAAGACAACAAGGCACCGACTATTATCATACCAGACAGAACAGGTACATGCCAGTACCTGAACCAACCAATATAATACTAAGCTGCAATAGCGTAACAAGTTTTCTTATTGATTTTAGATGACATTACATGTTAAAGACCTAATAAAAGGAAAACTAAAGAAAAAAAGGTTGCTGTTTTGGTGCAAAGAACAAAAACACTCATATGAAAACTCCATGTTGTAATGGTGTTGAGCTGAGCACTGTACTGTAATCAGTAAACAAAGGTCCAGACCTGGCAGTTCAAAATAAATTTGGAGAGCTTATTCTTGTCGATCCAATGCACTCGGTCAATCATTATCAAGCTGGATAAAACCCACCAAGAGTAGCACACCTACTTATTCCAAAATTCAAAAAATTAGTCAATGAAATACAGAAAACCTATTGAGGAACAGTTCCAACAATGCAAGAGAAATGCTCACATCAGTGAGTTTTTCTGGTCGACCATTCAAACCACCATCTTTACATTGGCGCTCACAGAGCCACCAACCGAGAAGGTCTCTGTCTATGTGATGAAGGGACCCCGTTATTGCAAGAGCACCAACACAGCAAAATACTACAATACCACCAAGAAATGCAAAAAACAGGAAATATAAGCATAATAAATATGGGTCTAGATTCAGTTTAAAATGATGAAAAGGATTTGGCAATATAACTGCCATTATCTACATTCACAAAAGAACATCCATGATTTGTAGCATTTGTGAGAAGCACCTAACTAATATGAGCAATAACTGCAGGTTGGAAAAAAGAAATAAATTGGATTACATTGACCGTTAATCCGATAGCCCCAGCAGACATTCAAGCACAAGAGATTTTATATTAAAGTTCAACAAATCGACTCTAAACTGTCTCTTTCTGTCCTTCTCCCTCTTATCTTTTGTCTCATTTTCCAAAATTATAACCAATGGTGACTGATCACATACTCAGAGGGAAGTAAATTACAATTTTCAATGTTCTTGTGCAAAATATAAGGAACAAATTATTCAAATTTAAAAAATGCTTTCACACAATTAAAGAGTATTCTGACATATGCATTATCTACTATTTCTTTACCACTAGTGCTATTTCAAATGCCAAAAATCAGGAATGCCGTATGCAAAAACAGAAACATATTGGGAGCTTTTGGGACAAAGACACTTGAAAGTTGAAATAATGAAAAAAAAAGCAGAATAATGGAATTATACTCTGTCCAGCATGAGACTCTCCCCCAGGTATAGAGCCAAATCCACCATCCAAATTTTTGCAACTGACAATGTAATCTACAGCCTTCTCTACATTTATTTTGTTTAGCCGGTGCAGTAAAGATAGACAACATATTGCAACATATGAGAACCTACAAAGAGGAAAACTATTATCAGAAAACATGTTTGCTTTGAACAAATAAGGCCATTTAAAACCAGAACTGTACTGGTCTATTACTGTCAACCTTTTTCCTGAAGCTCCGAAACAGTAATAGGGTATTGTTACAAAATAAGCGGGTCAGAGATAATACCAGCTTCTATGGTGATCTTTGGATACATATAACTAATCATAGGCAAAATGATTTTTTTTTAAAAAGCATGACAGCTACCTTGTATCAATCTCCCCCCATATATCTCCAGCGAATGAGCCATCTTCCTTCTGAAGCCCGGCAACATCTTACTTTGCTTTAAGCAAAACAGGATCTTTGATTCATTTAAGAGTATCAATAAAGAATAACATATAATCACATGAAGACAACAACATATTGATATTCACCACATTTTACATTATTTCACTAAAAAGGATACAATCGGACACCTTGTCGACATCAACGGCGTCGAGACGATCCAAAAGCGCCAAAACCTGCACAGCACTTAGCGTGTAAAGAACATGTGGATCATGACCAACATTCCCACCAAATCCACCTACAATCAACAATTCATTCAATAAAATAAAAAGTTTACACCTTTACTTATGCCCGAATTACAAAATATTAAGCTGAGAAGTTAGAAATTTTCAGCCAAGTCACCAGATTCTTTGTCCTGACAGCTGAGGATCCAGGTTACAACCTCGTCGGGATTAACAGATCCCAATTTGTGCATGATGTCAAGTGTAGTGAGTCCCCAGTAGGCACCATTCAATCTCAAGTGCTCCATCACCAGGGATTCGAAGTCATCTTTCCTCTGTAGAATTTGAAAGAAGGGATAAGAGAAATAGGAACAGAATTTGAAGCTTAGAGCAAAGGGTTTAAAGGAGAAACCTTTTCAACGGAAAGGATGTATTGTGCGTGCTTCTCTACCGCCAGTTCTCCCATTCGATCGGGAGAGGCGGGAGATGCTTCGTACTCCGATGTGAAAAAGGAAACCCGATGGAGAGAGACTTGGGCGCGAGGGAGAAACCGAAAGGAAACAGGGAAGAGCCGAAGAGGAAGGAGAATTTTCGCTGATCGGAGTGCAGAGTGCTTACGGCGTTACTGGCTTACTTGGCGTTGGCGAGAGAAACAGACCCAGAGATGTGGGCCTAATATCTATTGGGCTGAGAATTAACGAAGTTGAGAGATTTTGACTTGTTTTGAGAAGCTGTTTTGTTTTTTTACGGGTAAATAAAGATCTTTTTTTTTTTTTGTTTATTACAACTACAGTGGAGAATGGAGTGCCTGTCCATCGTGTACTTTTTAATAGTTATTTTCAGAATCACTATCCAACTTATTTTAATTAGTTTTTTTCACAAAAATACTAAATAGACCCAAGAGATCTTCATTAGATCTGATAAATATTATAAGGAGCTGGCTGCTGGCGTAATTATTAATTAAATTGAAGTACAGTTCTTTCCAACTACACTTCAAGGAGAAGACAATGCTGGATTGCTGGCCTAATACAAGCAGATGGGCTCTTTAGGAAGAATGGTTGATCTTTCTTCTGTTCTCTCTTATTTTCTTCTTCTTGACTTTGGGCTTACTGATGTTACTTATATGCTACTAAATTACTAATTAATATTTTTTTTTCTGTGGTTCTATACCTTGAGGTCTTGAATAATATATATATTAAGTTGACACTTGGTCATCAACTAAACTATATGTTTGCTTCTCTTATATGTGTTGCTTCGATATTTCATGCCACTAACGCAGATTGATAAAAATGACACCGCCCTTTAATTTATCAGTAGATCTGCGAAGAATAACATTATCAAGTTGGATTCAAATTAACTTTGTTGCGTTCTTTCTATGGCTCCGTTTGGATAGGTGTGGGAAGAAGGGAAGAAGTGGGAAGAAGTATTGGAAAGTGTGTAACTTTGTGAAGAGTTTGAATTGTTTATAATAAATTTAGGTATTCTTCCTATATCCAAACGGTGCCTATATTCTGTTTTCTTTTTCTATTTGAATAACTAAGACGAGAAAGATACTCTCATGTAACGCATGTTGATCAAATTTTTAGTTAGTTATTATTTTGTTTTTATATTTTTGGTGAATAACTATATATATTATCAAAATGCGTTAACGTTGTTATTCATCACTAATGAAAAAGAAAGAAAAGGAAGAAAAAAAAAAATAAAACTAGCATATGATAACTAAAGAGTAACCGTAAAATTTTCGTAGTTATACCGAAGAAAGCTTTGCTTGCTTCAGCATATCATGTTAATTACTATAAATAAATATAGTGAAAAAAGTTTGAACTTAATTATGGAGTTCATATTTAAACAAGGAAACAAACAACCTTCGAAAACAAATGAAGGTGACTCTATAATACATATAAGCCTTATTAATTCAGGATATCTGATGTATATATTTAGCCTTTCTTAAAAGAAATTGTAGTTGTGAAACATGAGACTTGTTGATGCATATGTGCTTAAGATTTCATTGCGAGGAGACCATGGCTCAGCTCTTAGCCCAACTCTTCTCAATGCCTTCAATATCTTGTTCCTGTTTGCATATCCAGTCACCACCACTTTTTGAATGCTTCCTTCTATTTCAACTCTCTCTATGCCTGTTTGTTAGCAAAGTCAATAAGTCAATTATCTGAAAGGAACTTTGAAATATATAAGTTAACAAATTACAAATTTAAGAGATATTCGGCCTTCATTGATATGAATATATGATAATTAATAACATATTGGACTGTATGATATTGCTAAAATCGAATAAAAAAAAAGAGTGAACAAAAAGGAAAGGAAGAGAACCTTGTACAAAGCAACGATATCAAACATGTACTTTATGTCATTTCATTGATGTGATTGACTTCAATCATGTTTGTCATTAGTTAAGGAAAAAAAATATGTATAACGAGGATTCTTTTGCCCACAAGTTGTTGGCACTAATGATTGTTAAAACTCCTTCATGCATCCTTAATTAGATGAATAGCATAATGAGGTTGATATCCTTTACCTTTGACTTTGGAAAGACATTTCCTTAGCCTCTTCTCGTGGAGGGCCACCATCTCTACCTTCAGCTCGATTGTCTGCAATTACAGAACAACGACGTAATTTAAATCATTAGCATTTTACGAAACAATTTATGTTCTTCTTAATTCTTCTCTTTTTCCCTTAAAAAAATAACAAACAAATAATGCGAAGAAAGTAAAAGTAGACTTCGAAATTTTGTTTTCTTGCATAATCAGCTATCCAACAAAGCACTAGCGAGGCGTATTTCCAAATTCATATATCTTAGAAGAAAATATTCATTTTTTTTTTAAAAAAAAAACTAGGAGAATTATAAGAATAACTCGTACTAAAATGTTACTAATACAAACATATCAAGCACTTTAAATTTATGTACTACAATGTTCATGAAAGGCAAGAAATATTATCACGCATGAGATGATGAAAGTAGTGGTAACTGGAAATGGCAAAGAAGGTTTGATCGATCCCTTGCGTCGTTAATTGGCGACAAGAAAGCCAACATTTGTGCTTGATAAATTCAAATTAAAGAAAAATAAAAATAAAGACAAAACCTGTACCTCCATATACCTTGATGCTGGGTTAATTTACTTGTGAGAAGAGGAACGAAGAGGATGGCAACTTGGCAAGTGACATCAACAGATGAAATGCATTTGGAAAGTGCTTATATAGTACTTGAGAAAAAGAGAGACGACAATGGAGCGTGTTACTGTTACTGGTCACAGGGGTAAAATTGAAAAAAGAAACGGGCTACCCGGTTAAAAAGGTTCTCTTGGATTCTCTCCAAATGCAGATGAAACAAGAGAGTCTAAACAACTTCATACCATTCATTTAACCCTCAACGGTTCAGATAAATAATCATAATTCGAACTTTAGTAAATGGTACTCATCGAACGAGTTAGGTATTTGAGTGTACTCTTCCTAATCTCATCTGAACAGACGGTCTAGATTGGTCTGAATTTGTCTGACAATTTTCAATTGTTGCCGTACGAGTGGAGAGGAGCAGAACCCAACAAAGTGGGTCTATCAGATTCGATCGTGGTTCGACCAGGTGGGAGCGTGAGATCTTCTTTTTTCTCGCTTTGCTTTCCCAAAGAGAGAGCTACGTACCTATATACTGACAAAACAATTGGCCTATTCTTGGTCTGGCTGATACTGTCAAAGCCGACTCTGTAGTGCTTCCCATAGAACTATTTGTAGTGCAGATACCCATAATTCAACAAAATTTTGACTAAAAATATAACCTAGAATTAGATAAAAGGATGCCCCAAATTTTGAAGTTGGTAGATACTTAGTATGACAAAATTTATTAAACGAAGTTGCTCGAAATATAAGTATGAAATGGAGTGTAATAACTCATCACGTTCTTGTACCAGTAACTCATAACAGGAACTTAAGTACCTAGTCAAATAAAGAAAATCAAGGACTCAAATAATGAGCATGAAAAGGGATGATAAGGGGATGAGGTGGTCTCGTGGGTTTGACGAGTCCAAGAGGATCTTTGGTGCATGGAAATCAGGAATACAGTTAGGAATGTCGGGTGATTTCAGCTCTTGTTTTTTGGGTAAATTGTAAAAGAGCAAAAGGGGAAAAGGCGCAAAATAAAAAAAAGAAAGAGAAGCAAAAGGAAAAGAGAAAATGCAGTCTCTGGAATACGCTACTAGACCACTTTGCAAGTTTGGTATTCTTTACCCATCCAACCTACCTTTGTTTCTTTAGTCCGTATAGCCATTTCTGGCAAATCTGGTGACATAAATTACTTCGACGAAAATCCAAATTGTTGGAAGTTTACTGAATGTTTAATGGAGATCTTTGATAATTGCTATAGAAAATTTTAACAAAAAAATAGTAGATATTAGACGTTGCATATATTAATTTTGTATCGTATTATGTTATACATCTTACAATAAAATATATAGATGGAATGAACTTTATCTAGTAGAACTACTTGCTCATGGCTTGCTTTTGTTGAAAGAAACAGATGATGTTACGAACATAAACGAGTTATGACTCAGATCGCCCAAAGCTGATGTTATTTGTTACAGCAAGATTACAGGAAGGAGTTATGGAATTTATTAATAACTCGGTTAAGTTATTAATTAATCTCTTTTAGAACCATTTCGGTGAGATCATTTTATTAATGTGCGACTATACGAATGTTATTGCTTATCATGCATATTCTTACAAGAATGTTTGTAACACGAACAAGAACATAACTAGGAATTCTGATTCAGTCACATAGGAAAACTAACGTCGTGTTGTTGTAAACATCATTACTGATTTGGACAAAGTTTATGTACACCAGAATACTTATTGGGTGTATCCGTATATTCATATTTTGCTGATTAATTTGCAGCAATACTATCTTAATTACAGTCGGGAAAGGTGATTTTAGTGATTGATTGTTATCAAACTAGAAGTAAAAGTAACTTATGACAAAAAAAAAAATAAAGAAATTCGGGTTTAGTATCTCTGAATGGATTTTGTTAGAATACGAATCACATTTAAACCTCATACAGCTAGTGTTTACCAAAAACCCGCCGGGTCGAACCCGCCCCGCCCCAAACCCGCCCCATGGACCGGACCGTCCCGGACCGTCCATGAACCGCGATGGACCGAAGGGTTAGAACGGGGCGGGTCTTCGACGGGTTTGGGCCGCCCTTTCTAAAACTACCCGTGTTAACCCGCCCCGTCTTAACCCGTGGACCGAACCGCCCCGCCCCGTCAACCCGTCCAAAATCCGTGCTAATCCCGAAAAAAAGGAGGGTAACTTTATATAATTATATTCAAATTTTTTCATCTAATAAAAAAATTACTTATAAAACATAAAGAAAAAACGTAAAAGTAAAAAATAAAAGTAATTAACGAAAAATAAAAGACAGAAAAAAATATTGAAAAAACAAAAAAAGTATTGAAAAAATAACACACAAAAAAAACAGCAAAAAAAAACGTTATAGTGATTATATATGTAGTTTAATACTAAAGAAAAATAAAAAAATAGTAATAATAAAATAAATAAGAACCCGCGGACCGGACCGGACCGCACCGTCATAACCCGTGCGGGTTACATAGGGCGGGTTTAAGAAGGGTTAGGGCCAAGATTTCTAAGATGGACCGTCCTAACCCGCCCCGTCTTAACCCGTGAACCGTCCTAACCCGCCCCGTCCTAACCCGTGGACCGCCGCGGGTTTGACCGCCCCGCCCCGCCCCGCCCCGCCCCGCCCCGTTTGGTAAACACTACATACAGCTAGCTACCTTACTTATTCGGCCTCTGTATGGCCTGTTTAGGTCTTACGGGCCGAATTTAGTATTGACTCGTAAATAGTAGTGTACACACTGAGATGCGTTAGCCTGGCTTCTGTTCGTAACTTTGTATAATGAGCAATCAAAACATATATTAATACACAGAATAAGATCCGGATCCGAATACTGTTGCCCAACAGTTGTTCACACAGTAACTTTGACTGGATCTTCTGTTGCAGCGAATTAAATTGTGAAAGAGCAATTGTCGCAGAAAATCCCATGTACTGGTACATGTCTTTTTAGGCTCCTCTGCAGACCACGTGCAGAGAAATCGTGAGGAAAAGCAATGGGCCAGGTGGGGCCCGCTCCAAGGTGTAGAGAGAGAGAGATAGGAAATTGAATAGAGTGACCTTGCCTACGGGGCTTTTTTTTTTTAAAAAAAAATAGAGTGACCTAAGTTTTAAAAAAAAATAGAGTGACCTAAGTGGTGTCGATAAAAAAAATTTTGTAATTTGAATAGAGTGACCTGAACGAGAAATACAAAATATTTTGTATTCATATCACATTATCACCTGAACAGAGCCACATTTTTTTTAAAATTTGAAGTTTTGGATGGTATGGATCGCGTTCTAATTTTTTTTTCAAAATTTACATATTTCCTTTAAAAGATTATAAAAAATCTAACAATATTGTTTCGATTTTTTTTTTATTATGACAGACATTATGTTGCAAAAAATTTTATTATTGTATTTTTGTTTGGAATTTAAGTGTAATCTTAAGTGATTATGTACTATTAGATATATACCATGCTAAAAATTACCGCGCAACACAACTAATCTATATGACCTCTCGAATGAATAAAATATAAAAAAATATCAAAAATAAAAATAGATCGCGCAACGCGCGAATCCCCACTAGTACTTTTAAGTAGGCGTTCGTATTGAAGACGACAAGAAAAAATTAAAAAATTAAGACACATGAGCACATACCGACACTCAAAATTTTACTATTCAAAATTGCCTCAACATACAATTGGATTTGGATGCATAACGAAACCCAAGATTAAATATTGACTCACTAACCTCACTGAAACTACAGTTATTAAACGATTTTTCTTTTTTTACTAAACCTGATCTACCAACAAGATGCTCAACTGAAGCTAACTGTACTTGGGAAAAGATCTTTCAAAGGAACCAGAGAAAAGCTATCTGGATAACTACCATTGCTAGTTTCATTTTGGTTCTTTTTCTTGAGACCACCTTCACTTTCAGTGCAGTTGGTGGAAGTGCTCATGCTGTAAGTCGAGTTACTGATAAGACTGAAAGCGCTGCTGAAACCTGACGCAGCCTTGGTGATTTGATCCAGAGTGCCTTCTCTGTATACAAAGATACCTTCTTCATCTATCCCGCAATCACGCATTGGCCGATATGTTTTCTCCAGTGCCATATCATGTTTTCTGGTCACTGGCATTGCCCTGATATCAAAATTGTTTCAAGAAACATGGATACATTAGCCAGATGAAAATATGTTATGAATTTGACAACATATGTAAAGTAAGCTGCAAGCATTATAATAAGCTTCAACTAACTAAAAAAAGGGCACTGTTGCTTCTACAAAAAGGTGTTGATGGGTTTAGAGCTTCTGTATACTTAACAATATTATTTCTTAATTAGAAAACAATTTGCCCATAGTAAACAAAATTATGCGTTCTTAGAGTTGCAATAAGGTATGTGCATCTCTTTTTGTTTAGTCAAGCAAAAAAATTTACACTACTATTCCAATTTGTATGATAGGCCTCTTACCGTACTAATATTTCAAGAACTACATAAGCAAAAAAGAATGATGGTGATGATGTACAATAGTTTTTTTAACCAAATCCCATAAATCACCAATAACAAATTTGACATGAGAAATTGACAACCGATTACTCTAAAAATAAAGTATGTTTGATCCTTGAATCCCATTTGCCCCACTCTTCCATCACTACCACTGTATCGTATCCCTGGTTTTAAAATATTGTGTGACTGGGACCTCCGCTTTTTTGTTTTTTCTATAACTGGGAAGCCTCAAGCCGCTGTTTTTCATTGGAAAGAGAAAATCACGCAACTTGAGCGACCAAAACGAAAATGAAGTGATGGATGCTTCGGCGCATTTTCGTAATTCACACGCTGACGCTGGCTAAAAATACTATCCAAATTTCAATCTAAAACAATTTGCTTTATTTGAACGAAGCAAATGCTCCACTAATTGCGAAACAATCCACTAATCCAGGGACAAAACCGTAAACCCACATCAGAAATAGTTCGAAACCACGACCGTTCGCTTTTTTTCCCCACTTTTGCTACCCAAAAAGAAGCATCTGGGACAATGAAGGGAGATAGTTAACAGCGTTACCTGACGTGGAAGAGGTTGGGGACAAGGTGGGGCCCCAGGTAGAACTCGAGAGAGATCAAGAACGCCTCGTAACTCGTAAGTGAAGAGATGCAACCCATCAAGCCTTCCCAATGGCAACCTCGGTCTCGGCTTCCATCCCTTCGTCGTCTTCCCCTTCCCCTTCCCCGCTCCCGCTCCGTTGCAATACTCGTACTCCCGCCACGTCACCACCCCCGACGCACCACCACTTCCTTTCGTCGGAGGAGGGCCGCCTCGCACGGGAGAGAATCCGGCGGAGGCGAGGATTGGCTCGAGGTCGTCGTGGGTTTGGATCGGGCGGAAGGTGGCCGTGTGCCAAAGAGAGAGCTTCTTCGCCACCTCCTCCCAGCTGAACTTCGGATCCTGCGTTGACGTAGGCGGTTTCTTCGCCATGGTTGTGATCACCGCTCGAGCTCTCTCTTCTCTTCTTTTCTCTCTCTTTCTTTTCTTTTTTTCCTTTCTTCTCCCGTTTTCTTTTTTGTTTATTTTTGTAACTTCCTTTTTTTTCAGTTTTGAGCAGAAAGAAAGAGCGAAGAGCGAGAGAGGTGGGAGGTGAGGTGGACAGGGGGCGTGAATTATTTCTTATTTATAAGAGCCTTATAAATGTGTCGGTCTATGTGGCGGGTTATGCACCATAAATAACTTGTACTGCGTGTAAGACACATATTTGAATATAAAGAAGTGAGCGTAGAAGATCAATACGAACGATGAAGGTATTGGTGTAACTAACCTCGAAGAAAGAGCAAATTGGAGAGGCGTCAGAAGTATGCTTCGTTAGCCTCTAATTTGAATTTTCGCAGCCAGTGGCCTTAGTACAATCCTCTCCTTTAGTCCCAGGAAATGCAGATCTCCGTTCATACTCTCACACTGAAAGACTTTATTTGGAAAATATATATGTCATAAATTATTTTTAGTGAATCCTAATAAATGCGCTTAGACTCGTACAGCTAATGTTCATTTGCCATGAGGGTAGTCTAGCAAGGAAATGGAGATTTCCAGTAGTTTAAAGTTAAAGTGCCGCTCAAAATATAATGTTTGGGCTTTATATTCAGAAGGCTTTATGCAATATGGGCCTCTGAAAAGGGCCTATTTAAATAATGAACTGGACCTACTGGTGAATGGTGATATTTATAACTGATTACCAAGCAGACAGTCGTCAGCAAGTTTATGACAAAGGTTACCTAGAGATTGGAGTATTTTTGTTTAAATAATGTCTGGTTTTTATGGCACTGGCAGAAGCAATATTAAACAAATCCCCACGCTGTTGCTCGGCCAGATTACTATAAATGACAATCGCACCCCTTGGTTTAAAATTAATAAATTGATAATCATGCGTCCCTTGGAATCCCAACTTTTTATTAAACTTGGCACAACTATTGGTGGACCGATGTAGAAAATATCAAGCTGTACTTGTGAGTTGTAAGTTGTAACCTAATCCATTTGGACTGTTTAATCTATGTTAGATGACATCCTAAATTTGCTCTGCCTATTCCGAAATTATTTAATATAAAAATTCAGACACTAAAAAATTTAATACAAAGAATTATTTTTTTTTAATAAGAAGAAAGTTCCAACGCGTTTATAAACCGCGCCTCTCTCTCTCCTCTCGAACGCGTTTTATAAACGCGTTACAAGCCTTAAAACGCGTTTATAAAACACGCTAGAAGGCTGAACTTTCGGAATAGTTAAAACGCAATTAACGCGTTTATAAAACGCGCTAGAAGGCTTGTTACCCGTTTATAAAACGCGCTGGGAGGGCAACATTCCAACTTCTATCACTTCGATCAAACTTTAGTCATTTCGATCGAACTTTAGTCATTTCTGTCTATAAGTTTGTGAATTTATAACCGCGTTATTTGAAGTTATATAAGACTATACATTCTCGCAGAATTGAAATCGTCCACAACATATTATCTCTTCCAATTTAAAAACCTATCAATCAAATCCAAAAATGTCTACAATTACAATATATGTCAACCAATGTCCAACTTTTGGTGCTTCTTACTTCCACATCGGTTGTAGTATGCATACCACATTTGCTGAAATTCGAAATGAATTATACAGCAGGCTACAGATTTTAGAAACCCAGTACACTTTGAATATCCATGGTCGTTACAACGAAATTGTAAATGGGAGATATGAATCGCTATTTCTTTCTGTAAATTCTGAAGATCAATGGCGCCTTTTTTACCACGAGTCATTCGAGACGAGAGGGTTACCGATTATTGAGTTGCATGTTGATTTCATCCCCGTATATGGCACGGGACCAGATCTGAACCTAACACCCCTTGACGAGCCCGGTAGCAGTGAGCCAAACACTTCCTTAAACCTTATGTGTGGCCAGCAATCCACCCCTTACCAATACACTGGCGAACAATCCGTTCCTACGCAAGACAATAACACATCAGGAGATGAAGTCGAGGTTGCCGATGGTGATGAAGATGAGGGTCCGGCGACTTACTCCGACCTTCCTACCGGAGAAGAATATACCGATGTGGAGGACTTCTCCGAGAGAGAAGTGCCTTTTTATGCAAACTGCGACCAGCCAAACGTTTCAGGAAGGACGGACTTGCACCATCCTGTAAGTGAATTGTGTGATATTTCCATGTTTGAGTATGCTGGTATGCCGGAGCGTAGTTTAGGGCCACAAGGCGAACTTGCTGTTGGTAAACGATTCGGTTCCAAAAAACAATTAATTCTAGTTGTCTGTGATGTTTCATGCAAAACAAATCGAGAAGTTCGAACGGAAACTAGCAATAAACAAAAAATTGTAATGGTTTGCATGCAAAAACCGAATTGTAAGTGGCGATTGTATGGTAGACGTGAGAGTTATAATACAAATTGGAAGATCTCTACCAATCCAAATGAGCATATTTGTTCGAGACCCCCGGGCCAAAAAGGTCACGCAAACCTTACAGCTAGTCTCATTGCCGAACACGTTAGGGATGAATTGAAAAAAAATTTGGGAAAAAGTGTCCAGGACATAGGAAGCCTCATAAGGGCTAGATATCCACGTATTGAACCGACTTATAATAAACTATGGCGTGGGAGGGAGCTAGCGTTGGAGCAATTGTTTGGGTCTTGGGAAGGGGCCTACAATAAACTTCCACGCCTCCTGGAGGCAATGAAGGCGACAACCCCAGGAACGAAATACACAATAGTTTCTTGGCCTACAAACGATCCTAATGTTGGCGTCTTCAAGATGGCAGCCTGGGCTTTTGGTCCGTGCATAGAAGCGATGAAATATGCCAGACCTGTTATCTCAATTGATACTAGTTTTTTATCGGGCCGATACAAAGGTAGATTGTTCTCAGTGTGTGGTTACGATCCAGAAAATCAATTAATTCCGGTTGCATTCGGATTGGGCGAAAAAGAAGATAAGGATACTTGGGGATGGTTTATGTCTTGGGTTAGATGGGAAGTTTTAGGGCGGAACACTAGATACTGTGTCATATCTGACCGTCATAAGGCAATAAAAGCGGTATTTGCATCCGTAGATTACGGTTGGAAGGCACAAGGTGCGCATGCAGTAGCGATTCATCGGTTCTGCATGAAGCATGTTGCGGAAAACTTATGGAAGGAGGCTGGCGGGTCACAAGATGCTGATTTGAAAAACTTTTTCAAATGTAGACTTGCTAACAAGAAAAACCCTAGACGTTTTAGAGAGAATTGGGGAGTACTGAAGGAAAACAACCTGAGGGCTTATCAGTATCTAAGAAATTGTGGTAAAATTAATGAAAATGACAACAACGAGCGGCCAAAACTATATAAATGGGCTCAGAGTTTTGACAAGGGGTATCGATGGGGTATAATGACAAGTAATGGATCAGAGAGTCTGAATAATGTGTTTAGAATAGAGAGAAGATTACCAGTGACAGCACTTATAGAAGGCACGTGGTATAAATGTGCCAACTGGATGAACAAGCGAACACAAGAAGCACTTCAAAGGCTGAGTTTCGGAGAAAGATGGCCGGAAGGAGTAAAGAATAAATTGATCAAGCATGATGGAAAATCACGTAAGTACTTAAAGAAAAAGAATTTAATTCATTCATTCATTTTAATCCATTTTGAACTAACTTCATCTTTTTGTTTCAATCTCAGAGGAGTTTATGAGCACATTCGTGTTAAGATTGGACCTTGGAGAATTTCGCGTGAAAGTTCGCGAGGAGTACCGTGATGGTGTAGGCTACGATTATTCGCATTACACAGTTGAAATTCCACCCGACATGGAGCAAACCGATGTGCAATTGCCCTTCACTCGAACCACATGTGAGTGCCAAAAACCACAATTGACAGGTATCCCTTGCGCACATGTCATTGCTGTTTGCAGGGAGACAAATTACAATGTAGATCAATTTGTGGATGGTCACTATAGCATGCAAAACCAGCACATGATTTGGTCAGCAGGTCGGTTTCATTGTTACAAAGATGAGGAAGAGTGGCCAGTTTATACAGGTCCGATAATTGTCCCCGACAAGAGTTTGGTCAATCGAGGAAGGCGCAAAATCATTCGTGCAGAGATGTGGATGGATAGGATGGAAGGAAGGAAAGGTGGAGGTTCCACAAGAAAAACAAAAAAGAAAAATCAAGGTGAAGCTTCAACCAGTCAACCGCGACAAGCAGCACCCCAACCGCCATATCCGATGGACGCATTGCAATCCGGTCGATACACCAGTAGACCACCAACAAGGGCCAACAGTCCAAGAATGGCAGCAAGTACTGAACATACGGTTCGGACTCGTCAAACACCCATTCAACCAGGACGAATGTCATTGCATGTTGATCCACGAAGCAACAATAATCGGGAGGACCAAGGATCTGTACAACCACAAAGAAATTCTATAAGCATTGATCCACGGGTAAGAGATGTCGCATCTGGAAATATGAGAAGTGAGTCGGCTAGATTTCCAACAGATCAAGGCAATACATCAAGGGAGAGAGGACGAAAAGGATTGTTTGGGGGGAAATTTGGCAATGTACTGTCTTTCGGTAGGAAGAAAAAATGAAATAATTAAAGATTAAGTGTTGTCGTAATTTTATATATTGTAATGGAATGTATTGTAAGAGAATTTTACAATTAACTCGTATAATATAATGTTGAAAGGTTTAGTGTTAGCTTGAAGACATGCATTCTTGTTATCTACAAAAAGCCCTAATCCTAAAAGGCTTTGTACTCTATAGTGTTAGAGATATGTCCTAGAAGCCAATCTTTTTGGCTACTTCTATGGTTTTATGTTATGGATGATTTTATATCATTTGTTCCTTGATTTATGTGTTGACAGTTTATTCAGGTTGAGGATCTGAATTATAGATCACTGTGATTCATTTAGTAGTAAATGACAACAATAAATCTAAAGCGTCCATAATCTTGATAATTAACAAGGAACATTAATTATCAATAAGATTAGTATGCAAGTTAAGTGTTGATTAAGTTCTATAAATCAAAGGTTAAGAGTAACCAACTTAATTGCATATGTTTATGTTATTTGAACATAGTACAGGACATGACCCAACGAAATAAATATATGGATTGTGTTTTGGTGTCATTATTTATTTCGTTATGATTTTGATTCTAAGTTTGAGATATTTATCTTTTCCACATGAGGATAGGTTCAATAAATATCGTCTACCGCTGATTCCCGATAAGGGCTGCTATACGGACGTTATTTATGTTCTCTTGAATTGTGCGGGGAAAAGTTAAATAGTCAAGAAAACCGTATGTCCCTCATTAATTCACTTAGTGAGTAACGATATCTGTTTGGGCCCCTTGATGGAGATAGATTGTTTGCTAGCAACTGATACAATTATCTCTAGATCAAGAAACGTATAATCTGCAAGAATGACACATTCCTATCTTGGATTATACGATGATATCGTGAGGCATAGGAATCAAAATAGAGATATATTATTATTCTCTTATGCAGGATTGAAATATTGTAGCTGTACACTATTTATGCGAATTGGGAATCATAACGTGTTGCTAGATACCGCTTATGATTATTGGAATTAAATAGCGATTTAACTCCATGTCCAACGTAGCATAAATCCTCAAAGGGTCACACAGAATTGGTGTTTTAACCATGCTTGCATTATTTATTTATTTGCAATAATTGGTATTGCAAAATATGATGAGTTGATTAATTAATAGCGTTGTAGACCGTTATAATTAATTAAATCAAAGGGATCATATAGAAATAAATTAATGCATTATCTAATCCCTAAATAATTATTATTAAGTTAATAATTATTTATTTTAACACATGTGCATTCTATAGGGCTTTAATTAAATAATTAATTAAAGGCCCAATAGGGATCCAAATTGAGAGCAACAAGAGAGGCCATTTAATGAATGATTAAGTGGACCCATGAGGCAATGCAATTGGCCCATAAAGGCCCTTATTGTGGCCGGCCAAACAAGGTGGTAGGTGGGGTGGCAATTTGGTAAATAGTTAGTGTGAGGTAGGTAGGGTTTGCACTCTATATAAGGATGTGGATGGTTGCAAATCCCCCTCTCTCTCTCTCTCCCACTAACCTAGCCGCCCCTCCCTTGGTGTGCGCCTCCCTCTCTCCCATCTCTCCCTATTGCTCATGTGTTGAGCCCTCCATTCTTCCACAAATAACTTGTTGATTTGCTAGAAGAATTGAGAAAGCTAGGGATTAGGCATCTCCTCCAAGTTACTAGCATAACTTGTAGAGGATTTGGTTAATACCAAGTGGACTCGAGGCGATTCGACAAGGAGGCGCGAGCTAGACGTGAGCACAACCACCTACAACCTAGCCGGTTCGAGCCTCTTGATTACTAGTTCAAGAGAGGTATACCTTGAACCTTTCTCTCTTGTGTGAATGGCTTAGTGCAAGATCCGTGTTTGTGCATGATTGTTTATGGATAATTAGTAGTATTTAATCATAAAATGAAAATTATGCACTCAACTAACAGTGGTATCAGAGCACATGGTCGTACTTAAGCTATTTTGACACTTAATTAAGAGAAATTGGCTAATTAACGGATTAGTAGAGATGATGCGTTTGTTTGCTGTCTGGAAATGGTATTTTCTGTGTTGTTTCGCGTTTTTCGCTTTGATAAGTTCTCTGGAAATTTTTTCCATCTACATGAAAGTTGTAGATCTGTGGATTGTGATTCTTTTAGCGTTGGATTCACATTTTTCTGAATTAGTATAGATTTACTGTGAATAAAATGGCGACAGTGCGCAGAACCAGTTTCTGCTTGCACTGTCCTGTTTGAATGGCTTGAAAGATTTATATTTTGAATATAAGTACCAGTGTTCTATGGCTAGATTTAAAGAGGACTTGAAGCTCTTTCTGAGCATGTAAAATTTGTTGCATGGCTCAGATCAATTTGTGGGTTTTCAAGTATGAAAAGGAAGAACTTGTCAGATCCAGTTTGTTGAGCAAATCGATTGTTCTAATAAACTGTACCAACTGAGAACTCCTTTAAAAATTCTGTTTAAATGGAGTTGTTCTATTTTGAGTTAGGATTCCAGGAAAATTAGTTTCATAATTTTTCGTGGAGATTTGGACCTTCAACTAGGCTAGAACTTTTCGATCGACAGTCTGTTCCAGTACAGAATTTGTTGGTTGTTTAGTTAGTAACTCGAACTCTTTGAACTAAACTTGGTGGTTTTCTTTTCATGAATAGTTAGGCTATAGATTAAGCAAGTTTTTCTATGTATATTGTATATATAAAAACTGTTTAGAAGGTGGTCTAACAGACCAAATGGTTGAGAGGATAATCTGAAAATCTCATAACGGTGTTTCGTGCACTTGTAAGAGATTTGTCATTTTTGATTCTCCCAGATGGTGTAAGATCTCTTCTTGAAATTTTTACTGGTAATCACAACTATGATAAGGAGCTTAAGTAATTTATTTGAGAATTTTTGGAGACCTAAAACCTTTGCTTTTATTGGATTCCATTAGTTACGTTTTTTAATAAATTACTGTTTTTCTAAATATTCAAACTAGTTGAAATTAATTAGAAAACTCCTTGTTTGATCTCCTTTCTGTTATGGGATGTTGAAAGAACTTTCTAAATGAATTTAAACAAGTTTTGTTGTTTAAAATTGAGGATTTGTACACGGAATTTACTTATGGCAAACGATACGCAAAGATGCTTGAAAATCGTTAATTGGAAACAAAGTTCTTGTATGTGCTAACTTTGTTTTGTAGGTGGATAGTGGGTTTAGTATGGCTCAAGACTCAATGCCTTGTGGTTGTAATGAATGCATGTGTGAATGTTTGTAATGCGGCCTTTGGTGCCATTAATTAATTAATTTGTTGATTAATTTTTGATGTAACTTGTGAGGCTTGCATGCCCCTAAGGTTAGGATGGGAATAGGATGTTTTCACATGTATTTTGCACCTTTATTTTATAGGATTTAGATCCTTATAGAATTTAGTGGGAGGGCAAGAAATAGATTAGTTTTGCTCCATGGACGATGTGGCGAAACTAATGCAAGCGGGAGCCATACAAACCCACAACTATGAGATGCTTATATGATCATTTTGTTAGGTTAGGTATGGGTGTATGCTTACACGACCACCAAACAAAGTGTCATATGAATTGTTTGTCCCAAACTAAAACGAAAAAATTAAATCGCCCTCCTTCTCTCTATCCCCTTCACGCCGATTGTCACTCATGGCGCGGTCCGCCCAAGCGGACGTCATGATTGCCAATTCGGTAGTCGGGGTGCAAATAGATAAGATTTGCAAGGAGCAAATAGTGAGAAGTGACTTTTTCGATGGACCCAACTAGAGTTTGGACATCGGGGCGAAGTTCGCTCATGCGAACCAAGAGTCATGGTAAGATGATTGGTTGGAGAACCTACCTTATCTAATCATTTTGGATGACGTGCCATAGCAGGTCCATTTTGATGAAAATAGGGGTCTTGGAAATCACTATACTTAGGGACTTTTAAAAGTGTAGTGAAAGTTTTACTTTTGTTAAAACTAAAAACATAAAACTAATTGACCTTTAATTCGATAATTGTTGTAGATGTCTTCCTCCTCTTTAACGCTTCGTTCTCTTCTTGAGAAAGAGAAACTCGCCTTTAACGGTGCTAATTTCTTGGATTGGCACCGCAACCTAAGGCTTGCCTTTAGGTTTGAAAAAAGGGAGTACCTCCTCTCCACTCCGATTCCCTCTGCTCCTAAGGACACCGATCCAAAGGATAAGTAAGAGGAATATGAGAAGCACGTCAATGACGACATGGAGATGTCGGTCTTGATGGTTGCGGTCATGGAATCGGAACTCCAAAAGGAGTTCATCGATAGTGGATATGGAGTGTTTGAGATGATCACTCGTCTCAAGAACATGTTCCAAACCAAGGCCCGCACCGAAAGGGCCCGTCTCATCAAGGCCGTCGCCAACACTCGCTTGGCGGAGGGTCATGAAGTCGGGCCACACGTCATGAAGATGGCGGGGTTGTTTCGGCAGCTCGAAAAGCTTGATACGCCCTTTCCTACGGGTGCGATTCAAGATTTCATTCTCAACTCCCTCCCTCCAAGCTTCACCGGTTTTGTTGTGAACTACCGGATGAATGGCATGGACAAGAGCATGGATGATCTCCAAAACATGCTCGTTGAGACGGAGGATAGTCTCAAGAAGGAGAAGGGCCCAAAGGATGTTCTTGCCGTGAGTGACAAGAGCAAAAAGATCAAGAAGCGAGGCCGTAAAGCCAAGAAGGGCAAAGGCCCGGTGACGCCCCAAGGTTCGGCCAAGGGTGCTCCCGTGGGTTCCAAGAAGAAGAAGAACCCGGCCACTCCCGAGACCGTTTGCTACTACTGTAGCAACAAGGGTCATTGGAGGAGAAACTGCCCCAAGTACCTTGCCGACAAGAAGGCGGGAACCGTCCAACCTTCTTCTTCAGGTATATTTGTCATCGAAACCCTTCTCGCTACCTCTAACACCGATTGGGTATTCGATACCGGTTCGTGTGCTCACATTTGTCGAAATGTGCAGGTCCTAAAGAATAGGAGGCGGCTCGAGAAAGGTGAAGTTCAACTCCGCGTCGGGAATGGCACGTGCATCTCCGCTATGGCCATTGGGAGCGTGGATTTAACTTTACCTTCCGGTTTTGTGTTGGAACTAAAGGATGTATTTTTAGTTCCCTCTATCACTCGAAACATTATCTCTATCTCTTGTTTGGACATGGATGGTTTTGATGTTGTAATAAAGAACAAGTTGTTGACCTTGTTTCGAAATGAAGTTCGTTTTTGTGATGCGCATTTATTGAATGGTCTTTATTTGCTTGATTCTAGCGGACTTATCTTGAGTGTTGAGAATGACAATAGGAAACGTAAGATTTCACATGAGAATACAACTTTGATGTGGCATTGCCGCTTAGGTCATATCAATGAGAAACGCATCAAGAGATTACAAACCGTTGGTCTCTTGGATCAATTCGCTTTCGAGCCAATTGACACATGCGAATCTTGTTTGATGGGAAAGATGACCAAAGTGCCTTTTCCTAACAAAGGAACAAGGGCAAATGACTTGTTAGACCTTGTACATACCGATGTATGTGGACCTATGAGCATTTGTGCGCGTGGTGGTTATTCATACTTCATCACATTCACCGATGACCATAGTAGATACGGGTATATCTACTTGATGCGTCACAAATCCGAATCCTTTGACAAGTTCAAAGAATTTAAGAATGAAGTTGAGAACCAACTTGGTCGAAAGATCAAGGTCTTACGATCCGATCGAGGTGGTGAGTACTTGAGCCATGAGTTTGGCAACTATCTAAAGGAGTGTGGAATCGTTCCACAACTCACTCCACCCGGAACACCACAATGGAATGGTGTATCCGAAAGGAGGAATCGAACTTTGCTTGACATGGTTCGATCAATGATGAGCCAAGCCGATTTGCCTATGTCTTTTTGGGGATACGCCCTTGAAACCGCAACTTTTACATTAAACCGTGTTCCATCAAAGTCCGTTGAGAAGACGCCCTATGAGCTTTGGTTTAAGAAGAAACCAAGCATGTCGTTTCTCAAGATTTGGGGTTGTGAAGCTTATGTGAAAAGGCTAGTGAGCGATAAGCTTGGACCCAAATCGGACAAATGTCATTTCGTAGGATACCCTAAGGAAACGAAGGGTTACTACTTCTATAACCGCAACGAGAACAAGATAGTTGTTGCTCGTTATGGTGTGTTCTTGGAGAAGGAGTTTCTCTCAAGAAGAAGTAGTGGGAGCAACGTGGTGATTGAAGAAATTCAAGAACCGCAACAACAAAGCATGCCTCAAGTAGGCAATGTGGTTGTTCCCAATGTGGTGCCAAATGAGGTTGCACAAAATGTGGATGCACCAAATGAGGTTGTAGCCGAACCCATTCCACAAGTTGTTGTGGAAGAAGAGGTTCACGAACAAGCTCCCTCAAATGAAAACTCAAACATATCGCGAGTCGATGATGTTGAGGAAGCACCTTCACTTGAAGTTCAAGAACAAAGTCCACAAACCGTTGTGGAACAAGTTCAAGAACCTCAAACTTCTACCCTACGAAGATCGGCAAGGCCAAGTCGTCCACCTATAAGATATTTAGGTTTGCACGACGTTCTCGTTATGGAAAACGATAAGCCTTTGACCGTTGATGACATGAGAAAGAAAACCGACTCCAAGGAATGGCTAAAAGCCATGGAATCCGAAATGCAATCCATGTATGACAACAAGGTATGGACCTTGGTTGACCTTCCCAACGGAGTAAAACCCGTTGAGAACAAGTGGATCTTTAAGAGAAAGGTCGACATGGATGGCAACTTGACCATTTACAAAGCACGACTTGTAGCGAAAGGTTACAAGCAAATTCATGGTATTGACTATGAAGAAACCTTCTCACCCGTCGTCATGTTCAAGTCAATTCGGATCATGTTAGCAATTGCCGCATTCTATGATTATGAGATTTGGCAAATGGATGTCAAAACCGCCTTCCTAAATGGAAATTTGGAAGAGGATGTGTATATGACACAACCCGAGTGTTTTGTGGATCCAAAGAATGCTAACAAAGTATGCAAGCTTCAACGATCCATTTATGGATTGAAGCAAGCATCACGGAGTTGGAACAAGCGCTTTGATGAGGAAGTCAAGAAATTGAACTTCTCTCAAAGTGAAAAGGAACCTTGTGTCTACAAGAGGTTTAGTGGGAGCGTGGTTGTGTTTCTTGTTCTATATGTTGACGATATACTCTTGATCGGGAATGATATTCCCGAATTGAATGCAGTCAAGGATTCATTGAAGAAAGTGTTCTCAATGAAAGACTTGGGCGAGGCCGCCTACATCCTAGGAATCAAGATCTATAGAGATAGATCAAAGAGGATGTTAGGTTTGAGCCAAGATGCATACATTGACAAGGTGTTGCAAAAACACAACATGGCGAATTCCAAGAAGGGATTCTTGCCTATGTCACATGGCATTTACTTGAGCAAGACTCAAGGTCCGACAACGGAGACAGATCGGGAGTACATGAAGCGATTCAAGTATCCATCTGTAGTCGGATCGATTATGTATGCCATGCTATGCACTCGCCCCGATGTGGCACATCCGATTAGCGTGACTAGTCGATACCAAGCCAACCCGGGCATGGCACATTGGACCGCAGTCAAGAATATCCTCAAGTATCTCAAGAGAACCAAGGAGAGCATTCTCGTTTACGGTGGAGACCAAGAGCTCGTTGTAACTGGTTACACCGATGCTAGTTTCCAAACCGATCGAGATGACTCCAAATCACAGTCCGGCTTTGTATTTCTGCTTAATGGTGGTGCCGTAAGTTGGAAGAGTTCCAAGCAAGATACTACGGCCGATTCCGTCACCGAAGCGGAATACTTAGCGGCTGGTGAAGCAGCAAAAGAGGCCGTATGGATCAAGGAGTTCTTGACCGAGCTAGAGGTGGTTCCAAGCATCTCGGGTCCAGTGGATATCTACTGCGACAATACGGGAGCCATAGCTCAGTCCAAGGAGCCTAGGTCTCACCAGAAGACTAGGCACATTCTACGACGATTCCATCTCATCCGTCAGTTGGTCAATGACGGATGGGTCAAGGTCAAGAAGGTGGACGGTGCCGCGAACACAGCGGACCCTCTGACAAAGCCTTTGTCTCGAGCCGCGCATGAGTTGCATGTTGCATCCATGGGGATTAGGCGTATGCCTGATTGGCTTTGAGTTGTATCTTTTATTTAGGCGTTAGTATGAGATATGTATATTTGGATATTACATTGAGTACTATACACTGGCTAGAAGTCACTGTTGATTGACTCTAGGCCAAGTGGGAGATTGTTAGAGATATGTCCTAGAAGCCAATCTTTTTGGCTACTTCTATGGTTTTATGTTATGGATGATTTTATATCATTTGTTCCTTGATTTATGTGTTGACAGTTTATTCAGGTTGAGGATCTGAATTATAGATCACTGTGATTCATTTAGTAGTAAATGACAACAATAAATCTAAAGCGTCCATAATCTTGATAATTAACAAGGAACATTAATTATCAATAAGATTAGTATGCAAGTTAAGTGTTGATTAAGTTCTATAAATCAAAGGTTAAGAGTAACCAACTTAATTGCATATGTTTATGTTATTTGAACATAGTACAGGACATGACCCAACGAAATAAATATATGGATTGTGTTTTGGTGTCATTATTTATTTCGTTATGATTTTGATTCTAAGTTTGAGATATTTATCTTTTCCACATGAGGATAGGTTCAATAAATATCGTCTACCGCTGATTCCCGATAAGGGCTGCTATACGGACGTTATTTATGTTCTCTTGAATTGTGCGGGGAAAAGTTAAATAGTCAAGAAAACCGTATGTCCCTCATTAATTCACTTAGTGAGTAACGATATCTGTTTGGGCCCCTTGATGGAGATAGATTGTTTGCTAGCAACTGATACAATTATCTCTAGATCAAGAAACGTATAATCTGCAAGAATGACACATTCCTATCTTGGATTATACGATGATATCGTGAGGCATAGGAATCAAAATAGAGATATATTATTATTCTCTTATGCAGGATTGAAATATTGTAGCTGTACACTATTTATGCGAATTGGGAATCATAACGTGTTGCTAGATACCGCTTATGATTATTGGAATTAAATAGCGATTTAACTCCATGTCCAACGTAGCATAAATCCTCAAAGGGTCACACAGAATTGGTGTTTTAACCATGCTTGCATTATTTATTTATTTGCAATAATTGGTATTGCAAAATATGATGAGTTGATTAATTAATAGCGTTGTAGACCGTTATAATTAATTAAATCAAAGGGATCATATAGAAATAAATTAATGCATTATCTAATCCCTAAATAATTATTATTAAGTTAATAATTATTTATTTTAACACATGTGCATTCTATAGGGCTTTAATTAAATAATTAATTAAAGGCCCAATAGGGATCCAAATTGAGAGCAACAAGAGAGGCCATTTAATGAATGATTAAGTGGACCCATGAGGCAATGCAATTGGCCCATAAAGGCCCTTATTGTGGCCGGCCAAACAAGGTGGTAGGTGGGGTGGCAATTTGGTAAATAGTTAGTGTGAGGTAGGTAGGGTTTGCACTCTATATAAGGATGTGGATGGTTGCAAATCCCCCTCTCTCTCTCTCTCCCACTAACCTAGCCGCCCCTCCCTTGGTGTGTGCCTCCCTCTCTCCCATCTCTCCCTATTGCTCATGTGTTGAGCCCTCCATTCTTCCACAAATAACTTGTTGATTTGCTAGAAGAATTGAGAAAGCTAGGGATTAGGCATCTCCTCCAAGTTACTAGCATAACTTGTAGAGGATTTGGTTAATACCAAGTGGACTCGAGGCGATTCGACAAGGAGGCGCGAGCTAGACGTGAGCACAACCACCTACAACCTAGCCGGTTCGAGCCTCTTGATTACTAGTTCAAGAGAGGTATACCTTGAACCTTTCTCTCTTGTGTGAATGGCTTAGTGCAAGATCCGTGTTTGTGCATGATTGTTTATGGATAATTAGTAGTATTTAATCATAAAATGAAAATTATGCACTCAACTAACATATAGTTCATCCGACCTTCATGCAAAGACTGAGGCACTTGAACTGTTTAGTATTGAGAAGCAGTTAATTAACTCATATAATGGGACCCTCAGCATTCAATTAACTATTTAGCGTTGAGAAGCAGTTAATTAGCTCGTAGCGCTAAAAGGCTTTGTACCCTTTTATAAAACGCGCTAAAAGGCTTTCTACCCTTTTATAAAACGCGTTAAAAGGCTTTACCCTATTATAAAACGCGTTCAGAGGCTTTGTACCCTTTTATAAAACGCGTTAAAAGGCTTTGTACCATTTTATAAAACGCGTTAAAAGGCTTTACCTTTTTATAAAACGCCCAATTCTCGCATCTCTCATTCTCACCTCTGAATATCATTCTCATCTCTCATTCTCACCTCTCTCATTCTCACCTCTCAATGTTAATAAGTGCGAAATTGTAATAAGAGATTTTCCGGTGGAATCTGTTATTATGTACGAAGGTCGGCCCAGATGGACAGCTCGCTAACTTCATCATCATCTGAGGTAGACCAACACTCTGCTGCCTACGATCATGGGTAATGGGCGGTAGAGTTCTGCCGACCCAATTAGGGAAGAACTCGACGACTGTCGAAGGCTCTCGCAGAATTGGGCAACTGTCCATGAGTCTCCGCAAATCGTTGTTTTCATATTAATGAGAATTATTGTAATGAAAATTGTTATTAATTTAAATCGTTGTTTTCATATTAATGAGAGTTATTGTAATGGAAATTTTTCTTAATTTTTATATTAATTAGTTATAAATATTAAAACATAGATAAAACATAAATTCATACAATAACATAAATTCTAGATATGAAGTTCATATTACAAATTAAATTTCATAAAAAATAAAATAGATAAATTCCATTATTCTAGCACAATTAAACTTTAATTTTTCTCCACTTCCTTAACCTCTTTATTCTTCTCCTCCTCCTTATTCTCACTAGAACTCTCATCTATTTTAACCCCCATACTAAAATCAGGGCTCCTGCCACATCCTGGAGGGAAACGACGTACAGCCGAGACGGCCCTTCTCTTCGGAGGGCCGTATAATGGAATCCTTTTTGCTCCCACATTAGGTGTTCCCTCTCCCACCTTGGATGTTTCCTCCCCCATCTTATTATTGTTTTGATCCTTCTCAATTTCTCAAATTTTTGATTTTACGCGTCTTTTGTTTGTGATTTTTTGATACGAAATAGGAGAACGAATTGAGATATATATAGGCAATTATTTAGCCGTTTATAAAACGCGCTAGAATAGGGGTCTGCTCAAAAAACGCGCTATAAAACGCTGCTCAAACACAGTATCACGCTGCTCAAAAAGTGGACACCACCTTCGTACGCGTTTATAAAACGCGTTGGAGGCCTTCGAACGCGTTTTATAAACGCGTACGAAGGTAGTGTCCAGGTAAAACAGTAAAACAGACTGACAGCCTGCGAAAGTATTGAATTCCATTAACTTATCCCCTCATACAACATACAATCTGAACTTTCCAATTTTCGTTGATCGATCAATCTGAATATATTCTAAAAGTTTATCCTTCTTAATTAAAAACCGTGACTACATTGGTTTTTAATTAAAAATATTTTTTTGTTAAATATATTAAAAATAATTATACCAATCATCTAAGATAGTTATTTATATATAAAGTAGGTATAAAATAGATATATTAAAAATATATATTTTTTTATATATTGATAGATTTAGCCATCAAAATTTATCAAATGGCCGCCTCCTCTCATCTAGTATGCATTATAGATTTAGGATCGCATTCATATTATTATATTATTATGTATCAAATATCTCAGCAAAATAAAAAAGTTAATAATAACAAAATTCAAATTTCGGTATTTATTTGGTGATGTTTTTTGTACGGACACTCCTCTAATGCATGGTTGTCCCCCTCCTCGGGAGATTTGAGTTAAAAAATACAAAATAATATTTAGCGTATTAAAACAATATTACTCATCGGATCATTCAATAATTTTGTAATTGTAAATCTATCAATGGTTTAATAAATAAGACGTATTACTAATTTACTATCCACTATTTATCGGACCATGTCGGTCCATGTATTACTATCCACAATTTATGTACGACAAACCCCGTAACCCAATAAGGTAACCCGTTCCTGGAATCTTCCCAAGTTTGAAGTTCCATTCATTTCATCGCTGAACTTCCGAACCTCTCAACTCAACTGCTCTCAGTTCTCTTCTCCCACACACTCACCAGAGAACGAAAACATGAATCAATTCCTACCCCATCTTTCCCTCCTCATCCTGTCCTTGGCGTTCACCGCTGTCAAACCCAGCGGCTTGACCGCCTCCGAGTCCACAGCAGCCGTGTCGCGCTTTCAAGAGTACCTCCGCATAGACACGGCGCAGCCATCTCCCGACTACGCCAAAGCCGCCGCTTTCATCACGTCTCAAGCTGAGGCCATCGGACTCGAGTCGCAAACTCTCGAGTTGGTCGCTGGTAAGCCGCTGGTGCTTCTCAAGTGGCCCGGGAAGAAGAGCTCGCTGCCTTCTCTCTTGTTGAACTCGCACACTGATGTCGTCCCGTTTGAGACTGACAAGTGGGCCCACCACCCCTTTTCTGCTGCTATTGATTCTTCTGGCCGTATCTATGCGCGCGGTTCTCAGGTATGTATGTTGGAGCCTTGATTGAATAAGGAAGTGGAATTTGTAATTTTAACTTGAAATTAAAGATGATAAACAAGTGATTTTGTTGTTATTATTTAATTAAAGTGAGAACTAAAAGTAAAAAAGGAAAAAAAAAATACAATCAAATCCACTACTCTGCACTCTTAACCAATTAGCAATTGCAACATAAATGAAGACTATCATGATGAAAAGTTAAAAACTTTCCTTGCAGCTACATATATTTATCACCTTCAATTTATGCAAACAAAAACCTCTTTTTATTAAAATTTGATCAATAATTACATAATCCTACAAAATTCAAACACAATAGGCTCGAAACGTCTCTTTTATTAAAATTAGTGCATATACACAGGATATGAAATGTGTAGGGATGCAATATCTGGAAGCGATTCGCCTCCTTAAAAAAGCTGGGTTCAGCCCAGACCGAGACATCTACATCACCTTCGTCCCTGATGAAGAAATAGGTGGCCATGCTGGTGTAGAAGTGTTTGTCAAATCTGATGTATTCAAAAAATTAAATATTGGTCTAGTTCTTGATGAAGGCCTTGCTTCACCTGGGGCTGAGTATAGGCTTTTTTATGGTGAGCGGAGCCCTTGGTGGACTGTGATCAGGTCTAAAGGAGCACCTGGTCATGGTGCCAAGTTGTATGACGGGAGTGCCATGGAGAATTTGTTGAAGAGCATCGAGGCGATTAAGCGGTTTAGGACAGCTCAGTTTGATTTGGTTAAGGCCGGTGTTAAAGCTGAAGGTGATGTTATTTCCATCAATTTTGTCTATTTGAAGGCTGGCACTCCTTCTCCCACTGTGAGTTGTTTCCTTCTTATTTTTATCTTCTCTTTCTTTCTATTTGAGGTTGCAGAGATTTGGCTTATGGTTTCATGTTCTGAACTGAAGTGTATGTTAAATTAGGTTGTTGATTTCCTACCTGAGCTTGAAATATTAGAGCTAAACAAAATTTGCATGCCAATATGTTGCTGTGGTGATTGTATAGCTTTGCAAGATTGCTACGTGGTTCAGCACTAAATTGCACTGCTTGCAGAAGCACTCAAAGTTTTCTTTTATTATCTAAAATGTTTCTAATCTGAGGTTTTGGGTTAATTTTTTTTTGTATTTGTCAGGGGTTTGTAATGAATCTGCAGCCATCAGAAGCGGAGGTGGGTCTGGACATAAGGGTACCACCTAGTGCTGACCCTGAGGCACTAGAGAGGCGCCTTGCTGAAGAGTGGGCCCCTTCTTCACGGAACTTGACTTATGAGGTAGTCTTGTTAGAGCACATACTTAATGGCTTTAATGATTACCTTGTCGAGCAATAAAATTCAGCCGGGTAATATTGGTAGAGTTGTTTTATTGATTTCTGAAACATTGATTTAGGTCGACGATAATCACGATAGAAACAATTGAATTGAATTAATGGATTGTGCTCCAGAGCATTACATGTTGCTTTTACTTTTACCTTGATTCATTTTTTGTTTTCTCTTTGTTATCCAGACTATGTTTTAGCTTCTTATAATAGAATAATGTCAGAGGAAGACGGAATTAATTATATTGAAAATACAGGGATTAGGATTTAAGAGTGCATCACTTTCACAGTACAGAAGTTGACAAATTGTTAATTGTCTAGTGTGATATTGTCATTTTGTTATCTGTTGCCCACTTGTTTTATTTCTAGGTTGCTCTATTGCTGCATAGGAGTTGGTTTAGAAATTTGCTTCTTGTTCTAACTCTTGAATCAACCTGCATTTTATCCTTATTTTTAGAATTCTTTCATTCACATGTAGTTCAAGCAAAAGGTCCCAGTTGTTGACACATATGGAAAACCAGCAGTAACAGTGGCCGACAATTCAAACCCTTGGTGGAGCCTGTTAGGGGATGCTGTGAAGAAAGCAGGAGGCAAACTTGGAAAACCTGAGATATTTCCAGCCTCGACAGATGCTCGCTACTTCAGGGAATTGGGAATCCCTGCATTTGGATTTTCACCTATGGCTAACACTCCAATCTTGCTCCATGATCACAATGAGGTATATTTTCTGTTCTTTCTTTTTCTCCTGGGCCGAGCATATGTATTACATAAAACAATCTCATGTTTGACCATGAAACAAAAGCTATATCTCAAAACTCCAGAGGGACACCAACTCCCATAATTCTTCAAAATCTCTCCCAACTCATGTTCTCCTGATTACACCTTTTATGACCTTGTTTTGTCACTGGTTAAATAAGATAGAATGATAGATTGTTTGGAAGTTCTACTGGAAATAGGCGAGAAGGGATTAATGAATTCTAGGTGATATTTCCGACATAAAAGGTCATAAATGAAAAAAAAAGGATATTTCTGCAGGTTTATATTTGTAACATTTCAGGTTTTATAGGGTTCTGAACAGAAATTTCCCATTTATTCTTTGTCAAAGAAATACTGTCAGCACCTAGATCTTGGAATATCCTATCTACTTGTTAGGATCAAACTTGCCTTTTAGTTATTGGAACCTCTCCGACTAATAAATCAATTTATTGAACCTTGATTTCTTATGTTGGCATTGCTAAAAGGTGAAGCTAGTAATAATATTTTCCCATGGTTGCAGTTCTTGAGTAAAGATGAGTATCTCAAAGGAATAGAAATTTATGAATCCGTAATCAAGGAGCTTGCATCCTATCATGGAAATACTATTGATGATGAAAGCAAAGCAGAGTTGTGAGAAGTTACAGTAATCCAACAATTCTTATGTTAGATAATACAAGGCAGTCGGTTCCCCAAGATTTGACGAGTTGCACCTAAGAATCTAGTGGATATGAAGGATGTGAAGCCTTTTTGATACTTTTGATTGTTAATAAACTTTTGCCACTGTTAAAATAGCAGGAAAATGACATTACTTCTTTACCAGCTTGTGGAAGCACGAGGAAATAATTAAGTATTTTTAAGATGTTTAAGTCTGTGTAACCAAGCTGATTCTAGTTATTGACATTTGGGGGTATTTGATACTTGATCGAGAGGATAAAATATGAACAGATTAGAATAATCTATCATATTTAACTAGATTCGTTCAATTTTTAATTTTTTGATCAAGTGTCAAATAAACTTAAAAAATTATAAAATTTATATAAAAATACATCGCTAGTTATATCAAATAGGATCAACGGTTTGGATTCGAAGTTTGAATTTTATATTTTGTAAAAGTAATCAAAAAGTGTGTTTTGGCCTTTTGGGGTATTTAGAGGCATCCAAAATGTGGCACCGGAACTCTCCTCTTTTATTTTTTTTTATTCATTATGGCTTTGTTTGGATTCCATTTGGGAAGAAGGGAAAAAGAAAATAAGGGAATAAATTTATTATAAACAATTCAAACTCTTCACAAAATTACACACTTCCCAATACTTTTTCTCACTTTTTTCTTTTTCCTATTCTTCTCACACTTTATCCAAACGGAGCCTATGTTAGTGGAATGCTATCAACGTAGTTAAATGGTTTCCTTCTCTCCTTCCACAGAAAAAAGGGAATGCCGCTTCATACAGATTATATTAAATATGATAATGCAATCATTTTAATGCATGTTATACCAAGAGTCAATATTTTAATTTATACAAATTCTGTTTCATTGGCCAATGCATGAACCTACGATTCTTAAATCCAACATTATATGCGTGGTATATATTGTGTAATTATCATGTCTGAGAAAAATAATGATACATTATTGATGAATTTTACCGCCCACAAAATAATATGAATTTTTGAACAGTTTGACTTTTTTCAACTTTCACAAAAATTGATACTCGATCATAACTCTTAACAAAAAATTTATACATTTTATTTTCATTTACAATATTAAATTGTATTAGGCTTTAAAAGTACTACTAGCAATATTATATGATTGTTGAGTGATCCTGACCTGACCATCCGTTTGATTCTTATCAGTTGTCATCCCTATGATATGCTTAACCTCAAATTTTTTTTTTGCCCCCAATTACATTTACCCCTTCCTGCACGCATCACATGGTCCGCCTACTTGACCGTTGAGAATTACAGGTGCGTCTTTTTTCTTCATGTTGACTAAAATTCTATAGAAGGTACTGTGTAAACAAAGTGCTGCAGGAGATATATTCCTAAAATTAAAATCCATGTTCTGACTTGTCACCGTGAGTGGGGCTCTTCGGAGCGACATAGCCAATCACGAAGAGCATTTCCCCATTACCTTTGGATTATTGTCGGCTTTCCGATAATTTTTTTTTTTTCAGCCACTGGAAGAGCCCTTAGGCCGTTAGGCGATAAAATCTAACTAATGTGTGGTCCTCTGGTCGACTTAGACAGTTAGACCGAGACTTAGGCCTGATAACGACAGAGTCGTTATACGTTTTAACGTTCTGTTCCGTCCAGACACGGAACGATATAGTGTTTCGTTTCTAAAAACAAAAGGGAACGGAAACGGAATGTCTAATTCCGCATTCGTTTCCACTGAAATACTGAAATACTTGTTGACGGAACGCTATTCTGTTCCGTTCTGTTCCGTCAAAAATCAAAATAGAATGACTGAAACGACTAAAATGGGAAAAAAATGTTTCGTTTCTAACACGAAACATAAAATGGAAACGCATCCCATTTCCGTTGCCGGAAGCGAGCGATAAACAGAATGCCTTATTCCGTTACTGCTTTACACTCCTACCGAGACTATTGAATCTAGTTTTAAACGGTGAGAGGAAAATTAAGGGGTGGAATACATCAGTGTGCTTTGTAATGCATGTATTACTTTCCTAACCAGAGAACATCAAATTCTAGTATTCTACACAACACATTGTCATGCTGCTGGCTGAAAGTAGGAGCAGAGAGATATTGATTTGGAAATTCAGTGCCAACTGTTGGGACACGCTCACAGGTGTCTAGGCACAGCGGAAACCAAGTAAACAAGGAGGTAGTAATTTCGACAAACACGTGACGGGCATAAAACAAACCCGCAAGAACAAAGCTATGATGGTATCACTTGAGAACCAAACAACAATAGCACAATCAAGCACAAAAAAATAAAGAGAGACACAAGATTTTACGTGGAAACCCGAAAGGGAAAAACCACGGGAGCGATCGGTGCAAATCCACTAAATCAAGAGTTTCTTACAAATACATGGAGATCATCAAGCTATCAACCTTCCTCTCTCTCTCACTCACACTCTCACTCACTATTTGAGGTGGAATTAACAAGAGATACAAGAGAAATAGCAAACCCTAGATAGCTTCACCAAGGGAGACAAGAGAGCTTCAAAGAGATGGGGTCTTCTCTGGAAATGATACGCACCGAGACTCTTCACATTTCTGTCCCCTTTTCATTTTGTCTCCGTACTGGGCCTTCATGGGCTTCGGCCCATCTTTGGCTTCGTACACAACAACCTCCCACTCGAAGACAAAACTCCCACTTGATCACACAAGCATACACCTTGCACCTCGCTCCAAACACACCCGAGTTATTCAACCAACCCGGATTGCCTCCTACAAAACATTACCTTGTCGGGAGGCACCACCTTCGTGAACATATCGGCAACATTCTCCTTCGTGTGAACCTTTCTCACGACTAGTTGCCTATGGTCTAGAACATCACGAATGAAGTGGTATCGCACATCAATGTGCTTAGTTCTTGAGTGATATGCCGCATTCTTTGAAAGATGTATGGCACCTTGATTATCACAATGTACCACATACTCCATTTGCTTCAACCCAAGTTGTGCAAGCAACCTTTTCAACCAAAGCATTTCCTTCACCGCCTCGGTCAATGCGACATACTCCGATTTCGTGGAAGACAAAGCAACAATGTCTTGTAGTCGAGACATCCAACTAACGGCTCCACCACCGATAGTAAAGACAAAGCCCGTCGTGGACTCCCTTGTCTCACTACAACCCGCATGATCGGCATCAACATACCCTTCAATTGCCAATTTAGAATTTCCTCCAAAACATAACCGCAAGCCACGAGTGCCTTTCAAGTACCGAAGTATCCACTTCACCGCTTGCCAATGCTCCCATCCCGGGTTAGACATATATCGAGAGACAACTCCCACTGCATGTGCAATGTCCGGCCGTGTGCACACCATAGCATACATTAAGCTACCAACGGCCGATAAGTATGGAACCTTTTCCATCTTCAATCTCTCTTGAGCATTCTTTGGAGAATTCTTTTTAGACAATTTAAAATGACCGGCCAAAGGTGTAGTCACCGGTTTGCAATTCACCATGTCAAACCTCTCAAGGACTTTATCAACATACTCCGTTTGACTTAACTAAAACTTGCCTCTCCCCCGATCCCTATGAATCCGCATACCCAATATTTTCCTTGCTTCGCCAAGATCCTTGGTTGCAAACCTCTTAGACATATCAAGCTTAAGAGACTCAATCTCATCATGATCATTACTAGCAATCAACATGTCATCCACATAAAGTAACAACAAGGTGAAAGTGCCACCTACCTTTCCTTTCATGTAGACACAATGATCATAGCCACTTCTTTCAAAACCTTCTTCTTGCATAAAAGTATCAAACTTCTTGTACCATTGCCGAGAGGCTTGCTTCAAACCATACAACCCCTTTTTCAATCTACACACAAGATTAGGGTTTGATTCATCAACAAAACCTTCCGGTTGTGACATATAGATCTCCTCATCCAAGTCACCATGCAAGAAAACCGTCTTGATATAAAGTTGCACAAGCTCCAAGTCTAAGTTAGCCACCAATGACAAAACAACCCTTATGGAACTATGCTTCACAACGGGAGAGAATATCTCATTAAAGTCAACACCATGTTTTTGTCCATAGCCCTTGACTACTAACCTTGCCTTATGCCGTTTAAAACCATCGGCTTCATTTTTCAACACAAATACCCACCTATTCTTCAATGCCTTCTTTCCCTTAGTAAGTTTAACCAACTCCCAAGTCTCATTGAGATGCAACGAGTTCATTTCATCTTCCATTGCTCCAAGCCACATAGCCTTCTCCGAACAATTTATAGCCTCATGAAATGACTCGGGTTCACCCGCATCCGTAAACAAAGCATAATACAAGGAAGGTGAATACCTTTGTGTAGCTCTTGAAATCCGAGTTGACCTCCTCAACTTTTGTATCGGGGTATTAGTGTGCTCTTCTTCAATAATGCCTTCATTATCATGCGCTTCCACCGGCTCACTCTCATCCTCATTATCATGACCACTTGTTTGAGGATCCACTAGCATTTTGGGTGCAATACTAGCATCAACATGTTCTTCCACATGTCTTTCTTCACTTTGCTCCTTCTCATGATTTTCCATGAACATCACATCTTCACGAAATATGACATCTCGGCTTCTAATTGTCTTTTTCTCAATAGGATCCCACACCCTATAACCCAAATCATCACCGCCATAGCCAACAAATACACACCTTCGTGACTTGACATCAAGCTTATTCCTCTTCACATTAGGAATTTTCACATAAGCCTCACATCCAAAAGTTCGTAAATGGCCATAAGAGATCTTCTTGCCACTCCATACGACTTCCGGTATGCCACCGTCCAATGCCACACTAGGTGATCGGTTTATGAGGTAAACCGCCGTGTTAGCCGCTTCGGCCCAAAATGATTTTGGAAGACTCGAGTGAGACAACATACTTCTAATCCTCTCCACAATGGTCCGGTTCATCCTCTCAATGACCCCATTTTCTTGTGGAGTGTATGGAACCGTCTTCACTCTCCGAATGCCATTTCTCGCACAAAAATTGTCAAAATCATTAGAGCAAAATTCACCACCATTATCGGTTTGTAAACACTTAATGGATTTTTCATTCTCTTTTTCAACACGAGATTTAAAGTTCTTAAAGGTTTCAAGAACTTGATCTTTCGAGGACAAGGGATAAATCCAACACTTCCTAGAAAAGTCATCTAAGAAAGTAACAAAATAACTAGCACCACCAAGGAATTTGACATTAAATGAACCACACACATCGGAATAAACCAATTCCAATGGTTTCACCTTTCTATGGGACTCATTCCTCTTAAAATTCACTCTCTTTTGTTTTCCCATTATACAATGAACACAAAATTCAAGAGATGAACAATCAAAAGAAGGAATGTAATTTTCACTTTGTAACACTTTCATACCTCTTTCACTTAGATGACAAAGGCGGTTGTGCCACATGTGCATATCACCATGCTCACTTGCCATAGCAACAACACCCTTTCGAGGCGCTCCATGAAGAGTGTACAAACTCCCATCTTTGTGTCCCTTCATCAATGTCATGCAACCCTTTGACACTTTCCATGATCCCTCACCAAAAGATACAACAAATCCGCCATCATCAAGTTGACCCACCGAGATAAGATTCTTGGTTATCTTGGGAACATACCTCACATTGCTCAACTTACATCGCCTTCCATTTGCTTGCTCAAGCTCAACATCACCAACTCCAAGAATTTGACATGGCCGACTATCACCAAGATAGACATTCCCACCATCTACATCCTTGTAATTGACAAAATAAGAACGATCCGAGCATATGTGGAATGATGCACCCGAATCCAATACCCAAACATCCATGTTCTCCTTCTCGGAACTTGTCACACTTAGAGTCACCGCATCTCCAATCTCATCGGAAACTATACTTGCTTCACCATCTTGCTTCTTCTCTTTTTGCTTGCCTTTCAAGAGAGGACAATCTCTCTTCAAGTGCCCTTCATTCTTGCAATGCCAACAAGAAAATTTTCGGCCTTTAGACTTTGATCTTCCTTGCCTTGAGAACCACCCTTCTTGCCCGAGGAATTGCCCCTAGTCACCGGTCGTCCCCTATCAACCGTCAATGCCTCACTAGGCCCGGTTTCCAATTGGGTTGTGGCCTTTCTAGTTTCCTCATTCATCAATGAAGCAACAACATCACTCAATTTGAATTGGTTTCCCATTGTGTTTGCAACGGTAGTCACAAGAGTATCCCAACTTGTAGGCAAAGAGCTCAAAAGTAACAAGCATAAAACCTCCTCATCAAGGTTTACCTTCAAGGACTTCAATTGAGCCGCAATTGAGTTGAACTCACTTACATGCGTTCTCATTGAAATGCCATCTTTCATTTTCAAGAGAAATAACCGCTTCATAGCATGCATCTTGTTTACACCCGAAGGTTGCTCATATGATCGCTCCAATGTGGTCCAAAGCTCATGAGCGGTCTTACATTGGTAGACATCAAACAAGATAGATGGTGAAATACACGGCCTTATAGCCGCCAAACACTTCCGATCAAGCAACTCCCATTCATGATCCTCCATATGAATAGGTTGTGCACCCGGTCCCATCAATGGTAAATCCAAATCCCTTACCACCAAGTAATCTTGCATTAACATTTTTCAAATTGGCCAATTGCTATCATTCAACTTCTCAAATTCCATAGCTTTTTCCATTCTATCACCACTACACGTGTAACCACCGAAATACACAAGAACTTAGATCTACACCAATCCAAGCCTCAAACTCCTATTCTCGACACCAACGAGCCAACACGCTCTGATACCAGTTGTTGGGACACGCTCACAGGTGTCTAGGCACAGCGGAAACCAAGTAAACAAGGAGGTAGTAATTTCGACAAACACGTGACGGGCATAAAACAAACCCGCAAGAACAAAGCTATGATGGTACCACTTGAGAACCAAACAACAATAGCACAATCAAGCACAAGAAAATAAAGAGAGACACAAGATTTTACGTGGAAACCCGAAAGGGAAAAACCACGGGAGCGATCGGTGCAAATTCACTAAATCAAGAGTTTCTTACAAGTACATGGAGATCATCAAGCTATCAACCTTCCTCTCTCTCTCACTCACACTCTCACTCACTATTTGAGGTGGAATTAACAAGAGATACAAGAGAAATAGCAAACCCTAGATAACTTCACCAAGGGAGACAAGAGAGCTTCAAAGAGATGGGGTTTCTCCGGAAATGATACACACCGAACTCTTCACATTTCTGTCCCCTTTTCTCCGTACTGGGCCTTCATGGGCTTCGGCCCATCTTTGGCTTCGTACACAACACCAACCACTTTTCAGTATTCTGGTAATTGTACACTTACCTCTCATCTTACGTTGAGATAACTCAATGGCCTTTCACTCTGTTTCAAGGTTAGGCCTATCCCATCACTGAAAAAGTGAATCAGCCTTGAGAAGATATCAAATGGACATACGAAGGAAGGAGATCATAATCTCAGCCACAATACTTCTCACACTTGCACTTGTCTTTATCCTAGCCTCTGTAAATTTAATCAGGAACAATATAAGAACTTCAATTGGTTATACCTTACTTTACTTTGCCGTTAGTTATCTCTACATCAATCGGATTTCTACTACGAAGTGGAGAATTATAGTGGTAGCTTTATCTATCAGTTTAATCACCGTGATATTTTCTTTCCATTTTTTCTTCAAACCATGGACATGGGTATTCACATCCCGTTTAATCTATGGTATTACCACGGTGGCCTTGGTGGCATTTTTGCTGATGTTAACACGTGATAAAAGAAGCACAATTCTGTTCACAGCATTTGTAGCTGATGTTGTTATTCTATTCCACAATCGCGAACATTTAGAACAATTTAATAAATTTTTCACAGTAATTGAATCAATTATCGTATATATAATACTCTCCACTTTTCATGTAAAACAAATCATGGACCGAAAGTGGAAGGTAGCAGCAATTGCATCAGCTTTTGTTGTTGTCTTGGTGTTAGGTATTCTCCTACGCTTCTTCTGGTACGATAAGGAAATGTTATTTATCTTAATTGCAAGCATCAACGCTTGTTTATCCCTGGTTCCCTGGCTATGGCTAACGTTTGCCGCAAAAATGAAAGCATGGTGGCTATTCTACCTTGAGCATGAAACAATCCACAGCGAGCAATATAAATTTCTCAAGATACCCGGATTACCTACAATGTTCACAATTAAAGATCTTGAAGCAGCAACCGGTAATTTCCAATTTCAAGCGCTGATAGGTGAAGGTGCTTCTGGTGCAGTGTTCAAGAGGACACTCACAGATGGTTCTACCATTGCAGTAAAGCGGATTAAATGCCAGCCAAATGGTGAAATGGAGTTTAGAACAGAAATCACAATCATAGCTAGTTTACAGCATGTTAATCTAGTGCGCCTCCTAGGGTATTGCCTCTCCACAAGTGGAGACCACTACCTTATATATCCCTTCTTTGAAAATGGCTCTCTTGATGCTTGGCTTTTCAAGGATGATAGAAAAAGAAGCCGTTTAACTTGGGTAGCAAGGTACAATATTGCAATTGATATAGCTAAGGCGCTTGCATGTCTCCATCACGAGTGCCATCATCGGATCTTGCATCTCGACATCAAGCCCGCAAATATTCTCCTTGATGGAAATTTCAGGGCGCTGCTGTCAGACTTTGGGATGTCAAAACTAATTGGGAGGGACGAAAGCAGTGTCGTGACCAGAGCAAGGGGCACGGTAATAGTACTTATTGTTGAATATTTCATGTTTTTATTAATTTGATCATTCCAAATGATTTTTTTTTCATCTAGGGCTTTGTCGCTTTAATCCAGACCTGATCATTAAGAAAATAATTTACAGAAAGAAATAGAGTTTACTAGTGTTCAACATTTTCATAACAGATATTTCATATTTGACGTCAGCATTCAACAACATATTTTTGTCCTTTAATATATAGGTTGGGTATCTAGCCCCTGAGATGCTCGTGCTGAACGCTATCTCGACAAAGTGTGACGTCTATAGTTATGGTATGGTTCTTCTGGAGCTGCTTGGTGGGAGAAGGAACTACGTGCTGGCGATGGGGAGAGATAATCAACAAAGACGCCAGACGGAGCTTGTACTTCCCTGCCACTGTTAGAGATAGAATGATGCAAGATAAGCTAATGGAGGTAGTTGACGCGACCTTGGTTAAGAATGAAGGGATCAGGGAAGAAGAAGTCGCAGTCTTAGCTCGAGTCGGTCTTTGGTGCATTCAAGAGAACCCAATGTTAAGACCAAGTATGACAGAGGTCGTTGAAATGCTGGAAGGTCGCAAGCCGGTGCATGTGCCGCCAGAAAGCTCCATGTTTGTGATGAACTTCTTGGATTTACAACCGCAGTCTAGTGCTTATACCAGAGTCCAAGACAATGAATCTGCTATAATGTCCGTCAATAATCTGTCAATTTCCTTTCAATCAGGCAGGTGACAGAAAAAAATATAGGTTCTTAGCAACATGAAGTTTTTCAGTTCTAATTTTCTGAATTGGAACTGCCAATGATGCAAGTAATTAAACTTTTATTTAAAATTAATTGAATAGTTATAAAATTGAATGGTAGAATTACAGTTCCGTCTGGGTAGAATACAAATATAATTAGATGACGGAGAAATCATTCTAGGAGGAAAATATTGGAAAGTGTATAACTTTGTGAAGAGTTTGAATGGTTAGGAATAAATTTTTGTTTAGAAAGAAGTTATTTTTCTTATTCTTAAGCGATCCGAACGGCCTCTTGCGGCTGCGTACTCCGAAACTATTATTCTAAAACTTTTATGTTTTGGTTCCTTAATTAACGTTCGTAAAAAAATTATTTACTGTCAAATTTTTTTTTGGGTCCCGAGGAATTAATATTATAACCATCGGCTCTTACTGGATAGGAAATGATAAGCGTTAAAATATTTCCATCGAAATAAGAATGTCAGCCATACGAAAGTTGTCCTATTTTTCATTGAAATTAGAATATTAGTTAACCTTCAAAAAGAAATTAGAATGTTAGTTGAACTTCGGCTGCTAATTTCTTTCTTCTTTTCATGTAATGTTCTCCGTGCCACTGCTCAATCCTATTTTCCATTGAGAGAAGAATGTAAGGGGTCTCTATTGAATCGTTGTTCCTATTAGCATGCACTCTAAATCGTTGTTCCTATTAGCATGCACTCTAAAATTATTGGAGCAAGCCCTCAAAAAAAAGAAAAAAAAAGTCACCACTAGAACGTGGCTTATCTGCTACACGAAAATGCGTCAATATTTTGACAAGAAAAGTCCTTAATTTGAGTCCAATTAATGATCCTAGCTTAGGGACCTAATAATCTAACTCTTAATACTAAACATGTCCTTAATTATGTTGTCATTAGTGTCAGTATAACGACGCATGTCTTCTCATCTCATGGCTGAATCTGCTATTAAGTGTGTCTCTATTTAGAGATTACTTTACCGGTATACTGACGTCTTTGCTCAACCACCTAGATAATATATTGTCAGATTTTAGCGGGGCCCATATTCAATTATTAGTCGGTATAGCGACGTTGTTAATAACCCATCCTGATAATTGTCAGAATTTAGCGAGGCCCACATTATTCGTGTATGTGTGCATTGCTATTTATTAGAATCCATGGCGTCGTTAACTGAAAAGAGGAATGAGATTTTCAAATTTCATTTTGCCGCTTGGATTGGATGGCAACTCTTTCGCTATTTAATCCCATCCTCGAATTATTCCTCTAGCAATGGTGGTTTAGGTTAGCAAAATCGATCATATAACTTTTTTCTTTATCGCTCTATTCAATTCGATTTTGATTTATTTGAATTGATTTTGTTTGTTTATTTCAGCAAATTTCCAAGAGCGATAATTACTGCACTACAAGACAAGTATTTATTTTTATCCTATGTGATAAATTCTCAGTTGATTTGTTAAAAAAAGAAAAATAAACTATTTGAATCTCTACTATTAATCGAGTATCAAATTAACTCAAAATTTTATAAAATTTTTAAGAAAATGCATCGCTCGTTAAACTAAACAAGATCAACGGATTTTATTCGATGTTTAAATTTTTAAATATTGATAAAATATAAAATTATGACAACTTATGGCAATAAAAAATGATGGGTGTTAGAACTTTTCTCTATTTGAAAATAGTTAATTCTTTGGGCGTTTTTTACTTTTTGGCAGCTTTGCGAAAAAAAATGAATGAATGTTCTGAAACAATATTGCTAAGAAGGTAAGTAATACCATGAATGTTCTCATGTGTTTATCCAAATCTGTACTTTTCAGATTGAAAAGTGATGCACGAACAGTAGAGAAAGATAATGAAAAAGAGTACGAATAAGAGAGATATTTGGTTATGAAATCACACGGATTCTCATATTTTTATAAAGTTTTACTTCTCAAACATAACTAAAAATCCATAACACATGACAACTGTCTTAAATAGACAATTACGAAAACTCTAAAAAGATAAAATACATAAAAATAACTAAAATAATTATAAAATTGCTAAAATTATAAAGAATGGTCCAAAAGTCAATGAAAGTAGGTTCAGGTCGCGAATCCGAGCTGACGATTTGGCCAAAACGAAACAACAGATGCTCGCTACTTCAGAGAACTGAATCCTTGCATTTGGATTCTGGCCTATGGCTAACACTCGAATCTTGCTCCATGATCACAATGAGGTATATTTTCTGTTCTTTCTTTTTCTCCAGGCCGAGCATATGTCTTACATAAAACAATCTCTTGTTTGTCCACAGAACAAAAGCTATATCTCAAAACTCCAGAGAGATACCAACTCCCTTAATTCTCGAAAATCTCATGACTCTCCTGATTACACCTTTTATGACCTTGTATTATCTCTGGTTAAATAAGATAGAATGATAGATTGTTTGGAAGTTCTCCAGAGAAGGGATTTATGTATTCCACGTGATATTTACGACATGAAAGGTGTTTTCTGCAAGTTTATATTTGTAACATTTCAGGTTTTATTGAGTTTTGAATAGAAATTTGCTATTTATTCTTTGTCAAAGAAATACTGGCATCGCCTAGATCTTAAAATATCATATCTACTTGTTTTGGATCAAACTTGCCTTTTAGTTATTGGAACCTCTCTAACTAATAAATCAATTTATTGAACCTTGATTCCTTATGTTGGCATTGCTAAAACGTAATGATAGTAATAATAATTTCACATGGTTAGTTCTTGAGTAAAGATGAGTATCTCAAAGGAATAGAAATTTATGAATCCATAATCAGGGAGCTTGCATCCTATCATGGAAATACTATTGATGATGAAACCAAAGCAGAGTTGTGAGAAGTTACAGTAATCCAACAATTCCTATGCAGGAATTATAAGTGCCATCGGCAAATATATCATCCCAGCCATCGCTAAATACAAAGTGAACATATATACAACAAATAAGGTGAACATATAGATGATCTAAGTGAACAGTTACAACAAATAAGTGTTGTCATCACTTGTTCAGAAGTTTACATGCATATTCAACTTATTTTCATTGAACTTATTTGTTCGTATGTGTTCACTTAGATAGTCTATATGTTCACTTTGTTTGTGGTATATGTTCACTTTATATTTAGCGATGGCAGGGATGGCAAAACTGCAGATGGCAGTAATCAATTTCCATTCCTATGCAAGATAATACAAGGCAGTCAATTTCCCAAGATTTGACGAGTTTTTTTTTACATACTAGATATCGACTATCTAGTTGGAGACAATAAAGAAAACAAAAAAACAAGGAAAAAAACAAAGAAAAAAACAAAAAAAAAAGAGAACTAGCCGAACTTGAAAGGGTAGCCTCATGAACGATCCACTCATGTATCGCTTGTGCCGGGCGAGAACCATTCCTAAAAATTTTGTTATTTTTTTCCAACCAAACCCCCCAGAGGGTAGCAACCAGCAACGTAGCAGTAGAAGCCTGGTTATCCATAAACTTACCTCTAATTATCTGAAATACAGAATCTATGCATTGAAGTTGCAGCCCATTAAACCCCATTAAATTCTAAACTGCTATTGTGTAATTACATTCACAGAATAGGTGATTAATGGATTCCAAAACATGTTGCTGGCACAGAAAACAACGCTGCTGCACCTGTATGTTACGTCATAGCAGTTGATCTTGAGCCAGGATCTTCCCCATTGCCAAAAAGTACAGAAACAACCTCACTGTTGGAGGAGCCTTCACTCTCCAGATAAAGGTATAGGGAAACTTAGTTTTTCCTACAATAATGAGGGTCTTGTAGATGGAGGCAGTCGAGTAGGAGCCATCAGAACGCCACTTCCAAGAACATGTGTCATGTTGGTTACCATGCATATTCAAATTAAACAACACTGAGAGTAGATTTGCTTGCAAAGCTGTCACAGGTGCAGGGAAACAAAGATGCCAAGAAAGAAGTGCATTCTTGAGTGTCAAAAAGTAGTTTTGAAATTGGTGTCGCTCATAACCAAAGAAGTGAAGGTTTGATCAACTCCAATTGTCATACCAAAAAAGGGTATTCTTTCCACAATTGACATTAGACCTGACGGACAACTGGAAAAAGTAACGCAAAGATCTTAAATCTTTCTAGAAAAAGGATCCTGATTGATTCCAAACAAGAGGTGGTAGATGGACATCTCTTTTAGCATAAAGAATTCTAGCAACGACAGTCCACTGTGATTTCGGTTGGCTACACAAACACCACCATCATCTAAGCAGCAGCGAAATATTGTGTAACATCAGGTTTATAAAACCTAAACCACCATGTGACTTGGGTAAACACAACTTTTCCCACGAAACCAGATGGATACCTTGTTTCCCTGCACCATTCTTACTCCAAATGAAACTTCGCCTTATTTTGTCAATTTGCTTTAAAACTCATCCAGGCAAAAGGAAGCTTGACATGAAGAAAGTTGGCATGGAAGAGAGGACAGAGGAAGCAAGTACTATTCTACCCGCTCTTGACAGAAAGGAATTCTGCCAGCAAGCTAGTTTCTTTGTGATTCTATCAATTAGCATTTGGAAACAGGCTTTGTCGGGTCGCTTGGCCACAAAGGGCAGCCCCAAATAGTTTACTGGCAGAGTAAAAATCGAGCAGTTGACCAAGCTCTGTAGACTCAACGTGTCAGCTTGAGTGAGATTGAAAGGAATTAGCTTCGTTTTCACCCAATTCAAGGTCAAACCAGAGGTTTTAGCCATGGTTCTAAAACTCGGAATCGGAATCGGACTGTTGGTCCAAGGAGTCAATCCGGATGAATCGGAAAAAATCGGATGAATCGGACAAAAAATCGGATTTTTTATGGAAATCATGTTTTATGCATTTAAAATTAAGAAAAAATTACAAAAAATATATAAAATTATTGAAATTAAAGATTGGAAGTATAAAATCAATTAAAATATAAAACTTTTATCATTATAGAAGCCCTTTTGATGCGTAAAAATTTTCAGGAAATAAAATTTTAGAAATAATTAAATTTAATTTAATGATTCGTAAAATATTTTTGTAAAAAATATTTTTGATAAGAAAACATTCACTAAAACATCTTAATTTATCAGTTAGTATCCTAGAATAAAAAATTTTAAATTTTATTGTGCCTTTGGATGATTTTTTTTTTGGGATAATTAGTTTTATGCCATTGTAAACTTTATCAATTTGGAAAATGCCATTCTTAAATTGCTAATTAAATTTATGCCATTATATAATTGCTAAAATTAGTTTTATGCCACTATTTCTCCATAAACATACTAAATTGTAAAAATGCCATTATCAAATTTGTCATTATTTTTCTTTAATGACCAAATTAACCCCCAACTAAAAACAAGCCCTAATAAAAAAGAACCACAGACGGCGCTCAAGAAAAATTAACGCGCGAAACCTTCAAACTTTGTGCGAGGAACTAGACGCGACCTCCACTCGCGTCCAGCGTTCTTGCTCGCCACGCGTGTCGGACTTCACCTGCTCGTTGCCGTCTGTCAACCGACCTCCACCTTCTCCATGGAAAGGTTATAAAAATTCTAACTCCTTACGATGAGCCTTTATGTTTTTCTATTAGCTCTCCTATATGTACGTGCAGAATCATTGCTGGTACAGATTCACCGTCATTTAGACTTTTTATTTCTGAATTTCTTTTATAGGGTTGATTTTGATTGTGCTGTGAAGTTGCGTGTTAAATTTGAGGGATATTTTAAAGAGACAAATGATGGTGGAAATTAAGGTGTACTGTAAGGGAAGAAATTTAGAGTGGGTGGTCGATAGAGATAAATATTCTATTCTTGATCTAAAAGATGACTTAGCAAATCACTACGAGTGGGACATAACTCAAATGCTTAGCATACATTATTTGGATAGACGAACTGGGGCATATGCAAACCTAACAACTGATTCGGAGTTGTTGGATATCTTTGATAAATGTACTGCCGATGAGATAGTTTGGCTCAGTGTAAATGTGGTTGATTGCATACCATCTCAATACACTTCCCAACCCATTGAGATGTCCCAGCCTACCCAACCTATGCTATCTACGGTTGATGCTGCAAGTCAATTTCATAATAGGGAAGATAGAGAGGGACATCATGAAAGGTGTTCAGATGTTGATTCAAGGGAGGTGCATAGTGATAGCAGCTATCATACTTTTAGTGAGGTGGAAGAAGAAGAAGAAGAAGAAGAAGAAGAAGAAGAAGAAGAAGAAGAAGAAGAAGAAGAAGAAGAAGAAATCGAAGAAGGGATGGAGTCGGGTTTGGGGGAGAGAATTCTTTCATATGACAATGACAATCTGTCCATTGACGAAGGTTCACTCTTTTCAAGTATTGAAGATTTTCGAAAGGCTATTAGGCAGCATGCAATATTGAAAGAATACGAGTTCAAAGTTGAGAAATCAGACAAGACGAGGTTCAGAGCTCGTTGTGCTGATGTTGGATGTGGATGGAAGATACATGGATCGGTGTTGCAGGATAGTACAACTTTCAAGGTATTACCTATTATTATATACATAATTTATTTGAGTTTGCATACTGTTGTCAGCCGAAAGGAAAAAAAATGCGCCTCAACCTAATTAAAAAAAATGCGTCCTAAATATATTCATGTTTTATTTTTTATTTAATGTTTTATTTTTATATAATCATTTTTATGTTTAGGTCAAGATGAACAAACAAGCTCACACATGTTCCACTACAAATAAATTTGAAAAAGGGAAGATGGCCTCACAAGGGTGGGTTTGTGACAAAGTTTTGAACTGGTTGAGATCGGACCCCAATCTAGGAGCAAAACAGTTGCAGACAAGGTTGAATGATGATTACGATATTGATGTTGCATACAGTAGGGTATTTGCTGGTAAAGAGATGGCACTCGAAAAGTTATATGGAAAATGGGAGGATAGTTATTCTTTGTTGTATGGTTTTAAAGAAGCATTATTAATGACATGTCCACAGAGTTTTATAGAAATTGACACTGAGAATGCAAAGGGAAAAGTATGTTTGAGGAGAGTTTTTGTTGCCCTCAAGCCATGCATTGATGGATTCATACAAGGTTGTCGACCATATATTGGAATAGACTCCACACACTTGACGGGAAGGCATAGGGGGCAGTTAGCTGCTGCAGTTGCAGTTGATGGCCACAATTGGTTGTATCCTGTTGCATATGGTATTATTGAGTCTGAAACGACTGCTAGTTGGGAATGGTTTCTTCAAAGTCTAAAGAAAGCAATTGGCACACCTCTTGGGTTGGCAATTTGCACGGATGCAGGCAAAGGCATAGAAGCTGCTATTAACAAAGTTTTTGGTGGTGCAGAGCATAGAGAATGCATGAGACATTTAATGAAGAATTTTAGAAAGAAGTTTCACGGTCCAGTCTTTAAGAAAAACATGTGGCCAGCTGCATATAGCTATACTATTGAAGGTTTCAATCGTCACATGGGCAATATTGCTAAGAAACATCCTCAAGCAATTGAATTTTTAAGAACTAATCACCCTCATCTATGGAGTAGAGGCAAGTTCGCTGAACACTCAAAAGGTTGATTATGTTAATAATAACCTAAGTGAATCTTTCAACAAATGGATAATGGAGTTGAAAGGAATGCAGGTATGCCGTCATTTTAAACTTTTAAATTTTGTTACCAAGTGATATCTTCTACGTACCAGTAAGAACTAAAGTATACACATGTTTTGATATTTGACCAAAAGTATATATACAAATCATATAAAATATGAACGAGTACATCCATAAAAATAATTTTGTCGGGCCAATTAACTATATATATCAGTTAACTATCAAATAATGACCTCATGATAATTTTGATCACAGATTGTTGACTTGATTGATGGCATAAGGCAGTTTATTATGAAAAAATTTGTAATGAGAAGAAGAATCTGTTCAAAATATACGGGTCGTATCTTGCCAAGTGTGATTGAGGACCTAAATAAGAAGAGTCGAGGTCTTAGAAACTACAAGGTAACTAGAAGTGGACAATATTCTGCCGAGGTTAGTGGGAGAGATGATGACGGAGTAGGATGGAGGCAAGTAGTTTACCTTGATCATCAAACGTGCACTTGTAGGCAATGGCAAATAACTGGAAAACCTTGCAACCATGCTTTAGCATTCATATGCTCGTTGCGAGGTGCAAATATGCATGACTATGTTCATGAATATTTCACTGTTGAAAAGTTCAGAATGACATATGCTGGAGAGATCAAACCAATGCCTGACAAGATGCAGTGGCTTGTTGTCAATCCAGGTTTCAAGTTGCATCCGCCAGTGTTACGAAGGCCTGCTGGAAGACCAAGAAAACAAAGGATCAAAGCATCCGATGAAATTGGAGTGAAAAGGCAACACAGATGCAAACGATGTGGTGGTCTTGGCCATCGTGCTAAGAGCTGCAAGGAACCCGTAAATGGTGATCAAGCACCTTCTAGCAAGAAAAGAAGGTTATTATATTTACATATTTTTGACGTGTCTACTTCATAGAATGAACTTCTCATTAAATAATTTCTATTACTGTAGGAAATCTCCTAGTACATCAAGGCCTCCAAGATCGGTTGAGGGATGCAACATTTCACAGAGGGAAGAGAATGAAGCATGATATGCTTACATGAATGATTTTATGATATTTGAAAAATTAGTATTTAAATTGTTTGAAAAAAATACTTAGGAATTATTAATTTCATTGTATGCTTGGGAATAATTGATCTCAAGATTATTTTATTATTGGCACGATTTTCTTTTCATTTTCATTAAAATGCTACTCATATAACATATGTGGAAGAGTATTATAGTTTGTTTTTATGTATTTCACAATTAATTTTATCGCCATCGTGAAGTATAATCAAATCTACAAAGAGCATTATAATTTAATTTTCCATAATTACCTGCGTGAAAAAAAAATCGTCACAAAAAATTTTGCGAATAAATATTGAAAACTTAATCCTTTTTATTTGAAAATTAAAAATATGTCATTGTTAGATGACTAATTAGATCTATGCTATGATTTATATACACCAATCACTACAACAAAAAAGATTATTAGTACCGGCTCATTAGTACCGGTTTTTAAGAAAATCGGTACTAATAATAAATCATGGCATTTTCGTAATTGTCAGATATATTATTTAGTACCGTTTTTTTTTAAAAAATCGGTACTAAAAATCAATTAATTAGTACCGGTTTTTTTTAAAAAATCGGTACTAAAAACATAACGGTTTTTTTTATTCTTTAAATGTTTAGTACCGGTTTTTTATAAAAAACCGGTACTAAAAATCAATTAATTAGTACCGGTTTTTTATAAAAAATCGGTACTAAAGGTTTGAATTTATTAAAAAAAAAGTTTAATATTAGTACCCGGTTTTTTATAAAAAACCGGTACTAAAAATCAATTAATTAGTACCGGTTTTTTATAAAAAACCGGTACTAAACATTTAAAGAATAAAAAAAAACCGTTATATTTTTAGTACCGATTTTTTATAAAAAACCGGTACTAATTAATTGATTTTTAGTACCGATTTTTTATAAAAAACCGGTACTAATATTAAACTGTTTGTTTTTTAATAAATTCAAACCTTTAGTACCGGTTTTTTATAAAAAACCGGTACTAATTAATTGATTTTTAGTACCGGTTTTTTATAAAAAACCGGTACTAAAAATAGGTAGATATTTTTCAGTCGATTATTACGTATCTTAAAGGAGATATATAGACTCAAAACCTTGCAAAAGGTGAAGCTTGAAATAGCGAAAGAAAGAGAGTTAGAGAGAGAGAGAGAGAGAGGCAAAGAGAAATGAATGGAAGAGGAGATGGAGGCTTCAAATCTTCTCCATGGAATACTAGAGGTTACCGTGTTCGAAGCATAGCACCTCTATCATACTCTTCATGCAGAAATCAAGCAGGTCATATATTTTCTTCTCCTCTATCAATTTTGTTTCCCTTCATTCTCTTTCTCAAAAGGGGCTTTGCAATGCAGAATTAAATTTTCAAGTTTAGAAGAGAAGGGGAAATTTTCACCAATGTACACAAACTTAAGGCATCTTTGTCTACATGTAAAGATGAAGAATGAAATTTAGAAAAACAAGGTAAGAGCAAAAAGAAAATAAAAAGAAAAATAGGTTATGTACGCATATGCAACTACCATTCTTCTAATTAGGTTGGTTAGACACTACGAATTTTTCTCTTCCATGAATTTGAACAATGTCTACAAAATCTTATCCAATTTATTTTACAAATGCGTTACTCCTTTTCCAAAATATTCAAATTGACATTAGTAATTTGTTAATAATATAATTTTCAAGACGACGTAAAATTTTCCAGAAATAGATTTTTTTTTAAAAAAAAAATAATTTAGTACCGGTTTTTAACTAAAAACCGGTACTAAATAATTTTTTTGTTTTTTTAATTAATTTAGTACCGGTTTTTAGTTAAAAACCGGTACTAAATTAATTAAAATTTTGTGTTTTTTGTTAAATTAATTTTAGTACCGGTTTTTTATAAAAAACCGGTACTAAAATTAATTTAAGAAAAAAAATTTTTTTAATTCATTTAGTACCGGTTTTTTATAAAAAACCGGTACTAAAAATAATATAAATTTATTTTATTTTTAGTACCGGTTTTTTATAAAAAACCGGTACTAAATGTTTAATATTTAATTACGGTTTTTTTATATATTTTTAGTACCGGTTTTTTTATAAAAAACCGGTACTAAATGTATTATTTTTAGTACCGGTTTTTTATAAAAAACCGGTACTAATATCGTTTCCTGCCACCTTTACTACCGGCTTATTAGTACCGGTTTTTTATTGCTGTTAGTACCCCCTATTATTAGTACCGCTGCAAAACCGGTACTAATGATAGGAAAAAAACCGGTACTAATATTGAAATTTGGCGTAGTGAATGGCATAAAATAATTTTGTTATTTAGCAATGGCATAAAATAAATTATATCTTTTGTGATGGCATATTACTAATTTTTGAGTTTTATAGTGGCATATTTAAAAGGGTAAAATTGTCATATAAATGTCCGATGGCAAAAAACTAATTTCTATTATTTTATAGTGGTAAAAAAATAATTTGTTGTTTAGTGATGGCATATTTCTAATTTTAAATATTTGCAGTGGCATAAATCTAAATCACCCTTTTTTTTTTATGAAACATGTATGTTTGTTAAAATTTGTTTTCAACTCGGAAAATTTTGGATGGTTCGATTTTTAAAATACACAGTGAACTGGATTGGTCCAGTTGGACCTTTCTTCCCCAATATCAATTTCCCGTCTTCCCTTTCTTTTATGCCGCGATAAAGAAAAATGGGTCGATCCACCCAACAGAGACGGCGGCACCCTTCTCCCATTCCATTCCACCGGCGTCCCACGCGTCTTTCTCGACCCTAGCCACCTCAGACGCTGTTCCCGACATTCCTTTTCGTTCTCTCCGTTGAAAAACAGCACTATTAATGGCGGTTTTTGATGATCTCACCGATTCCGTTCCAAACAGCCTAAAATCGACTCGGCTACCTCCGATTCCGATCCGATTCAGCCGATTTGAATCGAAATCGGCCGATTTTTTGAACCATGGTTTTAGCAAAGAGCTCCAAAGTTAAAAGAAGAGATCTCACTGCTTGTCCCTTCAAAGACGGGACAGGTAGAGTTGAAGAGGCTAAGAACACTAAAGTGTCGTCGGCATATTGAAAAAGGGTGAAATACAAGTTATACCAAGAGTTAAAGCTTTAATTAATACAAGTTTTGTTTCATTGGTCAATATATGAACCTACGATTCTTAAACTTCATCCCATGCACTGATGGTACCATTTTAAAAATAAATAACTGAGAAAATGATTGTGTGCCAGTGGTTACATGCTCATTGTGTTCACATAATCCAGCGTACCAAATTACATTGTCAAGATATCATATAGCCCCCTACAAATAATTTTTGTAAACGGTTACAGCTTAAAACGGGGATATGGGACCGTCAGTCCCACATTTGAAATTGGGTTTCCTCAGAACTGCATTCTCTGGACGTTTTTTTTATCTCAGTCATATGATTTAATCTCAACGACTATAAATGTCCCGTGCATAATATCAGAATTGATGGATTCGAGAAAATCTAACCGTTAAGATTAAATCAGACGGCTCGGATCAAAAAACTTTATTCAACCATCCAGAGATACTCTCTCGGATTTCCTCGGCCACTATTATCGCACCGTGAACAAGTCAGAGATCTGTAACGTCTATTCGTAATCACTAGTGGGGTGTCGCGCGTTGCGCGACCTATTTAATTTTACTATTATAGTAAATTTTATTTGTAGTTCAGTTTGTTATATTTATCAATCACAGTGCAAATAGATAAATTCTGAAAAAAAATAAGATGAAAGATAAGAACATAAAAAATTATATAGTACTCTAGAAAATATTTACATTTTCACTATTTATAAACTACAATATATGAACTACAAATATTTTCTAGAGACCATATTGTATTTAGTAATAATATTTTCTACATATATATTCTCGTTTACATTTTCAGCTGTCGAAAGGCCAAAAGGCACGTAGAAGTTCCGAAGTCAATAATGTATTTAGTAATAATATATCTTACTAATAGGTAAAAAAATATATAATGTAAAACTGCTGCCAATCTCCTCCAAGTCTCCAACGCATAATGCCCTTCCTTTACCCTAAAACCAAGTACTTGGTTGTAGTTAAAAAAAGAAAAAGAGAAGTCGCCGACGAAAGATCAAAAGTTTAAGAAAAGAAAAGCTAAAAGGGCAATTATATCACCTTCAATATTAACATCTTTACAGTTGGATCATGTTGAAAGGGCTCGGAATTCTTCAACAACAAAGTAATCTGAAATAAAATTCATAAACTTCAGTATCTGATGAATTGTTAATAAAGAAACCTATCACTTTTAGATACTGATGTACCATTGTATAGGAAAGTGCTTTAAGTTGCCAAGGTCAATGTAGAATTAGTGTCTTTGCAGGACCATTTTCTTCTGCCAAAACCTACAAACAAACAAAAAAAGATGGATGCATCATACAAAAAAAAAGGTATTCTCTGGTACAAAGAAGCAGCCGGTCGACAAAATTTAGATTTAATATCTTGATTTGAGGCAGAAAATAATCAACAACAAATATGATCCCTTGAAGAGATCCATAACAGAAGGAACTAAGCACATCAATAATGCAAGTGTTAAAATAGTAGCCTAATCGGGCCAACAGAATTCAAAAATAACATCAATGAAGCCAATTTCTTTAAACCAAGTAACAACAACCGGTATTAGCAAAAGGACTATCTCAGGAGATCTAAATCAAGGTTGTTATTTCATTGCAACTTTTCTGCTACTTCATCAATTAAAAATTGAATCTACAGAGTTCTTCATTCCTTACCAGTAGCAGCTGAAAATGAAAAGGAGCAACCTTCCATGGTCTATCTCATCGAACAATCATCTTGTACCTTAGTCCCATCATCCTCATAGTATTAATGTCTTTGGCCACAGGTCTTTCCTCTACAACTTCTGAAGACGAAGTAGAGCTGTTATTAGCTTGATTATTTAATCTACGGTGAACTAAGAGGCTGTGTAAAGGGATCCAAAATCAAAACTTTACAACCTAGCATTTCTAAAGAAATCTAAAAATAAAATAGCTTGAACTAAATTAATGACAGTAATGTCGACAGAATTACCGTCAACCATATTGTCTTTCCTTGCTTTCTTTCCCTCCCTGGCTCTTTTAAGAGGCCTAAGTCCATAGAACATAAATATGGATGTAAAGAATAATAATTTTTATCTGCTTTCACAGTCACCATTTAATTTTTTTTCCATGAAAGAGAGCCAAGAACTACATGAAAGAGTTTAACCACCTAGAATATAATAATGTCTTTTTGAGCTTTAGGAAGTACCCTACTTGTTATAGTTCCATCCATGGTGTCTTGACTCTTGAAGCACGATAGAGGAACATGCTGCCTTCGCCTATAGAAAAATACCAAATAATTTAATTTAGATCTTGGATGTGTTCTCTTGTTGGGTTTCTTTCTAGCCTACCCCAACTTGTTTGGGACAAAAGGCTTAGTTGTTGTTGTTGATGGATCAAAGGAAAAATGGAGTAGGAAGGGAAAAAAGTGAAAAAAACAGTCCAACCTTAGAATGTTGCCCATGAATAAAATAACCTAAATAGTTAATATCATTTTTGAGAAATGATTGATCAGAAATAATCATATCTATCAGTTTTGGCAGTTAGACAAAAGAACACCACCTTGAAATTAAAACAAATTGTTTGTAAAAATGCATACCTAAAATCAAAATAGAAGAGGAGGCGCACTATGAATTCCATTTCTTCTCCACCATTTTCGCCCCTTTTAGACTCCCTCTTGTTTCTCCTGTAATTGCAATTTATTTATGTTTCTCATTTTTATTTATTTATATAAGGAGAAAAAGAAAGGGAAGAAGAGATGAAATGTGAAGTTGGATGCGAGAAAATTCCAATCTCCCCTGGAAATGGCAAACAAAAAATGTGACCACAAAATCAAAAATTTTGGTACCATAGTCACTAAACCAGAAAAAAAAAAATCTAACTGGTACTGGTACTGATCATTAAAAGTTAGTGACAGAGTGTGCTATACAATACACAGCGTGTGCAAGTGCCACCAACAAATCTAAAACATTACAAACCATGAAAAGCTGGAAAATAAAAAAAAAACCGCAACTTTTATGACATTCTACTGTTATAAACTCTCTAACTTTCCAAAATCATAACCATAAACAAAATCGCTGTCAGCAACAAACCTCTACTGCAATAAAGCAGAAAAATAACCACAATATTCCGTTGTATTGAAAAATCTCAAAAACATAAAAGATGTGTGCACCTGCTCTAGTATCATTCTGCTCTTGGAAATCAATATAATAGAAATGTACAATCTAAATATTGTCTAAACAATCAATCCGCAAAGAAAAATGGAAAAACAAAAAAAATCAGAGCAATTTTAAAAAAAAAGAAACTAACCTGAAAACGTTCCTAGATCTGAAGATAAAAAAGAAGCCAATCAATCTCCACACTTAAAATTGAAGGAGCCTGCGAGATAAAGCAAAAATGTAGTCAATCAACCTTCGCGCCTGAAATCTGCAAGCAGAATTGAAGACTAATGAAAAAGCAGAACAACACTAAAAAAACATACCTTCATCCCTTCGTAGGTATCAAACGGGCAAATTGGTACAACACAGTGCATTAACAGGTAACACGAAAAAGGGAAATGATCGGGCGGAGCATTGCACCAGACCCTAGATTGTAGAAGAGAGAGGAGCGATGATGATCTCTAAACCCAAACCCTAAATTGCAGAAGAGAGAAAAAAAAGAGTGGGAAAGCGAAATCACCGAAAAATTAAGAAGAAAAGGAATTAATTTGTAAGAATTAAAAACATGAGGATGAATAATCGTACCAAAATTAGTCCGTAGCACCCACCAAAAGCTTCAGATCTGCAACCTAGAAAGCTACAAAAAAGAATTGAGAAAGAGAAATTAGACAAAAAAGAATTGAGAAAGAGAAATTAGACAGAAAATCGAGTACTCATCCACAGCAGAGAAACGGTACTCGAATGAAAGAGGATGGACCGATCTACTCATCCACGGCAGAGAAATTAGGCAGCGGCGCGGCCTGGCTTGAGGCGAGGCCTATTCCGACGCCAACCCCTACCCCGATGGCGGACATGAGAAACCCCTTTTGCTCCATTGTTTCGTTTCACCTTTCTAATGTCGTTTTCTTTTGTGCGCGATTTGTCGGGATGTGAAGCCTCCACATGCAAACCGTACAGTGGATTTGAACAAAGGAAGGAAGGAAGCGAAAGGCGCGAGGAGGAATGGTGACGGAGAAAGAGAAGAACGAAAAAATGAATGAAAGAGGAACATGGCCTGATGGAGAGAGAACAACTGCCCTCGTACGGAGCCAAACCTGTGAGTAAGAGATCGCACGGACGAGCACAAACCAATCGAGCGGTCGGGATTGGTAGTAAGCGATGAACGGTCCAGATCAGTTACTGTTCCAACAACTGTTTATCCACAGTTGTTTCGGATCGGATCTGAATTGCAGTGATTAATATATTAAATGATGATGATGCGAGGCTTCACCTCTCCAAGGCAGCTATTAACCAGGCTGAGTATCGTCGCATGCATATTGGAGGGGATCTGGGCCAGAAAATTAGAGGCTATTCTAGTATTCTTACTATTCTACTAAACCAGAAAAGAAGAGCCGGGCTCCACACGTAGAAAGCCGGGCTCCCCATTATCTAGGGCTGAAAACGGTAGCCGTTTCAACCGTTCTTTCGTTTCGTTTCGTCCGGAACTGAACGATAACAGATAAAGATTTCAGTTTTGTTTAAGGAACGAAACAACCAACGCAAATAGAAATATTGTTTCGTCTCAAAACGGAACGATTAGTGAAACTGGTACGTTTCGTGGTCGTTTATTTCGCGCATTTCGTCTAAAATTTTGTTTATGGTTTTATTATTAGATTGTAGAGGACCTCAGCAGAGAGATCGAGGGAGAAATGAGTAAAATTAGATTTCTGCAGCGTCGCTCCGTCATTTCTCCGCCGAACACAATCACATCTATCTCTCTCGCCTCTGCACCATCGAGTACAATCGCCGTCGAGAGCAAGAGGTGATTATAGTACCTTCTCCCCTTTTCCGCATGACCTAACATGTCATTTCTCTATCTCTGTTTCATACAAAATGCAGAATAATTTATTTTCTTACATCTTAATAAAATGCAAAACAGTTAGGTAGTCAAAGACGGTTATAACCGTTTTGATCGTTCCCATCAACGGAACAATCAACGCAACACGTGTTAAACGAATGCAACAATCAACGCAATAAATATAAAAATTTCGTGCATCAATGCAACGGTTAACGAAAATGACCATTTTCGTGGTCGTTTTCCACGTTATGCACCCCTACCATTATCGTCCCATTTCTTTTTAACTTTTTTTTTTTCTATGGTAAGACAGTTGTTTGTTTTGCTGGTTTACTTGTACCGATATTTTTAATACCATACCGGCACCTCTGGCCAGGCAACCAAAATCCAATATTTTTTGAAATTTTCTGGTATTTTATCTCACAATGTCATATACTGCCGTTTTGGTATCTGTTTTACCGAATTCTTCCGGTATCCAGTACAATATGAAAACACTGGCTGGTACAATGGAACGAGGAGTGAGAATTGATGATCATTGGATGGGAGCATGTAAGAAAAGAAAAGTTACGTTGGAAATAGAACAATTATATACATTTTTGGAAAGTTACCGTTATATTCTTCTGGTTTGAGTTATATACATTTTTGGAAAGTTACGTTGGAAATGAATACTTGTAATGTAAAGCAAACAAAAACATTCGTGTCTTTTCTATGAATTTTTTTATAATAGAAGAATATTGATCTTTCTTTTTCAATTCTTCCTTTAATTTACTTTGGAGAACCATAATTTCGGGTAACGATAGCTTGGTTATTAAAAACCAGTGTCGAATACCAAAACATTTTGGTAATATCGAAAATCGGAACAATGATTGAAACGGCGGTATCGTGAGAGGAAATGCCGAAAAAAAAAAAAATACGGGATCTGGCCATCTGAGTCAGTGGGTCACTGGCCGATAGCTAGGGATGCCCGTATGGTATTAAAGACACCGTTAAAAACTCAAATTTCGCAATGGACTAAAATATTAATTGTCCTTTCAAAATTACAAACAGCAACAAGTGATCAGGGTTTAAGTCCGATATTACAAATTTGTCCACCGCACAATATTCCTAAATCTCACATGCAATTATTTAATGTTATATGTTCGCCTATTATTAATGTACAAAAATCAAACTTAAGGGGTTGTTTGGATCATATGGAAATAGGAAAAATTTCATATTCCTAAACATAAATTTATTATAAACAATTCAAACTCTTTATAAAATTATACACTTCTCAATACTTTATGTCTAGAAATAGAAAATTTCTTCTATTCCTAAGCGATCCAAACGGCCCATAAAGCATTTTATAAAACAGAAGAAAGAATGATGTGTACACCGTCCTTAGCTGAGCAGGCTACATACTCTTGTGGCTAGTACGCATCACCAATTCACCATTTAGTGTAATGAATCATACAAATCGACTAAATTTTGAGCTTTAATATTATTATTATGGTTCCTATTTCTTAACTAACTTGCTGGCCTCATTCGAATCACATTTCGAAACGCACAAAAATTCTATGCTTCATCATTCATTTTGCCTCCAAATCGATTATATTTATGTCTGACTTTTTTTTTTTTACACTGAGTGCGCGCGCGCGCAAAGGAACTCTACAGGATTGAAAAAGAGACCGCCAACGGTTAAGAAATTGGAGAAAATCAAATATATAATTTGTTATAAAAGGTTTGCATTTAAAATTTTTACCCTTAATATAAGACTAGTATATTTTTTCTAAAATAATTTATTTATTTCGGCACATATAAACAAAATATCTGATGGTAAAAATTTTGCGTTAGATACTCTGTTTTAACTAACAATAAACAAATTTAAAGGTTTTCCCACAAAGAAAAATAATGTCATCGTAACTGAGATCACATAGTCCCAAAATTGAGACGAAAGTTGTTACAAGGTTCATGCCACAAGCACCAAAAGTCTCAAAGAGAGAGAGAGAGAGAAAGAAAGAAAAAACGACTGTAATTTCTCTTTGTTTTCCAAGAACTTAATCTAACAAAACAATTTTAAAACGCTATTTTGAAAAAAAAAATGCAATTATAAAAAGGTTTTCGAGAGAGTGAATATTTGAATAAGACGCAAAATTTCATCATTCAGTAAAAAAACAGAAAAAAAATAATTGTCTACTTTAGTTAACACGCTCTATAAGGTTAATTCAACTTAATCTATACAAAGTTAAACAATATAATCAAAATTGTTATAAGTTCAATGACAAAATAATGGAAATATTGCTTGACAGCTGACTGAACAAGAGAATTGGAGATGCAACTTAGTTAAATTGTTTGGATTAATGGAAGTAAGTCACAGAAGGAGCTACATAAATGGAATGGGTGTCAATTGACCCTGCTTATTTATAAATAATACAACTACAAATAAAATTTTACTCTTACAAAATAATTTCTTTCTAAAAAAATGTAATATTTGAACCCATATATATTCAAAAGCTATTCTACTGTTGGACTCCATATATGATTCGGTCAATTTGTTTGTTTGAAAAAATTAAATTCATTAATAAAAAATTCTTGAATATGTAATTTTATAGTCTATTTTATATTGAAAAATCTTTTATACATAGACTTTATTTTATTTACTAGATGTGCCAAAAAATTAAGATACAATTAATTACTATGGTTACTTTTAGTCTATAAATTTAACATATTTCTCTTCTTTATTCGGTTATAATTATATCAATTTTTTTAAAAAAATGTGATTTTAAATAGTAAAATATTGACGGACATATAAATTAAATAAAATTATTTTATATTGGGCCCTAATATTTTTTTTGCAGAAGTGCTCAGCTAAAATTTTTTAGTTCTTTTGTTATCTTTAATTTTGAAACTATTACAATTTGTAAAATAAAAAATTAAAATATACATTATGTTAATTTATTTATTTTTTAAAATATTAAAATTATAAAATTAATATTGAACCCCCATTACAAAAATATTCTGGCTCCACACTAGAATAAGTCCTCTTCCCGGAAGAAACCTCTTTTGGAAGAAATGTTTCATCCAAATAAGTTGGAATAAGGTTCAGAAGAAGAGTTCTTCCAGCTTTTGGGAGGAACAATGTTCAATAAAATATAAATTTCCATGCACTTGGCGTAATAAATAATATAACTTGGAAATGCTATTATTTTTTATCCTTTCCACCTAAACTTGATTTTTTTTCCCTATTCATGCGCACCTACTTCATCCTTTTTCCTTTTCGTAGGAGTATTTAGTATTAATAATATTATTACTATATTATAATAATATTATTATTTTATTATAATATAATTGTTAATAATATTAATATTATAATTATTTTCTTATAATGTTATTATTATAATATTAAAATATGAAATATTTTATAAAATTATTATAATTTTTTAAATATTACAATTACAATATTAATGATTTTTAATTTTATTATAATATATTTTTATTTTTATTTTATTTTATTTTTTAGATTATTAGTATTCAATAAAAATAATTAGCTTATTTTTTAATATCAAACATTGAAATAAAGAAAGAATAATAAATCATAAATTAGTTGTAAAAAATAAAATAAACAAATGATTTATTATTATCACCATACACAAATAGTATATTTTATCGGCTAATGCAAAAATTAATAAAACTCGGCCTATTCATTTAATTAAAATAATATTGTTTAATATTATCATTAATTTAAGTAATTGATAAATATTATATTTTTTCGGCTAATGAAGAAACTACAACGACAAAAAAGACAAATGAATAAACTACAACTGAATAAAAAAGACAAATAATTATTTTATTTCATCTCTTCCATTCTTATTCTCAACTCATCATGCAAACAACATTTCTTCTTTCTGGAATAATACTTTTTTTTCCATAAGAGTTTTTCATTGCTTATTCCCAAACCATCCAAACACAAGGAAGAGAACTACAAAATTCATATATTTTTTTGAAAGATAAAGAGAAAGCAACGAATGATCTTGTTGATCTAAGACAACGCAAAACTAGCATATGACAAAACAACGTATCGCAAACACCTAAGATGTTATTTATTTTTAGATAAACTGGATAGTGGCTATCCAAGGAAAAAAGAAGAGAAACAAAACTAGAACAAGCTAACAGCTAACAACAAAATCTAACAGCAGAAAAAAAAGGAACTAAACTAAACTAAGATGTTATTTATTGATAGCTTAATTTTCTGAGTCGTATTTCTTCAAACTTTTTGCTCTACATAATTTGAAGAAGAATTTCAGTATTGGTCCAGTTGCAGAAGAGAGCAAAAGTGAAAGTAACGCATATCTGAATTTTCGTAAATTTTATGGTGAAAAATCAGTGATTGGAAGAATAATTATGAGATTTTACCATATAAAGCTGTGAAGTTTATTATCTCAAGAGTACGAATTATAACTATTGATACGAGATACATGGATAGTGTAGATATATATTATTGTTGGTATATATTTTGTAAAATATATATGATATCTATATGCATGTTGTTATTCATATTTTTGTTGTATTTAATTCTGATGTATTAATGCTTTTATTTCATTCTATTGTATTAAATAATAATGGATCCGACTGTAAGAATTTAAAATTCATCATGCATATAATATACGACCATAAACGTTTGCATATAGACCCCGTTTGTTTGTGACTTAAAGGGTGCATACCTTAAGTTATGCAACCAAAATAGGTTGCATAAGTTATGCATGGTCCCCTTTAAATTTTTTTCCCAACAATACCTCTTAGAAATAATTAATAATATTATTTAATAATTAACAAATAATAATATTTAACAAATAAAAATAACTATTAAAAATCATAATTAATAATAAATATTAATTATTATAATTAATAAATAATAATATTTAATAATATTTTTTCAAGTAATATTAATTATTAATAAATAATTTTTTATTAAGTGATTAATAATACTTCATAATAATAAAATGATTTCTTATTATCATTAATAATTAATTTTTATAATAATTAATAATTAACAAATAATTAATATTAATAAATAAATAATAATATTTAATAAGCAACAATAATTGTTAAAAATCATAATTAATAATAAAGGTTAATTATTATAATTAATAATATTTAACAAGTAATATTAATTATTAATAATAATGATTTAAGAATAATAATTAATTAAAGGCATGAATATAAGGGCATTTTAGTCTTTTGACATGAATATATGCATGTATTAATTTAGTCATCCTTACTACACAACCAAACATCTATTACATAACACTACATAAACATTTAAGCATCCTTAACTTATGCAACTCCTTACTACACAAACAAACACCCCCATAAACAGTTGGCCTAGTATAATAACCTTACAAAGAAATAACAATGGGCCCAAGACAACGTACAGATTTATGTGTCCTTATTCATGGTACTCAAAAATTTAAAAATAGTATTAAATTAATATAATATATTAAAAATAATATCGATATAATAATATTTTTTTAAATAGTATCACAAGATCGGAATTCCAGATTCCGAACGTAAGATCGGATTCCTGGATTCCGATCTTAGTTAAGATCGGAATCTCGGATTCTGATCTTAGCTTTTTAATTTTTTTATATATTATTTATTTATTTATTTAATTTATTAATTAGTTAAATAATTAGAAAAATAGATAAAATATTGTAAAAATATGAAAAAATCAGGAATAATTAAATTAAATTTTATATGTAATTTAGTATTTTTTAGGAAAATTAAATTTATTTTCATTTTAATTAATTTATTTAATTAAAATATAAATTTTTATAACTTATTTAATTAAATGAATTGTACCATTTAGAAAGGATTATAAATTTTCAAAATTTGCAGGAATACAAAGGCATAATTCTTTCAGAATGTTCAAAGTTTTATTAATCCTTTCTGCATTTGCAGGGATACAAAGGCATAATTTGAACGTTAAAACTTTAAACAGGCATAACTTTTGATAGGAAGGTCCGTTTGGCGCAAACGAGGACATTCCGGAAAACTGGCGACGAGATCTACACATGTTACGGGATAAAACCCCGTAACGACCATTTTCGAAGCCAAAAAATGCTCTCTGGACCTCCAAAATCCACTCTAAACTACTAAAAATGTTTTTAAAATCATAAATTAATCATTAAAAAGAGAAATGCAGTAAATCAAGTGAATTTAGTCTTTCTTCTTCGTCTCAGTAAAACATCAATCTCGTGTGATTTTTTTCTAACGCATTCCAGAAAGTGCTTCCTTGATCATGAGACTCGATATGATTGTTTAATATATAATATGAAAATAATATATACAGAGGACGACATCCGGGACGCATATCAAGTGGTTGTTTAAAAATTTATAATTTTAATTGAAATTAATTAAAAATTTATACTTAATTATTCATTTTTTTAATTAAATAAATAAATTAAATTTATATTTAATTAAATAAATTAATTAAATTTATATTTAATTAAATAAATTAATTAAAAGGAAAATAAATTTAATTTTACAAAAAAAATACTAAATTACATATAAAATTTTGTTTAATCATTCCTGATTTTTTTATATTTTTTCAATATTTTTAGAATATATTATCTATTTTTCTAATTAATTAACTAATTAATAAACTAATAAAAAGAAAAAAAATTCAAAAAATACTAAATTACATATAAATTTTAGTTTAATTATTCCTAATTTTTTCCATATTTTTACAATATGTTATCTATTTTTCTAATTATTTAACTAATTAATAAATTAAATAAATAAATAATATTTAAAAAAATTAAAAAGCTAAGATCAGAATCTAGGAATCCGATCTTGTGTTCGGAATCTGGGATTCCGATCTCGTGATACTATTTAAAAAATATTATTATGTTGATATTATTTTTAATATATTATATTAATTTAGTATTATTTTTTAAAATTTCGGTTCATGGTAATCCCATTTAATATGTAAATATGTCATTTTACGAGAGGCCCATGATTATACTTGCTATTTTCGACGACACTTTATTGAAGGTGCTATTTAAATCCATATTTCTTATTTTTATATTATAGTTTTGTTAGTATAGGAATAAAGATCCAAATTTTTTATTTTTGTATTGTTTGAATTGTACAAGAATAAGAATAAGCACACAAATCGAAATTTCTTATTCCCGGCTCATCCAAACACACCCTAAAGCGACGAATTCCCATCGATTACACCCTAAAGCGACGAATTCCCATCGATTATACTCTTTTGAAACCTCGAATTCTAATATATGTTCATATTCGGATATGCGACATGGTTTGAATATTAAATTTTTTTTTTCGGATTCAGATACGGACGGAAGCGGATAAAATTCGCTCGGTTTCCATCCTACTAGGCTACCGCTGCAACAAGTGATTTGCAAAACCTTTCCTCACGTGAGACGAAGTAAGCGGTCCATGTCCATACCAATTGGAGGGAATCCAGTCAAGAAAACTAGAGGCTGTACAATACGAACCAGAAAAGAAAAGAAAAGAAAGAAGCAACAAAGAAAGAGTCGGACTACAGAGTGAGACAGGCGTTGCGGGGCTCAAATCACTACCCGCCTCCAATCCCATTTCTTGATTTCTCCTCCTTCCCAAACACTTCCTCTCGCCGCCACCTCTTCGCTGGAGAAACACCACCATCGTCGACGAATCATGCAAACGGCGTGGGGAATTGAACCAAGCTAGGGTTTGAATTGAATCGGATTGAGAGGGAGGGCGGGCGCGATGTCGCTGCGCATCAAGGCGGTGGTGGAGAAGTTCGTGCGGGAGTTGCAAGAGGCGCTGGATGCGGATATCCAGGATCGGATTATGAAGGAGCGCGAGATGCAGAGCTATATTCAGGAGAGAGAGCGAGAGGTCGCCGAGAGAGAGGCCGCCTGGAAAGCTGAGCTCTCCCGCCGCGAGGTATTTTCTTTAATTTGTAGGGTTTTTGGTATTGGTACAAAGGAAGGCAAAGTGGGATATGATGATGATGATGGGAGCCTTTAGAGAAGAAGAATTAGATTGATTTCATGATTTTAATCATTTCGATTTTTTATTTGCTAGCTTAAAGTAAAAATTTAGGGTAATCTTTTGTGTCCATACATACTGGTGAGCAATTGTACAGAACTTTATTTGACATTGAAATTACCAGCTCTTCAGTGCTTAAGTACTAGGATCTAGGAATCAACATAAGCAAGCAGTTCCATGTTTAAGAATTTGTGTTGCACAATTATTCTAAAGGGACACATTCTTCATGAGGAAATTTATGAGTTAAAACTACTAAATAATAGTTTTCGATCATTAGCAGTTATGGGTTTCTGACCAGTAGTGTCAATATAGAAAACATGTTGCCTTTGAGCTAAAGAAAAGAATAAGAGGACGAAAAAGAAAATGAAGACAATCAGGCTAACCTTTCTTTATGTCCTCTTTGATAAAGCATATTATATGAGGAGTTTTTTTTGGCAGAGGTTTTTTAATATGAGAAGGGATCAGTGCCAGTGGTCATTGGTGGCAAACTGTCTCAACTTTTGATTCCTGCTTAAATTGGCATATTGTCTCAATTACATGCATATATGATTCGACTTCTTCGACTTCTTTTCGATAGCCATAAAGAGGCGGGTTTGCTAAATTCTGTCCAAGCTTTTAAAAAACTCTATTTTTTCCGTTTTATCGCCGTTTATCAAGATTTTTGTTCACACCGCACCACCGTTTTATCCGTTATATCACCGTTTTATCACCGATAAACGCTAAATCACCACCCAACTGCTAAACCGCACAAATCGCATTTTAAAACCTTTATTCCGTCTGTTGATTTTGTTAGCTTTTTATGCTTGCTGTAATAGAGCTAATTTGATGTAATTTTTGTGTGGATGTATGATATATGTAATATAACCGATCATTATCAACTAGCTTTTTAGTAATTTAACAGTTCAAAATCTGATTATTTGGAATTTAGTTTGATATGATAGGCACCAAAACCTTTGGCATGGATCCATCTTCTGGGGATCAGATTTGTTTCTCTAAGATTGAAAAATAAAAATTCTTGATGTCCTGCTTCTTTAGACTTCTAAAATCTTGAACCTTTTCCCCTTTTGTTTCATCTATAAATAAAGCTTATCCAAACTGCAGAAAGCACTTGGTTTGCTTTGTAATTTCCTTGATTAATGATCACTTTGTATTTGAATCAGAGCACAGTTTCTGAAAGTTTATGGGCCTACCATACCAGCATTGGTGACAGGCATAGTTCATTATTAAGAATATACTTTACTAAAGGATAAATGTCTTTTTATTGTTTGTAGGCAGAAATAGCAAGGCAAGAAGCAAGGCTGAAGATGGAGAGAGAGAATCTAGAGAAAGAAAAGAGTGTGCTAATGGGTACGGCGTCCAATCAGGACAATCTGGATGGTGCTCTTGAGATAACAGTTGGTGGCGAGAAGTATCGTTGCCTTCGCTTCTCTAAGGCCAAGAAATAACACTTTTTTTTTGTCGGCTTTTTTTCCATCTTACCTTGTATTTGTTGGGCAAACTGTATAGGAAGAAAATGTCATTGGAAGTAATATGTCAGATTGTTAGGACTCTAGTCTCACTAATTAGTAAATTGCAAATATTGTTTCCTCCATTATTGCTGAAACTTTATATTTATTTATTTATTTTCATTTTTGCCCAGGGACCATGTGCTAATTATTTGGAAATTACTTAATTTTACAAAATGACAAGTTGACAACAAATATTATTGCAACTGATTTGGCTGTTCCATTCTTTGTACAAAACTACTAAATGGTTCATTTATCTGGGTTTGTCATGTAAGGTCAGTATTACCTCCGTGCATTTAGTGCAAGGAAGCTGGAAATTATAAGGTAGAACTAGTTAGGGAAAAATAAAATTAAACATAAAAACTAATGTTAGTTATTCTTATTGGGTGCGTTTGGATAGGTGTGGGAAGAAGGGAAGAAGTGGGAAGAAGTATTGGGAAGTGTGTAATTTTGTGAAGAATTTGGATTGGTTATAATTTTTTTTCTTCTTCTTCTTCCTTCTTTTTCTTCTTTCTTCCAACGATCCAAACGCACCCATTGTAAATCCAGGTTTACAAGGCGGGTTATTTGACGAACAACCAAATGCTTATAGTAATATAAACTTTTAATAAACCATGTTGTTAACTTGTAATCTTATTTGATGCTTATTTTATATACTTTCTTCTTAGAGTTGATACAGCTATTTATCAGTCTGACACATGATTTGCAGTTGATCCTATGACTATTACTGGGCAACAAATAGGTCGGACCAAGAAAGAAGAAGATATAGGAAGTGCACGTCGTATATCTGTAATACTTGACCTGATGTCTTATCCTTATTCTTATACATATATTGGGTGTGTTTGGAATGTGTCACGAACAGCTAGTTCGTGAACTAGCGCTGTTCGCACAAATCAAACAACCCATGAACAACCGTAGTTCGTGAACTTCTTTCTAGTTCTTAGTTTCCCGATTTTCACGAACTAGTTTTGTTCGTGGGCCTATTCGTGGGCTTTTGTTCTTCCCCTTGTTCATCCCTTGTTCGTGAAGCATCCAAACACACCCATAAAAGTACTGTTACTTTCTCAATGGCAGCTTAGGCTGTTATAGCTCTGCTATTCAATGTTCAATTAAGGAAACTATTATTTTTCCATTTTGGAAATAGGTGAAAAGCCTTCTTAGGGAAATTTATTGACCAGTATAAATATTACCAGACCGAAAAATAATATACAGGAAAAAGCAAGTGAAAATTGCGGGATACTGATAAATATTAGGAAAAGGAGGAATTTCCTATTTCTAGGCATAAAGTATTGAGAAGTGTGTAATTTTGTGAAGAGTTTGGATTGTTTATAATAAATTTATAGCTAGGAATAGAAAATTCTCCAAATTCTCACTTCATCCAAACGAGTTAAGAAGTCCTTAAAAGTGGCTTTGCGTACAAATCTGTCGTCACTGAATAAACATTAAACCGGCCGAGTTTCAGAGCGCGTTTTTTAAATTTTTAATTAATGCTGATTATTCCTTATCTACATCTTTCCTTTTTAATGAAAATTGACTCTGCGACTTGTGCTAGTCGATTGCTTACAAGTTCAACTTTGCGATAAAAGGTTTGAATCAGAGGCATGTACATGACGTATTGAAATAAATGTGCTCAAAAGAAAAGGAGAAAAAGAAACACAGGTCAGGAAATTTAGTCTCGCAACTGTATAGCTCCAAACTTTTTTTTTTTTGTATGAAACCTAATTTAGCCCAATTCACTTGTGGCTCGAAATAGGGATACAGTCCTGAAACGGTGAAACATACATGCACCGTATAAAATGACCATATTAAAGATGTGTGGACGTGTGGTGTGCCTTTTACTTTTCATAGTTTAGACCCGCATATAATTGTCACTAGCCTCAGTTGTTGGCTTGTTGCCTTGTTGATCATCTTGGATTTTATCAACCGAATAATAAACCTCAATGAACAGAGAAAAAAAAAATTAGATCCTTGCAAAAAGACAAGAGGTAGAGTAAAATCTTAATTAAGCGTCCTCAATATATGATCAGAAATATCTCCCTTTTTTTTTACCTTTTTGGTTTTATGTATTTGGATTACTTTATTTGTCAATTTTTCTCTTTGAAAAGTGGATTACTTGTTTAATTATTATTTGATTTTTGTACATTTGAATATCGTGCCCGTTTGTCTTATCTTTTGAATTACTGCATAACATTAGAAAACAAACATTCCAAAGGTCCAATATCTCTGTTTGATTGTGAAGTTTCTTACTAAATTTGAACACATTTTCACTCACATTAAACATCAGCTATATTACATATAAATTATTCCAAATGCCGTACGGGAGATAGTCAAACTTGTTTGCACAAAATATTTTTTTGGATTCTTGCTTGATCGGTTCAAAACAATAAACGTCACAATTCATTTTGCTGATAGAAAATTTTACGGTGCGGATTCTTCATGTCACTCTCGCTTATCGTTGGCTTTCAGTATCATACACATTGATTGAACTTATCTTTTTAATTAAAGCATGAACTTTGGAACGCCAGCATATTGTACATCTCGCCTTGTTAATTCCAGGATCAATATGCATACGCTCGAATTTTAATACAAGCACAGAGCAGAGCAAGATCTTCATAATAAAATTTACATAAATTAACACAAATAAGTCGCAAAACAAAATTTTGACAGTTGCAATACTCTAAGAATTTGACAGTAAAATTTTGTCTAGCATGTGGCATAATTTGTCGACATGTAAGGACGAACCATAAGCAATTAAATATATTAATATAGATTACATGCAACTTTATTTCGATGTAGAACAAGTGCGAAATATATACTTCTACTAGGGATGAAAATGGATCGGATACGGAGCGGATGTTGGTCGTTTCATATCCGCATTTATATTTGTTTTGAATATGGACACGCATACGAATGCGTTCGGATACGGATACGGTTCGGATATTAAACGGATACGGATACGATTCGGATATTTTCGGATACAGAGTCAAATACGAATATATTTTGTCGGATACATACAACATTTTAATTTTTTTTATTTATTTACAATAGCAGTTTCTGTTAATATAATGTTATTCAATATACGCAGTGTCAATATTAGTACTTCGTCAAGATCAGTAGTAGTACATGCGAATGAATATCTATTATTTTTCATAGTTTGAGCCAAATGAGCATTTCTTTAAAATATGGAAGGTAATTTTAAGAACATTGCCTTCGATTACAATGTACAATTTTAGAAGTGAACTTCTTTAAAATCAAAGTAAGCAAATTTATTTGTTGGGTTCCAACTTTCAACATATAAATAAAAGGCTAAAAATGAAAGCAAATAAGAGACCTTCTAAAATTGCAAGCACCACATAAGTACAAATCTAATAGAATTTATCAATAAATTTAGTCTTTCCACATTTTGAATTCCAACAGTATATTTAACTATTCAATGTCAAATCATGTCATGTTACCTTAAATGTCATCATACATTAAAATAGTATATTAATCATATGTAATCATCATGATTAGAGAAAAAAATAATTTTAGTGTTGTTATCATATATAATCGTCTCAATAATAAAAAAAATTTATGTTACTAGTCCAAATGAAAATATTATTGTGAGAGAATTTATCTAATAAAAATTAAGTAGTATCTAATTAAAAGTATTCTGTAATATAGATAAGTAATTATATTAATCATCTTATGTTGTTAAAGATACGGATAAACGTATAGTGTCAAAAAACTCAAAATCATATCCGCATCCATATTTTTTTGTCGGATACGAATATGAATACAGATACAGATCGAATGTTACGCGCATTTTACGAATTCGGATACTGATCGGAGCGAAACCGCTCCGTTTTCATCCCTAACTTCTACCCATTGGTATCGTCGAGATCGATGAAAAACACTAATCTCGACAAAACCAAATAACCACTAAAATTCTCTCTAGAGAAAGCTCCTGCCTATTAACACTATTTAAGCCTTACCGCATTTGTTTACTCTACTATTTTATCTTCATTCCTTGTGCCGTTGTGCGCCAATTTAATTTTTGAAGTCGCCCTCTTCCTCTCTCCCCTTCTTTCTATCGACTAAACCCACTATTTTCTCCTCTAGTCGTCATCGTGTCATGGCTGGACTAGAGGAATATAGAAATAAAGAATAATAAACAAATAAATATCAGATGCACTATTAGGCTGACAATCTAATGAGATTCTTATTTCCTTTAGAATAAATCAAATGCATCTTAGGATTAATTATTTCTATATTATTAATTCTTAATTAGTTGTATGAGAGAAAATATATAAGAGAGTTATGTGATTGTATTAGTAGACAATTATCAATCAAAATGCTACAGCCATTATTTTTCTTTATCGTTTTTCTTTTATTTCTTCAATTTATTTCTTTTTTGTTCCACTTTATTGAAAAAATTCCAAAACTATTAAGTAGGACACGACACATGTCACTTCAAGGTAAAAATTTATAAAACCTCACAACTCTTTTTAATATGAATTATCTTTTTTTTTTTTTTGCTTCGGATACAATAGTCTCCATTGTTTTCGTATGTTCTTGTTTTCATGTAGTGTAATTACTTATTCCTAGCAATGTATGCAATAGAATTTTTTAAAATTTTCTTTTTTTCATCAAATTTCTTGGATGAGATGAGATGAGATGTGTCACGAGAAAAAAGGAAACAACTAGAAAAGAATCTTATAATTCATTCTAATCTTAGTAATAATAGATCGATGTTAATACCTCTTAATTTTGTCTTAATTAAGCTGCTACTGGTCGTTTTCATTTTATTTTAGGGGCTTAGGATTTTTTTTTCATGTTTTTGCTCTGTTCGATGTGTTCATGGCTATTTCGATTAATTACTTTGGTTGGTAGTCGTAGATTTTTCTTGATATAATCGAGTGATTTAATTTAGGATGAGAATATGACAGTCTCAATTGTTAATCTTTATAAGATAGTTTTGACATTAATTAAGTGTCACAAAATATTACCAAGTTTTGGGTAGAATTTAAAATGCGGCACCTCTTATATAAAGCTGACATTTTTTATCTCTTGTTTATAAATTTTTTTATTTTTTAATGTAATTACATTATTGATTATTTTATTCTCGATCGTTTACAACATATGCTACTTTTGAGTTTTGAGGTATCAACATTGCTTTGTAGTGAGCTGAGTAGAAGTTCGAGGGTCATCGATAAAGAGAAGCCATGTTACACTCTCGTATACAATATACAATGAAAATATATTCAATCAAAGGCAGGGGCGAAGCTACATGCAAATTGGTGGGTCCATGGACCCACCTCAAAAAAAAATATTACTTGATATAACGTTTGTTTGTAATTAAAAAAATCCATAAGAAGTTAGGGACCCATTTCAAAAATTTGAATGACCCAGCTGGACATATCGTGTTTGATTTGAATTGCATAATGACATCTAAAAAATCGTATAGGAACCAAAATAGCATTTGTTCCTCGCTAATCGTCTTCTTCCCTCTTACCTAATGAACCTTATTAAGACAAAACTTAGTATAGAATGAAATATTTGGATGAAAAATTATTTCTAGCATATATATACTAGCGCGAATCTCGCGCATTACATGATTCATCTATATAATATTTTGCGAATTTTAGAACATTATAAATAAAAGCTACCACAAAGGATAAAAAATACAAATCGGATATTATATAAAAACTATCACTAAAAAAAAGTGTTCAATGAGATATTATATAAAAACTATCACTAAAACTATCACTAAAAACTATCACTAAAACTATCACTAAAAACTACAAATCGGATATTATATAAAAACTATCACTTCAAAATAAGTGTTCAATGAGATTTCTAAATAACTTATTATGCAAAATTTTGAAAAATAAATAAAAATTCATAAAAAAATTGTTGTACTTTTTTATTGTCTTGACTTTTAAATTATTATCTTGTATGGGTGCGTTTGGATCGTTGGAAGAAAGAAGAAGAAGAAGGAAGAAGAAGAAAAAAAATTATAAACAATTCAAACTCTTCACAAAATTACACACTTTCTAATACTTCTTTCCACTTCTTCCCTTCTTCCCTTCTTCCCACACCTATCCAAACACACCCTATATTAAATATATTATTTTAAATTTTCTATTGTTATTATAATATATATTTGATTCCTCATGATTTTTTAATGTAATATTATTTTATGTTGTTTATTTAAGAATTATTATTATACTATGTCTGTATTAGACGTTACATCATACATATGTTTTCAGCAAAATAAAATTTTTACGGACCATGCTGGCGCGAAATCCTAGCTTCGCCACTGATCAAAGGAACACAACGTGCCTAAAAAAGAGACCGACAGCTGTTCAAAAATGAGGGGTCAATCGGTTAGGCAAAAAAAAATCGTAGCTCCGTTTGGATTCAAAAAATCGTAGACCGACAGCTGTTCAAAAATTAGGGGTCAACTAGGTCAATCGTATCTTCCTTATTCAATAACCAAACACCCATTACATAACAATTACATAAACACTTTTGCATCATTAAGTTATGCAACTCTTTACTTTGCAAGGAGAGGAGTAACATATCTTGGCGCATACATGAATGTATATGAAAAAAATACTTCACCGCATAAAAATGTGGCAGATAAATGAAGAGCAAATATATCAATCAATGTTCTTATATAGATATGTTCAATATCAGCTGAGTACATTATTTCATGCTAAGATTTTTAAAAATGCTATAGATCTCATAGCATTGTAAGTGTAATAGTCCAAAATATTAGCTACTGTATTGTTAAGATATATATTTTGTACAAAAGTACGAATTGATATACATTATAACGAACGAGCTTTAGGTTCGACTGGTTTGACTTTTAAGCTTTTTATTATTTTTATGTTTAATAAAAAAAAAGAGTAGAATCGTCGTAGATAGAATGATTCCATTAGCATAATTATAAAAATAATTGAAAACTAGAATGTGATCAAGAGATCTTTTTTCGCTTTCTATCTATTTTTCTTCTGTATCCTATATTCTTTCTACTCTGTCACTGTCTTAAATTGTCTACAAAATCTAAACTAAAATTCCATATATATAAAAATGCAAATTACCCTCTCTTCATTCACAAAATTTATAAAATGTCCTTTTTCTTTACTGTTTTCTCTTTTCTCTTGTGCTTTTCGATTTCAAAGACACCCTTAAAAATTTAAGAATTAATATTTATGCAATTTAAGAGTTGGCTGAGGATTTTTGCGAGAAAAAAAGAAAGCAATGAAAGAGAAAAGAGGGAGGGGTGTTGGACGAAAATTCAAATGAGAGGGAATTGAAAATTGCAGCCCAAACTTGAGATCAGATTTGGATGATCCGTCGCCATAAATGAATTGCGACAGGTATTTCCTTATGTCTAGTTTGGGTAATGGGTCCGGACTTTAATGAAAGGTCCTCCCTAACCTTTCGTAATAGGAATATCGAATATGTGAGTTCGCTCTCAGCCTTAATTTTTTTATTTCAAATTCAGTGTTAGAAAAAAAATTTATTGAAACGACTTTTCCAACAAATTCATTTTTTTATTTAATTGTTATCTACTATGGAACTGAAAATGATGCAGTTTTAATCTATATTAGAGAACTAAGAATTATGAGTAATGCTAGAATCAAACATATAGGACGTCAAACACGATCCAAACGTAGCATATTAAAATTTCAAACGGTCGATCCAAACCGCTCAATATGATCTCTATATTAAAATATCTTTGATAATCAAATTTTATATTTTTTCATATTTTCTAACTATTTTTTTCGATTTTTCAAAATTGAAGGGTTCAGAACTTTTTAGATTGAGCATATTAAAAAATTCCAAAAAAATAGTAAAAAAATTTGAAAAAATATAAAATTTTGTCTCCATGAAGATTTTATAACACATAACAATTTGTGCGGTTTAGATCGGCCATTTCAATTTTAAAAATTAAAATTTCATCGCGTTGGACAAGTGTACGTGTCCTATATGTTTGACACTAGCAACCCCCAAGAATTATTGCAACATACGTTTCAAAGTCAACTTTCTTATTTCTTTTAATCGTTATCTACCACCTAGGTGAAAATGGTACGGATTAAAACTTTATCCAATGTTAAGAAAAACATAAGTTGTGCAAACGAACTTTTCAAATCCCGCTTTCTTTTTTTCTAAAAAATGTAATTGTTATCGACTGCCGAACTAACAATTCTGCAATTTAAAAGGTGTTGGAATAAAATTATGTAAACCGGCTTTTCCAAAACCCAAAATATCTTTCTTATTAAATATTTTAATTGTTATTGACAACAGATCGATACGTGGGCAAATAAAAAATAAAATAATATTACGTAATAAAGATATATTGCTCAATTTTTTTATTAGATAAAAAAAATCAAAATATTTATTGCTTCATATAGAGATCGATATCCAACTACAAATCAATGATCGAACTACACAAACATATGTTTACAGTTTACACACTAGGGCTCCGTTTGGATACCGTGTGGGAAGAAGGAAAGAAATTTATTATAAACAATCCAAACTCTTCACAAATTTACACACTTCCCAATACTTCTTCCCGCACCTCATCCAAACGGAGCCTAGATATAGCGTGTAATGTCTCTTAAATTTGTGCGTTTACAATGAATAGAGATAGAGATTTATTTTCTACAACCATGACAACTGGGAATCATCCAACACTCTCAATCCATGTAGTAAATTCAGGGACAATAATATGTTTTGGTCCATCTGATCCGCGCTGTAAATGTCACAACATTGGAGGCAAGTTTTAAATATTTTCCGTTCTATCATTAATGAAATTAAAAATCAGTTTTTTCAGCACAATCCTTTTATCACTGATAATTTAGCTTGATTATTCAGCAAAGTATCCAGTTTCCTCTAATATTATATGATTCAAGTGTATATTTAAATGTTAATAGTTTATAAGGGTTTTTTTTTATTGTATTAAGAGTCAGAAATTTAATAATATATGAATCTTATCGTGTTAAAGATATGAAAATAGTTGAATATATGAATGAAATTCAAAATATAAATATGATTGTTCATCGACCGGTTTATCACCGATAAAGCACTAAACGCTAATCACATTTTTAAATCTTGATTAGAGGCCATGAAACTCCTTCCTTATCAGATTTTTTTAACGTTTAAATAAAAATTTATTTTTGATTAAAAATAACAAATTTTTGTTCGTTAACGCTTCGACCACTGACACAATATCAAAGTAGATAAAAAATGTAAATCGTTTAGCACATATATTGAAGCTGCGCGTTCTAATTTTAAAATTGAAGCATAATTTGTATTAAATTTTTTTTGCCAATAATCGTATATTAGCTGTCCATTCCACGTGGTGTATATATCCACTAGGGTTGGACATCGAGCTTCGCTCGATATAACATTTTTAATATAGTTTAAACTTTGATTTATTTTTCATGTAAATTTAAATTTTGAATATATGTTTATAATAATTTGAAGGTATATTAATAAAAATATTTATACAAATTTGTTTTAAGAAATTAGAAAAACAGTTATAGCAAATAGATTAGAACAAAGTGTTGTCTTATATAAGTAATCACACAAATATCCAATTTTATTCGGTAAACATTTTGTTCATAAAAATTATCCTATTGAGTTTAAATTTGTCACTACTAAAAAAAAAATTGGATTCAAAACCCGTTTTCCCCATTGATTATATAAATTTTGGTGTTCGTGATTGAAAATACTTAAAATCAAACTCATGAAGACTGTACATGCACTATTGAATATTAAGATATGATATATATCTAATTGCATCTATTATTTGAAATTTTAGTCAGAATTTAATATCCTAAACTAAACGCCCAATTCTAAATTAAATGGGTCAATAAACATGTAGAGATTTTTTTTTTCTCATTAAACTATCCAAGAGTCAAATGTCTGAAAGATTTTTCGGCTCAAAATCGTCCGATATTGCAGAGGATGTGGCTGCATATTTCTATCATGGATCTATTTAATTTCTAGATAAGCTGGTATAAATACTAAACTTTAAGTTTTATTAGGCATAACATCTAATATAACTTTCAGATTCTAAAATAGCAATGGGACTAATAGAAAGTATTGAAACATCATTAATAATAACTCAAGGGAACATAATCTAATTTTTATGAATAATATGATAAATCATAAAACAATATAAAAGTAAACATCACTAAAATATATTTTTAACCATAAAAAATTAATACTACAAATTATTGTCTCAGCCATTCTTAGTTATCGAAACAAAACAAAACGCCTCAATAATCAGGTATCGAAACAAATTTTTATATCTAGTCTAAATAAATAAATAATGCAATACACAATAGAATCCCATGCATTGTTCTGGCACACTATTTTCCATATCTGAATCCAAGGAGAAGCTCGTTTGACATCACTGCAAAATAAAAAAAATCCAGAAATCATTTATAATGGTCATTTAACCTATCTTTATTCCGAATGGTAATTCTATTTGTCTGATTCTTGATCCATGCAAGCAAGGTTGCCTTGCTATTTTATTATCTTATATTCTTATTATAAAAATTATAATTTGAATAATATTTGTAAAATGTATACATGCTGTCTAATTACTACTTTCCATAACAAAAGGCTAGAATAAAGAAAGATAAGATATGCACCTCTTCTTTGTGAAAAGAGAGAGGTTCACTCATGGGCTGAATAAAGAACTCGTACGGTTATGTATGGCATCTTCCTTCTTTGAGTTGGCAAAAAATAGATCGAAACCAGTCATCTTCATCCTCATAAACCCTGGAAAATGCACAAAGCACAAATCACATGAAAAGTCAAAAAATTAACTATGTCACATTCTGTTTGCGTTTCAATGAGATTTTTCAAGGTGCTGGTACAAAGAAATATCATTTGGTACGATTGAGAAGTTATATCGTTAGGTAAGATATCGCTTATCTGCACAAAGTTGATTATATGACAAACAATTTTACGATCACATTAAATTGAGAAACAATAGACCATTGAAATTAAAACAAACCAAGATTTAAGTACACAATTAAGAATCAAGTAGTCTGGTCATCGTTCATGAGGAGCATTTGTATAAAGAAAGCTCAAGTATATAGTGACATTACTAACAGAAACTCAACTAAAATAAACATCTTATGATTCTCGATTCAGGTGAAAAATCTTGAATTGAAATAACCATCTTATTATGAAATTATGTATCACATAAAAATTCCAAAATTATCCAAAACAGGTGTTACTACTTAAATACCCTTACTTGCCACAGTTCGCTGTAATTATGTGCGAAGAGAAAAAACTGCAACTACAGTTGTCGATTCGACAGTCTCAGGTGCGATTTGCTCAGTTTCTTCATCAACCTTCTTAAAGCAATCTATGAAGGCCTGCTCCCACTCTTTTGTCAAATCAAAATTAATCTTTTCTGTAGGATAGGCCTTTTGTACTTCATTTAGTTGTTCAGGTACAGTTGTGTAGATTTTGTCACGGCATTAACTTACAACCTAAATTGCAGAAAAGAAAAATTAGAGATCCATTCCTGTTTACTTCTAATTTTTGCTTGTTTTTCAAAGTAAATGTTTTGAAGAGAGAAAAGGTGAACCCATCACCACTATTGCTTGTAAGTAGGTAAAAGATAATCGATTATTAGAATTAAGTCAGCATTAGATCACATTTTGAGAAGAAAGAGATAGGCTACAAAAGTACAACATTCTAAAAAAAAAAAAAGAGGAATGAATGTAAATCCATTGTGCTTGTAAATAAAAAGAAATTAGGCAGGTGGGAACGGTACCAAGCCTAGCACAAATGCTGGAAAGTCTATCAGAATACATTAAACCTAGAGTTTTGTGAACGGCCGACACCCTTTTCTCTGTCTTGTTATCCTCCATTGCTGAGCCTTTTATATCTCTCTGTGAACCCCATCGACATAGCGAGATCGGGTGTGGTGGATCGAGTGAGAACGGAGATCGCCATAAACGGAGTAAGAAATGGAGAGATCGGGGAGGGAGGCGATATCGAAAAGAATTAACATATTGCTTTACCATCGGAGGCGCTGGACCGCTGGTGCATCTACAAACCTAGGAAAACAAAAGAAACAAAAGTGACAAATACAGACGGGCGAGATTTAATGCAAGTAAATCATCGAACGGTCTGGATGCCATGTCGCCGCTAGCTTTAAAATCCGCGTAAAAAATTCACGCGGATTATATTATACTAGGTGGGGAAGCTAGCGGATTTTTTGTATTTCAATTTTAAGAATCACAAAAAATATGTCATTAAGTCTAAATTTTGTACGACAGACATATATTTGTCATTAAGATGATATAAATATATAAAAGGCATAGAAACTATGCTACAAAGTGCACATAAGAAGACCTTACTTCATTTTAGCAGGTGCATTTATTGACTGATTTTCTTAAAATTGAATTAAGTTTTCTGAATTTTAAGTTTCATGAGTTGTGGTACTGACGTTGTACCAGACAGAGCAGTTCCATCACCTATTCAATACAGGTACAATGCTAAGCACCTTTTCACTAAAATTAATTGATAATTCTTTTATCATATTAATAAAGTCAAACTTATCAAATTTAAATATTCATTAAATTTTTCCAACCCAAATTTTGAATCGGTGACCTCCATTTAATAAGTATTATCTTGCAATTTTAATTTTAAAAGGATACTATTTTTATTATTTTTTAATGCGCATTCCAGTAAGATCTTATCTATATGGATCAATAGAAATATATCTCGATGGTTTCTTTTCAAAAAATAGCAAACAATAGGAGTAGCAGAAAAAAGCACACACATACAGAGGAGAAAATACGGATTACAACAGAGTAACTGCCGTAGCATTGTGCCTAGCCATTCTTGGGACCAGAATATAGATAATATTGAGAATAAATTTGATTTTATTCTCAATGTTAAATTGGCACCACTCAAGTGAAAGCAGTTTAACTGGCTAAAGTAATACCAACGCAAAACACATAATAGTTAAACTTAGGTGAATGAATTTAAGTTCATAGGGGAAACAACATATCACTTATAAAGCTTAAATAAGTCATCATCTTAACATACATAACAACAATATATTACTAATACTAAATAAGTAATTTTAAACTTTCTTATGTTGGATCAACAAAAGTGGATTTGGGGTAACTTGAAAATGTTTGGGGTAACTTGAAAATACATAAGAAAAATGAGAGCTAATTATCAAAATAACTAATTGAAATAAGATAGCATTCAATTAAAATTACATGTAGTAGCTTGGTTTGTCCGGCTGAGATTCATCAATTAGTTCAGAACCTTCTTCAAGCAAGGCCTCAATCTCGATGGTCTCTGGACCAATTTCACCTGATGTTATTTCAGCACGGAGAACTGAAACTCCGACCAGAACAATTCTCTTTGCAAAAACAACAATCTCTTTCCACTGCCATTAAGAAATGTTATAAGATGTACAACCACTGGCATATCAAACTCTGAAGCAACTGCTATTTGATCCCTCAAATAGCAGCGCTAGTAAAGAAGATTTTTCTTTCCTCTTTTTTTAATTTTAATTTTTTTTTTGCAGATAACAACATTCAACATTTTGACAAGTAATATTCAGATGATTGATGATTGGCCCATGTTATTTGAAACTAATTTTTATCCAATGACTTGATCATAGCCTATATAGTTATATCCTCAGCTCATTTTTGTGAGTCAGAAAGATAAAAATAATTATTATAACATGGGACAAATAGTCAATAGTTGGCAGATTGTAGCGATTTTTTCTTCATTGTGTTATTTGATTTAGCTCACAAACTATAATTGGCAAGGTCTAAGTTTATCATATAAATCATTAATTCATCAAGAACTTATGAGAATTAATTGAAAGGCTTCTAAATTTTACCTTCTTAAGCATTTCTTCGTCAAGAACTGATGAGAGCCGGCTGTTCTGGTGACTTGATCAATGCTTTTTCATACTGGTACATGTACATATAATGTACATATAATAACATATTATATATTTAATTATTTGCTGACAACCACTGATCAATTGTATAGTTTTACATTTACATCACATTGATGTGATTTCTTTTGGAATGTACATTATGACAATTACAATAGAACATCTCTTTTTGTGCCTAAGATTAATTCAAGTTTGAAATTTAAGAAAACAAAGAAAAAGATAAGCAAAAGGAAGTTACTGGAGATCAAACCTCTTCGAAAGATTTCTGATCAGAGGAAGGCCGATAAACTCAAGATGAAATTAATGATAATCACATATAATTAAAATTTTTTATTCTTTTGCTAGATGAGATTATTTAGAAATCATACAATAATAAATGATACATAGAATTACTTGGTTGCTAAAAATCTGACAAAGATAATTCTACAAAAGAGACTTGATCTCCATTTGTTACTACCTGTAATTTGAGAATAAAACACACAGTAAAGTATCTATATCAGAATGGCCAGCTTGCTATTTTATGAAAATTATATTTTTTTAAAAGAAATTATCTTATTAGCCGTGTCTTCTCTTTACTGGTAAAATGAGCATTATTCATCAATTAGCATCTTTATTTGAAATCTTCAGTATGGGCTGCCAAAGAAACGTTCTGATATAGATACTTTACTGTGTGTTTGTTGTAAATACATGTAATATATTAAAATATTTCAATGTAATATTAATTGATACATACCAGTACGTAGAATCATAGAGGAACATTGATGAGTGTGCATAACAGACATTACCTCACCAATTGCTGTTAGGCAAAAAAGAGGAGTTTGCACCTTATAATTGAAGGAAAGAAGACATGTTGTTGCAAATAAGAGGTTAAAATACAAATGGAGAAGAGTACAGATAAATAAATCAACTCAATTTTAAAGGTGACATTGACCTCTAGCCTACTCAAAGGGATAAATCAATTACAACAATGGTGTAATTTATATTTTTTACTCCCGATCAATTAAATTGAGAAAATCAATTCAGGAAACTATTTGAGATGAAAAGTGAACTGAAAATAAACTCATATCATGTACGTCCACAACCAGATTTGTTAGGTACAATAAAAAAAAGTTGAAAAGTGAGCTGAAATTTTAGCATTTGGAAATTGAAATTGAAAGTCGAGAAAGCTGTAAAATCATCACTAACCCCTCTCATCTTTAAGTAGTAAATCACATCCTCATGGGAATCTCAATTAGTGGTGAATTACATGAGCCCCATTAATAAAGACAATAGAAAAATAAATTTTGCTGTATTTAAATATTTTATTCAGATAAATCAATTTTCTACTCCTGATCCATCATCTTTGTTTAAAATTAAAGTATTTGGAATTTGAAGACAATAGAAAAATTTATCCCAAAAAACTTCAACGTACCTGAAATTTGTGTATCTCGCCAGAGATTGTGAGAAGGGTGTCACCACCCCCTTCGTTTTTCTGTTAAACGATGGAGAAATACTAAAGGGGCAACGACCCTCCATCTGGATTTTTGCTGTTGTGCCTTCAGTTTCCATAGGGTTCGGTGGAGAGGAAATAGGAGGGGAAAGTGTTAGTTGAGTGCATAATTTCCATTTTATGATTAAATACTACTAATTATCCATAAACAATCATGCACAAACACGGATCTTGCACTAAGCCATTCACACAAGAGAGAAAGGTTCAAGGTATACCTCTCTTGATGTAGTAATCAAGAGGCTCGAACCGGCTAGGTTGTAGGTGGTTGTGCTCGCGTCTAGCTCCCGCCTCCTTGTCGAATCACCTCGAGTCCACTTGGTATTAACCAAATCCTCTACAAGTTATGCTAGTAACTTGGAGGAAATGCCTAATCCCTAGCTTTCCCAATCTTCTAGCAAATGAACTAATTGATTTGAGGAAGAGAGGGGGCTCAACACATGAGCTAATGGAGAGGGAGAGAAGGGAGGCGCCGGCCACAAGAGAGGGGGGGCGGCTAGGGTTTGTGGGGAGAGAAGAGAGTGGGATTTGCTACCATATACCCCTTTATATAGAGCACAAACCCTACCTACCTCACACCATCAAATTACAACTTTGCCACCCACCTACCACCTATCATGGCCGGCCACATTATGGGCCCTTTATGGGCTATGTGCTTTGCCTCTTGGGTCCACTTAATCAACTATTAAATGGCCCTTCTTGTTGCTCCCAATTTGACTCCCTATTGGGCCTTTAATTAACTATTTAATTAAAGCCCTATTAAATGCATATGTGTTGAAATAAATAATTATTAACTTAATAATAATTATTTAGGGATTAGATAATGCATTAATTTATTTCTATATGATCCCTTTGATTTAATTAATTATAACGGTCTACAACGCTATTTAATTAATTAATCAACTCATCATATTTTGCAATACCAATTATTGCAAATAAATAAATAATGCAAGCATGGTTAAAACACCAATTCTGTGTGACCCTTTGAGGATTTATGCTACGTTGGACATGGAGTTAAATCGCTATTTAATTCCAATAATCATAAGCGGTATCTAGCAACACGTTATGATTCCCAATTCGCATAAATAGTGTACAGCTACAATATTTCAATCCTGCATAAGAGAATAAAAATATATCTCTATTTTGATTCCTATGCCTCATGATATCATCGTATAATCCAAGATAGGAATGTGTCATTCTTGCAGATTATACGTTTCTTGATCTAGAGATAATTGTATCAGTTGCTAGCAAACAATCTATCTCCATCAAGGGGCCCAAACAGATATCGTCACTCACTAAGTGAATTAATGAGGGACATACGGTTTTCTTGACTATTTAACTTTTCCCCGCACAATTCAAGAGAACATAAATAACGTCCGTATAGCAGCCCTTATCGGGAATCAGCGGTAGACGATATTTATTGAACCTATCCTCATGTGGAAAAGATAAATATCTCAAACTTAGAATCAAAATCATAACGAAATAAATAATGACACCAAAACACAATCCATATATTTATTTCGTTGGGTCATGTCCTGTACTATGTTCAATTAACATAAACATATGCAATTAAGTTGGTTACTCTTAACCTGTGATTTATAGAACTTAATCAACACTTAACTTGCATACTAATCTTATTGATAATTAATGTTCCTTGTTAATTATCAAGATTATGGACGCTTTAGATTTATTGTTGTCATTTACTACTAAATGAATCACAGTGATCTATAATTCAGATCCTCAACCTGAATGAACTGTCAACACATAAATCAAGGAACAAATGATATAAAATCATCCATAACATAAAACCATAGAAGTAGCCAAATATGATTGGCTTCTAGGACATATCTCTAACAGAAAGGTGTGGCAGTGTTGATGGAAGACGATGTGGAGAGGCGGAGAGACGAAGGAGGGGGGGAGGGGGTAGGTGTAGGCGGAAGGAGGAGGCGACGGAGAGGAAGACGGAGAACCAAATCCTCTCCGCTGCATAAAAGAAGAAAGGTTGCGAATGAGACAGAATGAACGCTACGGAGATGAAAATCAACGGTTAGATTGCCGTGTCGAAATCAGAAAAAAAAAACGGAATTGGACACCCACGGGATTTAATTAATATTTAATTTAATACTTTAGATATATATATATATATATATATATATATATATATATATATATACTACATAGATTGAAGATACGAACCCCTAAGATATACAAATCTGATGCAGTATTACACTGGATTCATAAACGCTAAAGCTACTTCTCTTTAAAGCTTTTCTTTTGTAAAATAACCAAACGATCAACATCGTATTAGCTGTTCACTTTATACGGCGCGTATCTCTGCGGATAGGGAGTCCGATAATAGAAAGGGAAAATTTTTTCTATACCCCTCAGAACTGAGGAAATACAGAATTTGCCCTTCAAAAGTTCAAACTCCTGATTTTGCCCCTCCGAATTTCAGACGCTTTTTGTATTTGCCCCTTTGAGTTTTTCTATAATATAAAAAATATTTAAATAATATAAGTTATATTTTGTGACTATTTTACCCTCATTCGAAATAATCAAGTCGATTATGAATCCAGAACTGACTGAGACCAGACCAGTTGATTCGATTTGCTTCTCTTCAACTCGTCTCTTCTCTCTCGCCGACTAAGATCCGACCCAAACGTAAAACTAGATGCTGCTCTCGTACCATCAATACCTCTCTCAACTAGTCGATGGAGTCTCGTGCTCTTCTCTCACGACGAGCCTAAACCTAGATCTCGTGCCATCGGCTTGATGAACCCTAGATTCTCACACCGCACCACCGTCAGCTTGCCTCTCTCTACACACTATATTGGTTTGAGTCCAAATTACATTAACTCAGTCCAATTCCCCCCAAAATCATAATTTATCCTCTCAAGCGATCGCTATCTCAGCTCTATGCGAAAACCATAATTTTACCTCTCAAGCGATCATCGACTCGGCTCTCTGGTACCATCCATCGGAAATCAAAAAGAAGCTTCACAAACGGACAATAATTGCAAGTAATTTTTCTCATATGGTCATCTATGTCAAATCTTTTTATTCGCTGATTTATTTCAAGCTTCAAACTTTTTATTAGTTTTTGAGATTTAGGACACAGTAACCGACTAAATTTTGTAATTTGTTTCAAACTTCAAAGTTCTATTTTTGAGGCTAAGTTCAATGTTTTATAGCTAAGTTAATGTTCATGTTTTATGTTATTTTGAAATTTATTTCGAACTTCCACTAGTAAGTCAGTTCGAAATTTGTCAACACCCGTGAGTTCATGTTAAATTACCTAATATACCAGTTATCTCAAATTATTACATGAGATTATTCGATGATTGATATTTATATATGGAATTGGAACCCGTAAGTCTATTGTGCATGTTTGACCGGTAACAGTGCATTGAGCTAGAGGTACCAAACAGTGCATTAAGACACACCTTGTTTACTAATTAACAACTTCATCAAAAGGTCTAATGCTTTAATTGAATATTTGTTGTCGATTTGTGGTGCTTTAATTGCTCGTGCCAATCCCCGTCATGTGCTCGTCATGTGGTCGTTTCATTGTCTCTTCTCATTGATGAACTTGGTAAGAACATTTGCATAAGAATATTTGATGAAATTTTTGGTACTGTACCAAATCTATGTTGAGGATCTAGCCCAAAATTTTCTTTATTTTTTTTCTAAAAGAAATTTAGGTACAGAATTTGGAAGTGGGAAGACGAGTACTTGAAACTCAATTAGACAATCTGAGTGATGAATTCAAGAAGAAATCTCAAGACGATGAGCAGCAAAATAAAACACTTGTTTCATCATTGAATAAGATTAATACACACATAAGTATAGGTGTAATTGTGATTATTGAACTTTTAATTGCGGTGATCGCTCTTCTTTTAGTTGTTCTTTTAATTATTAGGATTAGATGTTTGGATCTGTTGTATTGGATGATATGTATGTTATTAGATTTTGAAAGTTAGTAAGTAACTTTGATGTAACTCTTTGGATGTATGTCATATGTTTTGGATGATATGTATGTTTGGGTTAGTTGTTTTTTTATGTATTGATGCCATGTCGTCTTGGTAATCAAACTGAAATATGCAACACCGGTACTACTATTGCTTGGTACCATGTACATTTAGTTCTGTACCAAGAGAAGTTGCTATTTCGAAGACATTAACATGGTACCAAGTGACTTATAGCATCTCTGAATCTCTGAATCTCATGGTACCAAGACAAGTTGCTATTTCCAAAAATTAACTGATACAAGAATTAAATGAGACATATAACTGTAATATTGACATATAGCTTGGTACCAAGACATTAATGTGAATAACTGATACAAGAACAACTGACATGAAGAATGAGACATTTAGCCGTAATTTTCCAATAAATGAGTCATATAGCAGTAACTGATACAAGCATCTGGATCAAACAGTAATATTGACATATAGCAGTAATCTATGTCCTCAACAAAATATAGCTGTAATAAATGAGACATAAAGCATCTCTACACAAAATATAAATAACTCTAATAACTTATAATAATCTGGACATAATTCTTCTATCTCAGGTACCAACAGTATCTGGACATGTTGCACCATTTCTCATTTCTATCTGCCCTTCTCTTCCTACAAAAAAATAGTTGAAAAAGGAACAAGAATTAAACATACAGACTTATAACAGTACGGTTAACATCACAAGGGAGGAAGAAATACCTCTTTTTAGTCCCCTTTTTGTTTGTACCTGACAAATTACAGTGACAAATTACAAATGACAGTGACATCGGACAATTTTTGACAAATCACAGAACTATATACTATAGATGTATTCTCTAAACTGCTTCAGTTTGTTCATCCCAAAATGATATTAATTACAATTTTCCCATTACAATATGAATGAGAATAAATACAAGAAATACAAATAAGGTATCCAGAACTTAATTTGGTTTAGCAAACATTTTAGGCTGCGCTAGAAAGAATTAAATTCTAAACAATTTTTTATTATTCAGGCTTCTAAATTTAAATCGCACAACCCAAAATCAGACCAAAATCGCAGAAAAAAAAAAGATTAAAATCGCATAGCAAAATCCAAAGAACATCACAATGGAAACAAGAAAAGAAGAAAAAGAGACAAACCTCTGGGAGATGCTAAGTGAAGAGAGCAATGGATGAAGAGAGAGACGAAGGCGGACAGGGCAAAAGTTCAGGTGGAGAGTACGGCAGAAGGGCTAGGAGACAGATTGGTTAGATCTAGGGTTCGTTGGCGAGAAGAGGGTTCGATTGGGAGAGACTAGTTTGCGATTGGGTTAGATTTGGTGAGCTCTGCGAGAGAAGAAGAGAATTTAAGAGTTATCTTCTCCGTTCGTGCACGAGAGAGAAGAAAAAGGTTAGCTTCGATTGCGATTGGTTCGTCTGATCGATCCACTGAGCTAGACTGGGTTAGATTATAAGAGGGGTATAATGGTCATATATATTTTTTATTATTGTTTAATCAATATTTATGGCATAAAATATGGAAGGAGGGCAAATACAGAAAGCGTCTGAAATTCAGAGGGGCAAAATCAGGAGTTTAAATTTTTGAGGGGCAAATCCTGTATTTCCTCAGTTATGAGGGGTACAGAATGAACGCTACGGAGATGAAAATCAACGGTTAGATTGTCGTGTCGAAATCGGAAAAAAAAAACGGAATTGGACACCCACGGGATTTAATTAATATTTAATTTAATACTTTAGATATATATATATATATATATATATATATATATATATATATATATATATACACACTACATAGATTGAAGATACGAACCCCTAAGATATACAAATCTGATGCAGTATTACACTGGATTCATAAACGCTAAAGCTACTTCTCTTTAAAGCTTTTCTTTTGTAAAATAACCAAACGATCAACATCGTATTAGCTGTTCACTTTATACGGCGCGTATCTCTGCGGATAGGGAGTCCGATAATAGAAAAGAAAGTAGAAGTACAAAGAAAGGGATAAGACCAAAACCGTATAATAAATTGGAGTTGTCCCCACAGCCCACCATGTCATGTTGTGTTTGTGGTTCCATGCCACATGCCAGATTGCCATCGAATCACATCCTCTACCAACCTTAAAAGGGTTGGTAGAGTGCCGACTTATGATATAAACCGTTAGATCTAATCTCAACGGTTAAGGGAGCCCCGTGCATGTAACCAGATTGATAGGCCCGAAAAATTTTAACCGTCGAGATTAGATCTAACGGCTCGGATCTAATGTTGTCACTCTACCAACCTCAAAAGGTTGGTAGAGGATACGGACCCGATTGCCATGCCCCTTAGTACCAGCTACAGTTTTGCTGGAACATTAACTCTCTTATGATCTTATGTGCACATGATCTATTTTCCTTGTGTGTGGGAGCGATTCTGGACTCTATACTGAAAAATGGTAACATGTCATTGGTAATTACACCAAATCAAGGACAGACAGACTTATCATTTTATCGAACAACAAAAGGATTAGAGAATTTTACAAAAAAAAAAAAGAAAGCTAATAGAATGACAATGCTGCTCAAATGAGATTGAGGGCAGCATAGTATGAAAATAAATAAAAAAAGGGAAAAATAAACATATATAAATAGAAAGGTTTCAAAGCTCAGATTAATTAACGAACCTCATTTTTTTTACCATTAACAATGTTATTCACTAGCCACTATCAAGTTTTACTTTAAAAAAATGTTATTCACTGAATATGTGTTTTCATAAATATATAGGTAAATTTGGTCTCAAATATTTTAAGAGAAATTGCACATAAATAACTAGTATGAGTTTAAAATACTTAAGAGAGATGTAAATTTTAATTTTAAAATTGTCATATTGACTTCAAATGACAAATTTAAATCATTCAAAATGCATTTAATGTACCAAGGTGTTTGTATTCAGAATTTATAATTTTCACATTGTTTGCGCAACATTAAGAGACGACGGCTCATACTCTCAAAAAAATATATATTCAAAAGAGAATAAATTATTTTTGTGTGTGCTTTTATTTTCAATAGCTTTTGAACTCTTGATGCAAACATAATTCTTCGGTCTGGAGTAATTAGCGTTAACAGTTTAAAATTCGTCACATTATTAGTCGCTTACTCGCTTCTAAGAATATGTCTAGGCTCCGTTTGGATGTAAGAAAAAGAAGGAAGAAAAAGGAAGTGGGAAGAAAAAAAATTATAAACAATTCAAACTCTTCACAAAGTTACACACTTTCCAATACTTCTTTCCACTTCTTTCCTTCTTCCTTTCTTCCCACACCTATCCAAACGGAGGCAGCCTCTATGAAGAGTATGATGTATGAACCCTTTCGATCGAGGAAGCTTGACTCGTAATCAGAAAATATAGTTTTGGTTTAATCTGTACCTTCATGACTTTATCCAATGCTATGCTATCTAAAGAAATTGGGATGACCTGTACTGTACATGCTTCGAGGTTATGTTATTGATCCCCAGTTGTCTACGCTCATCTGGGAGTCCTTTGTGATCGTTAATATTTTAAAAAATAATAATAATAATAATAGGAAATATTCCTAGAAAAAAATGCTGCGAAGTTAAATGTGAAGAAGTTTGTCAATAATTGAGAAAATATACAAACGAATAATTTTATAAATATTTTAATATTCTTAAGTATGGCCGATGAGATCACTACACACAATCTGGCCCATCTTGCTTGGAAAATTGATATTTTGTATCAGTTATTACTTATTACTGTCTTCTAATATATATTTTATTATTTTTTGATAAATTTTATTAAAAACTACCGAGGATTTATCACAAAAAATTAGCAAATTTCGCAAGGTGATGATGGGGTACTACACAAGATAATAATGGGGGTCAACTAACCCTTTTTTTATTATTAGTTGAACTAACGTGTATGATATTTGCTCTTTTTGCAATACATTATTTTAAAGATTTTAAAATTGATTCCCGAAATATTCATTAACATTATGATGTACGAAACTTTTCAAGTGGACCGAAGCTGTGGCGGGAGTTATACATGCATCATAGCAAACATTAATTAAAGTATCCCAATAATTTATTACTCTTTCTTTAGTGATTATATGGTTTATCAAATATATCAATTTTGACCCTAAAAAACGTGGATAGAGCACAAACTGAATACATTTCTGTACATTGGAAACTTATTTGTCCTGTATCTTGTCATTTTTATCTATTTTAGGGTTAATTTTTGACGTATTGTCTATACTCAACGTGAGTCGCTAACGATGTCAACACTAATTTGTCTTTTCTCCATTAGAGTGTTGCTATTTATATTATCTAAATTACAAACCAACTACCTGTACATTGACATATCTGGTTCTCTTACATTTTGAGTCGATTTTTTTTCTTTCCTTTTTCATTAATTCAATATATGCTGGATATTAATATTAGTCTCTTTAGTTTCTGGCGATATTTTAAAAAAACACGAGTAACCTCTCCATAGAAAATGAAAATACCACAACACAAGCCGGTTGCATAATTAAAATTGATTTTGAGTCAAAACAACAACGTAATTTGGGGGACACATATTCTGAACAACAATTTTCAAATATAAAAAGCTGAACATATTGGGATTTAATAGTGCTAATAATTTTTTTAAAAAATGGCATTTCAAACAAGTAAACAACTCATACATTGATTGCTCCAGATAGATTATATTATTTATTTATTTTTCTACTTACGATAATTACAAGAGAGATTCCATCCAAATGCTCAGAAGGTGCTTTGAGCTCTGCATTTTAATTTAATTGAAAATATATTTAGTTTTAAATCATACTTTAGTCAAAACGTCAGTTTCATACTATATTTTTTCCCGCCGAAATATTGGGTTTTGTGGCGTATTAATTTGGTCAATTGTTTTGTTTCTCCCCAAGGGAAAAGGGAAATGTGTTATTTTAAATTGGCAAATTGAGTTTATAATACATTAACGACTAATGTAGTTTTCCTTTTCAAAGTAAAAGGACAAATATAGCCCTTCAGCAGCCAGCAAATGGCTCATGTCATGTCTGAAAGAAAAGTAGAAAACGAAGTGAACGTTTGTGGATATATAAAATTTTTCTACCGTTTTCCATCCCCACCTCTCTCTCTCTCTCTCTCTCTCTCTCTCTCTCTCTCCTCTGTTATGTTGGTGTACTAGTTTTTTTTCCCCAATAAAAAAAGATAATCCCTCTTTTTCTCTGTGACGAATATATATTCCCTTTTCCCGCAGTTGGACATTTATTATTTTGTGGGTTTGCACGAGCTTCGTCATCCCAGAGAGAAATTATTGGAGGCTTGATTGAGTTTGTTCTCTTCTCTCTCTGCCTCTTCTATTTCTCTCTTCAAATGGGGCTAGCCTGAAGCCCCTGAAGCAAAAAGAGATTTTTGGGTCTTTAATCAGGTTCAATTTCATGGATTCCGCGTGAACCTATCCGTGACTATCACCTTTTTATCTTTACCAAACATTTGTATTTTTCTTTTCTTTTGGTTTCGCTGTCATTCCCACCTAAGGAAGCGATCTGTACACAACTTTATCTCCAAACTCGTGATTTGTAGCTGTGATTTTTCCCCATTATAACAGAAACCAAGAGAAATTTAAAGGGATTTACCTCTCTGTTTCCCACCTTTGATGCTTGAGCTTGAATTCAATTCCTGCAAAAATGGGTACCACTTTCAAATCAGTAGACAGCGTTATCCAAGAGGTAATGTGGCTCCACCGGTCGCTCCCGCCTCGGCCGAGTATTGATGAGGTGGAGGCCGCCATGACCGTTGTTAGGCATGTAGAGATGGAAGAGAATTCCCGAATGGAAGCCATTCTGAGGCAGCAAAAGGGAATTGAAGTACCAGAGGAGCTTTTCTTTGTGGTACAAGAGATGCAAAAGAATTTGGTTCACTACCAGAGCAATGAACAAAAGAGGGATGCCTTGAAGCTTCTCGATCTCGAGAACTTACATGTGCTGTTTGATGAAATGATCCAGCGAGCATCTTCGTGCGCCCCCTCCAGTTCGAACGGCTCGGCCCGATCTATTGCCTCTTGGGCAGGCAGAGGGATTGGTGCCAGTGGTACGAGCAGTAATTACAGCGCAGCTAGTGCTTCCAGTATGGTTAAATCAGTACTGGACAAAAAAGAAGGAGATATTGGAAAGAGCACTGCTCTGGTAACAAGAGATGATAGTTATGTGAAGAAAGGAAAGGTGAGTATGTACCCTGATGGAATCGCTGGAAATTCCCTTACATCACGGGTACTTCCCACAATTCCAGTGCGAGCACCTACCACATCAGCTACCTCTGGTTAGTCTTCTTGCCTATTTCAAATTCCATGGTACCTTTGTTGTACAATTATTGTTTGTAGTTTACAAGTTCATTATTTTATCCTGTTTAGGTGAAGCCGGCGATAAATTAAACTTAATCCAGGTGGCTAGCAAAATAGAAATCTGTGCAAAGAAAGGCTTGAAAGAATTAAACCTGCAAAACAAATTATCTAGTGAAATTGAATGGCTACCGGATTCAATCGGTAAGCTTTCTGGTCTGACATCTCTCGACCTGTCAGAGAACAGGCTCGTGGCCTTACCCATCACCATAGGAGGTCTTGTCTCTTTGCAAAGACTTGACCTTTCTGGAAATAAACTCTCAGTACTTCCTGATTCGATCGGGGATTTATTCAATTTACTCTACTTGGATCTAAAAGGGAATCAGTTAAGCTCCCTTCCTTCAACAATTGGAAAATTGGTTCAGCTCGAGGAACTCAACTTGAGCTCAAATGAGCTTGTGTCTCTACCCGACTCAATTGGGAACCTAATCCGGTTAAAGAAATTAATTGTCGAGACCAACAACTTGGAGGAATTGCCTTACACAATCGGGAATTGTGTTGCTTTAACTGAATTAAGAGTTGATTACAACCGATTGAGGGGTTTGCCTGAAGCAATTGGAAAGATAGAATCCCTTGAGGTTCTTTCTGTAAGGTACAATAATTTGAAGGGGCTTCCGACAACTATGGCTTCTTTACCGAATATTAAAGATATTAATGTGAGTTTTAATGAGGTGGAATCGGTACCAGAGAGCTTGTGCCTTGCAACTACACTTGTTAAATTAAATATTGGGAATAATTTTGCTGATTTGAGAACACTGCCTAGATCAATTGGAAATTTGGAAAATTTGGAGGAGTTGGATATAAGTAATAATCAAATTAGGTTTTTGCCGGATTCATTTGGGATGTTGACAAAATTGCATGTGCTTCGTGCACAACAGAACCCGTTAGAAGTACCTCCAAGGAATATTGCTGAAATGGGAGCTAAGGTAAAATTTCAAATCTGTCCCTAAAAAAATTTGAAGATAGTAAACTATAATTTTTTCCATGCTGTATTGGAAAACTTGCAAATTAACTATGTAATTTACCTTCTTAGTAGACATTTTTAATTAAAAGGGTAACCTGTAAAAGTTTTTAAAAGTTAAAACACTACACCAACTACCTTATTTACACCAGAGAACAACAGCTACATGCATATTGGTTCCAAAATGCACAAGGTGCCAAAAGTGCCGTCCACTTTGACATCTTTATTTCTGTTAATTAGTGGTATAGATTGGTCACTTTGGTTAATTTTTAGATGCTCGTTTTTTTAGTTCAATCGCTGGAGCTAACTAGAATATATTAGAAATATTGTAGTCCTTGAGAAGATTTATTTGTTCTTTTGTTGAGATATTTTGTTATGAGTTCTCAATTCTCATCTAATTTTGATGATAACTATTTATATACTTAATAAGTGCTTGTAAATCTGGTTATAGGCTGTTGTCCAATACATGGCTGAGCATGTTGCAAAGAGGGACGTGAAGTCTCAGCCAGCAAAGACCAATATTTACCAAGACCGTCCAAAAGGAAGTCCTAGCCAGCAAAGACCAATCTTTGCTGAGAGGAACTGGTCTGGCTGTTGTATTTTCCCAAAATCATCCAAAAGGAAGCATAACCGATTGACTACGGCAACCTAATTTCCCTTTCTGAACTGGCAGGTATTTTGAATTAAACAACAGATACCATGAATGACTGCACCCTATGTGTTGTTCACGTTAACTACTATCCGCATATCAAGTATCCTGTTGGTTCCTGAGCTCCTTATTTGTTAGCAAATAAAGCTCTTTGTCACTTACAAAAGTAAATGTATAATATTTTAATAATTTTCAATTTCTTTCTTTTTTAACTTGAGCATGAACCAATAGGAGTTTCTGGGTGAATGAAAATAGGTATGTTTAGACATTTTCACAGTTACAGCATTGGGTACAAAGGCTAGCAATGGAGATTCATTTGTTCATCCCATCAAAAATGCCATGTGGCAAGTTTGTTAACGCGACTGTTAAGTGTTTAGTAGGGGGATAAATCAGAGATGAAGTTGTCATCACCTCTTAGTGGGGATAACTTCTTGCTCGAGTTATTCCCACTATTTTGCTCTCAAGCTTGGCCTAAATTAGAGGAATGCTGTTTGCCCTTTCTTTGCAAAATTTGAACTTTGAGCTAATATTATATATGCTTTTGTCAGATTCAGCATTCTCGAGCTGGCATATCTTGGTGTCATTTATTTTCTCCAAGTGTTAATTTCGAATTTTGCAAGTGGTGTTTAAGGTGTTTGACATTAACTTTTGCTGGCATGTACCAACAGGAATTTTGAGTCTGTCTTATTCTTTATATTTTTTTTATTTCATTTTGTTGTTTGTTGTACCATAGCGTTGTAGAAAATTCCTGTAAGTTATGTACCTGCTGTCATATAGTCGATCCCTTCCCTGTGTTGTTTTTTTTTTTTCCTTTCCATTTTCTGCAAAATGTATCTGAGTTCTTGTAATTTTGTAGGGAGGTGTCATTGATGTTTCCCTTTTTGGAGTATTTTTTTAATCAGAAATTGAATAATGCTACGACCTAAGTCGCCATATAGATAATGATTTTCATTTTTGATTTGAGATTTTGGTTTGTCTGCATACTATTTTTTTTCAATCCCTTCAATTAAATAGCAAAGGTATCATATAGCTAATGATTTTTCGTTATTGTTTTGATATTTTGGTTTATCTAGATTCTGGATGCTGTTTCCAATTTCTTCAATTATATTGGAAAAGACTTTTGATTTTTCTCTTTTTGGAGTTGTATTGGATGACAAATATAAAGTTATGTGGTAACAAACAAACCTGTCAAACATGGAATTAGCTTAGAGAAAAGAAAAATGAGTGAATTTGATAGACTGATTACTCGATTTGTCTTTCATTACTTGAAGGATGTTATATGTATGCCATGGTCCAATAGCTGTGTCCCCTTTTTAAATGCATAGGATGTCACAAGCATTTAGCATCATTATATATCAAATCTTTATATATATATATATATATATTTTAAATCTAAATCAATAATCTTGTTTACTTCACGAAAATAAGCTCACAAACAAAATTGTAATTTCCTGGAGTTCAATTTTTATATTGATGAAGAAGTTGAAAAAAATGTACAATATAGCTAAGTATGATAGATTATTCTTATTGTAATTAACCTTTTGTAACATTTTGATCTAACATAAAAAATAGAAGATTCATAAAATGTTTTATGTTGATGCATCTCTTTTGAAAACTGAACAATATCAATGGTTTAGAATTTGGATTTAAAATTTAAGTTTTTAACTTTTGTTTCCAAAATTGCTTAATATAATTATAGCCTTCCTCTAATTTTATTTTTAACTTTTGTTTCCAACAGTTCTTAATATAATTATATTATAGCACTATCACTATCCTTACCAAGTTTGCACGGATAGTCCCTTGCAAATGCAATAGGTTTAAATTCAGATTTGTGGAGTTTTAAATGACCAACTTGAGCAATTCAGTATGATCTTTATACTTAAAATCTTATAACAAACAAAATTTTAAATATACATTTTTTTATATTTTCTTACTTTTTTGGGATATGGAGAAAATTGTTTTTATTTGATTGTTCATAAATCATACACCGATTTATTTTCTCCTATAAAAATAATAAGAAATATATTTCAAGTGTATAATTTTTCTATATGAATATCATATTAAGTAGTTCAAAGTTATTTGAAGTTCAAAATCAATGTTTGAAAGCTCAATTTTGTCAATATGGGGCCGTTTGAATCCCTATGGGATTTTGGAGAATTTCATTTTCCTACCATAAATTTATTATTAACAATCCAAATTCTTCACAAAATTACACACTTCTCAATAAATTTATTCCTAAAAATTGCAACTTTCTTAAATTCCTCAAATTCCTAAGCGATCCAAACGGCCCCGTAATATTTTCTTTTTATTATTTTCCACCAAGTCGTTATGTGCACGTAACTAAAATTTCCACTGTAGTTTGAAAGCCTCTTCTCCATTCTTAGATTTAAAACTTACAAAATAGTTATATTAAGGAGTGATGGGCCGAAATTTTTAATTGGACACCAGGCCGACAAAATGACAGCGACATCTCAAAACAGCACCAAACTTATCTGGTACAACGTACAACCAGATCACGTATTATTCAATGGGCCCCAATTTAAATCTTTATTCTCTCTCTTTGTATATCTGTTACTGTCAAATTTTGTCATCCCTGTCATCGCTAAATATAAAGTGAACATATACAGCAAACAAATTGAACATATAGACGATCTAAGTGAACACTTACAAACAAATAAGTTCAATGAAAATAAATTGAATATGCATGTAAACTTTTGAACAAGTTATGACAACACTTATTTGTTTGTAAGTGTTCACTTAGATCGTGCTATATGTTCACCTTATTTACTGTATATGTTCACTTTGTATTTAGCGATGACTGGGATGATATATTTGCCTATGGCACTTATAATTCCTGATTAATAATGCATTAACAGATCCACTCTCTCCAATTGTATACGCAAGATGAACAAAATTGATGATTCCAGATCATCTATCATGATTTGACGTTCTAGATATTGCCACAACCGTGAGTCATTAAACGGCCAGCGTAATGTGCTCGTTAATACATATTTCCTGATCCGAAACAGATATAAATCCTCACACAGTCACACTCACACCCCATCAACAACAGTACAACACACAGACTTCCACAAAAGCATCTATTAGTCTATCTATATTTTTCACACATACAAAGAAATTAAATTTTATATTCATCTCAATAAGAAATTTGAATTTTTTTTGGTACGCCATATTATTGTTATATTCCAACTCTGCCTCTGGAATGGATAAAGGAAGATTGATTAATACTAGATATCTCATCGCGCTTCGCGCGATGCAGTTTTGTCTGCGATTTATGGCGAAAGATGTCTTTAGCATGTTGGCTGTGATGGTCAGGTGATGATGGATGGAATTGTTGTTTTAGTTTTTTTTTTCTTTTTGGTTTCTTTATGTACGGTAACTCTTTGTAAATAATTTTTTTCTGTGTTTTCGGTGAAACATTTATCTAGAAGGGGGGCATTATTAGGGATAAGCATGGTACAGTTTTTTTTCGTTTTTTCTATTTGTTGATTTGTGGTGCAGCCTTTATTTTTATTTTTTTTATTTTCTTGTGTCGCTTCATTGATTGTGTTGTTGCAGCTATGTTTGGTACAATGATTATCGCAAAAGATTGTAAACGATCAACTTCTTATTTCAATATCTTAAACGATCCACTGATCGAATTTGTTAAAAAATTATATAGATGCTGTACAAAACTATGCACCATAAAAACTTTGTCAATGCTTAAAGTAGTAGGTTAATCCGATCCAAGTAAAATAAAGGGACATGACAATGAGTAATATGTGAATTGTGAATAGGTCAGGCCTGGCTGCACATTTACAATCCAATTAGTATGTTGCATTGACCCGGCCCGATTTATTTTTTTGATATTAAATGCCAATCCAATATTACTCATTGCTATCTCTTACCATGAGCACTTTAAGTCATTGGTGAACTATCAGAATCAAACCGAAGACTAAGATGAAGCTCATGAGCATGACAGACTGACCACATTTCATAAATAAAAAATGCACTGCAGCATGCATAAGGAAAAGAAATGAGGACAAAATAAGATATAAATGCCTTATTACATAAAACAATTAGAAACAAAAGAAATGAAAACCTAAAACCTGTAAAAAAATAAATGGGTAGAAATAAAATGATAATAACAAAATCTAAAAATACCTAATCGCGCAAAAAATCAGAAACAAAAGGAATATTTACCTAAAACATTCATTCATCCTTTAACGATGCATTCATCAGGCATTTAATCCTATAAAAACTTTTTAACAATATAGTTAGGTAGAAAAATTAACCTCATTCTATTGAAGCAGGCTCCTTTGGTTATCCAGCAAGTAGCGAGAAAGCATTAACTAAACCATGAAAAAAATCATTGTAAATCATGGGGTACCAAAAGGTGAAATAAAATACTTGGGAGTTGAAATGGTAGAGGTTATACTACATATTAAGAATTTCTTAATGTAATTCACAAAGCACCGGCAAAAAACTGATACCGACCTCAATGCACCGGTAATGTTATGTATTGAGTATTGAGCAACGTTTTATGCGATAATCCGAATAAGAAATGGTACGAAATCAGTGCCATATTAGCAGTATGTTTTTTTTTTGAGGAATTAATATTGAGCATTTTTAAATGTAATGAAATAAATGAAAAAAATAATTGCAATAAAGGTTATGTCACTAAGTAAGCAATCAAGGTCAAGACAAATGGCCGCTCTATGCGAAAGTTCAGAGCAAAACTGCTAAGAAGTCTCTTTAATCTATAGTAATATAACAAACACAAATAATTAATATTAAGCAGTCGTGCCAACATAACCAATTAATTTATTCTGAGAATCTTTGTAGTTCAACTTTAATGTTATTTTTGTTTGTCCACATAATGTAAATCGACACAACAAAAAAGATTAAATACTATTGTCAATACATGCTGACAAACATCCTGAAGACTAATTCCTTAATATATCTGCTGTGGTAATCAAGACAAAGAAAATAGAACAATACCTTTGTTGGTTTTATGAACCCCACCAAGCTGCAATAAGATAGTACCATCAAACCAACTCTGCTAGGTTGCACACCCTGAAGAAAATAGATAACCTGCATAAAAATTTAAGGCCATTATGATGTGCTAATTTTACTAAAGCCTAAATTGCCTACGCAAATAACATGCAACCTTCTCCTACCGGTGTTACAGCTGCTGAGCCGACCACTCTACTGGGAATAGGTAATGAGTGCAGTTTTTGGTCTCTTTGTTCTGGGAGTGTCTTTTTAAGAGAAGAAAGTATGAGTATATAATTATGGAATTCACTCCAAGAGTTGCAGGCTCGACAGTAGGAAGTGAAATACCCCTGTGTGACAAGTATACCTTTCAGGGTACAACAACCTTCGTGGAGACACCAAATCATATTCTTCCTTCTTTCTCAGTGGATTGTAAGCCTTCAGATTGCTCACCACTTTCAAAGCTTGCCTCACTCCTTAATATGCTCCCTGACATAAGATCCATCTGTTCGTCACTGAGCTGATTCTTCATTTTTATCCAGTAGCTGCGTACCTTCGCTGGTACACACTTAATCTGGAAGGAAATTATTTATTTGGAACCATGAGCTCTCCCTAAAACAGCCTAAATAAATAAACAAAATAGAATGAAATAAAAAAAATATATGAACGCACTATTAGGCAAAAAAAAAAAAAATATGAACGCACTATTGACGTTCAATTCTCCTAAATTGAAATACCAACTAAATTATCAAATCACTAATTAAAACCACCATTATTTTCTTATTTCGATGACCTTGTGTAAAATGAAAAATCATACTAAAATACTTCAGGTAAAGGCACGCTTTCCAGAAACCCAAAATACTTCAAGTAAAGCAAATAGCCTCATGTGGTTGTGCTATTGCATCACGAAATACCTCTATTTAAAGGAGACATTGATAAACATTCAGAACCGAGCAAATCAGGAAAATCGAAAAGGACGATAAATTTTAATACCTAAAAGAGATATGCTCAATCTAAAGATATACAACTTGGGATGCTTCTTGCTGCTGCCTGAATCCTCTGAAATAGAAACGAAAAATAAATTCAATTCAGGTAAAACTCACCAAAACAGATCTAGTGAGGAAAGATGGTGAATAATTTACTGAAAACTAATTCTTTTGAATTGTGAAAATATCAAATTCGAAAGACATAAAAAATTAAATTAAATGCTGAATTTACATTTACCCAATCAATCACCATGGTACCATCCCTTAGAAGGAGACATTAACAAAAACCTAGAAATTGTCTTCTTCATTGTCAACCTTTCAAACGAAGTCTTTTCAAAGGTTGGTCTGAAGGCTTGTGATGGACACATCCTCGGCACACGCCGTGCCAATTAGGTGCAGTAGGGCTGGGCTAGCGGAGGCTCAACAACTATTAATTGTGAAGTTTAATCAAAACATGAGGAGGCGAAAGAGGCTAGAGGGGTCCATCGTGTTGATTTCCCACATGATGTGACAAAGAGGAGAGGAAGGAGGAAAGGCAGATGGTGGGGCAGTGTCGGCGAAGGAGGAGGAGGAGAGGTAGAGAGGGATGGAAGATGGGAGGAGGACAACCTCAATTTAGCAGAGCTGCTCTTCAGAGGGAAGGATAGATGATAGATCCAAGAAATGGAGGGGCGGTGGCAGAATTTGGGGGTGGGGTTTGTCTCTGGTTTGGCGGAGGAAGAGGCGCTGAAAAAGGGAGACGACAGCATGTCGAAGAAGTGATCCCCATCTCCCTATCACTCTATCTCTCTCCGCCTCTCCATTTTAGCTCCGCCCTGTCGAAGAGGAGAAGATGGAGCGCTCTCTCTCCCGCTCTTCTTTTTGGCTCCGTGCAAAAAAGCTAAGGACGGAAGAAGGGTCTAGAAGCACCTGTTTCTCTGTATCCGTCCTCGTGTCTGCAAGAACGCAAACACAAAACTACCTGAGGAACTGAGCACAACACGGGGGACAACAAAACATTCTGCACAGAAAATCGAAAGAGCAGATCGATAGCGGAGACGCTGTTGCAGCCGCTGGTGCGTTTGCAGGGATCGAAACAAAAAAAAACACGTAAGGTATTTCTCATGACATGGAAGGCAACAGCAAATAACATACAGCAAATCCATTGTACAATTTTTTGGCGGAGACGAATGGGCAGGATTAAATCCATCTCAGGGAGACAGAAATCGGACGGCTCAGATTGGTGTGCAGGTTACTGTAGATTGAGCCACTCAACTATGAATGTTTTATGATGATTGTTATAATTTTCGTCGAAACATATCTTAAGGAGTTTGTTGCATTCCAAAGAAAATCTTAATCTCTTGAAACAAATGCATTGAGTTGTTAGCAGGCAGGCCTGCCAACAGCACACCGTAAACCGTTATTCAGTTTCGTTTTGCTGAAACGAAACGGTAAACGGTAGAGATATCTATTTCGTTTCATTAACGAAACGGTAAACGACACATGAAATGAAACGGTTTAACGTGTTTTAACGTGTTTTTGTACATACCGTTTAGCGAAATCATTTCGTTTAGTAAGTGGAACGGTAAACGGTAGCGAAATCAATTTCGTTTCGTTAATGGCACGGTAAACGAAACACCCCATTCCGTGTCCGTTTACCACGTTAATCAGGTATAAGCAGGCTCCACTCCACAGTAGAAAGAGTACAGTCGTGGAAAGCCTGAGACTCAGTCACGCACTCAATCATTGCCCATTAATTAGGGAGTGAGATCCAGCTACAAAGCTACCTTTAATTGCTTTTGGATTTCATAGGCTGCCATTGACGTTAAACCAACAAATTGATGTGAAATTCTTAACTCATCGTGAAACCATAATGATCTGAATTTTTTTGTTTTGTTTTTGATTAAATACTGATCTGAATATCTGATCTGCCATTGTAGCTTGTATTTTTGGCTCTTGGCCACTACTCATACCACCTAATCATTCATCATCGCTCAAAACCAAAAATTAATTCCTCTCCCGCTATCTTCTCTTTTTAGTTTTTACTTTAATCTTATATGCTTAGAGGACTTAAACTAAAACATTTGAAATGGTTTATCAAATATAAAGTAATATTAATACTTGTCCATATCACGTTTCTAATAACATACAAAAATAGTCGGAACTCTTAACGGTTTACTAGAATCTTTTACTTTTTTTATTTATTTTTGGTTCCCTTTGGATGGTGTGAGAATAAGAAGTATAAGGAAAGAAGTATTGAAGTGTGTAATTTTGTGAAGAGTTTGAATTGTTTATAATAAATTTGTAAGTAGGAAAAAGCTATTCTTTTATTTCCTCACTCATCCAAACACAGTCTATGAAGAAACTATAGTAGTGTTTTTATTTTGGTTTTAATTATAGAGCATTAATGTGTTTGGTGCTTTTAGCATAAATTAAGGCACCCGACGGGTGATGGGCGTATAGTTTGGGCATGTCAATCAAAAAGTTAGCTAGATAATAATTGGATGGTACAACTTCTTGTTTGTCTAACGAATCATAAGCTAGCATACTAATTTGCAATCATTAGATAAATTCCTGCTCAACGACATATAAATATTTTGTTAAGCAAATCCCTGCCCTTAATTAGTTTATGTGTATGTTTTATTATTAAGTTATTATAGTTGAAAGCAAACCGCGGCATGCATGAGTAATATCCTTGCTGGACACAGAACGATGATGCCTACTCGTGCAAAAGGAAACATTAATCAATTATTATTTGGGGATGTAGATGCAGCGGACTTACAAAATTAAGCTTCTTTTTTTTTTAATTGTAATCCTTTATCGGCTATCTTTTAATTAGATTTTTGGAAAGAAATCTTATTTCAAACCACTTACTATTAAAACATAAAATGAATTAAGTTTTTAATCTTGTCACATCACTAGGATTTGGCTTCTTTCATACGTAATTAATTTTAGTCGGACAACTTATCTATTTTAATATTTTTATTTAACTAAGACACTAAATATGTGTCCAATGCTCAACAAAATGCCAATTAATTCATCTTTGAATGAACATTTATGTAATTTATATAACTTGAGCTTACAAAAATTGCTGAATGTGAGAATTTCTTAATATGAGAATAAATCTGTGAATTTATATGGGTCTATATAGAGAGCAATCTATATTTTGCATAACGGGTTAACAATCCAATATAAATATAATGCTTAGTGCAAATCTTATCACCTCACAAAATGCTATATAAAAGAGAAACAGATTATTGAGACCTCATTTTCTCTCATTAAATGCCCATCTGAAGAGTGAATATCCCGTTTCCCCTTGTATTATTCCCTAGTACCTTATTTGTTAATCCCCACACTATCTTCCCAATTGGAGAGAGATAGAAGGGAGATCATCGAGCAATAGAGGAAGAAATAGAAGAAGATCATGCTGAAAAATCGGAAACGAGACGGAGCATGGATGGTAACAAAAGAGTTGGCAACAAGGGTTCTCCGGCGGTACCTTTCCCACCGGAAGTGGGCTGTCAGGTACGTGAGAAAATTCACATGGAGCATGCTTTGGGTGCGAGTTAGGAGGAGTGTTGGACTGGTACGAGACCGACAAGTAGTGACAGGATACGACTCAGTTGTTAGTTATGCGAGGAACTTCGATGATGGATCATGGAAGGAGGAGGTGGAGTATTTGCGGAGTGGATCGTTCGCATACCGGTTTGGGGGTTCAAGGCGAGTTGTGGGATGATAATTAATGGAATAATGGTGATGTTTATATCTTCTTCATATTTTTCTTTTTGTTGTTAACAAATAACAACTTAACATGTTTGGCAGATTATTCTATATGGTACATGAGAGAATTTGTTAATGAGTAATTCTGTTTTTTCATTCTAAATTAATGTACCTTCTTTTCCTTAATATTTAATAATGTCATTTTTTGTCATGTCAATTGCCTCATAGGAAAGACCCAATTACTGGAGTAATTTTTCGTGAAGGAACAAGTAAAAACAATACTCGTCTAGGGATTATATCAGTACATTACAAATCTCAACCTAATGTTGCCCTGTTGAATATATATCATAATAAGTCTCCAGTTTAATCAAATAGAGAGTTTGTTTTTCTTCTTTAAAAATAATTCAGCCGGTATTTTGTTTTTGGATTAATAATAATTATTTTAAATGTATTTTTAGCATTGCCACCTAGCTTTATATAAAGTTGTATAGATAATGATGGGCCAAGGTATTTTTTAGCCCGTAAGGCCCACAACTGTGGTAAAGGCATCTCATAATCATAACACTATAAGTCACTAACAATCAAAATCCTCCGTTTCCAACAGTTAGGATCTCATAAATTGTTTGACACAATAATAAGTCCTGATCAAAATATTTTTTACGCCGGGATTTCATTTTATTTCATTTGAACTGATTTTTCAAAATTTTGTTGGATATAATTACATGAAAATTCCAACCAAATGACACTAAATTCTTTTATTTTAATAAAAAATTTTCTAATAAAATAAAATGAAATGAAATCCCATGTTAAAAAAAAAAAGAGAGAGAGATTTTGATCAGGGCTTAAGAGATTGTCGACCGTACATAGGTCGGCCTGACGGTTCAGATCATGTAGAACTTTTCGCCGATAGCAGTCTAGATAATTGATGTGAAATGGATTATGGATATTGAACTCGTGTATTCTGTAATAGGAAAGAATCCGACAAGTCAACTATTTGTCTATTGTCTAACAAATTGACAGGAAATTGAATCTTATACCGGGATAATCACATTGAAATTATTTGCAAATTTCACTATACCACTTGCTTACATTATTTATCTTTATTCTGTCCCTATACGCGAAGGTAGGCCTGTCAAAATTCCGTTCCGTCATGGTGTTCCGTTCCGTTCTGTCCAAACGAAACGTTAAATGGAAGAGATTTCAGTTTTGTTTCTGAAAACGGAACGGAAATAAAATTGAAATTTATAAACGTTACTGAAATGAAAAACGAAATTCCGTTGAAATCAATGGTCAATGAAGGACAGAATGTTAAACGGAATGAAAAACTGTTACGTTTGATGAAACAGAACGTTAAACAGAATCAATTTCAATTACGTTGACTGAAACGGTTCCGTTTCAACATTTGACAGGTATACGCGAAGGTCACGTACGCTATGTCAGGCGTGACTGTCACGTTTTAGTCTTTTTTTTTATTTTTAATTATCATTTAAAAATGTGAAGGGAAAAAGTTGGAAAAAATATTGTCAGTCCATATAACACGATGTGACATGTTTTTCCGTGTCTTTTCTCAAAAAAAATATATCATTTTACTTTATCCGATCGCGTACATGCACTAATCACGTAAATGGCTATCCGGTACATCACGTTTCTTTATAGGCTTCGTTTGGATAAGTGTGGGAAGAAGGGAAGAAGGAAAGAAGTGGAAAGAAGTATTGGAAAGTGTAACTTTGTGAAGAGTTTGAATTGTTTATAATTTTTTTCTTCCTTCTTCCTTCTTCCTTCTTTCTTCTTCCTTCTTCCTATATCCAAACGCTGCCTTAGAATAGAGGGAAGAAAGGGAGGAAATAAATCTTAAAGAACAGCCCAGAGAAATGACAAGCACACAGCCACATAATAGGCTTGTTTGGATAGTATGGAAATTTGAAAAATTGCCAATTCCTAAACATAAATTCATTATAAATAATCCAAACTCTCCACAAAGTTACACACTTCCTAATAAATTTGTCTAGGAATTAGAAATTTCCTAAATTTTTCAAATTCCTAAGCGATCTAAACGGCCCCATTTAATATTTTATAATGAAACATGGTAACTTATCCATAAACTGAGGCTAGGCAACTCCAAGGCGTGATTTAGACTTTGGACTATTGTGTGGCACGACCTGATGTTTGTCTAATGATTGAAAAACCCACTCTAATACGAATCATACTGGAAAGGTCCAGTTGAAGGAAATCAGTGATGGAACTGGACCTGACCAGTACACCAGTACGACGCTACCAGAATAGTTTGATTAGCTGTATCAAGACTCATCTGTACAAACATTCACTATATCTTGATTATGGGATGTAATAAGATTAGAGTAGATCAGATCAGACGGCAATAAGCTAGTCATAGTTTGTAATATAAACTTAGGTATATATACCCCTGTAATGTTACGGAGACATTTAACAAACAGATACTTTTCACAATCTAATCTTGTCTACTCTCTCTCTCTCTCAGTAAATCTTAATATGGTATCAGAGCTAGGTTATAATCTCAATCAAACTTGGTCTCTTGTTCCACCACCCGACAAGCAACATATTATAGGATGCAAATGGGTGTATATAATAAAGCGCAAAGCCGATGGTTCTATCGAAAGATACAAAGTGCGTCTAGTAGCAAAGGGTTATAATCAAGAGGAAGGCATTGACTACTTCGAGACCTTTAGCCCCGTGGTACGTCCTACCACTATTCGTCTCATTCTTTCTCTTGCAATTTCCAATGGTTGAAATATGAGACAACTTGATGTTCAAAACGCTTTCTTGCATGGTCATCTTAATGAGACCGTTTACATGACCCAACCCCCGGACTTCATTGATCCTACTCATCCAAATCATGTTTGTCTACTTTCAAAAGCTCACTATGGCCTTAAGCAATCGCCTAGAGCTTGGTTTCAAACTCTTCATACCGCTTTGATTAATCTCAATTTTAAACCCTCTCAATATGATCCCTCTCTTTTTAGTCTTCATTCTAATGGTTGCATTATTTTTCTTCTTGTCTATGGGTGTGTTTGGATAGTTGGAAGAAAGAAGAAGAAGAATAATAAAAAAAATTATAAACAATTCAAACTCTTTACAAAGTTACACACTTCCCAATACTTCTTCCCACTTCTTCCCTTCTTTCCTTCTTCCCACACCTATCCAAACGCACCCTATGTGGATGACATTATTCTAGTCTCCAACAATAACTTTTCTCTCCAATCCTTAATTACTTCTCTACAAAAACAATTTCCCATTAAAGATCTTGGTCCTTTATATTATTTTCTTGGAATAGAGGTTTCTCAATCTCCTACCTCCATTCACTTATCCCAAACAAAATACCTCCATGATCTTCTTATCCGTGCTAATATGCACCTTTCAAAACCTTGCCCTTCACCAATGATTGCCAATTTATCCTTGTCGAAATTTGATGGTGATCCTATGGAAAATCCACATCTCTATCGAGTTATTGTTGGTTCTCTACAATATGTTACTATCACTAGACCCGATCTAGCCTTTGCGGTAAACAAAGTATCGCAATTCATGCACAACCCAACCACGACTCATTGGGCAGCGGTGAAGCGAATATTGCGTTACATTCAAGGTACTATTCAACATGGACTTATCTTCATGAAATCCTCAGGTCCTACTCTTCATGCTTACACCGACTCGGATTGGGCCGGTTGCCCCGATGACCGCCGCTCAACCTCGGGTTTTTATGTCTATCATGGTCCGAATCTCATCTCCTGGAGCTCCAAGAAACAAGCTACCGTCTCAAGATCAAACACGGAAGCCGAATATCGGAGCTTAGCTCTTGCAAGTGCCGAGTTAACTTGGATTCAATACATGCTAGCTGAACTACAAGTTCAATCTCCTTCTACACCTACACTATGGTGTGACAACATTGGTGCTACATTCTTGGCAGCAAATCCAATGTTTCATGCTAGAACAAAGCATGTATAACTCGACTATCACTTTGTAAGGGAGCGTGTGGCTAACAAACAACTCTCAATTCGGTTTGTATGTTCTAAAGACCAAATAGCCGATATTTTGACTAAAGCGCTCACTGCACCGCGTTTTTCTCTTCTTCGACACAAGCTCAATGTGACTGCATCCCCATTGGCTTGTGGGGGGGGGGGTAATACGAATCATACTGGAAAGGTCCAGTTGAAGGAAATCAGTGATGGAACTGGACCTGACCAGTACACCAGTACGACGCTACCAGAATAGTTTGATTAGCTGTATCAAGACTCATCTGTACAAACATTCACTGTATCTTGATTATGGGATGTAATAAGATTAGAGTAGATCAGATCAGACGGCAATAAGCTAGTCATAGTTTGTAATATAAACTTAGGTATATATACCCTTAGTAATGTTACGGAGACATTTAAAAAAGATATACTTTTCACAATCTAATCTTGTCTACCCTTTCTCTCTCAGTAAATCTTAATACACTCACTAAGAATGATTCTAGAATATCTATCTGAATATTTTTCCCCTAAATTCCCTACAATTAATGCATCTCGACCTCAAAAGAGTATCATCATGCCAGATTGCCAGATGATGTCTCAGTACGTCTTTATATATTGTCATGCTTATGTAATTCTAGCGGTTGATGTATATAAACCGCGTATGACGAATCTGCTTGCTGGGTACAGGATAGAGATGCAATCATGCAGATGCTTAAGCACGCAAAATGCGATATCAACTAACTATATAAAGTGGTGAGTGGTGACCCATTGGTAGTTGGAAGTACCAATATAAAGCAAAATCTCGTTTTTGCTCGTGCATGGTCCACAGAGAGATTGCCAAATTGGGTTTCCTTACTTCTCAATTCAATTTGGTGGGGTTAAAATAATATTTTTCAGTCTTCATTTGTAATTTGTAATAATGTACACCTGATGTTCCGTCCAATTCAAAATGCTTAGTTCTTTTAATCAGATGGAACATTTTTTAGCTAAAATATATAAATTAGCTTAAAAGAGAAATTTTTTATTCTGAGATCACATAGATTCTCAATTCTTTGATAAAGTTTAATTCTCAAACATCACCAAATGTCAAAATAAAGATACGATGATTGTCTTAAATAAACAAATACAAAATCCTAAATGGCAAAATACATAAAATTTGCTAAATCAACACTAAAATACTGAAATTTATAAAGAAAGGTCCAAAAATCTATGAAGGGAGACTAAGATTGTGAATCTGAGCTCACGAATTGGCAGAGCTTTGGGTTACAGAGTTCTTGTCAAAATTTCATCCTGATCCGATGGCCGGATCAAAAGTTACATCTCTTTTTGTGAAGTGTGCGCGGGACCACATTGCTTCAAAATAGTTGTGATGACTATAGTGTTTTGACTTTTTGAGTTTTGACTGCACTACAAATAACTATTTTAGATTTCAGATTCATTGTTCAAAATTGAAAGTATAATAATAATGTACTTTCAAAAAATAGAATGTATAATAATAATGGACATTCATTTGAAGTTACAACGTGCACCATTCGAATTGACATGTACAATGAATAGTTTATGGAGAACTATTACTCCGTTTGGATGCAAGAAGAAGAAGAGGAAGAAGGAAGAAGGGAAGAAAAAAAATTATAAACAATCCAAACTCTTCACAAAGTTACACACTTCCCAATACTTCTTTCCACTTCTTCTCTTCTTCCCTTCTTCCCACACCTATCCAAACGGAGCCAAAGTATTAATTATTTTCACACAATTGTATATTTATCAACGAATGAAAATTGACTGATCGGTTAGAAACTTAGAATGCATACTTATTTGAAATGAATTAATAGTTCTTCATCTTTCTTTCGATGAACTGCCCATGGGCTACTACGTTAATAAAATTAAAATTACAACTTACAAATGAAGTTAGTTCCGCTCACTTGTGTAGCTTCAACAAAGTTGAGCCTCAGTCTGATACTCCCAGACTTTTCACGAGAAAAAAATAATAAAAACCTGAATTCCTAAACTACCCCTGATACAAAACAAAATAAGCAGAAAATAAATTAAAGACTACCTAAATACAAAGCGGAAGTAAGATTAAATCATTCTAAAGTGATTACTATCAAGATTCATTTCAATTCCTAGTGCCTCAAAAACCTGTGCCTGAGCCACTGCATTGCCCTCTGCAACCCTCATTCTTCTAGCCCAGTTTGAGATAATATGTGAAGGTTGCACTGCCGTTCTCATTAGCTTATTCAATCTTGTCCGTGTGAGCGTCATACATGACACGTCATATATGTGAAGGTTGCACTGCCGTTCTCTTTACATGCTCATACATGACACGTCATACATGCGAACTAGAAGGTGGGATATCTTTGAACTCCACTTCTTTTGTTGCAAAAAAAGCAATGGTAGTGTTCATAATATTCGCATAATTTCTATGATCGAATAAGCTAATGAGAAGAGTAAATTGAACATTAATATATCTACCGCTTTCTACGTAATGTGTTCAAATTTCAAAAATAACAATAAAATATTAAAATTCACGTGTTGATTATAATTAAATAAATAAATTTTTTATATTCGAAAAACATACATCAAAATATTGTCAAACGTAGAAAAAATATGAATGGAGTCCATAGGTTTCGTAAATAATTCGGATATAAATAAAATATCATTCGTAAAATTTACAAACTAAGCTAAAGATCCCAGAATGATGCGAATATTATTCATAAAATTACTGACGTTTGTTTAATTTCGTCAGTTTGTCTAGTATGCTGGAAGAAAAACAGACTGCTAGAATGATACAAAAATAAAATTTCCCATAATAAAATAATAATGCTCTACGAAAATTACCGTTCGCGACTTGGCAGGTTTGGACAGGAAAAGTCGGATCCAAATCCTGTGTCGCGCACAAAAGGACAAAGTCCTATAGTGTATTCTCTCTTTTTTGGAGTCTAACTCAATGATTTAATTAAAATTATCAAATTGTTGTTTTTTTTAGGGAAGAAGAAAAGTATTAGACAAAATTGTATCTCAATCTAATCTTATGCACCAGACGCCACTAGGTCCGGTAATAATTAATTAGAGCTGTAAAAATTAACACTTGCCAATTAGTTAACATTTTTTTAAATGTAAACTCTGCCAATTCTTTTATGCAATATACATTTTAGAATATGTTCTTTGATAAATTATTTGTTAAAATTTTAAAATTTTGGTTTGCCATAAAGGCTCAGTGAGCAAAAATGAGGCAATTATTTAAACCTGTGAGGTGAGCTAAGCCTGAAAAAATTGTCTGATCCCTTTCTTTTGAATTTATATCTGGATGGGTGCTAATATATTGTCATTTGATACTGGAACGATAAATTGCTGATGATGACATCACAGACTATAAGCTATGATTAGCAACATATTAAAAAAAACATTCCCCAAGTTTTGACTAATAGATAATTTTTGCCGGAGCATGGAAGGATTATGAGTTGGATTAATCTAATATAGGGACATTATAATATTTTAAAATATTAGTTATATTCTTATAGTTAATTTTTTTAAAGCTATTTAATTAGAATTGGCAGAGTTTACATTTAGAAAAATGTTAATTAATTGGCAAGTGTTAAGTTTTACAGCTCTAATTAATTATTACTGGACCTAGTGGCGTCTGGTGCATAAGATTGGATTGAGATACAACTTTGTCTAATACTTTTGGGGGCGTTTGGATGAGGTTGGAATATGTGGGAATTGCAAATTCCCGAAATTTCTTATGCCAAATTTATTATAAACAATCCAAACTCTTCACAAAATTACACACTTCCCAACAAATTTATGCCTAGAATTGGCTATTCCCCCAATTCCCAACCCATCCAAACGGCCCCTTTGTTCTTTCACCAATGTGCCTACCCACATGAATATAATTAATTTAACTATTGAGTTAGACTCAAAAAGAGAGAGAATGCCCTACAGGACTTTGTCCTTTTGTGTGCTAGGATTTGGATTCGGAAAAGTCCTTTCGGCTTTTGGTATTCAAAATTTTAAATGAGTTGGACGTGGGCCAGGATGTCAACAAGACGAACGCTACCCACTTTGCCTTAAGCCCAAAAATAAATGCAAGGACAGTGGGACACTTGATGAATTTGATCCATCCATAGATTTATATTTTGTTTGATTAGTAGAGAGTTGGATAAAAAATATCTTCCTGAAATGATTTATATTTTCTTATTCCCTGATTGCATAAACATTAAGGTTCTGCTCATGGAGGAAATTGGGCTGAGAGTAGGGCTATCAATATACCGTTGTTTCGCACGTTTTTGTTTCGTTTCGTCCAAAACAGAACAAAAGTGGAACAAAAAATTGTTTAGTTTTTAAAAACGGAACGGAAATGAAATATAGTTTTGTCAACATTAGTGAAATGGAGCGGAATGGAACACGAAAATGGGCTGATTTCAATGAAAAATGGAGAAGCGGAAAAGAAAACTGTTTCATTTATCGAAACAAAACGGAAGCGAAATGATACTTTTGTTTCGTTACCGAAATGGAACGGCTTTATTCTGTGTCATTTCCCACGTTTGACAACCATAGCTGAGAGGAAATGAAGAAGCTTTGACTTAATGTATGAAAAAAAAAACAAAAGAAAACTTTGCTCTAGATTTCAAAAATGTATGTATAGGATTAATGGCTCCATTTGGATACGTCTAGAAATAAGGGAATAGTCTCTTTTTAGGCGTAAATTTATTTCTAACCATCTAAATTTTTCATAAAGTTACACACTTTCCAATATTATTCTTTTTATTCCTCTTATTTCTTAGCGATCCAAACGGAGCCAATAGTTGTAACCTTCTCTTTAACTTACAGAAGGACAATATTATCTTTTTATATGAATTGAGACAACTTTTTGTAGGTTAAGAGATAAAAGGCATTTTCGGTAGAAAAATAAATTGTTAGTTTTCTTTGTTGCACTTTCGATTTTGGGGTGATCATCTCTCGCGATGAATGATGCTATAAGAAAGTCTTGTTTCCTTTAATTTCCTTCCATTCACCCAAAAATAACAAATGGAGGAAGGAACTCAGCTTCCTGTTTCTTCCCTTAGCCAGGTTTTCTCCTTCTGGAGCAGGGCAAAGAAACTTTGGTCAATTGGTAGATTTATTAAATATAAATAAAATAAGATGTGTTATGATGGTTGATAAATGGATTAGAAAAAGATAAAATCTAAAAGACAAAAGAAGTAAACAAACAAAAATTTAGCACATCAAAAGCCATATTTTATTTTCAAACTTCACATCACCCATAAATGATTAAAAAATTCTCATTTTGATAGAAGATATTTCTGTTAATTTCTTCTCGAAATCAAACTGAGAGATCTCTTATAAATCTAAAAAAATTGGTAGACTTCATCCTATCGTTTATCTGGAAACAAAAAAAAAAATTAAGCATTTGATAGAATAAAAGGGCAAAAATATTGATGCTGATTAAAATAAAGTCCAAATATCATAATTTCAATAACACTCAAAGATATTAATATAAGATGCTAACAGTAATATTTTGAAATTTAAATTAGCACTGTTATATTTTTTGGAGTCGAAACATCATAAGAATAAGAATATATATATAATCAAGGCACTAGATCAATTTTCTTTTGTTAAACAGGAATTGTGGGTACACACTACACAGGCGGTCCACCCGTAAGCATCACCCAACATAAAGAATCAGGTCGCCCAATTAGGTCCCGCCCCGTTTGTACTGCACTTTGTTTTGAGGTCACCATCAACTAGCCCTTGTAATTTGAATCACAAGAAGATCCAATGGATGGTTGGTTGATTGCGGTACCAGATTTCTTCTTGTTTTTTTTTTTAAATTGAAATAACACTGACAATAAAATTGAACTGAAATGGGAATTTTTTTAGGAAATCCACTCTTGGGTTAGATATAAGTGGACATTTTTATTTTATTTTTTTATGTGATGCGAGGCAATAGGGCATGTAAGAAGAAGTCACAAAATGGAAGCAACGAAAATACAGAATGGACATTTTATAGGTGTTGTCTGTTGTGTGTTCTATCAAAGGAGCATGGAAACACTACTGTCTGTAGTCTGTACCCATTTGCAACGTTAATCGGTTCATTATTGAATCTAGGGGTGAGCAAAAAACTCGTAACTCGTGAGTTATTCGAACTCGATTCGAAAAAAGCTCGATGAAAACTCGAGTTATGCCAACTCATTAATTTTACAAGCCGAGTTCGAGTTGGGTCCAACTCAAGTCAGAATATACAGGCCGCAAAAAATAAAATATTATCACACTACTATACAACCCAACAATTTTATTGATTTGCAGTCCAATAACTCGTTCACTAACCCTAGTCTCCAAGTCCCCAGACTTTTTTCCCTCCCTTACACCCTCATGACTGCGTCTTTTTTTCTATTTTCGAGCAAAGTTTTAAGTCGGCCAGTAGGTCAATACCTTCTCACGAGTTCGTTGTCGAGTCACGAGTTGGTTCGAGTTAAAATGAGCTGAGTTCAAGTTAGCTCGAATAGCTCAGAACTGCTTTGCTGTCGAGTCACGAATTGAATCGAGTTGTGAGGAGTTCAAGTTCGAATTGAGACTAATTCACCAAAACTCAGCTCGTAATTGTATCCGGGTTTCTTTGTATTGTGTTCTCACACCTTGTTAACTTGACATATGATTAAATCGAAAAAATAACATTACTTCCAGAGGTATTTATACACGACTACACGAGTCAAATGTTAGTGCTTGCCACGTGGACGGTCGGCTGTTGCCTGAAAATTGACTCAGTTATTCCAATAAATAAAAAAATAAAATAAGCCAACGATAGAAACGAATGCATGACTAATTTAAGGTCTCAGCAGAGAAGTTTGTCAACAACTGAGGGAAAACAAATATTACTTTCTAATTATTATGGATCATTCTCAAGATTCACTTTGTTTCATATGGCCAACGAATATGTCTGATAAACACATATCTTTAAAAACATTGTTCTTGAAAGATCTATAATTCTCAAATTAGTTAATTTTGATAAATCTCAGAAAATAGTAAAAAATTTAAAAATATATGAAATTTAGTTTTCAACAAGATTTGAATATGCATTCAGTTTGAGCAGTTTAAATTGGCTGCTAGCGGTATCCAAATTAAAATATAATCGTGACTGACAAGTGCATCCGTCAATCAAGAGTGATTATATCATATCTTTGACAATTAGATGGATCACATGACTCATTACTTATTTCATATTTGCAAGTTCAATAAAGTAATTAAATGTACATGCGAATTTGTTTTTGTCAAATTATAGATATCTATTGATAACTCACACCATTTGTTCCCTTGACAGCTGCCGTAAAGATTTTAAAAAACTCCAAACACCAAAATATTGTACGGAAAAGAATTGTAAGTTTTTTTACTGCAAGAATAATTTTTTTTCTTCTAACTCGCTGCACATTTGATTATGCAGTAGTCGTCTCAGAGATCTAAATTCATGTTGTGGCCAAACCCAACTCGTTTCAGATTGGCAAGATGCGAGCCTGACTAAATTTGTTGCCCCAACTTGGAACGTTACTTATTGGGAAAAAATACACGTGCCGCATCTGAAATCATTTGATGAAAGGTTGGAAACTTGGAATCGATCTAGACAACGGGAAGGACCACCACCACAGTTGAAGACTAAATCACTACTATATTTTTAATTGCAGAAATAATTTATTTTTATGCTCTTTCGTTCGTTTAGATGTTTATATAAATACTTTTTTAATTTATAATATTTTTATAACAATAATTTAAGGGATTCCAATTCGTGCAAAAGCTTGCATAAGATTGCCAATAATATAAATGATGTAATTGGATTCGAGTAGAATAAATATAAAGTATATACTTTATGATAATAATAAATAATACCTCTTAGTTCGGGAGCTTTTGAACAAAATATTGATATAAGATGCTAATATCATAAAGTATATACTTTATATTTGGAGATAAATAGCTAATACTATAGATGTGGAGGGTCGAGGGTATATTAATGATTGAAGAAGATTTAGAGGGTATATGGCTAATTTTACCTAAATTCTTTAACTTCAAAATCGAGGATCAATATCATCTGGTATTCAGAGCAAGAATTGATATATGCAATTTTTCATCATGACCGTACGATCTAATTTTGACGGTTAATATTCACAGATCGTACGAATCCGGTATTAATCACAGGATATCTATTATTGATTGGACCGGTTGTGATGGTAAACTTCACTCCGCAGGAACATATCATTCCCCAAAATCAGGGTATAACTAGAATATCAGGGTACAACCTTTCCTCACCCTTCTCTACCCTAATCTTCTCCCCTCACCTATCCCTCTTTAGGTTGTTATGGAGCACGGTCTAACTAGAATATCAAATTAGATGTTTAACATTTTTGAGTAAAAGAAACCATTTAAATTTGGAACTAAAAAAAAGAAATATCAAATATGTACGTGATATCAAATGAGATGATGTACATTCTATGACAGTTGAAATTATCAGTCTCTGCATCTGTTGTAGACAACATTTTATAAGCGTGCACATACTATTTCAGGGTCCTATTTGCCAATGTAGCAATATCTATGCCAATAGTTATAGTTGTCGGCATGTAATTTATCGAAAGAATGGCTTATGATTGGATAATCGTTCAAAATAAAAAGAAAAACAATATTTAAAGACTGGTAGTATTATTTTTTTTTTTTTTGAATTAACACACGTTATTAGCACTTTGGATGTACCATTGACATCATTTCGATTCTTGTTATACAGTTTTTAAATTGATTTTATTTGATATTCTTTCAATTTTTAAATTAATATTATTCGACACCCATTCATATAATTAAATTTAATTGACACTCTTTTGGACTTGATAACGCATATTATTTTATGTTAAAAAATAATTATATTAGACGATGGAGACGCAATCGTCCATACTCACTTTTCGCTAGAGGAAACATTTTCAAGGATTGTTTTTTTAATGTTGAGTCGGTATAACTATAAGCCGTGCATATTAGATATTTTCCGATTGACAGTGCCTCCATCCCAGCCGTTCCAATAATTGATTTTTTACATTTCGGTGTGCTTTTTAGTTTTACTAAGCAACTAAGCAAGTTAAACCAAAATTCGGACAGATGTTAACGACAACTCGATGGACAGTCCAGATCGTTTGAGAGAAAACAGAAAGTATAATATCTGCGTAGGGTCCCTTGGCCCCACACCACGAGAGTGCCCACCTTCCTAACTCTTCCCACCAAAAAACGCGAGAGAAAAATTCAACAAAGCAAAAATAGAAAATTTCACCAAATACAATTTTCTGGATGGACAAAGTCTATGGAATAGCGTGGCGTGGGGATGAAAAATAATCTACCCACTTCCACGTGGAAATGAAATCCTCTGTCTTCAAAAAGTTTATCAATATTAAAAAAAAATTCAAAATCTCAATCCAAACCGTTGATTTTTTTTCTAATTTAACGGTGATACATTTTTATATAAGTTTTATAAAATTTGGAGTTAATTTGATACTAGTTACAGTGGTCAACAAATGAAATGATTAACTATCACTGATTAATTCTAATACATTCATAGTTTGATCACTTAATCGAGTATCAAATTGACACTAAATTTTATAAAACTTACATGAAAATGCCATCGCTCGTAAAATTGAACAAGATAAACGATTTGAATTAATTTTTTTTTTAAGGATTATGTCGTTTTAAGGCAATATAGATACCGGTCCCTTCCACATTGGGGTGAAAAGTGCAAAAAAAAGGTATGGCGTGTAACTGTACATTATTCTGCTCGGGCCATGTTAGTATTTTTGCATCTCGATAGTGTTACATCTTGTAAAAAAAAAATAATTTATGTCTATATTCTATATGATCAAAGAGAATATAATAACAAAATAGAATTGTAAGGTTTGCTAAAACACAAGCATCTATGGTTACTAAAATTATAATTACGACGAATATGATAGTTTATAAAAATTCCTTATTTATAAAAAATTTAAATTTAATTTTATTATATAATAGAAGCGTCGTCCAATAAAAATCTGAAAAAAAAAGTAATGTTTCAAAGTTCATGAGCTGACCACACATTAGTTGGTAATTTTTTTTTTTAAAAAAAAGATAGGCAGTAACAGTTTCAATGGTAATAGGCTAATAGGATTAATTTTTACCGCCGTCTGGCGAATGACCGTTAAGTGATATTAAAGCAAACATATGAGTAATACATCACTGAATCAAATATAAAGCATCGTCATAAATTATGACATCATTTTCATATCACCACATATACGACAACTAATTAAACTAGTTAAAACAACTTTAACATGAAAAAATAATAGAATACAAATGTTCCTACTCTAAGTCTCTTATATATTCTGAACTTGTTAATAAGCGAAATTTTATCGGAGAAAAGGAATCATAGAAATAGCAAAAGACATATATTCTATTATTGCGAATATTCAACTTCTTCTCGCATAGTCGCATCATTGTAAAATCATAGTCTTATACAAAGGGTGGGTTCAGAAATATAAAATATTACTAGGCCGGTTTGAAAACGATCCATTTGGTCCCACACTCCCAGGTCCCAGCGCAGCCCGGAAATCTGAACCAGATGTAGGGGTACTGAGGCCATATTAGGAAATAAGGAGGGAAAGAGTGTAAAAACGCAGAGAACCCGCTCAATTTCTTGAACCACCTGCTCGCTCGTTGGGGAACTGGAACCATTTTCATTTTGACGCGGGAGACGGATCCAGTGAATAGACAAAAAAAAGAGGAGACGATACGAAAAAGTTCGAAACAAAACAAGTTCAAATTAAACTATCACCTCCTTAAATTATTCAAATCATACAAAAAAAAGTTGAGCGGAAAGAAAGAAAGAAAGAGAGATACAAAAACAGCAAACCAACCCTAGGAACGCACACTCCATGACGGAGGAGGCGCCATGAGAGACCAGTAGAAGCTCCATGGGTAGATCAGGCGACACGGACGACACGGAGAGAGAGATCTGGGGCACTTGGGAGGAGCTCTTGCTAGCGTGTGCTGTGACTCGCCATGGCACCGCCAGCTGGGACTCGGTGGCCATGGAGGTTCAGTCGCGCAGCCCCTTTTCTCATCTCTTGACACCCAACAAGTGCCGCCTTCGTTATCTCCACCTCCACCGCCGCTTCTCCTCCTCCGCCTCGCCGGAGAACGCCGCCGTCTCCGATGGAGAATCCGAGAAGACTGGAGATCCCGTCCCTTCCGACGCCGGATCCTGGGTCGAAGAGCTCCGCAAGGTCAGAGTTGCCGAGCTCCGCCGCGAGGTAGAGCGATGCGACCTCTCTATCGTGTAACCAACCATACCTCTCTTCTCTTCTCTAACCTCTCTCTCTCTCTTGGATTCCGTTATGGTCTTAAAAAATGAGATTAATTAAACGATTCATTTATGTCTATTTGGTTTTTCAGATCACTGGAGCTCAAAGTGAATCGTCTGAAAGAGGAGAGAGAGAGCGGATCGAAGGAGGCGGATCCATGTGGGAAGGACGAAAAACAAGATCCGACGGTCGAGGATCAAAAGGATGACGTCAGATCGCCGGGATCTGTGGCCGCGGAGATCTCAGGCAGATCGTGCAAGGAGTCGAACGAATCCAACTCCACAGATCTGAAACAGGACGAAAAGGCCAAACCCGGAGACGAGTCCGGAACCGGATTGCAGGCCGGAACGGAACGTACCGCCGGAGAAGTGGCGAAACGGAACGGTGAGTCTGGCGAGTCGGTTGCCGAGTCGAAGGAGAGTAGCGACGTTCAGAGCTCCGCGTCTCTCTCGACGCGGCGCCGAAAGGCTGTATCCAGCGGTGAGGTTGAGGTGGGACCCGCTCTTTCCCTAGCCGAATCTCAGCCGTTGGTCGCGTTTCTGGAGATCTTACGCTCTGACAAGTTAGGGTCCGTTTTCGAGCGCCGTCTCGAGTCTCAGGTACTACCAGTCATTTTTTCGCGATATTAATTTCACTTGATTTATTGTGCGAGATGAGATTTTGACTTTTCAAAAGTTGAGGAGTATTAATGAGGGTTTAACGGATAAATTAGTCGGTCTAATCAATGTTTGAGGTTTGTTAAAGTATTTCCTAATTGAGAGGGGACTTCTCTCGACCGTCCGATTGATTTAGTGGGAATTTGGTGGCAACACGTGTGAGGCATCTGGTTCTGTTCTAGGTTTGGTTGGGAGATGATGAAAGGAGGAAATTATCTTATATTGAGATAAGAGAGGGAGGAAGAGAGAAGGATCCTGTGGCACCTAAAGCACGATCTTTCGCCTTCGTGGCTGTATTGATGGGTCATAGATGTTGACATCAAGCCACTAGTATGCTTCCACGCGGTGTGGTGAAAGAACCTAAAATACCTTAATTTTAATGCCCTTTGGGGGTCCAATTATTCAATTTCCGGATATAAAATAGACGACAAGTCTGATCTTTAAATAAGATTCTTATAAATTGGGCTTTAAGTTTTTGTATACTTGTGAGTGAATGAATGAATTCTTGCTAGCCTAATCCAAAGCCCAAAGCAAGATTTAGGCCCTCAACAATGACCTCATTTGTAGAGGAACCTCTTGAATTTTAATATTATAATCGAACTATTACAAAAAGTAACAGAGTTTCTGTGTTGAGAAAAATGACCTAATTGAATGCTGAATTGCACCAGCAAGATATTAATATCTTCCTTTCATCTATACCTCAGCAAAGTGAGACATACCAGAGCATGATAAGGCGACATGTGGATTTGGAGATGATCCGAACCAAACTGGACATCAGTACCAGCTCTGACTCGTATACCAGTGCAACTGAGTTCTACCGAGACCTCTTCCTCCTCTGTGCCAATGCACTGGTATTCTTCCCCAAGTCATCGGAGGAGCATTCCGCAGCCTTGCACATCTATTCACTTGTCACGAAACAGATGAACTCTGCCAATCTTCCCAAACCTCATGGGTCCTCATCGTCATCTCGCAAGGAAGTAAAGGTGACAGACTTGCCAAAAGTGAAAGCTGATTCAGATGTCCGGGGCCCACTTTTGGAAAAACCCGCAATTATTGTTTGCCGAAAGAGGAGCTCCTTGGCAAAACCTGCTTCTGCTGCCGTTGGCAATTCAACTAACTCTTCACTTAAGGAAGAGAAGCAGAATAAGGGTTCAGGTTTGGATCCTGATCCAAACCTGAGAAAGACCGGAACAACGGGGCCTCGAACCAGCAAGACACGTAGCAACACCACACTGCGTGGTTTGAACTCTAACCCTAGTATTGCTTCTAATGTGAAATCCCAAAAGCAATCATCTGATAAAGGATCTGATAAGAGTGTCGCCGCATCAGCAAATGTGGCAAAGAAAAGAAATGCAGTTGATTTCCTAAACAGGCTGAATGATCGCTCAAAAATTGCATCTTCTAAGGGTTCTCAGGGTGACTCAAGTAAGAAAGGGAAAACCGAGGGTAAACGGGAGCAGAGTTCATCCAAGAAGGGAGGGACCCCACCTGGGAAAAGGAATGTGGGTCGTCCACCTAAGAGGCCTGCGCCATCTGTGACGCCACCTCCAGCCAAGAGGTTGAAAGATGAGGCAGCCAAACCACAGCCAGCAGCAAAGAGGCGAGGCAGCCGTAGGTCCTAAGATAGTGCGTGTAAATTGTGTAGGCTTGTCGTGGTTATTTATCAGCTCTAGTAGTTGGAGTTTTAGTTTTGTTTTGGGGTCTTAAGGATAGTAGACCGTAGGAAGTAGGGAGATCTAGGTCGGTAGATGTTAAGAGGGGCATTTATGGATATTTCTTTTGATCATGTCATCTTTTAACTAAAAGAGATAGTTTAATATGTGCCTAACATTTTTCCTGGGTGTTTGGTTTGCATTACTTCTGTTGGTACTTTGTGGGAGGGTAGTGATAAAAGATTTACTTTTTTAACATGTAGTCTTAGCATTATATTTTATAATTACCACCGTTTGAAGGGTTTTTGCCTGACGCAATTGGAAAGATGGAATCTCTTGAGGTTCTTTTCTGTAAAGTAAATAATTTGAAGGGGCTTCCAACAACCATTTTTTTTTTTTACTGAAAAGTAAGAGATTAATGTGACTTTTACTTTAGTGAATTGGAATCAGCTGCAAAAACCTAATTTTCCAACTCCAATTGGCCTTTGCAGTGTCCTCAAATCAGCAAAATTATTTCCCAATGTTTAACTTCACAAGTGTGGTCGCAATAATAGACCCTTTTTTTTTTTTGAAGAAAGAGGGAGGCCTTTGAAGAACAGACTTTTTTAAATGCTATCAATGATTCTCAATTGTCAATTCATTCATCCAATGAAAAATGACATATGGCAAGTATTTAATGCTGATGACTGCATAGGGAGTAGCTGTTAAGATGATTGTTAAGGAAATAAATTAGAGATGAAGTTATTATGATCACCTGAGGAGGGACAATTTAATGCTCGAGTTATTGCCAATATTTTGCTCCAAGCACATCCATAATCCGATGACATAATAAATTGTATAATTTGCGTGATTTTAGAGTTTGAAATGGTAATTGATCGATTAAAACTATATCTATCAACTCGTCAAGTATGAATCAGATTGACACTACGCGAAACTCGACCAACACAATCCGTTTACTCCTGACAATTTTATTGAGTAGCTTATTTCAATTTAAGATCCTTAGGTTCCGTTTGGATAGGCGTGGGAAGAAGGGAAGAAGGGAAGAAGTGGGAAGAAGTATTGCGAAGTGTGTAATTTTGTGAAGAGTTTGGATTGTTTATAATTTTTTTTCTTCCCATCTTCCTTCTTCCTCTTCTTCTTCTCTCATCCAAACGCAACCTTAGATAAAAAAAAAACTCGGTATTGAGGGAGGAAAAGTAAAAAACTCTTGGCGTTTCAAAGTGGAAAATGAATAATTATTTGAAGATTTGATTGGATGTCAGCAATTAATTTCTAAAGTTTTAGTAATGAACAATTTTTCCGAATTAACATTGGTATACATGTGTATCATTTTTTATATAGTACATAGTCAAGTGACATCGCCTAACATTGAATCCAAGTATTGATTTCTGGTGAAAGATAAGATTTATTGAGGTTTCATCGGACGGTGCATGTATGCTTCATTTCCGCATATATACTAAATTCTATGTGCCGATAATTAATTATCCGCCCACAGAAACAAACAACTGTTGCTATAAAATTTAACTATGACGGATCTGATGTAACATTATTTACACATAATAAGGCTCTGACCCATCAAATAATGTCCGTACAAAGCGAAAGAGCCTTATTGTAGTCCGGGACACAAATTACTACACAGAAAGATGAAACAGCAAAATCAGATTTCAGGCATGGATTTTCATTTACTAAGATAAAATAATATGCACGCTTAAAACTTAAAAGAGGTTCTTCCTTTCTTAACCATGCAAAATTTGCTCCCTATTTTATCCATCCAGCATCTTCTCATCGGTTCAATAGAGAGAAGACGAGAGAGAGATGATGACAATGACTAAGCGGGTTGTATCGAAGCTTCTAAAGCCGTACATTTCTCGGCGGAGATGGGTTGTTAGATATGCCAGAAAATTGAGCTCTGGCACGCTGTGGGAGCGAGTAAGGAGGAGTTTGATCGGAAAGCCAAGTGGCCGCAAAGTGTTGATGCGATATGATCCGGTCAGTTATTCGAGGAACTTTGACGACGGCTTGTGGAAGGAGGAGGAATATTTTAGGAGTGGATCATTTGCGTACAGATTTGGGGTTTCTTCTCGATTTGTGGATTAATCTTTGTAATTTTGATTTTTGAATCTCTGTTTCTTTTTCCTTTTATTTTCTTGTCAGTTTTTGGAGTTCAATAATCTAGTACCTCTTGCATCCTGGAAAGAAAAAGGGAACATAATGGTAACATGTCTTGGCAGAGTTCTTAGGTAAATTTAGATAATACTACTGATGAATGTAATTATTTTTTTTTCTTTTTCAGTTTTCACTCAATAACAGCTGCAGTCTCTTTTCTCTATATTCGATGACTTCTTTTTTGAGTAAATTTTATGAGAAGTCACTAAACTTTATAAGTTGTTCATTTTTAGTCACCGAACTTCAATTTGTCATTTGATAACCCTCCAACTTTAATTTTGTCCGATTTTCGTCCCTCTATCACGATCCCAATTAATTCCGTTTATTTGATCACGTTAGATGCGAATTTGGTGATATGAATCAAACCCTCCTCTCATCACTTATCCCCTTTCGCTCTCTTTCTTTGACATATCCGAAGTGAAGAAAAAGAAAAGCAATTCTCTCTAGTTCTCTCTTAGATCCTGGCGACTCTCTAATTCTCTCTATTCCTAGACCCTGGCGACTTATCCCATCTCCGTTTACTTCTCTCTTAGACTCTGAACTTATATAACCCTCCTCTTGTCTCGATCTCTTGTCTATCAGCCGAAACACCAGGGATGTTGTTGTTGAGTTGCTGTTGGGTCTGGAGGTTGTTGTTGCTGAGTTGAAAATGAGACACCGAAAGCACTTCGCTGAAAAACCAAACTATCATAATTTCATACAATTTTTCACTTTTCCCTGGCCTTCGTGTCAATTGGTACTATTTTATGGTTAGCCAATTTGTCTAAATTTATGTTAATTTCTGTTGCGTTGAGTTCAATTGAACTCAATTTGTCTAATTTGTGCTTGATTGCTGAACATTAGTAAATTGAATGTTGTATGGTTAGCCAATTTGTCTCAATTTATGTTAATTTCCCTATACCTAGTTAGGTTAGGTGTCACATTGAGTTTTACAGTTGGATTTTACTTTGATTTAATGCCGTATCATATTTGTTTTTCTGTGAAAATCCTTATAAGTATGAAATTACCATCCAATGAAAAGAAAAAGAAAAAGAAGTATTTCATTGTGTGCACATTACCATCCAATGAAAATCCTTATAAGTATGAAATTACCATCCAATCCTTATAAGTATGAAATTACTTTGATTTTACTTTGATTTAATGCCGTCACATTTAAATATTTAGATTTACTAAACATATTTCATTGTGTGCAGGTGAAAAGAAAAAGAAGTAATGTGCCTTCCAATGACTGAAACATAGACTTAGTTTCAAATATCTAACATAGCCTTTAGCATTGTAATTTTTGCGCTACCATTTTTTTGTAAGCTGACATGAGTGATAGTTGTGAAATTGATGTTATGATATTTTGTAAAGTTGATTAAGACATCATGGAGACATTTTGTAAAGGTACTGAAACTTGATCATTGTTTGTGCTCTAAATGTGTTTGCTTTGCACGGTTTTTTTTTTTTTTTTGCAAAAAATTTATGATTTGTTGCACAGATTGAATGCTCACAGTAGGTACCAATACTTTGTTTATTAGTTCATTTATTCATTTAGTTACTTATTTAAAAGTTATTCATTTAGGTACCAATACATTTTGTAAAGTTATTCATTTAGGTAACAATCACATACATACCAGTACGTTTATAATCAGAAATTAAGGAATTGATAATCATATAGCTAAACAATCAACAAAGCCAATGTATAAAACCATCACATATAGTCATGTATCTAGTGAAGGATTAAATATAACATACAATGAGAATATTTTCTCTTTGCATAATTTAACCTACAGTTATAAATTACAAACCAGTTGATCTCCTAAACCATTTAAACTAGTTAATCTCAGTCGAGAGAGATGGATGGAGATCAGATGGTCGATGGAGGTATAGATAGCGCGATAGAGAGAGGGCAAGAGAGAGGAGGTTGTAGTTTCGGTTCGGAGAGAGATCGAGAGAAACATTCAAAGGAAGCTAGCGTACAGAGATAAATTGGGAGAGAAATAGGTTCACGGAGGGAAGGGATAAATTAAAGGAGGAGTACTTTTTTATTCGTATCACCAAATTCGCACCTAACGTCATCAAATAAACGGAAGTAGTTGGGATCTTGACAGAGGGACGAAAATTGGACAAAATTAAAGTTGGAGGGTTACCAAATGACAAATTGAAGTTTGGTGACAAAAAATGGACAACTTATAAAGTTTAGTGACTTCTCAGAAAATTTACTCCTTTTTTGTTTTAGGTTTTCTGCTTTGGTACTAATGCATGAAAGATTAGAACTAAGGTGCTAGAATATTTTTTTTTCGCGCGTGCTATGTTAAGCCAATAAGAAATAAAAGAAAATCTTGTAGAAGCTATCATCGATTTTTCTTAAAGCTAAATCTTATTTTAGTTTTGACAATATTCTAAGTCTTTGATGAAATGACTACCCCCGATATTATAAAGCTGACAATTTTGAAGCAACCTTTCTTCATCAAAGGACGAACAGTAGAGCAACTTGAGAAAACATTTTAGAACTTTAGAATTATCATTAGCTTGTATCTATTATTATATGTTAATGATATCAAGCTCAAAGTTTGATTTCTCTTGCATATTTACTTTGAGTAAGACTAATGTCCAATACATGTGTTCGTTCTTGAATTTATTAGAGTCTCAAACGATCGATTCAAACCGTTGAAAGTGATATTCATATTGAAATTTAGTATAAAATCAAATTTTATTTTTTATATTTTTAAAACACCACCAATGTAAAAATTATGGACCGTTTAAAATATATATTTTTAAAAAATTTTGAAAATTTTTTTTGAAAAAACTCAGAGAAAAATTATAAAAATCAATTTCATACTAAATTTCAATATGAGAATTACATTGAACGATTTGGATCGAAAGTTTGAGATGCAAAACCAAAGAACGAGCATATTGCCCAATATATTAGACTTTAGGCTTGCTCATTTACTTTTACTTTTACTACGTTAAGAATTCTCTACTTTTTCATTTAAAACATATAATCCAATGAAATAGAGGCACTTTTCGAGATAAAGAATTAGGAGTTGGTAATGAAATGAAAAATAATACAAGAAATATGAGGAAGAACTAATTAAACTGTTGAGGTCTTGAGGATCCTTTTAGGAAATGATATTGTCATATATCAAGGATTAAAAGGACAATACAATTGAAATCCTTCTATTACGCTGATGAATCCAAATTGAGTTTAACAACGAAATCTCCGTAGTTAGAGTATTTTAATTTGGATAATTCTAGTATACATACAAGAATTCTATGGTGAAACCAATGGTTAGCATTATACCAGTATATTAATTGCAACAAATTTCTATATTTGTCTATTAGATTTAAAATTTTAAAATATGAGGAATCTTAACGTAGTCATTATAAAAATCAAGGAGAAGGATGAATTTATATTGCATAGATCTTCTTTGGCGTGGGATTCAATTAAAGTTTTGGGATGATTTTTCAGGCTGCTATTGGCATAAACTAACTATTAAATTATAGATATGATTTTTTTTTTATGATTCGATAGGTTATCTATTAGCTTTCATAAATTAAAATTGATCATCTACTAAGCGATTTTTTTTTAAAAAAAAATATTGATGGTTCGGATTCCTAAACACTTGATTTATTACGAAATCACTTTTAAAATGTACTATTTGTTAAAGACAATTGAAAAAAAATGAAGAAGCAAACTTTGATTATAATTAGTTTTCGTTGTATGTTCAGTAAATTTTGTTACAATTAAACTTCTAATAATTAAATTATGTCAGGATAATGGCATATTCTAATGACATATATATGATTTTTTTAGGGTTAATACATTTGAGTTCTGATAATATGCTGCCTATATATATTGGTTCTTTTTGCTAATAAACAACTAGAAAGCCTGATAATATGCTGCCTATATATATTGGTTCTTTTTGCTAATAAACAACTAGAAAGCCAATAAAAAAAATTATGCAAAAGATGGACAAGTACTCTGCAGTTTGTCCCTCAAATCACCATGTCACAAACTACATAGATATATATTATTTACTCTCATATATTGCAAACTATTAGAAAATTTGAAAGAGATGGTTTCCCATATATAAAATCTGTTGACATCCGTTGATTTTCATGCATACATATATAAAGTAAGATTTTTGAAGTAAGATATTTCATTAGGATAGAAGATATTTGATACTAGGTGCTTTACTGATTTCTATGAAAGTGATATTTAATTTTTCGTGGATGTAATTCTAGTTGCTATTTTACCCTAAAACCCTAAACCCTTTATATATATATAGTTTAGCTACGGTAAGTCGCGACCAAAACTCTTAGATCTAGATCAAAATGACCGATCCAAACCGTCCAATATGATCTTCCTATTGAAATCTCCATGTAGACCAAATTTTTCATTTTTTCGAAATTTTTAAGTATTTTTTTGAAATTTTAGAAAATCGTTAATCTAATTGGTTCTGAACCATTCAAAAACATCAGTTTTTAAAAATCCGAAAAAAATACTTACAAATTAAATAAAAAATTTGGTTTGCACTGAGATTTCAATAGGGAGATCATATTGGACGGTTTGGATCGGTCATTTTGATCAAAATCTAGGAGTTTTGGTCGCGACTCACCGGAGGGTCCGTGAGTTGCGACTCACCGTAGCTAAACTCGCTAAAATGCTATGCATAGCACGGATGGCCTTCGTGCTACGGATTCATTCTTGCACTTCATGCAACAAACAACTGATCCAAATCGTTCATTATCTTCTACATATTGAAATCTCATTAGAAACCAAATTTTACATTTTTTTTAGTTTTTTTACTATTTTTCTCAGATTTTTGAAAATACTTAATCTAATAAATTCTGGACCCTTCAATAACGGTGATTTTAAAAAATCTGAAAAAAAATAGTAAAAAAAATTCAAAAAAATGTAAAATTTGGTTTCTAATGAGATTTCAATATGAAGAAGATAATGAACAGTTCGGATCGGTTGTTTGAAGCATGAAATGCAAGAACGAATCCGTAGCACAAAGGTCATCCGTGCTATGCATAATATTTTAGAATCTCTCTCTCTCTCTCTCTCTCTATATATATATATATATATATATATATGATTGCTAAAATGCTATGCATAGCACGGATGTCCTTCGTGCTATGGATTCGTTCTTGAATAAAATGTTCATTATCTTCTTCATATTGTAATCTCATTAGAAACCAAATTTTACATTTTTTTGAATTCTTTTACTATTTTTCTCATATTTTTGAAAATACCTAATCTAATGAATTCTGGACCCTTCAATAACAATGATTTTTCAATAATCTGATAAAAATAGTAAAAAAATTTAAAAAAATGTAAAATTTGGTTTCTAATAAGATTTTAATATGTAGAAAATAATGAACGGTTTGGATCGGTTGTTTGAAGCATGAAATGCAAGAACGAATCCGTAGCACGAAGAACATCCGTGCTATACATAGCATTTTAGCAATCCTATATATATATATATATATATATATATATATATATATATATATATATATATATATATATATATATATATGAACACTGGAAGACGAAAACAAATAGTAGATAACGTCTTCCCAATTGAAGAATGGGTAATTGAAGCGCATCTCATTTTCTAACAAATATCCTGTTATTAATTTTTACTCTGCTAAGGGCTCAACTTCTAACTTCGAAAAATTTCCAGAATATACAGTAATGATACATGTACAATGAAGACGGCATATATTAACTAATAGGCATCTATATACAGAGTATGACAAAACTAATTTCCAGAATGTACAGTAATGATACGTACAATGAAGACGACATATATTAACTAATAGGCATCTATATACAGAGTATGACATGTACTCTTAGATAGCCTTGACGGCGTTTGTTAAGAAACAGAGTATCACAAGTTTTCTTGGATAGCCTTGACAGCGTTTGTCAAGAAACAGAGTATGAGAACCTTATTACGTTATACACAGTTCTATTGTTTATTGACAACATGATGGGAATTTACTCGAGCACGAGTTTGCGATGCAGAATTTTTTAGTAGTTTAATTCTCTTTAACTTTAGATGCTTGTAAATTATTTGCAGGGGGAAGATGGCCTACTTTACACCGTAAATATTAAAAACAATTAGCTATGTGTGATAAGTATTTTGCAAAGATAATTTTGTAATGTGCACCTTAACCACTGCAAAATAATTGGCATAACAACATTTACACAGTTTGACAATATGTAATATGGAATTTTAACTTTTAAGCGTATGATCTAATTCCCGTCAACAAATCACAGGCACTGTTAAATAAATAAATTATTAATTATTCTTACTTTCCTACTCCTTATGAAAGCATAAATAATGGATGTAAACAATTTCAGACAAAGAGTGCATTGGCATCTAATCTTTTATATCAAATATGGACCATTGATTTTTAAAATCGGATTTGATTTGTGAGATAGATGATAACCTCATATGAAAGGTTATTAATTGTCGATTTTTCATCTAAATTAGAAAGAGTGCTGGACATTTGGTAATTTATTTGCCCAACCAGCGTGTACATTTCATAATTACTTTATACGTCTTGAAAATTAACAGCATTTTATTTCTACTTCTTGTTACACATTCGACCCAATTTTAGGCAAAAAAATCTTTTGATATTCGGTCTGAAATTTGGATGCGTTCTTTTCGGATTGTTGACATAGAACAACATCAAGTTGCCATTCGCTTATATATGGAGTCGCATACTGGCGCAATAAAGATTTCATGACTTGAACTTCTATGTTTAAAGCCCGGGAGAGGACAATTTATTTGACTCAATGTTGATTAAAGTTTCAAGGCATTAAGCATTCTTCATGACAGAAATTTGGAAGATATAATTCCTAGTTACCAGCTATAACGGTTTGATCGAGATGTATTAGACGATTAGTAGCCAAAATCGTTATACACTCTTGTTTTTTTTTTTTTTTGAATAAAAATGGGGGTCACTGCCCACATCTTTCTATTAAAAATAAGGTAGTAATTACAGCAAGTTAGCCAGTGGCTAAAAAAGCTAATAAAGAAATAAAATAAAAGGAAAAACTAAACTAGCAAAAACAAAAGAAAACAGAAGCGATCCTTTGAGTTATTCTTTAGCAAGAAAGCTGTTGCGTTTCCCATTCAAAAAAGGTTTGTTGTACCAGTAAGTTGACAGGTTGTTCTGTTCCTCTGAAAATTCTAGAACATCTTTCTCTCCAAAGCACAAAGCACAAGATTGCCAAGATTTCTCTTTGTTTTTTAGGTTTGTTGCTGTCTAGGATGAAATCAACGCTGTTGTTCAAGGACGAAAATAAGAACAAAGATAAATGCAATCTTGTCTTTTCCAAAGATTGCAAGAAGAGGGTGCAGTCATTGAAGATGTGCGAAACTGTCTCTTCCTTCTGCAAGCACAAGATACATCTGTTGACTAATTGCCAACCTCTTTTTTTGAGGTTGTCAATTGTTGCTATCTTATTTTGTGCCATCTGCCAAATGAAAACCTTCATTCTTGGGGGTATATTGAATCTCCAAATCGAGAAGAGTGTTGAGTCATGTTTGGGGTGGGACTGTTGCAACAAATAAATAGATTTAACTGAGAAAGCTCCATTCCCGTTTCCACTAAAGTTGAAGCTATCGGAGTTACCATGTGCGGACAGGGTTAGATCCATAAGAAAACGTTGAAGACATGTCCATTGCTGTTGCGCAGAGTCTGACATGTTAATCGCAGGTCTAAATAGTTGCTCATCATTGAGGTATTTTTGAACAAAAAGAGATAAGGATATAAAGTCTTCAATAGCAAAACTGTATAGGTCAGTGAAAGCAAATCTGAGATGCCCATGTCCCCAATTGTGATGCCAGAATAATGTCTTTACACCGTCGCTTGGCGTAACTTTAGTAACTATGTTGACAACAGGTAAAATTTCAGTAAATGCCCCTTTTAGTGGACTGAAATCTGGCACCAAGGATAGTCGATTATTCTGCAAAGTGCTAGTCAGGGTGCGCCAATTGTTAATTTGATGCGATGTCCAGCACCACATCCACTTTGCTAATAAAGCTCTGTTCATTTCTTTTAGACTGAGAACACCCAATCCTCCTTGTTTCTTAGGTGTGCAAATTTTATCCCAAGAAATTAAGACCAGCTTTTTTGAAGAGTCCATTACCCCATGCCAAAAGAAGCGCATTCTAATTTTGTCAATTTCTTTTAGTACCCAGTTTGGTATAAGAAAGGTAGACATGAAGTACAGTGGGATAGCTGTAAGACAAGCGTTGATCAGTACTAACCTTCCGGCGGAGGAAAGCAGTGAGGCACTCCATGAAGTAAGCTTCTGTCTTATTCGGTCAATCAAAGGAAAAAAATCATCTTTCTTCAATTTCTTGTCAGACAGTGGTAGGCCTAGATATTTTATTGGGAATTTGGCTGGTCTGCAACCCATGGCTTCTGCTAACTCTAGGACTGAATTTTCATCAGAGGATGTGATTAGCAAATCTGATTTTTCTCTGTTTAATGCCAGACCCGAAATGCATTGGAATGCCAAAAGTACCATTTTTAGGAATTGAACCTGTTGAAGACAAGGCTTAAAAAAGATAATCGAGTCATCGGCATAGAAAAGTGCAGGCTGAACTTGTGGAAAAGGTAGGACTAAAGCTCTAGATCTGACAAGAGAGCGAAGCCATCTTGCTAGAAAGTCGAAAGCCAGGATGAAGAGATACGGTGAAATCGGATCCCCTTGCCGTACTCCTCGTTTCAGAAAGATGCTTTTCCCAGCTATGCCATTAACTATTATCTTTGAGCTACCTTGAAGCACACAATTATAAATCCAAAGGACCCACTGAGCAGGGAAACCAAAAGCAAGGAGGACTTTTTGAATAAAATTCCAGTTCAGTGTGTCGAAGGCCTTATGCAGGTCTGCTTTGAAAATCCCTATTTGAATTCTCTCTTTACTGGTAAAGTGAATCAATTGTTGTGCATATAAAAAGTTTTCCGAAATGCTTCTACCCGGGATAAAACCTGATTGAGAACAGTCCACCAGTGAGTCAATATATGGAGTGAAGCGACTTGCCAGTATTTTTGAGAGAATTCTTTGCATAGAGTGTATCACGCTGATGGGTCGGTAGTCGTTAGTCGAGCTGGAGTCCTCTTTTTTAGGTACCAGAGAAATGTAAGAGGTGTTGAGAGGCTGTAACGAACCGATACTAAGGGCATTATTTAAAGTCTGAGTTATATCTGGCAGCATCTCTTCAAGAAAAAACTTATAGAATTCTCCTGTGAGACCATCCGGTCCCGGCGATTTGTTAGATGGCCAATTAGCCACAACTTTTCTTATCTCATCTTCAGTTATTGGAGCTACCAGATCCATCGAAAAAGATCGTTTTAGCGGGTACAACATGGACCAGTCAATATCTTGTAAAAAGCCGACATCACTCGATTCAGCTCCCATCAGAGTGCAGAAGAAGTTGAAAAAGGCGCATCCCTTACCTCTCTGGTCTTTGTATTCACAGTTGTTGTGTGCAATTTTTTCTATCAGATTTCTCCTTTTATGGCCCGTCGCTACGGAATGAAAGTATGCAGTATTACGGTCTCCCTGTGTGCACCAAGTCAGGTTTGACCTTTGTTTCCATCTAATTTCATCCCAAACTGATAGTTCTGTGAATCGTCTTTTCAATAGTGTTCTCACCAGGATCTCTAGTTCCGAGAGTTGTCTAATTTCAGACATTTTATCCGACCAATGCAGAAATTCTCTAATGCTTTTTAGTTGTCGATCCAAATTGGAGAGCCTGCCTCTCTTCCAACTAGCGATGATTTTAGTAAGACCTGCGAGTTTTTGGTTGAACTTCATCGGACTGTCGGCTGTGTCCTCTGAAAGCCAGAAGTTGAGAACAAGATCTGAAAATTCAGGTATTTTGAGGAAGTAGTTCTCCACCCGAAAGATATTTGACTGTTGGAAGTTTATGTTAAAAGAACATAGGAGGGGGCAGTGGTCAGAGGAAGTGTTCGCTATGGCTGTCTGAACAGTATTCGGGTAAATGGTGGAGAAAGACCGGTTGATTAGGAAACGATCAAGCCGTGCAAAGGAAGGAGTCATTCTTTGATTTGACCAAGTGAACTTCCTGCCGAACAAATGCAAATTTACCAAATTGAGGTCTTCAGCCAAGGAATGGAAAGCTGCAGTCCCTCCCTGATTATAACTCACGTTTGTTCTTTCATCATGTTGAAGGGTAAGGTTGAAATCTCCACATAAGATCCATGGTAAGTTATCTTGAGGTAGTGTTGATCTGAGTTGTTGAAAGAAGAGTTCTCTGCCATCTTGTGTAGATGGTCCATAAACATTAGTTAAACGAAATTTGGAGCCATCACTTCTAATGGTGAAATCTATACTGAGAAGAAAGTTGGTAGCAAACGAGTTGTCTATAGAAAGAAGACTTGAGTCCCATGCTGTGAGGAGACCCCCCCTAGTATGCACAGCATCTACTGTTAAGAACTGTTTAAATTTCTTCCCACAGGCTTGTGATACCAAAGGTACAGTAATATCACACAATTTTGTTTTCTGGAAGCAAACAAAGGTCGGTTTTTCCAGTTTTACTGTCTGTTTCACTGCCAAACGTTTGTCTAACTCATTCAGGCCTCTAACATTCCAACAGAGAATTTTCAATTTTGAATTCATAAAAGAAGCAGGACAAGGCAACGTAGAAGAGAAAAAGAGCAAGAAACTTTATTCATTTTTTTTATTGTGCCATACATGTGGAACAGAAAAGAACTGATGACAAGAAACATTTGAAACTTGAAAAAAGAGAGGCTACGCTGACAGCCCTTGGCCTTCAAATTCCTGGGATTATTCGTGCCGCAATCAATTTGGCACGTAATCCCTCATCCAGTTCTAGGCCCGCAGTGAGCAGTACGGCCTCCGCTTGTTCCACAGTGATTGGGGTTGTTTCTTTACTATAGTCCTCTACCAAAGTAGCTCTTGTTGGCTTTGCGCTTGATGCCTTTTTGTTGTCATGAGTTTTGTATTTCGTCTTCTGAGCCCTCTGCACTGGAGAAAGGTATGGGCCTGAATGCTTTTTTTGAAGCCTTTCACTTCTCCTTATTTTGTTTTCTGACAGCTCGGAGGTTTCAAAACCTGGTGGTGTATCCATACCCAAAATACTATCATCAGCAGTCTGAGAATCCAAGAAGAGGGGTTCATCTTCTAAAGATTCTATGAAAGTCAGAGCGGGGGGAGGAGAAATCTGGAAATCGGGTGGTCCTGTACCAGAAACTGAAGGAGACAAAGCTAAAGAGTGCTTAGAAGTATTAGTCATTGGGAAGAAATCAAAGAGATGCAGTGGAAAAAAAATGTTACTCATATGTGAAAGGAAGTTGCTGACAATGTGAGAGCTGTCCAGGTTACCTCCTCCTCCATGCTCATGGGAAGGAGAATCAACCACAATTACAGAGTTTTGTGAAGCAGCACCAATTGGTCCTTCAGCTGAAACGCCAGTAGAGTCTTGTGGTTCATGAGGGGGCTGATGATGCGGTGGGAACCAAGGCCTGCCTGGTCCGAAGTGCGGGCCTGGTTGAAATTGCCTCACTCGAGCATACCCTTCAATTGTGATAGAAGCTATTGCTAAATCGGGATCAACTGAGATGATAAGCCATTTGGGAATTGTTGTTGGATGTCCACAGCTCACTAACATTCGGACGAATTGAAAGTTTCCTGCTGTAAAGTGAGGTGCAACTCGTAAAGGTGCACCGAAGCCAGAGACTAATTGGCACAGATCACTCTCATTCCACAGATGCAATTGCTGACCTTCAATTCGTATCTTCGCCCAAAAAACGGGTGGCTCTCTCCTGGTCCCTGACCTGAAGGACCATCGGTTAAGTTGTAGTTCAAAGTTGTCAAAAAGAAGTGGGCTGTTGGAGCAAATGTGATTCCTTCTGCAGGCAGTTGGGCAAAGAAGGATGAAGTGGCCAAGAGTGGGGGCCACCGGGAAGAGGTGGTAGTCATCAATTCTACCCCCAAAGCGTCTAGCAATTTCTTCTCTCACAAGTTGACAGAAGTTGACTCCTATGTTGCCTTGCGAAACATGAATTACTGCTGCACGAAAGAGGCAGTCATTCTCAGTGTCTAGGTCAGCTCTACGTGGGTAGAAGACCGAGAGGGTGTTGATTCTGTGCTCTTCAAATTCATCAGCATTTTCAAAGGGGAGGTATTGCCAATCAGAAGGGACCTGCATGTTTTCAGGTAGGAGTTTGATTGCTGAAGGAATTAGTTGTTTAGATGGATCTGAGTGGGGAGTTGTGCGGCTATAAGTAGGGGCATCAGTAGATTTAGAAGGATTAACAAAATCTTTTTCTTTGGTGCTCTCATTGTCAATTAAGGAGATATCCTTCTCGAAATTGGGGCTATCCTTCTGAATCCGTTCTGTAGCTGGCGCCTCTTTAGTATGCTGATCTTTTTGCTGAATCCCAGGGATCTCCAAGGGGACTGGCATTTCAGGAAGATGTTTGTCAGACTTTGACAGAAGAGGACATTTTACGAGCAGGTGATCCTCCTTTTGGCATCCCCAGCATTTCTTTGCTTTTTTGCAGCCATACTGGGTATGTCCTTTGCCTAAACATTTGAAACATTTCCTGCCTTTTTTGCATTCCGCAAGTTTTGATGTCATAATTTCCTGAAGATTTTTGGATTGCATCTTTCTTTTATTGGTTCTATCTTTTTTGGAAAGAACCTCTGTCCATTCGTCAGAATTTTGAAAATTTTCCTTAGATTGCGCTTTGCCTTGGTGATTGTTGCCAAATTTGCACCGCAGATAATTCTCAAAGAAGTTCAAGGTAGCAATGGTGTAAGGCGGAGGAGTGGGTAGCAGTGGTTGAAGGCGGGATCTGACATTGGAAGCAGTAAATTTTTGTTTCACTGTAGTCCTCACCTCTGATGTCTCCTTGGTCTCAGGATAGTTCCCTTTTCCTGAACCAGTACCAAGAGGCTTTTTATCTAGTGCTTTATGTAGCTTTTGGAAAACCTCCTTAGTAATGATATTTCTGTGCCTCTCCGTGACTGCCTTTGCCGGAGCGCCTTCCTGGTTTGATAGGTTTCCATTGTGGTGAGAATTTTGAGTGTGTAGTGGTGCTTTGGGTTGTGGATAGGCGTTTTTTTGGTTAGTGCGAAAAAGCTCAGCAAAGGTTAATTTCTGTTGTGTTGATGGTTGAGGAAGTGGTTGGGGTTTGGGTTTGAGGAACTCATGGAAGAATTCAGAGAAGGTCGAGATAGTTTTCGGTTGAGCTGGAGTTTGGGGCTGCTTGAAGGAGAGCTTCTTCGCGAGGTGGATCGCCTTGGTAGGAGAAGAGAGCTCCATCCTCCTATTTCGCCTTGGTCATAAAATCCTTAACAACACAAAAATACATTATTATTGTCGAGAGTTCGTTATACACTCTTGTTAGCTTGGTCTTTGCGATACTCTCTCTTTATTTTTCGAAAAAGGAGGTCCGGAAAAGCATAAGGTGCAACCGTTCAAGATTTTATATGGGCCTAAAATTTGTTTTTTAAAAGCTCAGATTAAGCCCACAAATAACTTTTGTTCTGTGATTAAATTTTAAAAATATATAGTACACACCCATGTCTGGTGTACAGTTGTACAAATTCTTGCCACCTACCATGATTAGGGCTGTCAAAAAAGTGTGCCATTTCGCACGTTTCCAAACAGAACAGCTAACGTAATGATTTTTAATTTAGTTTCCGAAAACGAAACAGACATTGGTAAACGTTAGTGTTTCGTTTATCAAAAAATTGGCTGAAATCAATGAAAAATGGGCTGAAATCAATAGAAAATGCTGAACGGAACAGCTAACGAAATCGAAAACCATTTCGTTTTACGAAACGAAACGGAAACAAAATAGATTTTATTGACGTTAGCTGGAACAGAACAGAAACGGAACATACCAGTTTCGCTTTCGTTTTGCACGTTTGACACCTCTAAGTCCATGATACCATCAGAAGGAATATGAGAACTGTTGTCCGTGTATATCCAGCCATTAATATGCTGCCACGTCACATTTCTTTCTAATTCTTCCAATTCTTTATTTCATTGGAAAAGGAAAAGTGTTACGAGTCCACTAGGCAAAATTATAGGAACATTTATACAATATAAAATTTACCTAAATAACTCCAACATATAATCCAAATATATTAACAAACAACCTTTTGTTTTTTGGGTGATTACAACTTATAGGCGACAAGAGCTTTTCCTTTCTTTAATGAATTCATCAAATCCTTGGGACCAAAGATTTGATTTAGGATGTGCTTAAATTATGTGGAGGTGTTAATAGCAGGAGAGGAGAAGCTGTCAGAGCAGGACATCTCAACCGACAGGAGCTATGTTCTCTCTAATCCTGGCCCATGGGCTTAAAACATTGATAATCAATTCATTTTTTTTCTCAGTTACCTCACAATAAAAAAAAACTATATTTATATATTATACAGGTTGAAAGAGAACTAAAACCCATTTCCCAGCCACAATTAATATACATCCTATGCAAACAGACAACCAGCCTGTCTCTAATTGCGACACATTACTGATTACTCCTTTTCTCTTTCTGTCTTTTACTCTTCCTCCAAGATCAAAACAAGGAAAAAGGAGGGGGCAGAGAAAGAGAGGAAGGAGAGGCACTAATTACACACAACAAAAATACACAAGATAATTCATGGCACCAAAGGATGCTCTTCCAATATCTCAAACCATCACAGCCACTGTTGAAACAAACAACCCCGAGCACATCAACGGACTGAGACGCCGCATCGCATCCTTCTCTGTCATGATCCAACCCATCTCCACCGCCACCACCGAATGGGCTTTTCGGAGATCGCAATCGATGCAATCGTTTAAAGATATTACCTCTGGTCCTTTAAGCAAGTGGTGGTCTTGGGGCACTAGTTGGCTGCTTTCTAAGAAAGCTCAGTTTTCGCGAGACCTGGAGATGGATGGGGAGGGAGAGCAGACGACAATGCTCGGTAGAGACGGCACCAGTAATGCATTTGTGCATTTATTTTACAAGATTAGATCTGAGTTAAGGAAGCTTATTAGATCTGATAAGTTGCCTACCACTCATAAATTCAGGTATGATTCGTTTAGCTACGCTCAGAACTTCGATGATGGAGAGAAAGCACATTTGTAGATGGCAAAATGATTTCAAGTGATTGTTATGTTAAATTGTTATAATTCTGTGGTAATTTTGTTAAACATGCGAGCAAGCATGTTTTAAGTAACCAAAGATGTGTTTATATATATCATAATTCTAAGTGAGCAAAAGAATTGGAAGTTAACCAGACGAGGTTCTTGTATGTTATTATTAGTGGAAATGTTAATAGAATAGTTTCCTTGAATTGAAATGCCGAAATCTACTAAATCAAATGTTTGTTTCACATATATTTGTACAAATGGCGCTACAAAAGTGAATGCAGATCTTTGTGTTTTTGTATCTTTGTGAATAGCACTTAAAAATATTTTACAGTTGCAAAATTTGATCCAGCAGCGGCTTTTTGCTCAGTAAATTTTTATGTCGTTGGTTAAAATTTTAAAAAATATATTATATAAGGTAGAAGAAAACACATACGCAAGGATACCAAGGTCCTGAAATTAGTGGTGTGTTTGGATGGAACGGAATAAACCGTGAATAAGGAATAAGAATAAGAAATTTCGATTTGCGTACTTATCTTTATTCTTTATTCTTATACCATGGTTTTGTTAGTATAGGAATAAGGGTCCAAATTCCTTATTCTTATACTGTTTGTTTTGCACAAGAATAAGAATAAGCACGCAAATCGAAATTTCTTATTCCTATTCTCTATTTCCGGCTCATCCAAACACACCCTAGGTGAATAATCATGTGGCAATCCCATCACCACCATTGTAATAATTGTTTATTATATTTATGAAAATTATGTTAAAAAAAAAAAGAAAACATAAAGAAACGAGAGGTTGTTAGAAAGGCGAAAGAACAGATAACCTTGAGTGAAAGGTTGCAGGTTCGAAACCGGCTGGAGTATCTTTCATAGACATTTAATTTAAAAATAAGTTGGGTGACTTAGACCTCCAATTTATTTTAAAAACACTTGATGAAGCAATTCTTCTGCTACAGGGTCCTTATCATCTGGCGCTTGTGGGCCTCATACAGAATTTTTTCAAGATATAACGACGATTTGTATCTCATCTTTAGATAATTATAGAAAATTATTCTGTCTTAGCATTTCGAATTCATAATCTTCACATAAAATTGTATTGTCTTTTGCATCTAAATTAAAAGAATGACTATATTCCTATAAATAATCTTCACAATTCAATTAAGTAGTTCATGCATAACTCACTGTTTAATAGGGAAATACCTTATTATCGTCCAGTGAAATCGAGTTCAGCGCATAACTCACTGTTCTAATATCTACAAGATGTAACTATAGGCTACGTTTGGATGCGTTGAGAATAAGGTAAGAAGAAGGAAGAAGGAAAAAAATTTATTGGGAAGGGATAAATTTATTGGGAAGTGTGTAACTTTTGTGAAGAGTTTGGATGGTTAGAAATAAATTTATTGGTAAAAAGTGGTTATTCCTTATTCCTTATTCCGGTAAGAAGCCATCCAAACGGAGCCATATTGAAAATAATTTGTGTATGACTGGAAAAGATGTGAATTAATTTATTAGACGTGAAGTGATATATAGTTACTATATATGATCCTTATTTAATTAGGTAATACTAGTATACTACGTCACATCATTTTATGTAAACATGGGAGGTATGAAACTCATTGTAATTTTTTTTTACTGTGTTTATAGATATATAATAGAGATGCAACCGAAAGGGAGGACAAATGCAGGGAAAAAAAAAAGATGGAATTATATGGGATGGAATAAAAAATTATTTAAATCTGTATATTTAGAATATTTTATGAATAAGGAAGGAAAAAAAAATATTTTTCTTCTTTCCTATGTTTAAATGCTCTTATTAAAGGGGATAAAAATAAAACAAATGTTACATAGAAGGAATAAGAATTTTTTTTTCCCATTATCCTCCAATTTAGGAGGGAAAAAAATTTATTGGAGGAAAAATTTAGAGAGAAACATTAAAAGTTTTCCTCTTAAAAATGTTTAATTTTACATCTTTTCTCTTTCCATCTCTTCTATTCTACTCTATTTCGTTATCGATATTTTAGTCATTCAGCCATTTCTACCCGTGATTGTTACTTATAAATGATTAAATAATACAAAAAATTTTGTCCCAAAAAAAAACTTGTTTGAATAGTGAAATGTCGATTTAAATAATTAAGAAAAAGAATTTGGATCTCTAGTAATTAAATAATTAGGATATGGAGTTGGATAAGTCAGCAAATATAATTTACTTTGGGAGAATGGAGGCTAAAACTTTTTTATTTTTCCTTTTCCAATTCAAGACGGTCATGTAGAAAATAATCAACAGGAGGATTAAACAAAATTTAGTGGGATGCACACAAGCTAACAATCAAAGTGTCGGTGCATAGAATACGCCACTTAATTAGAAGCCTCTGTCGGTGCTTCAATCTTAGGGAAAAATTAATAAGAAAATACTGTTTTCATCAACCAACTAATGTGGGTAACATTAAATGTCACCATAAGGAGTTCAAACATTTTATTTTATTTGAAGCATGTAACAGGTCCTTTTAATTTGAAATCCAACTTTATTTTCCCCCTGTTGAATTTGGTTCTGAAGTCCCGTATATCAATATCATCATAAAAATAGTAGCTTCGGTGGCCGGAGTTATATTATAGACCAATAAAATTATTCGTTCGTGAATTTGGGACTCCAATACAAATTGCTAGTGAATCTACTATTTTTTTCTTAAGGAACGGTTCCATTCTCGTTGTGTACGTGGAAAAAGAAGATGCAAAAAAATGTTTGAATCAGACAAGGCTTTTTTTTTTAATATTGTCTTCATGTATGCATTAAACAAATAATTTCAAAATTGGTAATATATTATATTAATCACGTGGATTAAATAATATCCTATTAGAATCTAAAAATATAAGAAACACCCTTAATACAATTAAAAGTAACATGAATTAACTGGTCGGAACACCCTTAATTTTTTTTTTCACAACACCAACATATATATTTTTTTTCTTCATTGACATGAACAGACATGAGCACTCCATTATTTTTAGATGAGAAAATGGAGTAACTTGTAATTTTGAAGTTTGACAAATTTTAGGAACAATAATATTCAATATATAATTTATTTTATATTTCAAATTCCCTCCTTACTTCACTGTTTTTTTTTAAATTAAGTTTCATTTTCAAATATTAATAGAAAAGTTCTGAAAAAAAATAATTAACTGTTATGGTTAATGTTACTAACTGCTCTGGATAAATAACTAAATATTCTTGAAAAATCACACTCCTATCTCACCCCTCCCTCTTAACTGTTATAATTAAATAAACAATTGTTCTAGCTTCGATAATATTAGTATATGTTCTAAAAAAAGATTTAATTGTTCTAGTTAATGTTACTAACTGTTCTAGTTGTCCTGGAAAAAAATTGTGCTGAAAAAAAATATTTGTGCTGGAAAAGTTAGAACAATTATGATATTAACTGGAATAATTATATATATATTAACTAGAACAGTTAGATATATCAAATAGAACAGTTAGCAATCTATTCTAGTTAATATTACTAATTGTTCTAAAAAAATAACTAACTGTTCTAGTTATTGTTACTAACTATTCTAGTTGTTCTGGAAAAAAATAATTGTGCTGGAAAAAATGCTATCGGTTCTATTAGAAATTTAGAACAGTTAGTATTCAGAAAAAAAAAGTTCCAGAAAAGGAGAGAAGAAGCAAACAGAGAGGAGGATGGGGAAGTCAAGGGACTATTCTGATTAATGTTACTAATTGTTCTGAAAAAATAACTAACTATTCTGGAAAAATAACTAACAATTCTGAAAAAAAAAATGTTAACTAAAACAGTTACTAAAATTCAGGGAATGGTAAAAAAAAAATAGAAGGTTAGCATGGGATGATAAGGATGATGGAATGAAGGGAGAAACTTCATTAATGACATTCTAAAAAAATTCCCATCATTCCATCATCCTCTTTTCTTTTTTGAAATGTAATTAATCTAACTATTGAAGGATGATCCTTATCAGGCCCGTATATATATATAGATTTGAAACCCGTAGGTAAATAATCAATGATCAAAAGAGTTTTACATAGTCATGAAGGGAAACTAGGAAGAGTAAAGTTTACACGGCAAATTGAATGAAACCTAGCATACCTAGCTAACCTGTCCGCCATATCTAAATTATCCCTCTCAACATGCATAAATATAAACAGGGACGGAGCTAGAAAATTGCATAAGGGGTTCATTAAATTAATCATATTTCAATTGGATAGTTTTTTGGATTAACTTGAACTCGACTTGAGAGATTGAAGTATCATTTTGAGGTTGTTGTCTTTTTAAAAACTTCTCCTTATTTAATCTACTAGAGAAACATTAAGATGAAAATTGTTCTTTAGTAATTAGAATTATAAAATGAAATTGCTCTTAAGATAAATATGACACCAAAAATCTTTATTGTTTTTGTCAATTGTAAATTTGTAATTAAAATAAAACAATACAAATTAGAATAGGATATGTTCTGGACTTTCAATATGTTATAATAAGAAAAAAAATTGATTTCATAAAAATAAATAATACTTTGTTCTCTAGCGTTCTTGCAAAAATAGGATTAGAGGAGCCAAGTTTGGATTAAATTTTTTTCTATCTGATCTCGCAAGCAGAAAAAAGGAGAGAATCGCTCGATTGGCTTCAGCAAAGTTAAATTGATGAATCTTTTTAGGCCCTTGCTAGCTTATTGGATAAATTTTTTTCTTTTTTTGTTTGTATTTATTTGCCTGTTCTAATTTCGCTAATTGCGCAGCTATCATGCAACTAAGGCAACAACAAAAAATGCATATCCATTAATTCGGTCATATCATTAACTTTTTTTTTATTATGGTAACACTTTGCAAATATAAATTGTTGATCTTTCCAAAATAAAAAATTCCCAAAATTTGACACTATAAATTAGGCATGGGGTTCAACAATGTAAATTATCTAAATAGTTTTGGGGTTCAAACATATTGTGGGTATATAAGGTTAGGTTTTATAACTATGAATGTTAATATTTGTAATATTATTTAAAAAAAAAGGGGTGACATTGACACCCCTTTATTGAATGTAAATCCGTCCATGAATATAAACCCTGGAATTGTTTTAAAAGCACGGACCACTTCAATAAGATCATGAAAAACCCTCCATTCAAGCTGCTCTGCCATCAAAGAACCATTAATCACCATATTTAGATTGGAGCAATCAGTGTAGAAGATGCAGCTTGAGATTCCTTTATCGCATACTGCCTTAATCGCATTCAGTGAAATTTCCAAATTAGTTGGGTTGGAATGGTCTAGAAAGAGTGCGAAAATAAGCCATATAGAGAAGGAGCTCGTAGACCGTACAACTCTTCCCATCCCTCTCTCTTTCGGTTCACTTAATCCGAGCTCACGGAATATGAAAGGGGGCAGGCTGCACCGCGTGAGGATTTTTTTCTAAAAGGGTCTAAATTCTCCTTCAAATATAAAAAAGGGCTATGAAGTATGAACTTTCAAAAATTTCGGAAAGGGCCGAGGTTCACGACATCTGTTATGTGCCTGGCATTTGCAAATCAATATGCACGTTGTAATTTCATATAAGTTGTTTCTTGGACGGTAATAAATAAATTGGTTGTAATTATAAAAGGAGTATTATACTTTAAATAAAATATGAAAACAATTTTTGTGCACTAATTAAAATACCGACTACATTTTATAAAAAGTTATTACCTAAGAATTACATATTTCTTAACACATGGACAAAAGCCATGAACCATTCAACTCAAATGCTGAGTAAAATAATTTTTAAAATTAAATTTATTGACGAATATTTTTAAGTGCATACATGTTATGACCAATCAAAATTAATGTTCCAATTTTTAGTCTCCTAGATAATATCAATCTATTTTTTTTAACAATTATTAATCTTATTTAGTATCTATAATTATGTTAATAATTGTTAGTTTCTAATTTTCTATACACTACAAGAATAATTAACAATTATAATTAATTGATTTTGTAAAACTTACAAATTGGGGAAAAAAACTTGACGTGGTTGTAAATAGAAAAAAAATCAAAATGATTTCTGTAAACTTTGTATTCAAATACAAGGTACATATTGATTATTGGTATCTTCATTTGGAAAAACAAAAGATAGCTCGTAGCAGCAGAAGTCGCGACTCGTGAACCGTGCCTCTGTTGGTCCTTTTGGAATTTTTTAGAAGTTCACGGCCCCATTTGATATTTCAAGGGAAATTTAGGTCCTTTCCGAAAAAAGTCCCCGCGTGATTGGGCCCTTAATAAAGGCATTATTTTTTGTATGAGCTTCTCCGCGCAGCTATTCGTGCAATGTAGCCAAAGCAATAGGTAATTGGTAATTACCATCCCACTGTTTTCCATCCAAACCATCCAAACAGCGCTGCATGTCAGGATTAATATCATCAAACAAATTAAATAAATAATAAATAAAATCAATAAACACGCTTTTACCATGCCAGTGTGGCACGTCCCCCACGATCCGTGGCCTTTGTTGGCAGCCAATCAGAGCGGCGCATTTGTTGGTGTCGATTCGGACATTTTAAAACAAGTAAGATATGTCCGTTTAACGCAGCAAGAAAGAGAACAGTTTGGCGCAATCTAAACCGTCGGATGGAAGTGGATGTCGGTCTAAATTCTAATTCGTCTCTTCGCTGCCATAAATACCTCTAGACAACACTGTTTGGTGATTTTTTGCTTTTTGACGATATGCTTGGTGTTACTCTTGAAGCGAAATTAATAGGTTCTTTTCTCTCTCTTCGTATTTCTCTTTCTTTTTATTTTTTAAATTAAATTAGTTTAATTATTTTCAGTTAGTTCGATTCGTTGCAAAGATAATTGATAATCGATTGATGTTAAGCCTTAAACCTAATCTCATTCCGTGTAGTTTTATTAAATTAGGGTTAGAATTAGAATTAGGATATTCGTTGATTCGTCCTAATTTTTTTTTCCTCGCTTTTGTGAGATCCGTAAGTATTTCAGGACCAATCTCCGTTTCCACACAGGTACAGATATAAATCGATCTATTTCAAATTAAGAGATCATATTGTTAACTCACTTTAAAAATTGCACAAATGTTATGTTAGATGCCCTAAAAGATCATCTTATATTTAATTGTCAGAAACTAGTTTCATGTGTATTTTTATAAGTGTTAAGTTAGTTTCTTTCTATGTTATGTTAAATGCACTTAGGGATGAGATTATAGTAATTTGATAGATTGACATTGTTGACACACTCTAATTTATGTAGATTTATATAAGTGTTCAATTAGTTGATGTACATGTTATATTACATGCATTGAGGAATTAGATTATTGTCATTGCTAGCACACTTTTATTCATGTGTATTTCTACAAGTGTTCAGTTAGTTTTTTTATATGTTATGTTAAATGCATCTATAGATGAGATTATATTAATTGGATATGTTTAGTATTGTTGTCACACTTTAATTCATGTGTATTTATATAAGTGTTCAGTTAGTTGTTTCATTTATTATATTTACTTGTGCAAATGTTTACTTACTTCAAATTTTGCACAAAGGATGTGTTAGATACTATGAATGTTATGTTAAATGACATAAGGGATCATCTTGTGTTCCATTGTCAGAAACTGTTTTCTGCATAAAGTTGCTTGAAATGATTATTTAGTATTAAATTGTGATCTATTTATCAAATTAAGAGATCATGTTTTCAACACTTTACATATGTATTTGTATTCATATTGTGTAGGTTTGAGCTGCGGTTCGATCGAGTTGGTGCGGCGTTGTGTGTTCGTTCTCCACCAACATTCAGATTTGTAGCAAACTAAACATTTGTCTAATAGTTGTATGAATTGTGCTAGTTTTATTTTCTGGATTTGTTAAAATTTGGATTGAGTTAGATTGATAAAACTGATCATGTTGTTTTAGGAATTATATTATTGTTCTAATCTTATGGATCATATTAATGTTTTTTTAGTACTAGTTGTTGTGTTTTTTGTTGGTATATTATGAAGCTATCAAATCGAACTTATAATGTATGTTAAATCATCTCTTGTGCTAATAAAATAAATTTTAAATTGATGTAGTGTTTCTAAATCTGTCGATTGAATGCGTGAAAAAATGATGTAAAATCATTAATATGTCACTTTATAAATATATCAATTTGAACACTTAACGCAAATTAATTCATCTCTTATTGTATTTAGTTCAAAAACCGTTGAACATTTAAGTCAATCCCTTAAGGCATCAAACAGAACACGCTGATGACGTCAGCGCATGGAAAAATTGGGCCTGGGCGCCCAAAAGCCCATTTTTTTGTGGCTGGGTGAGGATGGATGGTTGGATGATATATTGTTGGATGGTTTATATCATTCCCGAAAGCAATAACCATAAAGGCTCGCAGCGATGGCGCCGAAAAGCACACGGGAGCGATCCACAAGAGAAAATCTTGACCATATACATAAGTGGGGGCAGACGGTAGGGATTAAATCCATTAGTAATAGCTAACCGATCGGACGGCCAGCGTTGCGCGCATCTTACTGTAGATTGATCTCCATTTACAAGAACAAAAAGGTAAGTCAGTGTTAACTCTTAACTGTTAAGTAACCATTCTTGATAATTGATTAATCCGACCGTTAACATTCCTTTTTCTCTACTAATAAACCAAACACGCCTAGGGCTTTCTCTCTCCATAAAAAAAAGGAAAAATAAACCAACAACAGCTCTCTCCATTCCTTTTCCTCCAAGGAAAAAAACGAGAGAGAGAGAGAGGAGGTGAAGAGAGAGAGAGGGAAAGCAAAGAAATGCTTGAATTTAGGTTCCTTTTTAGTTCAGTCCAGGCCTCTAGGGTAAGTTTCTCGCAATTTTTCTCTGTATTTTTTCTATATTTCGAGATATTCGATGATTTTGAAAGATTTTGAGCAAATCGCGTGAGTTTTTGCACTTTTGAGAAATTGCTGTTGTTTTTACTTTGATTTAGACCCCCTATTTAGTTAAGTCTAGGGCTAGATTTTGCTTTCTTCTCAACTTTTTTCTGTTTTCGTTTATTTTGGTTTAATCAGCGATTTTTGAAAGGTTTTAAGCGAAATCGAGTAAGTTATTGCGCTTCTGAGAAAGTGCTGTCGAATTTTGGGCCCGATTTTGTTCGATTGAGAAATTATTCGTGCTTCTGTTTTATCCTCTCAGAAAACCTAATTCTGACTGGTAAGTGCTGCTTTTGCTATTTTTCTTTTCTCTCGCATTTTTTCTTTTTCTTGTTTGGTGTTGCGATGGTTACCAGTAAAGGCTGGTTTGCTCTTTTGAACCCTGATATCGACTTAGTGATTCAGCACTGTTGTTTACTTGTTATTCTCGTTATTATTTATTTTGCTTTCGCTTTTCTTTTTCCTTTCTGTGCGCTATAAGTTTAATTAGGATTTAGGTTTTAATCTTGTGTAGTACAGTAGTAGCAGCAGCAAGATAATATGTCTTTTAGAGACTAACGGCAAATATTATTTGTGCCACAAATATTGGCTTAATACTGCCTAATGACGCTATAACTGAATCCTCTTTTCCTTCTCTTTTTTTATAAGTCCCTCAGTCTCTAGAAATTAGCTTGTGTAGACAGCACAAACTGCTGGTACCACAGATAGTCATCAATCTTATCTTTACTGCTGCTTGGTATACCAATGTTTAGTTTTGACGATTCAATTATGCACATTTTCTGGTAGTTTTAGTTGATGGCATGGCACCATAAGTTGCTCCAAGTCTGATGAACCTTTATTTTTGTTGTTGTAATCAGTAGGCTTGTAGCATTTATATATCAGGTTCCAACTATACCAAAGTCCATATGTTCCTTGCATTGCTACTGATACCCTTTTGTACTTTTTATTTTAAATTTTAGTCGTGGTAATTCATTAGCCAGCGACTTAATGGACCGCATGGAGATGATCTCCCTTTGCCTCCACTATTCCGTCTGATGTGCAGCCGGTTAAGGCCGAATCTGACAAGGAGTCCCCTTCTAGGTCCCCACCAATAAAGGGACAGGCCCAGCCCAGCAAGCCTAAGAGGATCCCGGCCGCCCGACCTGGCCTCACAACCCAGGAACAGAAAATAAAATTGCTCTCCACTCATTATCGTGTCAATGTCAAGGGCACTTCAGACTATTTCTGTCACTACAGTGTAAGTTGAAGGAATCTCTCTCTTGCCTTTACTTTTGTAGTGCATGTGTGCTTTTACAGTTTCTAAGAAGTATTGCCTTTGTGTACAAGATATGTTAATCACTGTATTAGATATTACTTTGACTTGTGACAATTGCATGCATTCTTTATAAACCATTACACTTGATGCTCACTTGCTCACCAGATATTGTTTTGGGGCTGTATTGCAAAAGCAATAATGTGTGTTCTGTGATTACGTTTTCTTTGAGGTTTTTCTTTGCTTTTCAGTTTGTTGAGCGAAATGCAAGTTTGAAGATGCTTGAAAAATATGAGAGGCTGAGATAATTTTACCACTGTATTGGCTAAATATTAATGGTTGTTCTGTTATTACATCTTGCTTGGGGTCTAATTAGTCATCTCATTGGTCTTTGTAGCATTACTTTTATGGATGGATGGTGCGTCAACTTGACAATTCAGAAAATTAGTTCTTCTGACTATTTCTGGGTCGATTAGGTTGCTTTTGGGGTCTCACTTGGTTAAGACAATTGAGAATATGAAGGTAGTTCACGGGGTTGGGCTGAGCTTTTGGGGTGTTGCGTGATTATGTTCTATTTGAGGTCTAATTGTAATTTTTTATGATTTATTAAAGCGCCTGGGTAATCATCTCCTTAGGTTTCTGTCATTACTTTTATAGATGGATATTGTGTTAATTGTTTCGATTGCATTGGTTTTGTCTTTCAGAGAATTACTCTTTCTAAGTATTCTGCTGCAATTTTTGTTGCTTTTAGATATGATATTCTGAACTTTTTCTGCCAGGTGGACCTTGCCTGTGCTTTGGGTTCAACTGTTGCCTGTGAGCGTTTAGCACACCTGAATTCGAGATGGATGCTGGTAATTTTATTACACGTTATTAGTTTGGATTTAGAGCTCTATGCATGCTAATGATTGTACTAATTTTTGTGTTTTTCTTTTGTCTTGAATTTAGCACAAAATCTATGAGGGTGGAAGGAGGATATGAGGTGATAAAAAAGGGCATAGAAAAACTGGGACTGAGGCACAAGGAGCACATCGCTGCCTATGGTGAGGCAATGAGCGTCAGCTCACTGGCCGCCTTGAGACTGTTGACATCAACACCATCAAATAGGTATTTTTTCTTTTAAATTATTATATGTTACTTTGGAATTTGAAAGATGATGCATTTGGACTTCTAAAATTATTATACAGAACCGAGTATCTCATCTTTCAGGTTTTAGAAATCCTAGTAATAAAATTTTTAGGTTTGATTCTTTATGGATACAGGAGGAAGGGTTTAGAGATTTAGTTTATAAATGGTGGCATGAATGCCCTCTAGATAGGGAATAGTTGGTTAAAGAAGATGAAACACTTGAAAAAAAGAATGACTGGGTGGAGAAAAAACTTTGACAGTGCTAGAAAAAGACAGAAAAAAGAAGCTATAGAAACTTTACATAGGTTAGAGAGGATACAGGAGATTAGAGACTTTACGGTAGAGGAACAGGTTACTTGGAAACATTGTAAGGAAACCTTAGATACTATATATTTACAAGAAGAACTTTATTGGAAGACAAGAAGTAAAGATAAATGGTTAAAAGAAGGAGATTTAAATACTTCTTATTTCATAAAATAGCTACCGTGAGGAGTAAGAAAAAACATATTTTCTCTTTAGAAATAGAGGGTAGGACAGTAGATGATAAAAAAGATATAGAGAATCATATTCTTACTTACTACAAAAATCTGATAGGTACATCTGGCGTTGTTAATGCAACAATGCTAGATGATTTTTGGGAAGGTGAGCCTAGTCTTACTTTGGCTGAACAACTAACTTTAGAACAGCCCTTTACCATAGACGAAATTTATTCAGCTGTGTTTGATTCAGAGCCAGATGGGGCCCCTGGCCCTGATGGCTTCCCCTTTAGTTTTTACCAGATCTTTTGGGATTTAGTCAGAGATGATCTTTGTAGTTTAGTACATAGTTTCTACACTGGTGAATTGCATTTAGTTAAAATAAATAAAGCAGTGATTTGTTTGATGCCTAAGGAAAAAGATGCTAGAATTATTCAAAAGTTTAGGCCCATTAGTTTGATAAATTGTAGTGCTAAAATCATTACTAAGATCCTCACTACTAGACTAGGGAAAGTAATTAATAAACTGATTGATCCTGTTCAGTCAGGATTTTTAAAAGATAGAAATATTCATGATAATGTTGTCCTAGCACATGATCCATTCTTGTAAGTACTCTCACCAAAAAGGAGTAGTTATTAAAATTGATTTTGAAAAGGCTTATGATAGGGTTAACTGGACCTATTTACTTGATGTTTTGAAATGTAGAGGTTTAGGTGGGAGGTGGATTAATTGGATTAAGAAGTTATGTGATAGTTCCCTCACTTGTATCAATATAAATGACTCTATGACCATTAATTTTCCTTGTAGAAGGGGATTGAGGCAGGGAGACCCTCTCTCCCCTTTTCTTTTTGATATTGTAGCTGATTCTCTTTCTAGAATTTTTAGTAAAGGTAGGGCAGCTGATAGAATTAAAGGGCTGGGACCTCCCATTTTAGATGGTAAAGGTATCACCAACATCCATTATGTTGATGACACAATCTTATTCTTAGAAGCTACTGATAGAAATATAGAACATGTTTTTTGGGCTATGATTGGCTTTGAGGCCCTCTCAGGAGTAAAAATTAATTTTCAAAAGACAGAGTTACTCCCAATTAATATCTCTCAAACAGAAGCTGAGCATTTAGCTAACATTTTTAGATGTAAGGTAGGGACTTTTCCTTTAGATTATTTGGGTATTCCTTTACACTATAAGACTCTCCTTTGTAAAGATTGGGGACATTTAGTAGATAAAATTTCAGGTAAGTTGCAGGGGTGGAAAGGGTCTCTCTTGTCTACGGGAGGTAGATTAACCCTCTTGAATTCTGTTCTGAGCTCCATTCCTTTATACACTTTATCTCTATACAAAATGCCGATGAAAATTTGTAAATCAATTGACTCAGTGAGGAGAAGATTCCTTTGGCAAGGCAATGCTGGCCCTAGGAAAAAATATTATTTAGTCAATTGGCAAAGAGTTTGTTCTACAAAAGAAATGGGTGGGTTAGGAGTTTTGAATCTTCAACATATGAATATGGCCTTTTTGTTGAAATGGTGGTTCAAATTCTTTGATAATAGTTGTACTTCTTTGTGGAAGAAATTGATTAGAAAGAAGTATCTTGGGTCAAACCAAAGTGGTAAGACCTCCTTCTTCTGGTCCAATATTCAAAAAATTGCTGCTTTAGGTGAGGCCTCTAGTAGATATCAAATTGGGGATGGTTCTAGTGTATCGTTTTGGCACCATATTTGGTGGGGTGAATGTTCACTTTCTACTCAATTTCATTCTCTGTACAAAGTTTGCACAAATACTAATTGTTCTGTACAGGAAGTCTTTATGTCCCGTGGAAACACTCTCACTTTTAGAAGGGTGCTGACGAGTAGAGATTATTAGGACTGGGGTGATTTGATGACTGTTACCACCCAAATTCATTTGATTGATAAGTCCGATCAAATTTTGTGGAGATGGCATAATTCTGGTCATTTTAGTACTAAATCTGCTTATACTTTTCTTTCCTATGGAGGAATCACTCCCTTGAAACCTTTAACTTGGTGGAAGACACATGTTCCTCACAAAGTTCAAATCTTCATGTGGTTGTTAGAAAATAATAAGATCCTGACAAAGACAAATCTTGTGAAAAGAAGGTGGCAAGGAATCAACTGTTGTTGCTTCTGCCAACATCAAGAGTCAGCTGACCACCTTTTTTTACATTGCACTTATGCTCAACACATCTGGTATTGGTTAGGGGAAGCTCACTCTCACTATAGTCATTGGGTTACTATTAAAGATATTATTGATTTTGCTCATTCTCTTCCAAAAGAAGAGAAACAAGCGTTTCTGTTAGTGTTTAGTGCTTTTTGTTGGTCTCTTTGGACCCATAGAAATCACATTATTTTTCAAAATGCATCTGTGAAGAGCATGAGAAACATTCTTCTGATGATTAATGGTTTAGTTGAATATTGGACAGGTGTTCTCAAAAGTGTTGAAAGGAGCAAAGTATTCATGTGGCTACCAAAAGAATGGGATGAGATACCAATTCAAATGCTACTGCCAGGGGAATTGCTGGGCCCAACTGAAGATGGAAACACTGAGGGTGAAATATCTCTGAGAGGGGCAAAGTTGGAATAAGGATAAATTGGTCTCATTTTTATTAGAGAAAAATGTCACCGCTGGTTTCTGTTCTTGCTTTTAGATTTGTAATTCTGGACTAGTGTTTGTAATAAGTCTAAGCAACTTGTACTGGTACATAGGATGGGCAATTAGATGGGTGCAGTGGAGATAGGACTGCAGCCCTCAGTTCTTAGATTTTTATATGTTGTTTTGTTGCTTTATGTAAACTCATTGTTTCTCTAATGAAACGGGTAACCGAAAAGGTTACTTTTTTTAAAAAAAAAGTTATATATGTAACTGTTGAAGTTATATATGTAACTGTTAAAGTTAATATATATAACTTTTGAAGTTATATATGTACTGTTGAAGTTAAAATATGTAGCTGTTGAAGTTAAAATATGTAGCTTTTGAAGTTATGTATGTAGCTGAAGTAGTTAATATAAATAATTGTTGTAATTTGGATACTAACTGTTGTAGTTAATATGAGTAAGTGTTATAGTTTTCGTGGGGACCAAAAATAGAAAGGATAGAAGGGAGAATAACAGTGGGGACCAAAATAGAAAAGAATGGGAGGGAGAGAAATAGTGGGGACCAAAAATATTCTAAAAAAAAAAAAATTAAAATGAGTTCCCATTGGGGATGATGGGGATGATGGATCTTGGGGATGATCCTTATCACCCCCGATTTCGCATATCAAAAGTTCTTTCAAATATTGCAACTACTTGCAGCAGTACTGGCATACTGATTTCTTGTCTTGGACATATTAAACAAAATAATATATTGCATGATTCCAACACTCTTAAAAATCTTTGCTTTCTTTTATGATTCATGTGTTCACAGATTTGTTCTCTTTTATGATTTCAGCAAAATCTTTGCTCAGAGAAAGCTTAAGAAAAATTAGAGAGATGTCAGGTGAAACAGGTTAGGCATGAGGTCAATAAGTTGGAGGTAAAAGGACAGCAGGAATTGGCATTTGCTTCTTACTTCTTCGTGTGGTAGTTAGAAATAAGAGAGAGGGCTCGAAGGTTTGGGCTATGGTGCTGGAAACTGAGCTCATGTGAGGTTATGATCCTTTGAACTTTTTTAAGTTTTAGTTTTACAAGCTGGTAGCAAGGTTTTCTTTTCCCGCCATCACAAACTTCACATATTCAATACACTGGAAAGGTAGTTCAAAATTTAAAATTTATTATTTATATCTGTGGTGTCTTCTTTTTTTTTTAAGCAATTGATATTTGAAGCTTTGGATTCAGGTAGAAAATTTTCATCATTTGTATGTGCTGCAGCCATAAAATTATCCGTCTGCCGCATTCATACCTGAATGAATCAGTATAGTACTAATTTATATACACAACCAAGCCAGTGTATGCATATTACCAAATCAAAGATGAAAGAAATAAATATCTATCGCATTAAGTGTTATTAACGAGTTTTTGCATACTCATGTTAGGATCAGTCAAACATTTTTTCGAAAGTCTAACAATTTCCTTTCATTTTTTATTCTTTTTTGCTTTTTGCAAGAATTGCCATCTTCATTCCTTGGTCCTTATGGTTATTTTTTATGCTTGTTGCTGCCAATAAATCAAAAAAGAATTTTTGGTATTGTTTGCAAATATTGGGGGCAGGGGAAATGTCAATGATTGTTTATAACAAGTACATGAGTCAAAATTCATTGGTTGCTCAATTTAGTGTTATAAACTTATAATTTTGTAAGCTCATTTTCTTGTAGGATGCTAAGTGCTTTCTGTGAACAAACAAAAGGACAAAAGCTTCAGCAAATGATGAAAATTGTTATTGACAAGGCATAGCTTTTTAATCTCTCTTCCCTGTTGCTGTATTTGAACTTTGCACATATGAACATGAATTCATTAGATGCTTGCAATGAATATGTGCATATATGAAAAAGAGATGATTCATCCTGTTGAGAACCTTTTTAATGGAGAACTTGCTCGTGCAATTCTTATTCAGGTTCTTAATTTATCTTTCTTCCTTTCACTTTCATATTTGTCAACCTATATTCTTTTCTTTTTGGCTTGCACATATGAGGAAGTTTTTTTATTCTATTTCAGCTTTAACTGTTACTGAGTATTTTGCTTCTAATTGTTCTTCTATCTGGTTTGCAGAAGTCACCTTAGAAGAATTTCAATGGTTGCTTTGGCATGGTTGGATGCTCTTTCTGATGAAGAATGACAGGTCGTCCTGCACAATGGCACAGGTAGTTTTTCATCTCACCTTAATATTCTTCGTTATACGTCTTCCTTTTTTGTGTGGTGTCAAATGAAGTCAGATATGCTGCCTTTTGGTAATATAATGTAATTTCTTAAATTATGAACCAGTTGTAACCTAATTTTATTCATTATGCTTGGTTTTGTATATGTCCAAAGCTAGACAGTTCTAAGTTAGCTTGATTGATTGGCATGCTTTGGGTTAAACGATCTTCGGTGCACTTAGTTGATTAGGGATTTCACATGCTAAATTAATTGCCCAAATATGTGATGTTTCCAATTTACAATTGTTTAAACAAGCCTTAATTGTTATTGATCTTCACAACTATCTGAGTACTATGTATGTTCTCTCATGAATGTGATTGTCAGTTCAAATAATCATAGGGTGTTCAATGACCAGAATTTGATTGTCAGTCCAGATATGAAGAAAGTCTTTATCGATATGTGAATTTGAAAACACAAGTACATGTTCGACCCTAAATTTTGATGCCAAATGAGAATTTGAATAATTCCACAAATACTTTATAAATCAGATAAATCTTCGACCAACCATGAAAAATACCAAACAAACTCCAAAAATTCCACAAAAATACCCAAATATTCTCTGAGATTATAGGAAAGTATGGAGGCATCAAAATTCCAAAACCATCAACTAAAACCTCCAATTTTGCATAAAACCCCCTAAAAATCCACAAAATAAATAAAATAACTGAGAGGGTTATTTTACAAAATAAATGGTACCACTGGATTCTTCATACTTTTATGAGATTCCACATGAAATTAGAGGTGGAAAAGGCATCAGGAAGAGGTCCAAACAATTTATTTTGGATCTGTCAATCTGAAAATCCAATTTAAATGAGGAAATGGAGGTATGCAGTAAGTCAGAAAAATGGAGAGAGGAGTAGGCGCTGGGTTCAAATCCCCTCTCTTTAGAACGTTTTGGCTGGACTGGGAGCATACACCGCGGGGGTGATAATGTTGATACGGTTCATTGGCCTATGGTGCGCCAGGAGCATGGAAAAGGAGGAGCCTTCTTCCCCAAACAGAAATTCTGTTATAAGGAAGAGCGATCAATTCAAGAAAGGGGGGCGAATTGAAAATTCTGGGGGGAGCGAATTGGGGGGCTTCGAGAGAAAATTGGGAGAAATTGGCGAGAGCAAAGCGGAGCTGAAGCAAAGCACGACGAAGCTCAGGCGATCGGACCCCCATTGAAGACAATATCTTGAGAGAGAGAGAGAGAGAGTTAGGTAGCCAATTGTAAAGGTGAGAGAGAGACTTGAGTGTTGTTGTGGCGCTAGGAGTGAAATCAAAGCGATTGTGTGTACGATTAGTGTAAAAAGGTAATAAACTCTAAAACCTGATGTGTGATGATGATGATAGTGTAAAGAATTGATCAATTTTGTGCTCAATTTCGCAATTTCTGATTGATTTAGATCCGATTCTTTTGGTGAAATTGTGATGATTATTGATGAGACTATGCTTTGTCTTCTTGATTCTTGTAGAGTTTAAGCAGAGAATTGACCTTATTGATGATAAAATTTAAGATCGAATAAAGAATACGAATCAATTGTGTAAATCGTAACACTTGAGTATGACCATGATCTGATCGGTCTTTGTCAGAATCGTAAACCAACTATTTCTTTGTTTGAATAAGATTAGGTTTGATAAAATGCAGTCTCTTTTTCATTCATGCTAATTATTGCTTGGGTCTATGCATGGATCAATTGGATGAAAAGCTATTGAGGCCGATTATTATTTTCAATTCTGAACAAGTCAGAGTTTAATTGAAACTTTCTTAAAATTGACACAATATGTAGTTGATTCAGTTATTATAGCCTTCTGTTTAAATTAAATGCAATGAGTCATTGGATGTGAGATGGTATTTGCATGTCAATAAAATAATATGTATAGTCAACCCATATGGAAGTACCAAATTGGTACTGGTCATTGAATGTCATCTTAATTTCTCATTTCTCATCCCCATATCACAAGATAGAATGCCATTCTATCTTTCCCTGCTATCAACCATCAAAGTCTGACTGAGACGCCGTCTCATGCAGTCAGATTTTGATGAGGATTAAAATCAGATTAATACAAAAACAAGGGGAGGTGCTGTCCAATTTTCCCAGAAATTGTGCATAATTAAATCGGTGAATAAGTTAGTTTCTTAGGGTTCATTGTGTAAGATGCAGAATCTCATATTCTGGTATTGTAAATGTGTGACATTGCATGAGCCTTGGATAACAACTTCAGAATTAACTTTACACTGTCCCTTTTACTTTTAATGCTTGATGTGTACAAGTCAATACTTTAGAATATGACTTGCTTATTCACATTTTACAATTCTCAGTTAATATAAGATGCCTTGTGTTAAGAACCTAGGTAAGTCAGAGTACAATGTGCTTGTGTCAAATGTTTTAAACCCTTTCCTTAACTGAACTTCAAATAGTATTTAAATAACTGAGTTTGATTTGTTTAAGAGTAGCATGAGTTAGACAAGTTACAATAGACCTAGGGAAATCAAGCTGAGTCTGTCCTTTTGTAAGAAATAATAAAATTTCTGGGTTATAGTGAATATTGTCTTGGAGAAAGCCATAAATACTTTGTTCATTGTATATATAACTTCATGAGCTCTTTCTCCCCATTTATAGAGCTTGGTTGTATCTAAAAACGGTAAATGGATGCAAATAGTAGGGGCATTTCTGGAAACCCCTGAGAAATTTCATTCTGACTTGTTTGTTGACCTTACCCAAGGCATAGATGAATGACACTGCTGTATGAATGATGTAGCCACTTATTTTGATGATCTTGGATAGGTATTAGAAAAGCCGTTGGTTTATATATCTTTACAGATAATGCATAAGTTCTGTGTATAAAATTGGAGACATCTATTGCCTTCGTTGTGTAGAAGTTAAAAAAATGTTGACTTGTGAAATATTAGTGTTCAAACACTTTGAGTAAAATAAAGAGATAATAAACATAGAATATAAATGTAGTAGGGTCAATATCAGACATTAATTCTCCATTTCTTGTTTGTCATTTTACTGACTTCCTTTTCTTTTCTTTATGCTAGGTACTCAAAAAGAATCAAAGAAGCTTTGACTTGTGTATGTAATAGCAAGGCTTGTAATAGCATTTAGCAATATTATCTCAAAACAACAGTCTGTACCTGAATGATTTGTTCTATTCTTTCATTTTATAAAAAAATAAACATGTAGTACGCTATATGGATTCTATATTAACTGAATGATATGTATACATATGAATCATTTGTTCATGATGTTGATCACGTATATGGTAATAAGTAAAGATAAAATGTCCATTTGCATATGCGTAAGTTCCATCAAATTTCAAAATAACTTGTAACGGGTTTTGATGCTAAATAATTCTTGATTGATGACGAGGTGTACCTTAGTATTCCATATCTGTACCTGAAGTTAGTGTAGAATGGTATCGTATCTTGACTCAACCCTGGACACCTAACCATGCTATACTGACCATACCTCAGTGCTACCTTGAACTCAACCCAGTGGACATAAGGTCTGACCCGAAACCAGTAAACCCAAAACGAAATCATATCGATCTGCTGTTGCTCTATGCTGCCCTTCCTTATACCAGTCCCCGTATCGTACCGGTTTTCTCATACCCATGTCCTGTGAAACCATTGCTCCCATTATTCCCTGCCGTGACATCCTACTGGTTAACAAAAAAAGTGAGAACCATGTAACGGCCTCATACTTCCATTCACTGGTACCAATGCCGAAACCAACACTTACCTCTCCATCATATTGGTACCGAACAGACACCCATTCACCAATATCCAAACTTACATTCCCGTACCGACTTCTCTCCTCACCAGTTTGAAGTTTATTTTAGCTATTTATATTGAGTCTCCACTTGATGACATCCAAAACCGTACGTGTACCTAGCCATCTCTACTGGTACTGAAACATCTTCCTGGTACCACACCGCTAATCAATTCCTGTACCGAAACCAAAGCTAAAAATATTAAACTCGCTAAATTAAGTTCAGTAAATATGATGAAATACTTTTGTAATAAATAAAATTGAATGTTCTGCAAGTAATTAAGGGTTCAAAGTTTAACATAACCAAGTCTATGTAAAATTTTAAAAAGGAATTTAAAAAGGATTAAGGTAGAATTTCTCAAAATAGCCTCAAACATAGAAGATTTATCAAGATAGCCTCAGAAGTCTGAAGATTCAAATAAATAAATTATGCAATCTTAATATTCAAATAAATTAAGTATTTTATATTTTTATGTTTCAACACCTAGCTGTTTTGATATTTCGAAATAACAAAAAAATGTTAAATTAGAGAATTTTGAAATTCTTAAAGTATTTTAGTATAATAAATGTCGTACAAAATACCAAACACAATCAATTGCTTTATCAAATGGATTTCAAAAATGAGATAAATAAAACACAAGTGGGAATAAAACAAAATGAATTTCAAAAGATCATTTCCAAAGAAATGTGTTCAAAATTCAAACAAATATTTTCATTAAAACAAAAAAAAATATTAGAAACCTAAAAGAAGCGAAGACTTGAACCAAAAGTCAGAAGCCCAAAATTTCCATTTGAAAGCCCAAAATCCGGAAATTCAAACCCAGAAACCCGAAACCTCAAGACCATAAAAGCTAAAAATCATGAAACTCAAATCCAAAAGCCAAAAGACCTGAAACTCAAATCCAAAAAGCTAGAAACCCTGAAACCCAAACCCAAAAAACTAGAAACCCTGAAATCTAAATCCAAAAAGTAAAAAAAAAAAACCTGAAACTTCAACCTGAAAGCCAAAGGACTTGAAACTCAAACCCAAACGTCAGAAACCCTAAAACCAAAAAGCTATAAGCCCTAAGACACAAACTAAAAGTCAAGTGCCAGAAACCCTGAAACTTGAACCAAATCTCTTTTAAATAAAGCCAAACTAAATTAAAATTCTCAAAGTTCTCAATTGGGTCCCGTCAATTAAGTCTGGTACCATCAATTGAGTATGGTTTAAGCCAAAAGAATAAGCCCCGCCTAAACACAAAAGTCATTTTAGAGATGATTTTCCTAGCCTATTGCATACAATTCTTTAGATCCCTTAATCAGAGGTTCTGATATCTCATATTTATATACATATTTTTGGCCAAACTTAGCACCAAAATAGCACTCAAACCATTATAAATGTCTCATTATTAATTGTGTTTTCCAGGATTTTGTACTGCCGTCGCTTCTATCTCTATTTTGTAGAATTCTCGTAGAAATTGAAGACAAGACGCCTAAGACATGAAGAGTGGAGCCCAACCCTTAGCCAGATGACTCATTCCTGGCTCACACATGCGTGCCTAGACCTAGACTACACCACCATGGGCCGAGATAGATCACAGGCCCTGGTTTCAGCCCATTTCACCCCATCTGCTTTCAATTTCGGTCCGAAATGGTCTGATTTCGGTCCGAAATCTGGTTATGGAAAGTAGATTTTGGCAAGTTTCAAAGAGGGAAAGCGCGTTTCTTGCCCTAGCCGCCTCTGGACCGACAAAGGGGAGTATATAGGCACATGTTCTCGACCAGAGGCGGGTCTCTTCCTCCACTTTTGATTTTCTCCACAATTCACGATTGATTTTAGGCGTTTTTGGCTCTTTTTACGGGTTTTCTTGAGGAGCAGCAGTGTTTGTGTGCGACGGCAGCGATCTTGCATCTCCACATCGATTCCTTGGCCTTAGGACAGCGAGTATTTGCATTGGATACCTCGGTTTACTCCTTTATGCTTATGTTTCGTTGTTTTATGGCTTGTATCTTACTTATTTGCATGATACTTTTTATTTCTGTTATGAGCATGTTAGGCTAGACTCCTTTATGATGTTCTAGGGATAGCTAGTAGATTATTTTGATATTATGTGATGACTTGATCATTTATGCTATGTTTATGTGATGAGTTATGTTGAGATTTATCGTTTGCTTAGTTAGTTTAATTACTTGCTTTATTGTCTACTTAATGATGTCTGCAGCACCGTTAGGGCATTAGACAAAAACAATTAATTGAATAGTTAAGTATATGAAATAAACCAATCACTTGAAAGAGGAGGTTAGTTGTGACCGACAGGTGCAATTTTTATTGATCCGATAGGACTTTAAATATTTCTAGAACCCCGATTTAACTCACCTAAACAATCAAATTAGGACGAAAGTACATGTTTGATTGTTTATGAGGCGAAAAGCAAGTTCCAAACCAAGTTAGAGTCGAAATCGCGAAAGCTGAGGTCTTAACTTAGGTCTGGTTGTTTAGTATCCTTCGCATAGCATTGTGTAGAGAAAACAAGTCGAAACATTAACTCTAAAGCAATTTCGGATCAAAACAGTAAGGATTTCGGACCGAAACCCTTACATTTCGGACCGAAATAAGCCTCTGTCTGGATGAAAATCGAAGGCTGGGGTGCTTTAGGGCCAAACTAATCGAACGCTAAGCTCCTAGGACATCGCTTGCATTTATTGGACATTTTAAAGCAGAAAAAAAAAATCAACCCAAAAATATTTTATAATTATTTTATTGGTTTTCAATTGTTATTTAGTTGTTTCCTTTAAATTAAATCCTCACAATTTTTATTTGTCTAGCTTTTAAGAAAAACTAAGTCCGGTACTCATTTTTACCGTCCCTTGGGTTCGACCCTTAGCTTTACCAGAACGATTAGTAAGGTAGAACAAGGTTATAAATTTATTTGACCTAGGTTTTAATTCCCTTATCAAATTGGCGCCGTTGCCGGGGACGGTTTTGATATCGAGTACTTATTTTAGTATTAAGAGACTAGATTTTTCTGTTTTATTTAATCTTTTCGTTGTTTTCTTCTTACCTGCAGGTTGAGAACTGGCCGGGAAACCAAAGAAAGGCAAGTCAAAGCCCGAGATCGTGCGCAAGTACTTCACCAGGGGGCTTGACTCTGATCCAGAACTCATTGACCAAGCGACCTCTAGCCAGACTCCCTCTGTAACTCAACCAGCACCCCTTAACACACCAATTTCGGTCCGAAACCCTCTGATTTCGGTTCGAAATCCACAGCCAGAGGAGGAAACAGCAGAGGAAATGGCGGCAAACCAAGGGCCCATCAACGCCGAAGCAGAGGCCCAGAGGCTTGAGAACCTGAGGCTCCAACTCGAGCAAAGGGAGGCCAGATTAGCCAACGATCGTACTAACCTTGAGAATCAAAGGCGAGCACTTGAAGACGATCGGCGGCGATGGGAGAATGACGACGAGAGCGTTCATGATAACTCAGATGGAGAGGAGCAAGGGGGGCAAAACAGATCTCTCATGGACTTTGCAGCTCCAAAAGCTAGCCACATAGGCGGGCCAGTGGTGATCCCAGGAATTGAAGCCAATAACATGATAATCACGGCCAACCATGTGGCACTGGTGCAACAGAATCCGTTTTACGGAGATGATAAAGAGGATCCCCATGCTCATTTACAAAGTTTTATTGAATGCACTCGTTTAATTAAGTGTAACGGTGTCCCTCAACAAGCCATTAGACTTTTGTTATTTAGGTTTACTCTTAAGGACCGAGCCATCAAATGGTACAAAACTTTAAAGAAAGGGTCTATTAGGAGTTGGGACCAAATGGCACAAACCTTCCTTGATAGGTATTTCTCTTCTGACAGAGCAGACACAATTAGGAAGGAAATTAACAGTTTTCAACAAAAAGACAATGAAACAATGAGGGACGCATGGGAAAGATTTAGAGATTTAGAAAACTCTTGTCCACATCATGGTATCCAAGACTGGATGGTAATTAAGGCATTCCACAGTGGTCTTTATGACAATATTAAAATTAACCTTGATTCCCTTTCAGGTGGAGCATTTAAGCGACTAGATGCAGCGCAGGCACGTGACAAGATTGATGAATGCGCCAGGAACTACGAGTGGTATCCGATTCCCAACAATCGTCGCTCATCTAGCAAGGAACAAGTACATGAAATCACAGCAAGAGACACAAGGATTGCCGAGCTCGAAGCGGAATTAGCATCATACCACTCACTTCAGGGCACTCACCTCAATTCCAACTTTTGTGGTGCATGCGGCGAAGAAGGGCATAGGTCAATTGATTGTCCGCTTGCGCGAGGAGGCAGCGAGGGGCATCAAGTCAACTCGCTTAACAGCGAGCCTTCTTACTTTCCTGGACATATTTTTAGTCGCAGTTATTCTTTGAGTGATAGAGAGCAGGCCAATTGGGCAGACATGAACCACCCTAATTATCACAACAATGAGGATAGACCATTTGTGCCAAAGAACCAGTACAAAAACACCAACCCACCAACCTTGTACAAAAATAACCATTTTAACAACAATGGTCGTGACCAACCCTTTCTAAGAAAATCTGTCTACAATAGGGAGGGTATACCGTCGGTTGTCCAAAACTTTATGCATGAACAAGGCAAGTTTAATCAAATGTTGACTGAGGAACTCAAAAATAATGCAGGGACTTTGACTAGGTTGGAGCAAATGATGGAGTCGCATTTTTCAAGGCAACAAGGGAAGCTGCCCAGCCAATCGGAGGTGAATCCAAATGCCCACCAATGCAAAGCTTTGCACACCTTGCGAAGTGGCATGCAATACAAGGACCCTCCTATGCCAAATGAAGCCGAGGCGAATAACACACACCACAACGAGCATGGAGGACCGGTTCTGGTGCAAGTGCTACCTTTCCCCCCTCTCCAGGACGCAGCAGGAGCAAATGGGACTCAAACCGATGCATCAACTGCACAAAAGGGGCTGACAGAGCCTCCACTTCGGTCCGAAACCAACACATTTCGGTCCGAAATGTGTGCTCCAGAGGCCCAGAAAGAGCATCCAGGGAAGGAAAAGACCGCGAGTTCAAACCCAGAGGTTGCATACCAACCCCCTATTCCTTTCCCCAGAAGGTTGGCCAAAGAGAAAGATGACGTTGTGTTCATGCGATTTTGGGAGATGCTAAAGGAGGTCCATATCACCATTCCTTTCTCTGACGTGTTCACTAAGGTGCCCATTTATGCCAAGTTTCTCAAGGAATTATGCACTGGAAAGAGATCCTTGGAAGAGTTGAAAGCGATAGTTCTAACAAGGATAAGCAGTGAGGCCTTAAAAAGTAAAATGCCACCTAAGTTAAGCGATCCAGGCAGGTTTGTCTTGCCTTGTGTGATTGGAAAGGAGTTCATCAAACAAGCATTATGTGATATGGGGGAAAGTGTAAGCTTGATGCCCAAGTCAGTTTTTGAAAGAATAGGATTTGGTGAATTGTTGCCCACAAATATTACAATCCAGCTCGCTGACTCATCCAAGCGTTTGCCTATGGGTGAAATCAAAGATATTCCAGTGCAAGTTGGCAAATTCCTTGTTCCAGGCGACTTTGTGGTGATGGACATGGAAGAAGACAGTGAGGTTCCAATTATTTTAGGGCGTCCTTTCCTGAGTACCGCGGGAGTCATGATGGATGCTAGAGAAGGCACAATTTTGGTTAGAGTGGGAGGGGAAACACTTCGCTTCTCCATCAAGCACGCCATGAAGTGTCCTAATACCACCAACGGATCATGCTTCATGATCGAAGAGATTGAACACACAATTGAAGAATCCCTTGAAATCCAATATGAAACTGCTATTAACTTGTACCAATCTTTTCTCTCTGATATGCAGGAAGCCATAGGAGTCGAGGAGACCATGGAGGAGCTCGAACCTGACCATGAACATGGAAAATTTCCCCTGCCAGAGGTGATTTCGGACCAAAATTGCCCAGTTTCGGACCGAAACCTGTCCCTGGAGGAGGCCAGAGCAGCAACAGCAGAGGATTTCGGTCCGAAACCAATCAATTTCGGTCCGAAACCTCCACCTCAGGTCGAATTAAAGCCCCTTCCAGCGACTTTAAGGTATGAATTTCTTGGCTCAGATCAAACATTCCCTGTTATTGTTAATGCTGGGCTGAATGCAGATCAAACAGAGAAACTTTTGGTAGAATTAAGAGCTCACAAGGGTGCAATTGGTTATTCCATCGACGACTTAAAGGGTATCGATCCCTCCATTTGCACGCATAGAATTCTCTTGGAAGAAGGGCACAAACCGTCCATTGAAGGGCAAAGGCGACTCAACCCTAATCTCAAGGACGTGGTCAAAAAAGAGATTCTCAAACTTCTCGACGCAGGCATCATCTATCCGATTTCTGACAGCAAGTGGGTGAGCCCAGTGCATGTGGTGCCCAAGAAGGGAGGTACAACAGTGGTCAAGAACGAAAAAGATGAGATGATTCAAACAAGAATGGTGACTGGATGGCGGATGTGTATCGACTATCGCAAGCTCAACACCGCGACACGAAAAGATCACTTCCCACTTCCATTTGTCGACCAATTGCTTGAAAGACTTGCTAATCACTCATATTTTTGTTATTTAGATGGTTACTCTGGTTTCTTCCAAATACCTATCCATCCAAATGACCAAGAAAAAACCACTTTCACTTGTCCTTATGGTACCTATGCGTATAGGCGTATGCCTTTTGGTCTTTGTAATGCACCTTCAACCTTCCAAAGAGCTATGATGGCCATATTCTCAGATTTTATTGAAAAAGAAATGGAAGTGTTTATGGATGATTTTTCTGTTTATGGCACTTGCTTTGATTCATGCCTTGCTAATCTTTCTAAAATCTTACAGAGATGTGAAGAAGTTAACTTGGTCTTGAATTGGGAGAAGTGCCATTTCATGGTGCAACAAGGAGTCGTACTGGGGCATGTGGTGACATCGAAAGGCATAGAGGTTGACAAGGCAAAGATCGAGGTGATAGAGAAGCTTGATATGCCAAAAAGTGTCAAGGATGTCAGAAGTTTCTTGGGGCACGCTGGATTTTATCGCCGATTCATCAAAGATTTTTCAAAAATTGCCAAACCTCTAACTAACCTTCTGATTAAAGATAATGAATTCGTTGTCAATGATGAATGTCTTGATGCTTTTCGTAGGTTAAAGGAGGCTCTCATTTCAGCACCCATCCTCCAACCACCAGATTGGAGCCAACCGTTCGAGCTTATGTGCGATGCAAGTGACTATGCAGTAGGGGCAGTTCTTGGGCAGCGAAGGGACAAGAAACCGGTGGCCATATACTATGCTAGCAAGGTGCTAGACCCTGCCCAAGTCAACTATACAACCACAGAAAAGGAACTCCTCGCCATAGTCTTCGCACTTGACAAGTTTAGGTCATACCTTGTGGGCTCTAAGGTGATCGTGTACACTGACCATGCCGCCATCCGATATCTCTTAAGCAAGAAGGATGCCAAGCCTAGATTGATTCGATGGGTGTTGCTTCTCCAAGAATTTGACCTTGAGATCAAGGACAAGAAAGGCTCAGAAAATCTAGTGGCAGACCATCTATCTCGTCTTCATTGGGAAGAGGAACAAGGTAACCCAATCCCTATCAACGATTTCTTTCCAGATGAAAAGTTGTTCTCTGTACAGGCACATTTCGGGGCGAAACCAAACCATTTCGGACCGAAATATGACGATCTGGTGGCAGAAATCATGGCGACAGCAATGATTTCGGACCGAAATGTCCCTATTTCGGACCGAAATGAAAGGGAAAAGCGCAGAACAGAGGAGCCTTGGTATGCGGATCTGGCTAATTTTTTGGCAAGTGGGTATGTGCCCTCTGACATGACACCACAACAGAGGAAGAAGCTCAAATCCGACTCGAAGTATTACTTTTGGGAGGAGCCATATCTTTTCAAGCTTGGAATCGACAATGTCTTTAGAAGGTGTGTGCCCTATGACGAGGTTCGAGCCATTCTTGCAAGTTGCCACTCCTCTGCCTATGGTGGCCATGCTTCTTTTTCTAAAACCGCAGCCAAAGTACTCCAATCAGGTTTTTACTGGCCCTCTCTTTTCAAAGATGCTCATTCTTTTGTTTCTTCTTGTGATGAATGTCAAAGAACGGGCAACATATCCAAAAGGAATGAAATGCCTCTTAACCCTATTCTTGAAGTTGAAATTTTTGATGTATGGGGCGTGGATTTCATGGGGCCGTTTCCAAGTTCGCACGGATTCGAGTACATTTTGGTAGTTGTTGACTATGTCTCGAAGTGGGTGGAAGCAATTGCATGCAAGGCAGCAGATTCAAGCTCAGTCATCCGCCTTTTCTCAAAAGTCATCTTCCCTCGATTTGGCGTGCCAAGGGCGGTGATAAGTGACGGTGGCAGGCATTTCATCAATCGACACTTTGATGGTCTCTTGAAGAAACATGGTGTCATTCACAAAGTGGCCACTGCCTATCACCCTCAAACAAGTGGGCAAGTTGAGGTGTCCAACAGAGAAATCAAAAGCATCTTGGAAAAGACGGTGGCTCGTTCACGCAAAGACTGGGCAAGCAAACTTGATGATGCACTTTGGGCTTATCGAACCGCCTTCAAGACACCAATTGGCATGAGCCCTTTCAAGCTAGTTTATGGCAAGCCGTGTCATTTGCCAGTCGAACTTGAGCACAAGGCTTATTGGGCAACTCGAGCCATCAACATGGATTTGCTAAAATCTGGTGCAAAGCGAATATTGGACCTACATGAATTGGATGAGGTACGCCTAAACTCCTATAAAAATGCTAAATTTTATAAAGAAAAAACGAAACTTGTGCATGATAGGAGAATCTCAAGGAGAGAATTCAAGGAAGGCGACTTGGTGCTATTATTCAATTCGAGATTGAGGCTTTTTCCTGGCAAGTTGAGATCGCGTTGGTCTGGCCCATTTCGAGTGGTGAAGGTCTATCCTTTCGGTGCTATTGATATTTGTGACAAGGATTCGGAGCCTTTCAAAGTCAATGGCCAAAGACTTAAGCACTACATCGCCAACGAGGATATGGAAAAAGTGGCTAGTGTTTACTTCTCCGAACCTCCAATAGAAACCTAGTCAATGACGGTCAAGCTAATGACCTAAAACGAGCGCTTCTTGGGAGGCAACCCAAGATTCTCCTTCAATTTCTTTTTCCTTATCTCTAATTTTCATTTTCATTTCGCCCACATTTTTTGTTGAAAAAAAAAACGAACTTCAAAATATCATAAAAACCAGAAAATAAAAAAAATTAAAAAAATTGTAAACGTGTTTATTTATTATTTTCTAGAATTAATTTGTTTGTTTTTTTTAATGTAGGCAAAAAGGGCATCGATTTGATAATCGCTAAGCCAGCAACTCGTGCTAGAGCACCACTGGTCAGGAAAGATGACCTACACACGACCTCATGCGAGTTGCAACATGGAACGACGTAGGAAATACGAGCAGAGCAGCACCCTCGCCTCAACATTTTAAATTTCGGCGACAAATTCAGGACTTTCGTTGCACCAACATCTCCCTTATCTCTCTGTGCATTTACTGAAAAATTTTCATTGCCAAATAACCAACAGAACTTCAAATTTTTACATCTGCACTTAGATTTCGGTCCGAACTCTCATCATTTCGGTCCGAAATGAAGCCTGTCTCAACTGTTTTGGGTAGATTTAATTGGAATTTTGGACCTTTTATTATTTTCATTATTTACTGGGCTTCATTATCTTGTTTGTATTACATTTTCTGCAGGCCCAATTTTTCAAGTGCAAAATCCACCTCTTAATGGATGTGTTTTTCCAAAACCAAAACCCACTACCCATCAAACCCCACCCCCTCCGTCTCCCTCTTTTCCCCATTCGAAAAACCACCACACCCCTTCATCTCTCCTCTCTTCCAACCGAAACCACACCACCACGGCCACTCAGGCAGCAGTCACACGACAGGGGCAGTAGCTAGAGGAATTGAGTCGCCTGGCCAATGCGAATCATCACTACTTGCGGCATGGACACTGGCCACCAGAGTGTATCTCCTCACCTTCTTCCTCGAGCTTGCCATCTGCCCATTCACCAGCACAGCAGCCACATGACGGGCCGGTTGATGGCCCAGCTTCTCCGCCCTCTTGATTTGGTAATTTCTCCTCCTTTTTCTCTTTATTTTTCTTTATGAGATGAATGTATAGCACTAGGGACAGTGCTTAATTCAAGTTTGGGGGGGGGATCAGCAATAAAATGGAATTCTGGATGTGTTTGCAAAATTTTGGTAATTTTTTGTCTCTGTTTCGGTCAAACTTTGATTTTTTCTGTCTCATTTCGGTCCGAAATGGCACCATTTCGGACCGAAATCACCTTCTGGATAATGCAATCTTGCATAGAATTGTCGGAAAATTGTTGAACTTAATTTTAATGCGTGATTTGTCTCTGGTCTAATCAATTTATGAAGTTTTTCTCTATTTTACACTATTTGGAATTTTAAAATCATTTCTAAGATTTCTTTTTCAAGGACTTTCGATGTTTAGAATGCTTTAACGTGACTTGTGCACCAATAGACCAAATTGGTAATTAGTTCAAAAGTCTAGAATCTGAAATTGGATGCTTGAAAAAAAAAATAAAAATGTCAAAACAATCTAAGTCAAGTCTCACAAGTTTTTGTCGAGTGAACGATTTTATATCTTGCAAATTTTTGTCTAAAATGGATTTTATAAACTTTGAAAATTATAAGATGAATCCGGATGTGTGTAAACGCTTGAATCACCAACGAGCAAAATTCTAAATTGACAAAAATTTAAATAGTTGTGAAAACGAGGATGCACCGAGGCCTTCTTCCACTAACTTAGCCACAAATTGGAGGGTATTGGGATTAATTATAAGTTGTCAGGAATTATAACTCAAAGATCTCGAGTTATAATTGGGTAGTTTATAATTAGTTCCTATCGGACCCTGTGCGAAAGCATTGGTAAAGGAGTTGTTGAGTATTATGGCCCAAGTGTACCGTGGCCATAGTCGAGCAACACCCGTCCAACCTCCCTAGTGCGACATGTGCTAGTAGCAAACTTAAGGCCAATGACACCGCATTATATCCTCTAGGGTGTAAAGCCCCACGACTCGACTTGCACAAATTAAATTGGTGAAAACAAAAATTGCTTTGAGAAGGATTCGTTATAAAATTTTCGACTTGGATAAAATTCCTTTTACAAACTTTTGTGAGTTATGAAAAAGAACGGACGAATAAAATTGAGTTTGCAATTGAATTGACATAGAGAAGCTAGGATTCTTGACATGACAAATGAAATCCATTAGGGCTAAGAGAGGCACAAGTTCAATCCAAAAAAGACCTAAACTCTTGTTCTTGATTAGAAATTTCGGATTTGCTTTAAGATTGTACATCCATGTGAAATTTTGAGTAAAACATAGACGATTGATTTGGTTTGAGATGATTTAATTTTAAGTCTAAGTATAGTTGATTCTTTTAAGCTTAGGATTTTGTTTGAGGACAAACAAAGATTTAAGTTTGGGGGGATTTGATATCTCATATTTATATACATATTTTTGGCCAAACTTAGCACCAAAATAGCACTCAAACCATTATAAATGTCTCATTATTAATTGTGTTTTCCAGGATTTTGTACTGCCGTCGCTTCTATCTCTATTTTGTAGAATTCTCGTAGAAATTGAAGACAAGACGCCTAAGACATGAAGAGTGGAGCCCAACCCTTAGCCAGATGACTCATTCCTGGCTCACACATGCGTGCCTAGACCTAGACTACACCACCATGGGCCGAGATAGATCACAGGCCCTGGTTTCAGCCCATTTCACCCCATCTGCTTTCAATTTCGGTCCGAAATGGTCTGATTTCGGTCCGAAATCTGGTTATGGAAAGTAGATTTTGGCAAGTTTCAAAGAGGGAAAGCGCGTTTCTTGCCTTAGCCGCCTCTGGACCGACAAAGGGGAGTATATAGGCACATGTTCTCGACCAGAGGCGGGTCTCTTCCTCCACTTTTGATTTTCTCCACAATTCACGATTGATTTTATGCGTTTTTGGCTCTTTTTACGAGTTTTCTTGAGGAGCAGCAGTGTTTGTGTGCGACGGCAGCGATCTTGCATCTCCACATCGATTCCTTGGCCTTAGGACAGCGAGTATTTGCATTGGATACCTCGGTTTACTCCTTTATGCTTATGTTTCGTTGTTTTATGGCTTGTATCTTACTTATTTGCATGATACTTTTTATTTCTGTTATGAGCATGTTAGGCTAGACTCCTTTATGATGTTCTAGGGATAGCTAGTAGATTATTTTGATATTATGTGATGACTTGATCATTTATGCTATGTTTATGTGATGAGTTATGTTGAGATTTATCGTTTGCTTAGTTAGTTTAATTACTTGCTTTATTGTCTACTTAATGATGTCTGCAGCACCGTTAGGGCATTAGACAAAAACAATTAATTGAATAGTTAAGTATATGAAATAAACCAATCACTTGAAAGAGGAGGTTAGTTGTGACCGACAGGTGCAATTTTTATTGATCCGATAGGACTTTAAATATTTCTAGAACCCCGATTTAACTCACCTAAACAATCAAATTAGGACGAAAGTACATGTTTGATTGTTTATGAGGCGAAAAGCAAGTTCCAAACCAAGTTAGAGTCGAAATCGCGAAAGCTGAGGTCTTAACTTAGGTCTGGTTGTTTAGTATCCTTCGCATAGCATTGTGTAGAGAAAACAAGTCGAAACATTAACTCTAAAGCAATTTCGGATCAAAACAGTAAGGATTTCGGACCGAAACCCTTACATTTCGGACCGAAATAAGCCTCTGTCTGGATGAAAATCGAAGGCTGGGGTGCTTTAGGGCCAAACTAATCGAACGCTAAGCTCCTAGGACATCGCTTGCATTTATTGGACATTTTAAAGCAGAAAAAAAAAATCAACCCAAAAATATTTTATAATTATTTTATTGGTTTTCAATTGTTATTTAGTTGTTTCCTTTAAATTAAATCCTCACAATTTTTATTTGTCTAGCTTTTAAGAAAAACTAAGTCCGGTACTCATTTTTACCGTCCCTTGGGTTCGACCCTTAGCTTTACCAGAACGATTAGTAAGGTAGAACAAGGTTATAAATTTATTTGACCTAGGTTTTAATTCCCTTATCAGGTTCTCGTGAGCGATTACGAGGTAATTAACAATAGGGGCTTGCGCCTATTGGAAAGAAAGGACCCGCAAAATTAATAAACCCTTTTAAGAAGCGACTCTTGTTTTGGTTCTCTTGTTGTCAAGGGAGTCCAGTGCAGAGATCGAACCTTAAGGGGGGTGAATCTAAGGCGTTTTCCTTTTCCTCGAGGGAGCCCATTCCATCCTTTGAGAGAAATGACGAAAAAACCCATACAGTACAATGCAAAAATTAATTATCACTATGTTGGTAAATCGTTTTAAGTTTCTGACCACCTCATGGTCATGCATAGGCTTGAAAAGCTATACAATCATTTTATGTCACACGGATGCGTTTTCTGCAGTATACTAATCTACTTTTTTATTTTAAATGCCTCAGAGAATTTAATTTCATTGGTTTCTGAGAAGAAGATTTTTATATTGGTGTAGTAATTTTTTTGCATAAAATTCAGGGGTGCTACCTTTTCAAACATAAAATTTAGGGGTGGTTTCAATTGTTGCTGTTATACCACCTCTTTTCTCCTTTGGGCATTTGTTTTTGCTTCATATCCATTCTGTGTGAAATTATTGGTGTTTCATTGTCTAAAAGACGTTAAACTGAGGATAAATTAAATGTCAGGGATGGACTGACTGAGACAAAACTGGACTATTATTTAGGATTAGCATGATTTACAACTGGTGCAATATTTTTTTTCTTTCTTTTGAACTGCAATGCAATGTATTTAGGATTAGCCAAATTTTAGTATGTTAGAAATCTCAAGTCTTGAATATTAATCTGACCATAATGATATGCTTTGAACTTTTGATTATTATCTAAGGACTGGTAAATTTCCATCGAATCCGTGAGAAAGTCGCTACTCTGATCGGGCCCAAGAATTCCTACACAACATCTTGTTGGATCTATACAAGGTAATTCATTTCTTGACACTAATTTGGATTCTTACCGGTCTCTTTGAGAACATCATTCAACTGAAGATTTCACAAAGATTGGTAATTGAGTTGTGAAAATTGGTTGTAGTCTATAGCAGTGCATGCTTTGTTGGTACCTGAATCATGACTATTTTAATTAGAGCCAGATCCATTTTACTATTTGTTGTGTTATTTCCAATCTTCCAAATATAATAATATATCTTTTTCTAATAAAAAACTACCCTGGAAATAAGCAATTAGAGAGTAAATAATCCCAATTTGGTCCAAAGATGTGGTAGTATAGATTAGACATAAGCTAATGGAATTTTATTTGGTACAGAGATGTTGTAGAATAAATGATCAGATAGCATTGCTAAATCATAAATTATGGCTAATTGAGAGGATTGGGATGCACACCTAAACGGTATGATCTCAGGAGAGGAAGTTCCAAGTCACTATTCAACAGGAGGAAACACATCTTCTGGTAATTTTTCTTTTTCCAATCCACCTTTTCATTTCTGGTATTTTGGCATATTGTTTCTAAATGTTAAATACAAAACAACAAATGTTTACACAATTCTCAAATAGTTGAGCTTTCAAGATTTCATTCCTAAATGGCAAAAAAGAAAAAAAAAAATACTAGTTGTGATCATTGCATACATAGTTTGGTATACATGCAATCAGTCCCTCTCTCTCTCTCTCTCTCTCTCTCTCAGACCCACACAATCAATCAATTTCATTTATGTGTTATTGGCTGTGTGTTCATTTTGCTAGTCCGATTACACAGGTGAGACGCCGTTACTCGATGCAGCAATGGATAACCATGAAGCGACAGCAAGGTACCTGATTAGCCATGGAGCAAATCCTGTTGTATTGGGCAAGGATGCTTGAATCATGTTTCTCTATCTCTCTCTCTCTCTCTCTCTCTCTCTCTCTCTCTCTCTCTTTCTATCTCACTCCAGATTAGATTCTTTTGGGTTCCAGACTTGACCACAAACACCATCAATAGAGTTCGCCTTCTAGAAACAGAATAGTAGATAATTGTGCCTACATTAGTCATGAGAAGTAGTTAAATGTCATTAATGGTAATTCTGCAAATGCATATGCTGATTTTTTTTTTTTTTGTGTGCCTTGCATGGGTCTCAAACTTCCATTCTACAATGGGTAGGTCGTTTTGACATCATAGTCCGTGCAGCAATTAGAATGTGATTGTCAAGTTCAGATATGAAGAAAGTCTTTACAGATATTAGAATTTAAGGAACATGTACAAGTATAAATTAATTATCACCATGTTGATAAATCATTTGAGTTGAGTATTCTGAAAACCTCATGTTTATGCATAGGCTTGAGAAGTTAAGCAATCACCTTATGTCACACGGTGGTGATTTCCCTTATATACATTTGGTACCACTTTTATAGTTTTCCATAAATTAGTCAAATCATTTTAATATCTAAATGCAATAACAGGGCCATTTTTACCTCGGATGGACTGCTATACGTCCTTATCTCAGAGGCACCATATTAGGACCCTTGTCATCAACTTTATCATGCTTTTGTTGAACCGAGAAATAGAAAAGAAATGCACCGGCAAGGAAGTCAGGGTCGATTTTATCAAGGTCAATCTTTCCAGCATGTGAAAGTTGATCTCTTTTCCAACCTCCCAATTTTAAATGTAATTTTTGTAATACTCTATTAATTGTCTCTGTTGTATGTTGGAGGTTGAGAAATGCAGATCCCAAGGTATGAATCTTCTTCTTCTCCTCTTGTGGCTTGCCAAGAATTTAGTACTTGGTTTTGTGTCACTTCAGAACAGTGAGAATCAAACCAGACTTTTGATTCTTGAGGATGAACATTTAGTCTAGAAAAACCGGCGCAATCCTTCACCAATTCTTCCATTTGATAATTTCTGAATACCTCACATCTCCAAATAGAAGCACATCATCTGCATAGAAAGAGTGTGTTAGGCCAGGAGCTCTCTCAGAAAGTTTAATTCCTTTGAGATCTTTGTTATGTTCAGTCCAAGTTATGAGACGGAAGAGACCCTCCATTGCGATAGCAAAAAGAATAGGTGATAGAGGACATCCCTGTCTTAAACCTCTGCTTGGTCTAATGAAACTTCATTTATTCCTCAAACCATTTATCTCAATAGAAACTGTGCTTTGAGATAAACAATTAGCAATCCAAATCCTGAGGTTTGTTGGGATAATTAGTGTAAATGTTAGTATCTATTCTCGTACAATGTAATAATATTGCTTTAGTATTCTGGTACTATGGACAGATTTATTATCTATTTGAACAATAGTTTGTAGTATCTGTACCTGTTCAATATAATCATAATTGTTAAGGATACTTGTACTGTGGATATAGAGTGATAAAGAGTTTTATTATTTTATAAGAGAGTGGTTAACTGACAATATTATTTTCATAGAAGTATATAACATATACTCAATTTTCTATTGTCGCAGACTCGTAGTAAAAGATTTAGTTCGGTTGATTCCAAGGCATCGTGGTCTTCCTGAGATAACAAAGATTGTTGGGCCTCATTGAAGAGTAGATTGTTAGAATTGTAAGTTTACTGTTTTACCCCTAATGAAATGTGAGGTACTAATTACTTTAACAGGTTTGGTCATGTCTCCCTTTTTTTGTTTCTTTTTCCAAATCAGAACATATCATTGATTCTATAATATGCTCTCACCAAATTTTCCACGAATTTTTTCTATTGCTCATGTCTGCAGCCTTTCATGTTCTTTCTATATATGCATGTATGGATATTCATCTATGTTATGAACCAGCACTTATCATTAAGTATTGCTAGAAATCAGAATCAGTGAAAACTAAAGAGATTATTAAAATATATTTTCAGTTTGTTGTCCATACAAGAAGCATTATTTTATCTTTTCTATATATGCATCTGGTATTGCTCTTTTTGCAATTGACATTGTTGCAGCCTCTGCCTCTGATGCAGCCTAACAAAAGTAAGTTGAAGATTATTTCATACAATATGCACTAAAACAATGATAAATGTTAAGGACATGATAAGAACTGCAAATATACCAGCAGGTATTTTTTTTTTAAAAAAAAAGATTACTGGTATGGCAGGGTTTGTCTTTTTGTATTTTCACGAAAAAAGTTTATTATTTTGTGCCTAGTACGGATAGATCTCAGTTATATTTAAAAGAAACAAGGAAAGATTCTCATCAGAATTGGAAGATAATAATGCTGTGGTACCGACTGTTTTGTACCTTTCCTACTGGCAAGAATCCAACCAGAGTCGGTATCTATAATTCATGAAGGAAATTTACAATAACGGTATGGTACTTCTGAAAGATTGTGTAAATAAGAGATGACCTTATGTACCAGGCAGCCAACAATAATGGTATGGTACTGACTGGTATCTACCTTTCCAACTGGTATGGACACAATCAGAGTGGGTATCTATACTTCACCAGGAACTTTACGAGGAAATGGATTCTTTATAGCATCTGATTTGCACTTCCAGATATTTATGATAAATATGAGAATTGATAAGTCTGTACCAGCCATGAGAAGTTTCCTTCTTCATATGCATAAAATGGGTTCAAATAATTTGCATAAGTAAATTGAAAAAGATTTATATGCTAAATCATAGGTAAATATGTCAATTAAGAAACAAATTTAAGTTTTTATTAGGATGAACTAACAATCAGGATACACTAGATTGGGATTGTGCAATTCATTTGTGTAAAATACAGTGCAGTTATAGTCATTCTGCCACTCAGTCCAGTACATACCGTTACAAAAATGGAATGGAAAATGAAACAAACCATTACGTTTCTGTTTTCAACATTACCCACCCCGACTAGCTATCCATATTTCGCCAGTTGTGAAGCATTTAATATAGAGTTAGACTTAGTCTGTTCTATTCGTCTCCTAGGCTACATTTATAAGTACCAATCTGCTTCTGTCATCTGATAATCTCTCTCTCTCAATGTCTTGTGATTCTTGCCAAAGAGTCTCTCCATTTCTGTTGCTCAAATCTTTTGTTCATTGTCTCTGTATATCTTTGTTTCCTGTGAAACGTACTGATCTCTGTGGCATCTTTTTTTGCATCTCTCAAGCTCATCTCTACACAATAATTTTCTAGCATTCCTAGCTAGCCATTCAAAAGATCACTAAAAAGAAGGGATCATAGAAAGGGATGTTAGATATTGAAATATTTAAATCATTATAATATTTCTAAAATTAATAGTCCAAGAATACGTAATTTATATAAAATTAAATAAATTCATAAGTTAGAACTTACATGATTGAAGGAAAGACATCGTAAGGCGGAAATTCATTCTCCTTCAATTTTCCTTAGACTAAAATTTTGTCATAAAGTGTCATCTTTTCCCTCATTTTGCTGCCAATTAAGAAAATTGGGCAGATTAAGAAAACACCATTAATCTTGCCATAAAAAATGATATTATATCGATACAACATATTAATTTGAGAGCTATGCTAAATGACTCTCTCAGTAAAGTTTTACCACCCATTTTTGCTGGCAAGCAGTGGCGAAGCCAGGACTGAGGAATGGTTTGGGCCAAAATCTGACCAAATGAAATTTGAGAACCAGGCCATGTTTGGATACATGCGAACAAAGCCAGTTTGGTGATTACCAAACCTGAGCCGAATACGAACAAGACCATATCCGCGAGTGTATTCTAGATTCTAGAATTTTGGGGAATACGAACAAGTTGCACGAATAACGGAAACGAATTGGGAAAAGAATTTTTTATTATTATCTGGATTCGCGAATCCTAGTTCGCTACAAGAACCAAACACACATGACAAGTTTAAGTATTAATTGCTTGAATAATACCAATAACCATTAATGTTTTTTAAAGCATCATTGAACATAATATTTTTTAATCTTTCTTACCTTAAGCATAATATTTTGAGCCTAGAGGAGACCATGAACTTAATTATATAAATTTATCTAAATAAATTAACATATGAGGGTACAAAATTCTAATTATTAGGGGGGGTCTGTCCCTTGCCAGTCCCCCTCTGGCTTCGCCACTGTTGGCAAGATTTTGGTTGCTAATTATAACTTTGTTGTATTGAATTATGTATTAAGTTATAATGTGGAGGGAGAAATACAACTATTAAAAACTGTCATAGTGACATGTAAAGAAGTGGTACGTAACGGAGAGAGATGCAACAAAACCAAAAAATTGCTTTAAAGGGGTGGTACGTAACGGGAGAACTTTTGCTGCAGAAGTATAAAGTCAACATGTCAGAAAGCTGAGTCACAATCTCTGTTTCCCTTGTTGCTGGTATTGTTGTGATCACTGTTGAGACGAGCCTCTCATACTTGGGCAAGCATAAGCTGCAGAAAGAAGAAGCAGGGCTCATGCATCGTTTGCTGCATAGGAAGCGGAAGCAGCATAGGCGGATAAGGAAGCTTAAGAATGTTTTGTTCGTGCTCTGTTACCTTCTTTCCTTGATCAGTTTCATTCTCTTCCTTTGCTTTGGAGTTTATTTAGGGTTAAAATATCGTATCCGTATTTGGTTTTTCTTGATAATTTTGATAGTATCAGAATACCCGTTTGGTACAGGAAGAAATAAGAGAGAAATTTAGATAAGCTTCGTTTGGATAGGTGTGGGAAGAAGGGACGAAGGGAAGAACTGGGAAGAAGTATTGGGAAGTGTGTAACTTTGTGAAGAGTTTGAATTGTTTATAATTTTTTTTCCCTTCTTCCTTCTTCCTACCTTCTTCTCAACGCATCCAAACGGTGCCATAAAAAATTAGGGATGATTACCTCTGTTGCCAGAGGCTCCCTTTTATATTAATGAATAGTTGTCTTTTACAATATAGCCCCTACACTTCTACAAATACCAAAATACCATAAACAACATAATATGATAGATAAGCATAATACTATAAATAACTCAACAACACTCCCCCTCAAGATGGGCGAAAAATATCAGCTAAGCCCATCTTGTCACATAATCTCGATACATCATCCGAGTTAAGTCCCTTGGTAAGACAATCTGCTACTTGGTCTCTTGTTGGCACATGACCTAGCCTGAGTAGTCCACTATCCAATTTCTCTTTGATAAAGAACCTATCAATTTCAATATGTTTGGTCCTGTCATGTTGTACTGGGTTGATGGCAATGCTGATTGCTGATTTGTTATCGCACCATAATTTCATCTGGTCTCCTTAACATATCTTTAGCTCTCTCAGAAGCTCTCTCAACCACAACAATTCAGCAACCCCTGAAACCATGGCCCTGTAGACCTCTGCTGTCGATATTGCTACTACCTGCTACTTCTTGCTCCTCCAAGAAACCAAGTTGCCCCCTACAAACACACAATATCCTGATGTGGATCTTCTATCATCAACACAGCTAGCCCAGTCAGAGTCACAATAGCCCTCAATATTTATATGATCATTCCTTCTAAAAATTAGTCCCTTTCCTGGTGCACTTTTGAGATACCTTAGAATCCGATACACTGCATCCATATGACCTTTTCTTGGATCATGCATGTAACGACTTATTACGCTTACAGCAAAGGAGATGTCGGGACGAGTGTGATTCAGATAGATCAAACGACCCACCAATCTCTGGTACCTTTCACGATCAATTGACTCTCCTGCCTCTGCACTTAGCTTGAGCTTCGAATCAATTGGAGTTATCGCAGGCTTACACCCTAACATGCCAGTCTCCTTGAGAAGATCAAGTACATATTTTCGTTGAGAGAGAACGATTCCCTGTGCTCCACGAGCCACCTCAATTCCAAGGAAGTATCGTAGCAAGCCTAGATCCTTCACCTCAAACTCTTTACCCAATTGCACTTTCAGTTGAGCAATCTCCTTCTCATCATCACCCGTGATAATTATATCATCCACATACACAGCAAGCATTGTAATATGTCCTTTATGGTGTCGAACAAATACAGTGTGATCCGCATTTATCTGGCGATATCCCATGCCTACCATAGCTCTCCTGAACCTATCAAACCAAGCTCGAGGACACTGTTTCAAACCATAAAGTGACTTCTTCAATCTGCATACCTTGCCTATTGTTTGAGCTGTGCCAAATTCCAGGGGAATTTTCATGTACACCTCTTCCAGTAAATTTTCATGAAGAAATGCATTCTTCACATCCAACTGGTGTACCTTCCAACCTCCATTTGCTGCAAGGGAGACAAGTTTCCTGACAGTGCTCATCTTTGCCACTGGTGCAAATGTCTCATCATAATCGATGCCGTATGTTTGACTATACTCCTTTGCCACCAGTTGTGCCTTGTAGCGATCAATTTTTCGTTCTGGGGTCTGCTTCACTGTGAACACCCATCTACACCCAACTGCTTTCTTGCCATGTGGTAGTGATACAATCTCCCAGGTTTTATTCTTATATAAAGCCCCGAGTTCCTCTTGCATAGCTGCTTTTCACTTTGGATCATTCTTAGCATCCTGCCAACACTTAGGTAAAGTAACAGAGTCTAATGATGCAATAAACGCTCCATGTACAGGTGATATGTTTGAATATGAGACAAATTGTACAATATCATGTAGGAAACCGTAACGATCAGGGGGAAGTCCCGTATTACTGCGAGAAGTCCTCCTTAATGTTATTGAAGAGTGAAAGAGAAGAGAGAGGATTCATATCACCTGTGAATTCTGAGTTTGAGGATTCTGTAGGTGTAGGTGGCTCAAGAGTCGGGGTAGGCCGGGACAAGGGACTCGATGGCACAAGTGGTATTATTGGTGCATTCATGGGACCCTCTTTCGGCCTCCTAGTATACACTTGCAATTCACGCTGGGCTTGAGTCCTGACATTTGCATGATGATCTTCCTCTTCTTGCTCATCCTCCTCCTCTTCTTCTTCTCCATTCTCATGTTCTTCAACCAACGTAGGTATCAACAAAGGAATTGGTTTTCCTTTTTCCATCTTATCACCATTCTCCCCCTCTCGTCTCATACTTTCAAAATCAGACGAGTCACCAAAAGGTGAAGCCGCCTCCAATGTATAATATGGTTCGAATTCTCGAAAATGCACATCCATACTCACAAACAACCTCTTTTCCACTGGACTCCAGCAAACATAACCCTGTTGTGTAGCAGAATATCCCACAAATATACATTTCACAGCTCTAGAATCAAGTTTCCCTACAGAAGGTCTGTTGTCCTTCACAAAACACACACATCCAAACACCTTCAATGGAAGGATCCCAGCATTATCTCCTTTTAACACCTCACATGGAGACTTCCATTCCAACACTCTTGAGGGTATTCTGTTAATCAATGCTGCAGCTGTCAAAACTGCTTGTCCCCCACAAATGTTTTGGGACATTCATGGAGATCATCATACTTCTAGCCACCTCTAGAAGATGTCTGTTCTTTCTTTCTGCTACTCCATTTTGAGCTGGTGTGTATGGACATGTTGTTTGATGTTGTATCCCCTGAGCTGACAAGTATTCCGCGAATGCTCTGTTGGTATATTGTCCCATTATCAGACCTCAATATTTTCACTATGGTCCCATATTGAGTCTGAACAGATCTATGAAAATCTTTGAAACAAGCCAACACTTCATTTTTATTTTCATCAAATACAACCAAGTAACACGAGAAAAACAATCAATGAAAGTCATAAAATATCTATAACCATTCATAGAACTTGTAGGACAAGGTCCCAAAACATCAGAATGTATCAGGTCAAACGCACAAGAACTCCTATGATCAGAACTAACATAAGAGCTTCTAATAAGCTTGCCAAACTCACATGCATCACAAACAAGTTTTAGTTTATTAGCCTTTTCAAATAAAACTGGATACAAACGACTCAAAATATTAAAAGATGAATGTCCCATGCGTTGGTGATGAAGCATCAACACATCCTCCACACTCATCTCAGATCTCATTTTTTCTGTCCCCTCTACCATGGATATTAATGTTGAATCTAGCCCTTTACGATCCAAGTACCATAAACCACTACGCTAAGTGCCAGTCCCAAGTCGCCGACCTGTCCCCTTCTCTTGAAATATCACCTTTGGAATATCAAAAGAAACAACACATTTTAGTTAGAGTATGATAGCATTAATGGATAAAAGGTTTACTGGAAATGAGAGGGCATGCAAAACATTAGACAAAGTCACAGAACCAGTACAATTGACAGTACCCTTACCGACCACTGGTTGTGTGGTACCATCAGCAGTTTGGATGCTCTCAGGCACTGCTAAGTGAGTATAAGAGGAAAACTCTGTTAGAGTTATGTCCTAGAAGTCAATAATTTAATGACTTAATTCTTAGTTTATGTTATGGATGATATTTTGTCATCTGTTTCTAGGTTTATTATTGACAGATCATTCAGGTTGAGGATCTGAATTGTAGATCTCTGTGGATTATTCTTTAGAATGACAATAATAGATCTAAACGGTCCATAATCTTGATAATTAACAAGGAACATTAATTATCATAGAAGATTAGTATGCAAGTTAAGTGATGATTAAGTTCTACAAATCATAGGTAAAGAGTTACCAACTTAATTGCATATGTGTATGTTATGGAACATAGTACAGGACTTGACCCAACGAAATAAACATATGGATTGTGTTATGTGTCATTGTTTATTTCGTTATGATTTTGGTTCTAAGTTTGAGATGATTATCTTTTCCACATGAGGATAGGTTCTATAAATCTTGTCTACCGCTGATTCCCGTTAAGGGCTGCTATACGGACTTGATTTACGTTCTCTTGAATTGTGCGGGGAAAAGCTAATCATCAAGAAAATCGTATGTCTCTCATTAATTCACTTAGTGAGTGACGATATCTGTTTGGGCCCCTTGATGGAGTTGGATCGTATGCGCGCAACTAAGCGATCAACTCTAGATCAAGAAACGTATAATCTGCAAGAATGATACATTCCTATCTTGGATTATACGATGATATCGTGAGACATAAGAATCAAAATAGAGAAATATTTTTACTCTCTTATGCAGGATTTAAAATACTGTAGCAGTACATTATTTATGCGAATTGAGAATCATAACGTGTTGCTAGATACCGCTTATGATTATTGGAAATAAATAATGATTTATTTCCATGTCCAACTTAGCATAAATTCTCAAAGGGTCACACAGATCGAAATTTAACCATACAGTACATTAGTCATTTATTCGCATCAGTGTGTGTTGCGAAAATATGATGAGTTGATTAATTGATTATATAACGATATAATTAATTAAGTCAAATGGATCATATAGAAACGATTTAATGTATTTGCTAATCCCATAATAATTATTAATTAGTTAATAATTATTTTCAACTCAACACAATTTAATATAAATAGTTATATTGAATTAATGGGCTAATAATATATATAGATATATATAACCCAAATATAGAGCATTAATTGGTGGACCTAAGTAATTGATTTAAGAATCAATTAAATGAGTGTGTGAAGCCCATATAGGCCTTTATGTGGCCGACCCATTAGGGTGATGGTAGGTAGGTGGCATACTTGTAAATAGTTGGAACTATTTGCTAGGGTTTGAGCATTATAAAAGGACCCTTGTGGAGGCTCCTTGGCTCCTCTCTCTCTCTTCCTTCTTTGGCCGCCACCCACCTCCCCTCTCTTCCCTCTTTGGCCGCCACCATCACACCTCTCTTCTCCACCTTAGCTCATGTGTTGAGCATCATTTCTCAATTAATTAAAGAGTTAATTAAGAAGACGAGAAAACTTGGGATTAGCCTAAACCTTCTAGCTACTAGCATAGCTTATAGGTTTTGGTTAATTTTGTGGTGGACTCGAGGTCGAGCTTGGTTCGAAGGAGGAGCTTGAAGCGCGCACCACCTACATCCTAGCCTTGGTTCGAGCCTCTTGATTACTATATCAAGAGAGGTATAATCCTTGAACCTTCTCTTTGTGTGAATGGCTTTAAGTACTAGATTCGTGTTTGTGCATGCTTGTTTGTGGTTAATTAAAGAAATTAGCTATAAAAATGAAAATTATGCACTTAACTAACAAACTCACTAGCATTACCTGTCACATGTCGAGATGCACCAGAATCCACTATTGATTCTGGTGATCTGGAGGTGGATATAGAGGCAAGAGCATGTGTGTTACTAGTACCTTGGGTCGAATGAGCATAAGTAGCAATGTTACCCCTAGGCAAAAAAGAAGTGGATGCATCCTTGATCACACTCTTCTTGTCCCCATTACTTGCTGCTTTCTGCTTCCGACTAAGTACCACCAAGAGCGCTTGGTCCTCCTCAGTGAAGACCACCCCAGTGTCTTCTTCTTCTTTTGCTACCATCAGATTTGCCCGGTAGCCTCCTCTTCTATCTCTTCGGCGCACTAGCATCCTCAGCAGTCAAAAAAAGGACTGCTCCAAGCAGTCCTTTTCATTTTTCTTAATTTTTTTAAATTTTAAAACTCAAATGAAGAATCCAAACCGTTGATCTTGTTAAGTTTTATCGGCGATGCATTTTCATATAAGTTTTATAAAATTTGAAGTTGATTTGATACTTGATTAAGTGACCAAATTATGAACGTATTAGAATTAATCAAACCAGGTTCGTTCATTTATTGACCACTTAATCAAGTATCAAATCAACTTCAAATTTTATAAAATTTATATGAAAATGCATCGCCGATAAAACTTAACAAGATCAACGGTTTGGATTCTCCATTTGAGTTTTAAAATTTAGAAAAATAAAAAAAATAAAAAGGACTGCTTGGAGCAGTCCTTTTTTTGACTGCTGAGGATGCGGTTGCCCTCTTCGGCCGCCACGGCCACGACCACCAGACTGTCCACGTCCACCAAAATCTCTATCCTTGAGTGGCTTAGGACAAGTAGGCCTCAAATGGCCCACTTCACCACAATTATAGCACTTACGAGTCTCCCCCTGAACACCTGTCATACTAGAGTTTGAGACTGTCAATGCCGAGCGCATACCGACGCCATTACCTTCTGAGAGCAGCTTAATGCGACTCTCTTCCTGCATCATGGCTGCAATGGCCTCATCAAGTGATGGAATTCTTGTCTGAGCTAGTAGAACTGCAGTCCTGTGCTCAAAAACTGGATTCAACCTCCTCAGAAAATGCATAGTCCTTCTCTGAGCATCTCTCTCCCCCCTTCTACACTCGGGGTCTTTGCAGCATGCCATCGGCGAGAAGTAGTCATAATCCGCCCACAATCGCTCTAGATCTGTGGCATACTTTTGGATTGACCTATCTCCCTGCACTACTGCTTCTATCTCTCGTTCAATCTGAAACACCCGCATGTTGTTCTCAGTTCCTGCATAGATCTTTTTCAACTTCGTCCACATATCCTTCACATTCTGAATGCCATCCACGGTCACAGTAATCGAAGGAACCATCGAGTTGAGAAGCCATGTATACAGCAACATGTGTGTGGTCTTCCACTCATTCCAAGCATCAGTGTTCTGTTCTGGCTCTTTCCTTTCTCCTGTCAGGAAACCCTCGAGATTCCTTCCTGCCAGAGCGCCCTGAATTCTACGTGACCAACTCAGATATGTGGCTGGTCCATCAAGTTTCAACTCCATTGGTGGAAGATCTAGCTTTACTGACGATTGATGTGTCTCGGCTCCCTTCGACACCTTCACGAGCTCGAGCAATGTCTTCACATCATCTGGATCCAACTTTGCAAGAAGTTTATCCATTTTCTAATACCGTGCTTGATCTTCTAGTTCCAGCCACACCTTATCTCCTCTAACCCAAACCGCGCGGACACACACGATCACAGTTTTAGTATTTATCAAAACAGATCAAAGAAAGAAAAATAACACCTACTGCTATCATGAACATATCAGATCTAGGTCTTTGCGTTATGCACAGGAGAAACCAATCACAGAAGAACAGAAGCACCTCGCTGGTCTTTGCGCGGTGCACAGAGCTGCTGATGGCCTTCAGTCCACACGCGGTTCACAGGTGAAGGATTGCCCTCGGTCCACACGCGGTCCATAGGGCTTGAGGTGCTTCAGCCCTGCGGTCCACAATCGCGGCTCACAGTGTCTGCACGATCTACCACGTGCGAGAGAAAAAAAGGAAAAAAAGTGTGTTGAGCGGAAGAGAAGAGAGACGGCCGCCGTGTGGTTGGCTCTGATACCAAGAAGAAATAAAAGAGAAATTTAGATAGAAAATTAGGGATGATTACCTCTGTTGCCAGAGGCTCCCTTTTATATTAATGAATAGTTATCTTTTACAATATAGTCCCTACACTTCTACAAATACCAAAATACCATAAACAACATAATATGATAGATAAGCATAATACTATAAATAACTCAACAACAGTACAGTTTCTTGTAATTTTGACCGACTCCTTTTATGATGCCACTGATTCTTTTGCTCAACTTACGAGTTTTAATTGCAGAGCGACTATCATCATTTATGAAATCGTGCTTTCATGCTTACTAACTTCTACTGTGATTTTAATAGTGCTCTCATCTAGTCATCTCAATGAAAGATCTTAGTTTACATCAAGATCAAGATGATTTTTTTTTTCACAGTTCAAAATGTTTTAGAAGGAGGAGAATTTCAATGACACAGAGGTGGAGAAACATGAAAGAGCACATTTCCGTTACGGACTGCAATAAGAGAATGTTAACCAATTTCATGACATCATCCACGGTGTATGTAGAATTGTAGTGTGATGAGTGATGACCTAACAACCTAACAAATGAGGCGGGTTCATGCTTCACTTCTTGTAACCCAAAAAATTAAGAATATAATTTTTACATTAAAAAATTATGATAAACAAAGATTTTTAATGATTGTTAATTTTTAAATAAATATAGATATGGAAAAGGAGAAAATCTATTGTGCATATTACAATATTGAGACTTCAATGCATACTGATTTGGATATGTTTCAAAATCTGTGCAGATCAAATCGCTGGAGCCTGGACAGGATGAAAAGATAAACTTGTGCCCTTCTCCTTATTTTACTCCGCTCCCTTCTCCGATTAATTCCATTCTCCCTTCTCAGCGATAGTGAAAGGCAAAATGACTGGGTCGGATTTTAAAGGACCGGACTTGACGTGTTTGGTAGAAGGGCCGGATCGGACCGGGTTAAGAAAAAGGATCGAGATGGGACGGATTAGACGAGTTTGTTTTTTGAAATACAAGACCGGCCCTTTGAAAATCCGGCCTTTATAAGTCATTGGCCCTTCTAGTCCTTCTAAAATAATACCAACATTTAATTTTTTTAATAGTTTTTTAATCTCTATCGTCCCATCATGATCAAATAGTCACTACTATTGAATGATTAGATCGGATCCGACCCTTCAACATCCGTCTTTGAAAAATATTAGACCCGGCGCTTTTAAAATCCGGCCCTTCTAGATTCGTCCATCAAAAAGTCCTTGGAAAGACCGATCCGGTCCGGATTTTAGGACCAGGATTTTTGGACACTGTTCAGCGAACAAACACCTCTCTCTCACGAATCAAAACGTAGATCCGTCGAACCTCTCTTTCGCCTCTCTCTTCTAATCCACTCATTCTCTCTTAGCCGCGCGGCTCTTCATCTCCAGGTCCTCTTGCTCACCTTACTCGGCGCAATCTCTCTTCGCACACATGGATTTCTCACCGCTCTATGGATTTTAAACCGCTTCACTGTATCACACTTTGAATTCTCGCTTCTCTGTTGCACAATCTGACCATCCCAAAGCATCACTTATCCTTACGTAAAGGTTAGTAGTTAGTACTCACTCAAATTTTACAAAATTCTTACTATAAACATTGGGTTAATTTGACCTTTAGGTAACTATAGGTCAGACATTGGGATTTTGCAAAATCTTTTTTTTTGTGATGTCGATTTAAAATCTCTACCACCAAATTGCTCCAAAAATCACCAAATTATGTAAATTTCAGTGCTCATAATTGATTGACCTTGCTAATTTTTAAAATAGTCGGTATCTGAACTTGGGAATTAGGTATCCTTTTGGTTGCTGCAGAGATCTCCATAGTTGCTTGTGGAGAAATATGAGAATTTAAATAAGAACTAGGTGTGATATTACTTTTGTGATATTTGAAGATTTTTGAAACAAAGGCTGTGATCAGCATCTGTTAGCTTGAATTTTTAAGAAAAGCAGCAAGTCAGTATCTGTTCTACCATCCTTGACCACTCATCATATATAGAAACAAAAAAAAATAAATAAAAACTATGCCTATTGTATGTACATAAAAAAAACTAATAAATATTTTCCTTCTTAATTTGTAAAATTTCAGCATGAATGAAAATGAGAATGAGCAGGTAGCAGCAGATGAAAATGATGATATTGGCTGTACACGGACTGATAGTGCAAATGGCATTAGAAAATCTTTTGGGGTGATCTAGCAAATGGCACAAACTGATAGTGTTGTTTCAGCAAAATTTGACTTAATTTGATGTCTAACAAAAGTTGTATGCAATCAGTGCTTTAGCTATAAATTTGTCTTTTTTTTTTTATAAATTGGCAATGATGTGGTCATATTTCATGTGCTGGTTCCAGTTATTTAACAAAAGTTGTACGCAATCAGTGTTGTATGCAAAATTTGTCTTTCTTTTTCTGTATAAACTGATAGTGTTGGTCCCAGTTATTTAACTTGTATTCATGCCTTGTTTGCCTTGTATATTTCATGCCTTTTTGAATAAAATTTTGAGTCTTCTGTATAAGTTTGTTAGTGATCAGTTTATTCTTGTATGCGTGTTTGTACAGCCAGTGTTAAAAAGTCAGTTGTGCAAGATGAGTTGCATGCAATTCTGGGAAGTCCAGTTCAAGGCTCAAATGAGACCACTACAGATGCTCAACCGCATCTATCAACTATAGTTGTGGACAATAGGGGTGAAATTGAGGCATGAATAATTTATATATATAGTATGTGCCTATTAAAATGAGATAGTTGTGAATAGCTTTGAAATGTGCCTATTAAGTGTTTGTTAAGAACTCCTGTGTTATCGATAAACTACATCCATTCATTTGACATTATTCATGTACAAAAACAGTTAGCATTCATTTAGCATTCATCTTAAATGTGCCTATTAAGAACAAAAACAAATAGTTACAGAAAATTGCATCCATTCAATTAGCATTTGTTTAGCATTCATAGTACAAAAACAACTACCCGATGTCTACAAAAATTAAGTTCTATTGAATTCTTCCATCGCTAGATTTAAAATAGTGAAAAATGTCTAAAATTACATTGTAGAATCTGCATCCAAAGAACCTTCTACCAGGATTATAAGTCGTCCATTACTCACCTTTGATGAACCTTCCATGGTGCTAGAATCTACAATTAAGTATGTTTAATTAGAATATAAACAAATGCTCCATTATCAACGAATACCAGTACCTGTTTGTTTAAGCAATTAACCAATTTTTCCATGTTTTTTTTTCCTTCTCAGTATAATAAACGTAAAAATCAGGAACTGCAACCCCCGAACCCAATTGCAAAATATAAACACAAACAGTTTTTTTCCTTTATCTATACTGCATGTGTACCCAATGTTATAAAATAAAACATTAAAAATCTCAATTGAAGTAGAAAGCTAAATAAATTATTGAGGTTTGGTCATAAACTTATCCCACTTTTAGTTTTTACAATATGATGGATTGATGATTACATCATTCGATTGAAAATTGATTTGTTTCAACTTTTCCTTAAAAAGCGTGCAAAAATTACTAATTTGGAGAGAACCCAAATTCTCTCCTCATGATAGAAGTTCATATATGGACGACGACATCATATACATAAGAGGAATTTATATATTGATGTTCTGTGACATTTTTATTTGCAACAGAACAATACAATTTATATTTCAAAGAATCGTGTTAACAATTTATATCATCACTCATTGTCCTCGTTTGGAATGACGATTCAAACTTGGATCGTCGTTTGGAATGACGATGTAAGCTTAGATCGTCATTCCAAGGGTTTTGTGATTTCGTCAATTGGAATGACGATCCAGCGACGTTAGTTTTAAAATTTTAATTTTTTTTAACTGTTATTGCCGAAATTAGGTTGGACAGTAAAGTTAGTATTAATTTTTTCAGTTAGGATTCCTCAAATCAGGTCTGGTCCAAGATAGTTGAATATTCACTGAGGACGGCGAGGAGATGCTTCACAAGCTGAGAAAGCGGCGGCCCAACTTGAGCATCGTTTGATGCAAGCCCAAAATTGAAAGCACACTGCATTAGATCAATTTAAAGCCACAAATCCAAAGAAACTTGAAAAATTAAGAAGATGGGAAATTTTTATGAAAGACAAAAATACCCTTCATATTTTTAAAAAAGACAAAGGAGCACAAATATTTTTAAAATGAGCACAGCTATAACGGCAATAGCATTTCCGCTATAGTCCAGCTTATAGTGATAATTCTATTGTCGCTATAGAGAGCTGAAATGACTAAAATATTTAAAAAAAAAATAAAAAATGTTTTTATTGCGGCAATGGTTTTGCCGCTATGGAATTTTCCTTCTTTTTTTTGTCCGCAAGTCACTTTCGTTTTTTTTTTCTTTTACTTTTTTTTCATTATAGCATCAAATAGTTACGAATGTATAATTTAAATAAATTGGAGGTTAAATTAACGAACCTCTTTTAGATTTATCACAAAAATAATATCTATATATTGTATATATGGTTCTCCAATCATGCGTGTCGTGTCGTGTTGGAGTCTCGTGTCGTGTCATGTTAACACGAATTACTTTTTTAATCGTGTCGTGTCGTGAAAAATGGTAAAAGGAGCTAACACGACACATACTTTGGCACGACACGATTAACACATCATGTTGTGTTGGCACATTGTGATAGCCGTGTCAGGTTATTTTATTATTTTGAAAATAAAAAAAATATTAAAAAAATTAAAGTTAAAGAAAAAATTTTACTGAACCATAATAATTTATTATTTGATTAAGTTTAAAACTTTTTATTAATAATTTTTATAGTAAATAATAATTAGATAAGAGCTATATGAGTCCTAGTCTCCTAGATGGTAAATAATATAATGTAGTATTATAAATTGGATTTAAATTATTAATTTTGTTTAAATAATCAACATTAATAATTAAATTTGTGTTGATATGTTGTGTCAATTCGTGTTCGTGTCGTGTTGCGTGTCTAATCGTGTTGTGTCAAATCGTGTCAATTTTTTAAAACTTCCAATACGACACGATACGATCACACGATGATGTCGTACCATTTTCATGCTCGTGTCGTGTTGTGTTATGCTAACACGCGTGCGCGTCGTGTCATCGTGTCGTGTTGGAAGTTTTAAAAAATTGACACGATTTAACACAACACAATTAGACACGCAACACGACACGAACATGAACTGACACGACACATCAACACAAATTTAATTATTAATATTGATTATTTAAACAAAATTAATAATTCAAATGTAATTTATAATACTACATCATATTATTTACCTTGGACTCATATTGTTCTTATCTAATTAGTATTTATTATAAAAAATATTAATTAAAAGTTTTAAACTTAATCAAATAATAAATTATTACGGTACAGTAAAATTTTTTCCTAAACTTTTAATTTTTTAAATATTTTTATTTTAAAAATAATAAAATAATCCAACACAGTTATCACGATGTGCCAACACGACACGACACGACGTGTTAGTCGTGTCGTGCCAAAGTATTGTGTTAGCTCCCTTCACCATTTAGCACAACACGACACGATTAAAAAAGTAATTCATGTCAACAAGACACGACACAATACTCCAACACGACGATTGTGTTTGACACGACACGACACGCACGATTAGAGAACTCTATATACAATATATAGATGTTATTCTTGTGATAAATCTAAAGGTGGTTCATTAATTTAACCTCTAATTTATTGAATTTAATTCAAAGCAAATTTATAGATGCTATAATAAAGAATCCAAAATTCGTTTGTAATTATTGATGCCATAATACAAAAGAAAAAAAGTAAAAGCAAAAAAAAAAATCGAAAAAAAAATAAGGCAAAATTCTATAGCGGCAAAACAATTGCCGCTATAAAATTTTTTTTTTTTTTTTAAATATTTTAGTCATTTCAGATCTTATAGCGGCAGTAGAATTACCACTATAAGATTGGGCTATAGCGGCAATGCTATTACCGCTATAACTGTGCTCATTTTAAAAATATTTATGCTCTTTTGTCTTTTTTAAAAATATGGAGGATATTTTTGTCTTTCATAAAAATTTTCCTAAGAAGATCGATGACCCAAATTGTATTGCATTAAGATATCGTTGCCAGTGTATTGTACCAAACCAGCAAATTATCTAGTTGGTGTTGGCCCCTCGTTTTATGGTTCCACAATTTGTTGAAGGCAATATCTCCAGCTGATTTTTCTCAATTTTACGTGGGACGTTTTGTTCAGTTTTCATTTAAAATCGTGTGTGGTTTGTATCATGTGACCACATATGCAATTGTATATCAGAAAGAGCAAATCATTTGGACACCGCATTTTAAAATAAAAGAGTGGTTTGAGTGAAGATGAAGGCACGACAGAGGCGCAGAAAGTGTGCGTACGGATAAATTAGTACCAAATAATTAAAGAAATAATGGGAGACTTAAACAACACAAAACAAAAGCGGAGGTGTGGCAGAGAGACTTTCAGTTGCTGACAAAAGGAGCAGAGCCCAAAACCCCATGTTACTATGTAAGATCCAAACCCACATCAAACCCCGCAGCCCTTAGCTGTAGAGCTACTCTCCCTCTACCACTGTTGCATGAAAATAGTCTCCTTAAATTTTTGAGTGCCTGAATGGACCTGCTGAGGATGCCGTTGCCTTTTCTTTCTAATATATTATTTCTTTTCCTTTTTGTACAATCCAAAAATTGGATGATGACAAAGCAGAAATTGATTCTCTTTCTTTCATTCTTTTCTATTGGCAATATTTTCCTTTTTTTTTTTTCCTTCCATGTTACGTGTTTTCATAGTGACAAATACAAATCATGCCATTAATTTGCTTGTGTGAACAAGAGTATTCACGTTCAAAATACATAACAAGAACAACACTAACATCTGTAATTAAAATTGTTTGTCAAAATTTAACAGAATAAATAAAAACATGTGGTAGTTAGAAGATATGGTAATTGTAACAAGTGTCCCCACGCATCAAAATGGTATATAAAGAGGTCACGTACAAGTGTACAACTAAGCAAGCACGAGTATTTTGCAGTTTCCTGCATTAGCCACCTAACTCTGTTGAAAAAAATATATACTAGCTCTGTAACATTACAAGTAATAATAACTAATAATCTAATCCTGTGTCTCTGTGTTTTCTCTGAGAAAGAATTAATGGGAGGGAGCGGAGGTGGTTGAGTCCGGGGGGCAGCTGCTGGTGGGCTGATAAAATTGCCGACCTACTCCTTAGGCCCTACGGGCTATACTCTTAGTCTCAGTATTCTCTGTCTCTCTCCCTTTCTGTGTAACAATTACCAATCGACAAGTTCATATGCATTGGCCCAACCCAAACTGGAGAGAGAGAGAAGGGGAGAGGTATGGAGGGAGTAGGGTAGGCCTGTCAGCCACGTCGGCACGTAGGCCTGTCGCGTGTGCACGAGCGGCCGCTTGCGCCTTCGTCTCGTCTCGTCATCACCTCCCACTCTCTCTGCTCTGCGCTTCAGTTCTCACGTGGCTTCTCTGCTCCCCGTCCCTCCAGCATTTCCCTCTCTGCACCCGGTTTATAGAGCAGCTCAGACTGCGGATTGGGATCTGGATCCATCACTCACTGCGCATCGGAGTCCATTTCCTCGGATTTTCAAAAAAGTAACATACACAACTACACAAGCCAGGTTGTGGCAGGTTAATCTGCACCGTTGGGAACAACTTAATTGAACAATGTATTTTAAATTTATAAACGAGAAATGTATGATAAGAAATCCAAATGCATTTAAATTCAATATTACTTTAAACAAAAGTGGATTGATCTACTCTCTTTTTTTTTTTTAATATGTGCATATAAAATGGTAAAGTTTAGGAAATTTTTTAGAGCGCAAATACGATGTCTTCTTATAATTCTATAATTTATCAAACTGATGTGATCTCTGTTCTCTTAAATTTATAGCCTAGTTTACCTAAGCTACGGTCACAAGAGGCAGTTATCAAATATAACTAATAATCATGGATAATATCAAATAAATTAAAAGTTCACTATTATAGTCCCTAATCAAGTATCTACTCACGTATACAAATAAAAAAATAATCAAAGATATCTACGAAATAAAAAATATATATAAAGGAAAAATAATATCCGAATTCGGTGTTGCTGATTTTATCCGAATTCGGTGTTGCTGATTTTAATTCTCGCATCTGTGAATTTATAATATCCGAATTCGGTGTTGCTGATTTTTTAATTCTCGTATCTGTATTAAAAAAAATTCTATTTTAATAAGACGGTACAATAATTAAACGAATGAGCGAAAATAAAATTTAATAATAACTAATAAGTCGTTTGGAGCTATCAAATCAAAGGCGGCTACTTAAAATAATATATGGTGAACTTGTTATTAAATCTATAAGCTTTCATCTAAATTTTGTAGAATCTGTATAACTCAATCAGTTATAAGACAATATTTTCTCAAAATTTAAAGCTGACTTAAATATTTCAATTGGACCGGATACTAAAAAAATTAAAACATTTCAATAACTTTAAATATTCAATACGAAATTTTTGTGCTCTATTCAATACAATATTATCAGAAATTGCATGCTAAAAATTAATGACTACTTCAAAAAAACAAAAATTAAAAGAGGTAGACTAAAATCAGCTACGACTGACGGATGGATCAGTCAGCCACAATTATATCTCAATTTTCGAGGTTCTGATAACTAATCCAATCCGCTTAATGCTTTCTCCATGCTTAAATCTCATGGGAGACCAAAATTTACACATTTTTTAAAATTTTTTACTATTTTTTTTATTTTTACAAATTGTTATTTTTGAAGGGTCCAGAATTGTTTAGACTAAGAATATTTTAAAATACAAAAAAAATATTAATTTTTTTAATATGCAAAATTTGATCTCTAATGAGATTTTAAATTTGAAGAACGTATTGAACGGTTTAGATCCACAGTTAGAATCTCAAAATTTGAAATATAATCGCTGAGTTACGAGCTGATTCTTTGATCGTAGATGATTTTAGGAGTTTATCTCAAATTGAAATATATGTTAGGAAACTGCCCAATTTTAATTTTAGACTAATTACACTTAATTAATCTAATTAAACAAAGAGCAAGAGAGGATCTAGTGCAAAAGCTCGTTCGACACAAAGAGAAAGGGGTGGAATATTGTACCTCCCGCGAAATCGTATTCGCGGGGCTCGATCCTACGGCATAGAAATCGATGGGGTGCTCTCCTTCGCCTCCTCTATGGCGCTCTCGAGTCCACCAAGGAATTTGGCCATGTCCCAATTCTTGTGCTAGCAAGAGAAAGGAAATAGCTAATCTTTTTCACCATTCTTCAAGTAATTCTAGCAATTAACCTTTTGAAATAGCTATTCTCAATACATGAGACCTATGGGAATGCAAAAGAGAGAGAGACCATCATGGTAGAATCAAAATTCTGCCCACGGATGGTGGCGGCGGCTAGGGAGAAGAAGGGAGGCAAAGTGAGAAGGTTAGGTTTTGCTTCTTCAAGTGGTCCTTATATAGACCACTCTCCACCAACCTTTCCTTGACCTTTTTACCCTTCTAAGGCCGGCCATATACATGGGCCTCATGGGCCATGTGTTAGGTTTGTTCAATCTCTCTTAGTCCATATTAAATTAATTATTTAATAGGCCTTTCAAGTTGCATTCAATTTAGGCTCAAATAGACTATTAAATTAAAAGCCTATACTTTAATTTAATTCACTTAATTAAATTAAAGTGTGATGAATAAAATTAATTATCAATATATTGATAATCATTTTAGGATTAGCATGTACATTAATTTATTTCTATATGATCCATTTGACTTAATTAATTATAACGGTCCACAACGTTATTTAATTAATTAATCAACTTATCATATTTTGCAATACTCACTATTGCAAATAAATAAATAATGCACGTGTTAGAGTTATGTCCTAGAAGTCAATTATTTAATGACTTAATTATTAGTTTATGTATGGGATGATATTTTATCATCTGTTCCTAGGTTTATTATTGACAGATTATTCAGGTTGAGGATCTGAATAGTAGATCTCTGTGGATCATTCTTTAGAATGACAATAATAAATCTAAACGGTCCATAATCTTGATAATTAACAAGGAACATTAATTATCTTATAAGATTAGTATGCAAGTTAAGTGATGATTAAGTTCTACTAATCATAGGTAAAGAGTTACCAACTTAATTGCATATGTGTATGTTATGGAACATAGCACAGGACTTGACCCATCGAAATAAACATATGGATTGTGTTATGTGTCATTGTTTATTTCGTTATGATTTTGGTTCTAAGTTTGAGATGTTTATCTTTTCCACATGAGGATAGGTTCAATAAATACTGTCTACCGCTGATTCCCGATAAGGGCTGCTATACGGACTTTATTTATGTTCTCTTGAATTGTGCGGGGAAAAGTTAATCATCAAGAAAACCGTATGTCCCTCATTAATTCACTTAGTGAGTGACGATATCTGTTTGGGCCCCTTGATGGAGATAGATTGTTTGCATGCAACTTTATACAATTATCTCTAGATCAAGAAACGTATAATCTGCAAGAATGACACATTCCTATCTTGGATTATACGATGATATCGTGAGACATAAGAATCAAAATAGGGAAATACATATATTCTCTTATGCAGGATTTAAATAATGTAGCAGTACACTATTTATGCGAATTGGGAATCATAACGTGTTGCTAGATACCGCTTATGATTATTGGAATTAAATATCGATTTAATTTCATGTCCAACATAGCATAAATCCTCAAAGGGTCACACAAATAGGACATTAATCACACAGTACATTATTTATTTATTCGCAGCAGTAAGTACTGTGAAAATATGATAAGATTGATTAATTAATTATATACCGTCGCGAACCGTTATAATTAATTAAGTCAATGGATCATATAGAAATAAATTAATGCATTAACTAATCCTAAAATAATTATTAATGAGTTAATAATTAATTTAGTTCAACACAATTTTAATATAAATGGTTATATTAATTAATTGGGCCGTTATTTGGTAGCAAATAGATAGCCCAATTAAAGAGCAAATAAATGGGGCTTTAATTAATAGAATTAGAGACTAAATTGAGTGGATTAAGTGGCCCATATAGGCCCATTTCGTGGCTGCCCCATATGGTGGTAGGTGGGATGGCATAGTTGTAATTATGCAAGAGGTCAATTAGGTTTTGTGCTCTATATAAGGACCACTTATGAGAGCCTCCACCTAGTTTTTCACTTCTCCTCTCTTCCTCCCATTCTAGGCCGCCACCTTCCTCCTCTCTCCCTCTTATTTGCTCATGTGTTGAGCTATTTTCTCTCCACTAAATCAAGGTTGTTGATTGATGCAAGAGAGAAAACCATAGGGATTAGGCTTGTTCTTTGGGTATGCTAGCACGTACCTTGTAGAACGTGATTAATCCTCCTTGGTGGACTCGAGGGCGGTTACGAGACGTGGTGGAGACGGTGGAGAAGGCACGCCATCGATTCCCATGCCGTAGGATCGAGCCCCGCGAATACGATTTCGCGGGAGGTACAATTTCCACCTTATTCTCTTGTGTCAAAATAGCTATGTACTAGATCCTCTTGCTCTTTGTGTTTTAATTGGATTAATTAGTTAGTAATTAGTCACAAAATTAAAATTGGGCAATTTCTTAACAGCACGTATGGTCAAAGTCCTATTTGTGTGACCCTTTGAGGATTTATGCTATGTTGGACATGGAATTAAATCGCTATTTAATTCCAATAATCATAAGTGGTATCTAGCAACACGTTATGATTCCCAATTCGCATAAATAGTGTACAACTACAGTATTTAAATCCTGCATAAGAGAATAAATGTATTTCCCTATTTTGATTCTTATGTCACACGATATCATCGTATAATCCAAGATAGGAATGTGTCATTCTTGCAGATTATACGTTTCTTGATCTAGAGATAATTGTATAAAGTTGCATGCAAACAATCTATCTCCATCAAGGGGTCCAAACAGATATCGTCACTCACTAAGTGAATTAATGAGGGACATACGGTTTTCTTGATGATTAGCTTTTTCCCGCACAATTCAAGAGAACATAAATAAAGTCCGTATAGCAGCCCTTATCGGGAATCAGCGGTAGACGATATTTATTGAACCTATCCTCATGTGGAAAAGATAAACATCTCAAACTTAGAACCAAAATCATAACGAAATAAACAATGACACATAACACAATCCATATGTTTATTTCGTTGGGTCAAGTCCTGTACTATGTTCCATAACATATACATATGCAATTAAGTTGGTAACTCTTTACCTATGATTTGTAGAACTTAATCATCACTTAACTTGCATACTAATCTTATATGATAATTAATGTTCCTTGTTAATTATCAAGATTATGGACCGTTTAGATTTATTATTGTCATTCTAAAGAATGATCCACAGAGATCTACAATTCAGATCCTCAACCTGAATGATCTGTCAATAATAAACCTAGGAACTGATGATAAAATATCATCCAAAACATAAACTAATATTTAAGTCATTAAATTATTGACTTCTAGGACATAACTCCAACAATATAATCGCTGAGTTACCAGCTGATTCTTCATTTCACTGAATCCCCACCGGCCCCCCAATTGTATCTAGTGTTTACCACTGGACCGCCCGGTCTGACCCGACCCGTACCCGACCCGGACATTTTCCCGACTCGACCCGGACCGTGGAAGAACTGTGATGGACCGAGGGGGGTGGTACGGGTCGGGTTTATCAAGGGTTTGGGTCGCACTTTCTAGTATAGATCCGTGTTAACTCGTCCCGTGTTAACCCGTGGACCTGACCGGACCGACCCTTAAACCCACCCTAAACACGTGATAAACCCGTCTAAAGTCTAAACCCAACCCCTAATTCTAAAAAAAATAGACTACAAAATTATTTTATTATTAACTATATTTGAATTTGTTCAATTAATTATTTATTCTATATATATTATTAGACATAATATATTTTAGCTAATTTTTATAACTTATATTTTACAATTTTTTGTCATCAAACCATCAACAATAAAAAAAGAAAACGTTAAAAATTACAAATCAAATTTAAAATAAAATAAATTCAAAATAGACTACAAAATTATACTTAATTATTTGATCTATAAATATAATATATTTTAATAAATTTTTATATATTTATTTAACAAATATTTGAGATGAAAACAATGAAAAAAGAAACAAATTTAAAATCTGGAAAAAACCGCTTTTGGACCGTTCTTGGACCGGACCGGCCCGCCTTTATCCGTCCGGTTCACCTAGGGTCGGGTCTATCAAGGGTTTAGGTCTAGGTTTGAGAGGTGGACCGTGCTAACCCGTCCCGTTTTAACCCGTGAACCCATGAATCCGTGGCCCGTGATAACCCGTGGACCGTGGAGTTTGGACCGGACCGGACCGTTTGGTAAACCCTAATTGTATCCCACGACCCCACACCCACTTCATTTTCCCAGCTACAATAGGGACAAAATATTGCGGAACTAGAGAAGGATAAAATGGTAATTTCCTGAAGAAGGGTGGTACGTGAAAAAGTGAGTTGGAAAGGAGATGAAATGAGATGATAATGGGGGTATTGAAGGGACTGCGGTTCAGCTGGAAGTGAGTTGGTACGGCTACGGAAAGATGGATCTTCCCAATTCGTGTAATCTCTTTTCCATCGTCCCCCACCGTCCAAACACGGTGCCACTGTTTTCCCCTTCCACCAACCCCTAACCTATCATTTATTTCTACTTTGCTTGCATTCCCCTTATCACATCTTCTCCATTACCAACCAAAAAATGAAAGTCCATTTCCTTCTACAATGCTGTTTTCATCGAGGGTTAGACAACTTGTTAGTGGACTTAATTATGGTACAATTTTTAATGTACTTTAGTTTGGTAAAAGATAGTAAAATAAAATTGAGCTTGTAATTTTAATTGTGTTAATTATTTGTTTCGATGCCGTTTTACAAGTATATATGTAGATATACATATTTTTTTTATTATTCGGTCTATAATTAAAACACTAGTTGAATTATCTATATATTTTGCATGCATTGGTCTTACTTGGAGAGGAATAACACGCGCGGTGCTCTTTTACATCATTTTTTTTTGGACTCCATAGAACCTGAACATATTATACAGAAAACGATGAGATGCAAATAAAGTAGGCAATCGATCCCTCATTAGATATACATAGTTGAAGTTACGATTTAAAATCCCTTAATTCAAAAGCTCTCTGCCATAGTTTGATGGTAATTTGAACAGAACTATCATATTCAGGCACTAGTGATAACAATATACAACACATTTTTTTGTTATTTTTATTGCCTTAATGACATTTTGGAACATATTTAAACGGTTTACTTTAAGCTCGTCGAGTTGGTTGGCTAATGTAGAATTAATACAGCATATTAATTAACAGTTATATACGATATATTGTTATCTTAGAATTGTTATATATAAATGCGTATATATGAAGACTAAAAAAATGCAATAGTATGTTGTCTGTGTGTGTATATTTTTTGTTCGCCAAAATTGAAAATGTCAAGACTTTTAGACTTTCTCTGCCATTGAGAGAGAGCCTTGCATGGTTGTGTACTTGTGTGTTAATTTTTAAATAAAGTGCTCAGAGAACCGCAGAAGACATAACTAGGACCTGTACCTTACAGCTAATTTCATCATGCAAAATATGTCCGTCCCATGCAGGGGCGGATCTACCACCGGGGCGGGTGGGGCTAGAGCCCCACCTCACGCCGTCGAGCCCTTGGAGCCCCCCTTTAGCCCCAGCTAATTTTTTCTGCTATTGGAGCACTCAAAAGTGGGGCTGAAGACTTAAACAGAGGTTGTCAGACCCACCTAGATATTTTTTTCTAGATCCGCCACTGGTCCCATGTGTATCTAAGAGGAAAACATACTGGGTGCGTTTGGATCGTTGGAAGAAAGAAGAAGAAGAAGGAAGAAGAAGAAAAAAAATTATAAACAATCCAAACTCTTCACAAAGTTACACACTTCCCAATACTTCTTCCCACTTCTTCCCTTCTTCCCTTCTTCCCACACCTATCCAAACGCACCCACTAGGCATGACTAGGAACTGGAGTAAATCGGTTTTATTATTATATATGTCCATGTCAATATTAATTTTTGATACCTAGGTACGTAGAACTTTATTCATTAATTGGATGTCATTTATTTCGATAAAGTTTAATATGCACTATAGTGCATAGGACATTCCGTACACTACGGAGTTTTTCAAAAATATTTTTATAAATTGACAAATCTAATCTACATATTGAAATCTCATACCAAACCAAAATTTACAATTTTTTTAATTTTATTACTATTTTTTTCGAATTTTTTAAAACATGCCATTTTTGGAATGTTGTACTATTTACAATTTTCCAAAAATGTCATGTTTTAAAAAATTCGAAAGAAATAGTAATAAAATCTAAAAAATTGTAAAATTTGGTTTTCTATGAGATTTCAATATGTAGATTAGATTGGTTAAATTAGATTTGTCAATTTACAAAAATACTTCCGAAAAAGTCCGCGGTGCACAGAGTGCCTTATGCACTATAGTGCATATTAAACTTTCTCATTTATTTCTACATCAATTGTCCTTTAATGTTATCAAGATTTTTCTAAAAGAAAGAATTAATTATATCAATTAATTGTGGGTTTGAAAAATTCAAATTTCGACCCTGACTAGCTCTTCATTAAAATTAAATTGGTCCTCAAACTTTCATTCGCATCAAAACAGTCATGAGTTTTTTTTAAGAAGCAAATCCTATACAATAGTCGTTTCCTTTCAAGTTAAGTAAATAAATTATTTTAATTTAATTCCTTTTTATGGTTTGATGGACTGATTTGATCAATATAAAGTTTTGGACCGTCTTCTCGAAATTGAAGTCTAATTGCATTTTATTTAAAAGTTTTTATATATATAGACATAATTAGTATCTGATAATCAATAAGATTTTTTTTTTTGGGGGGGGGGGAGGGGGGGATGGGGGTGATTTAGTATCAAGACCTGATTTTCTTTTTCCTTGAAAAGATTTCCAGCTAAAAAAAAGGAAAAAAAAAACGAGCTTTACTTTTATTATATGCTATGGCCGTTGAGAAAAGAGAAAAAGCAAAAAAAAAAAAAAGGATGTAAACGTTGGGTGTGCATAGATTGCATTATGTATAACTTTACAGAATTGATAAGAAAACTAGACTCGTGTACTTATATAATTATATATTTTGACTTTCGTAAAGTTAATTTCACCATCCTATTGTGAAGGTTTATATCTCCACTAGTCCACTACTCCACTTTGAGTTGGGACTTGGGAGTACTGGAGAAATATATAGCCATTCGTCCAGATATATATGTAGTCGAAAGGATACTGAGGGATAAAGGGTACGATCTTATATGTGCCCATCACCATGGTCATATCAGGTAGTAGTACCAAAACAAAGAGACAAAATATGGGAAAAAAGGGAGTCTGCATATAGATTCTAGTTCTTATGTAGACCGTCAAAATAGCCTCATGTGCTGCTGGAGTGGCACAGATAGAGCCAGAATTATCCTACATATACCTTTTAAATTATGTAGATCCTTCACTTGATGCAATATGAATTATTTTTTTCTAAATATATATATTGGAAAATTTGTTATTAGTATTATAATTAATTAGGATATGCATCCTGTGTTTAATTCACCAACTATACATGGACTTATATTCATATATGTTTCATATTTAATTATATAAACATATGAGATTTACTTCAGTACAGCATTGTTTTGGTGAAGAAGTTCTGAAAATTAATTTTGATCATCTAGAAAGCAAGAGCAGCGTTAGACAAATAAATATCAGATATATTTTTTGGATAACAAATCTTGTAAAACAATTTAATTATAGAATGAAGAATTAATAATTTCAATTTCAATTTATATATTATAAATTATGTACTCGGAGACATGAGACATCACATAAAATCTTCTTTTAACCATTGAACGGGTTACATATTATATCTAAATTTGGAACTACTTAATTGTATATCATTTTAGAAGTAATATTTGTTTTTTTTATTAACTTAATCTGCTTGGTACTATCTGTTTATAAGTTTTAGTTTGATTTTCATATATATTAAGTACAAATATATATAGTTAAAGATAGGAAGCTTGTTAGAAATGTAATAAACTAATAATTTCCTATCATTGCAATATATCTGCGTCATAGAAGATTTACCTGTAAAAGAACATCCTGGTATAAAATTTGGATTTTGGAAACACATAATAAATAGAACATAGTTATTTGACAAGTAGAGGAGGACAGATGCAGTAAATAGTGGCAACAATTGAGAAGGTGGCCCTCTTGGATTAAGACCGTCCTCTGAAAAAACAACCATACTTCTACTGTTTGTTTCTACTTTCTACCATTTCTTTTTTGTACTTTTTAAACTCTGATAACCCTAGTTTCCCTACTCGGAAGCTCACTTGTGTTTGGTTACACATGCACGCATAAATCCCTAAAGCCACCAGTTCTGCATTTAATGCACCCCTCTGTCCTTCCTTTGTTTGCCATTTAAACCTCACAAAGTTTCCCCATTTGTGCCCTCTTCAGGTGCTCCTTAGCCTTCACCAGCCTTTGCTTTGCCCTGCGCCCCTGCCATTGCCACATTTATTATGTCTCGTTATTATATTTGTTGTAGATGTCTCGTTCACATCCATCCTTTCAAACTTGTAAATTTTTACACACTCCACATGATATATAACTTGATAAATAATAATAATAATGGCTACGGCCTTATATAAAATAATTATAATAATAATACTTAAAATAGTAATGAAGATGACAGAAAAATAGTAGTAATAATAATATGATGATGATAATAATAATAATAATATTATTATTATTATTGAAAGAAGTTTCTTTTACCAATTTTATTTTTTTTCCAATAATTATATTTCAATTTTTTAAATAGACAATAAAAAAACATTAATATTTTATAAATTACTAAAATTGGTCTATATTTATATAGAGTTTTTATATGAAGAATACATTAAACACTAACATTAAATACCTATTCAGACATTAAACACTAACATTAAACATTAAATACTATTTTTATATTTATATAGAGTTTTTATATGAAGAATACATTAAACACCTGTTCAGACATGAAATATAACAAGATTCGGATTATGATAATACTATCATAAGTCATGTCACACCATTTAATCCAGTCCTTGTAATTTGTAATGCTTGATTTATAGGCGCATGCGTGTGCTCGACTGCTCGTACAGAAGAGAATAAACATATTATTAGAGTACAATTTAGAAATATGAAAACTTTACAGGTCAGATAAGAAAATATTTCAAAAGAAAAACAATAGTACTAGTATTGAAAGGTTTTTTTAATATTAAACTAATTATTTTTTTGTAATGGATATTAAACTACCCAGAGTGGATAAAGACCTATATATCCCGGTTTCAGTGCTTGCTTTATATAGAGCCCTTAGCAAACTCAACCAAATCACAAACAAAACATATATCAACCTATCTATCAAGCAGTCTTCTCTCCTCCTCGCGCCCCTTCTGATCAGTCTTCTACTTATAATTAAATAAAACTTAAAATGCATGCAATGGAGGAACTATTGTGGGAGATATATGGAGAAGAAAGAAGCGAGAAAGGATTGCCACCTGGTTTTAGGTTTCACCCCACGGATGAAGAGCTTATCACTTTCTACTTGGCCTCTAAAGTTTTCCAAGGAGGCTTCTCTGGGGTTGATATTGTTGAGGTCGACCTGAACAGAATTGAACCTTGGGAACTTCCTGGTAACCACATGCATCTCTACTAATTATTTTTGTTTATAATTTTCTGTATATTAAATTATTAATTTGAAGGGAGAAAAACATGGTGATCTTGACATTCTTGGTTATGAATAAATAATAATGATAAAAAAATAATTTAAGAGCAAGAGGGAGTGACTAATTTAATAGAACAAGAGAACAATTAACCAAGAATCTTCAGGGCCATTGGAAATGGCGCTTGAACAACAAGTTTAGGTTTCAGGATTTTACCTATAGGCTAATGTTATAGGTGGGCTAACTAGCTGGGATGCATGATTACTGGATTAGCTAGCGTACTTAACATAGTCAGCACCTTTTTACCAACCTACATTAGCTAATTAATGCCATCTCCTCCTTAATAGAGTACTTTAGGCTCACCTGTGATGCAGATTCTTTCTAAAGATCCTTATCTTTTGATGGAATGAAATGTATGCAGATGATATAATAATTATACGGCAATCATATTTTCCTTTAATTATTTTAAACTGAAAATGATTTATTTATAGATGTGGCAAAGATGGGAGAAAGAGAATGGTACTTCTTCAGCCTGAGGGACAGGAAGTATCCAACCGGGCTAAGAACAAACCGGGCAACAGGTGCAGGCTATTGGAAGGCAACAGGCAAAGACCGAGAGGTGCGAAGCAATGTCACAGGAGCCCTCGTTGGAATGAAGAAGACACTTGTATTCTACAAAGGAAGGGCCCCTCGTGGCGAGAAGACAAAGTGGGTCTTGCATGAGTACCGCCTTGAAGGCGACTTGTCGTGCCGCCATGCTTGCAAGGTATGCAACTCGGAATTATGTATATCACTGCGCAAGCTAGCAGCCTAGCTGAAGTCAATTTCTTTTGAATTTCTTATAGGCAATTGGTCAAATATATTCCCTTTCTGCAAATTAAATGCAAATGACAACAACTACATCTCTCAAGCCACAATTAATATTTTTCTTTTTCACATTTCTGACTTGAATTATGAGGCTTAATGAAACTAGTTTATGTTATATTTTTTTAATGGAGATCAATATATTGCATTAAATCTGTTTCAATTTGCATAATAGGGAAGCATTTTGTAGCAATATTAGGAACACCTACCTAACTTGTTGAGTGGTACATTCACATGCTAACTTGGACTTGCTCAGAGAACTACTAGAACACGACCTCAAATTGTATTCAATTTTAATAAAGAGTAAAATCAGAAACAAAACCCAACAAATAGGTGTTTACTTTACACCGACGTTTACTTTGTTGAAGAAGCTGAGTCAACTTGAATGTTCCTATGATTACAGCAAAAAACAGTAGATCATTTGTACATTTAGTTGTCCCTAAATGTTGAGCGTCTCGAGATATATACCAGAACAACAAATAACAATAGCCCGTTGACCTTTCAATTTGTTAATAGTTTAATTAAGCCTATCACAGTTTTTTATTTGTTTTCTGATGTTTCGATCTGGTTTGCGTCAAATCTTACAGGAAGAGTGGGTCATCTGCAGGATATTTCACAAGACAACAGGAGGATCAGATCTTAAAAAGACCCCAATGTTCTACCCGAACAATCCCATTTCTCCCCCTCCAAACCCTAATGCTCTCTTCCCTTGCGTTGACTTCAAAACCCTAGAAAATCCCATTTTGCATTCTCTCCACAACCACCAACTTTGTGATCTCATTTTCCAAGAGCCCGATTTTAGTCCCTTCCCTTTCCCTACTTTCGCTCTTCCACCACTTCAATCAGATATAAACCCTAATGAGGAGATAACACCAACACCTGCTGCTCCTAACTGGCTTGAGATTTTTCTACAAAACCCGTTTCTCTATGACTCGAGCTTTGTGGGGCCCAATTGTACAGGAGTATCCGAATCTGAATTGATATCTTAGGAGTAGTTAATTCTATATAGATATATCATATATATTTTAGGACATTATGATGAAATGATATGTGCATGAATATCTGTGCAAACTAGTACTTTTGGGCCCTTATTTTATAAAGCTAGGGTTCTTGGTACCAAAGTTATGTGTGTTTTATATTTAATATGTCAATGGACCCTGTTTTATTGTGATGATGTGATTATATTTAGATTTTCCAAAATATTGATTGATGGATGGATGGATATCATTAATTTAGAGCCTAGATGTACGATCATTTGATAGGTCTTAATTAAAAAAATTCTGGTATTTAGTGCTCCTGGAAGAGAGGTGTGAATGCGGGATCGGGTGTGTACAGGGCATGCATGACGTGGGGTTCTCAGATGATAAGATTGATTTGACATAAATCACTCTCAAAATAAAAAGAAATAGAGGACTAAGATTGACATCGGCTTATCTAATTGCAGTTTAGCATTTATGTTGCTTCTTTAATTTGCTAGTACATATATTAATAGGCTGAGATTTAATATAAAAATGCTGCCCGTAATAACGCAAATTTATATTAAGTGATTCTAAAGTGCGTACGGACTACGGAAGGATGTCCATTAATTACTAATAGCTACGGAAGCACATTAATTAATACCTTAATTACTTTACTTGTGAATGCATTATTTATTGTACTTATGTAAGAAAGATATGCTATATGGATCATCAATAATGTGAGTGCACTGCAGAAGCATATCAAGGTTCACCTATCCTACAATATGTATCGTCAGTAATTTAATTCAAGATGCATGGAAACGCTCCATAAAATTGCTTCTTGTGTAAAGAATTTCTTGTTCCAAAATCCTGATGGTATCAACATATTTTCATGATGACTAAAGAATTCTAAACGGTTAACATGCAATGAACTCTCGTATTCAATAAAGAACAGCTTATTTATCTATACTTATAATATTTAATGGAACTCTTATACATTCTTTTCCATGCTTATGACATTCATTATTATACACTTTTTGCGAGTATTTGATGAAATTTACCTAGTCTTGCATGTTAAGTGAATGTTAAGAACTATGAGTTTCTTCCTAACGATTCACTTCCTATTTTTTCCCCCTTAACTAAAGGAAATCAGAAGGATGCTACTAAGTTGGTTGACCTGGCCAAACTTCCTAAAAAACAGAATGGAAATAATGTAAAAAAAAAAAAGATGATATGTATTACCTCGTGCTAACTAGAGACGTAAACTGCGCATGAGTGTGACGCAAACTAATACTGCGATAAATCTCAATTTTTCGGCGCTAAATTATGATAGTAAGCATGCTTAAATAATGTAAACAGAACACAAAAGTGCGGAAATTCAAGCAGTTCATTTAGAGAAGCATGTTACAAGAGGTTATTTATATTTATTACTAATTTGAGGGATAACTTATTTCTTTATTTCGTCTATTATACTTCTAACATGCTTGCGAATTTAATAGATCAGGCAGCACTTGAACTGGAGCTTGGACAGCTTTTATTGGTAAGCGCCACGCCATTCCCTTGAGATGATGTCTCGGTTATTGCTTGCCAATTGGTACTTCCCTTGAACTCATTTGGTGCCTCAAGGTTAAGATTGCTTGCCTTTGATGGGCAGTGATTGAAGTGATCGCGATAAACTGCACGGTGAGTCTTGTCAACGATCAGAACTAGAGTGTTGCAATGGCAAATCTTTGCTGATTCACGCTCTTGAGGGGGCTTTTTAGCCTCTTGCTTATTGTATTCATGTCTAATCCTCATAATGCCAGTAATGCTGATAAGAGAAGGGAGCAATATTATGTTAGTAAGATGAACCAAAGGGTCCTTTATATAATGCAGGTTCGATATGAATTTCTATGCTTGCAATAATTATCTATCTTATGTTATTAAATTTACTAAGATATCGTCACTAGTATGTTACGTTGTTGAATCAAGTATATCTTGCAAAAAAAGTGAAAATATTGTCGTTGATATAGTTGGTGCACAAAGATTTGCTAGTATATCTTATAAATTTTCTTTTCTTGACTCTATTACTTATTTTATATCTAAAATTATTGTCTAAGAGTTTGACTATGTTAGTAATTTTCCAATGTTTCAGTGTCAGAAATTTATGGCATATATATTGACAAGAAATTAATCCAATTATTGCAGCGTAACAATTAATCAAGACAGTTGTTAGCAATTTTAAATCTTTAACAGTTAAAAATATTGTTCATACATTAATATAGAGCTATATGATATATGACCATTTCGTTTTATTATATTTAATTTAAAACATACAGTTTTCAAATGAACTAAATTTAATGCATAGATTCATCGACAGTGTGATTCGATATGATTATTTGATCGGGCAGCACAAGAAGTTGATCCTAAATAATTCAATGTTTTCTCTTTTTTTTTTTTATGGAAAGTCAATGTTTTCTCTTGGATACTTTCAATTCTGAGGAAATTAATTGACACGTTTTTCTAATTTTTTTAAAATATCTGATAATTTATTATTTATCTGCATAATAAATGAAAGTACCTAATTAAGTTTGAGAAGATGGGTACAATTTGGTAAAATTTGTTGCTTTTGCAAGGAAGTTACTTTATAGAAGATTTGCTAGACGGAGACTTAAAAAAATGGATTTGCTCCCCTCTCTCTTTTTTAATTAAAAGATGGTTCCGTATATAAAAGCACTTCACCTTTGTTGACAATTGGAAACACATACGAGACTCCCCTGTTATTCTGGTCTGATGCGGGCCAGGCTGGAATTTCACAAGCGTATTTAAAGCTTTGCTCAATATGTGGGCTCACTTGTGAAGACTACTTGCGGGCTTGTCCAACGGGTCAGTTTAAGAAAAGAGAGTAATATCACACTTCCAATTTCCAACATAACAGGGAGAATTAAGGATAACTAGCTTTAGATTCGCGCTTCGCGCGATGAGAATATTTTAAGAATAACTTATAATTTTTATAAGGGCTAGAATTATGATTATAAATATTTGAATAAATACGAAATTATCTTGCAATTGATCTTTTGATTGTAATTATTTATATAGTTTTGTATGTGTGCCATTTATAATATATTTATCATTTATATCGGAATTATTGTTTTTGGAAATTTTAAATTTCAAGAGACCTTAATTGTCCCTATCATTTTTAATATATAGAAAGTGAAGGGTGACATGTAATCATTAAATATTTCAGTTAAAAAGTGTTAGAATTATGAGAACAAAACCTACTGTGTTCATCTTGGACAAAACCAACTATCTTAAAATTTTTCTAAGTTTTACCAATTTGATAAACTTTTATTTTTTTATTATTGATAATCAATAATTGAATACCAATAAAATTAAATACTATCTTACAAATAATTTAAATTACTTAGCAACAATAGATTTCTCATAATTACTATTCATATAAAACTTGATGAAAAAATTAATTTAAAAAAATCGCCAAATATTTTAAATGTTATGCAGTTCTATAGAATTTGTAAAATTTTAAAAAGATGAAAATTGCTAAAAATTGTATGATCATGTTAAAAAAGTTATGTAGCATGATTGGATTTGTTATAATTTTGCTATTTTTTATACAGAATTTTATGCACAAATAAAATTATAAATTTCTTTGAATAATTAAAAATCTAATGATATTTATGAAATTGTGGAGATTCAATATTTATTAGATTAAGAAAATTATTTAAAATATTTATAAATCTATAATTATAAAATTTTACATAATTAAAATTTTCATATATCTGTGAGTAATTAAATAAATTTTGATAGTCAAATGATTTTTTCAAGGCCTCCAAATAATTTTAAAACAAAAACTTTATGCAGATTAAATTTTATGAGATTCAGAAAATTATTTAAATTATTTTATAACTCTATAAATTAAAAATTTTATATTCATGAATTATTTATATTTTTGTGAGCACACATATAAATTTTCATAACCAAATGAATTTTTTAAGACACCTAAACAATTTAAAAACTAAACTATATTTAATCTGAAATTATGAAATGGAGGTGTCCATTGTCTTATAGAATGGAGAAAGATTGTGCTACATCACCCTTGCACTGTAGAAAACACTCCTAGAATTGGTGGAGTATTTATAGATAGGATATATGATTACTTGTAGCTTCCCGTTTCTTTTGCATCGACGGGTAAAAACTGAGTTCCAATATTATAGCATCCTGTTCGTTGATGAAATTGAATCAGTTTGATTTTCATGAGAAACAGCCTAATTGTCTGAAACTTTATTTGTTAATTAGTCTCTCTGGAGCGAATCCAAAATCGAATTTTGTGGAAGTTCCTGCCGAGCAACTTTCTTCGAGGCTTTCAAGTGGAAACTGGAAAGCCCTCAATCATTTTATTGTCAGTTCTTTTCTTCGACTCGCTCCTCTACACTACACACGTCGATATTATCTTTTTATAAAAAGACGTTTCTGCCTACGGGCTTTTTCGTTGTCAAAAAAAAAAAAAAAAAACAAACAAAAAAACAAAGAAAGGCGTTTCCAAAACGGATTGCATGCTTAAGACGCGTGGAAATTAAATGTATTGATAAAGGTCTGTCAGTCTGTCTGTGTACTCCCGTAAAGCATTCCGGTGCATTTCTGAAAATATTATTTTAATTATACCTGTATCTTGAGCTGCACTGATTATATATCAAATTCACCGTTAAATGCCCTAAAAAATGACTATGAGAGTCACAACCGAAGTTCGTATTCGAAGTTCATTTTTTCACACTATGAGACTCACAACCGAAGTCCCAAAACACGATACGAGCGTCAAAATCGAAGTTCATTTTTTTTTCGCACTACGAATTTAGATTTTCAATTCTAATTTATTTAATCATGTCAGATTATAAACAAATCATAACTCCCTCTTACGTTCAATTATCTTAGCGCTAAATTGATTTCGTTAATGAGTATTATAGACGCTCCGCCCTCCAATACAAATAGTATTAACTAAGATATTTTTATTCAAACAAACACAAAACTAACAAATTACACAACAAGCATACACACGAAACACACCTCTAAAACCAACACCAACACACACCACACAAGATAAAGCACCTACTTAAGCCGACAAACTACAAGGGCGCACAGGTGCGTAGAAGGAAGAAAATAAGTACAGACACTGTAAAGGAACTACTTAAACGCTGCTACCAAAGCCACCGGTGCCACCAGTGTGCGGGCGGCCAGTAGCGATTCCAGTAGCAGTTCCAGTAGTAGTACCGTGGCCCCTCTCAGCAGCATTAGCGTGCTTTTCGGCCTGCTTTTCAGCCTCTGCCGCCATCTTCCTCTCGTCCTTGCGCTCCTCTGCGACAGCCTTCTCCATTGGGTCCCTCGTCTTCATCTTCTCAACCTGTACCGAACAATGGTTTAGAACAATTGACAGATATTGTTGAAGTCTAAGATAAAACAATATTCACCCTACCACAAATTGGAAATTTTTATTTTATATGCACATTTCTCTTTTCTAAAACATAAATTTGTAGCCTCCAACTTGCCTAGCTATCTAATTCTGTTAAAGTCCAGCATAACGGACATATTTCTGATCAGATTTGTTTAGATTTGCATGGATGTTTTCAACCAAACATAATGGTCGCAAATAATAGAAATTAAAATAGAACAATCTACAGTACCTTTTCATCAACGGAGGCCTTGGTTTTCTCCATGCCAGCCTTGGCGGAGGCAGCTGCATTGGAGGTCTTTTCCTTAACCGACTGCATTTTTTTCTTACTTGTCCTTTCTCTCACTAAGATCAGTACAAACGAGCAGACTGTGATGGAGAGAACCAAATGGAAGCGGGTGTGTTTAAATAAGGACATGAAGAGCACGGGGATGTGCCACATATGGGACGCGTGTCAATTGTAGAGGGAAGGGAACATGCAGAACTGGACGAGGGTTAACGTGGAGTGTGTAGAGTGACTGAGTGAGGCCGAGAGACGCGGCGACCACCCACTTGTGTCTCTTTCTTTTTTGACCAGCACAACTCAATGCTTATCTACAAGACACGTGTGCTGTAATCAGCCCATGTAGTTGCAAGAATTAATTGTCTAGAAGGCCCAAAGAGAACTGGGCTTTTATATAGTTTCTCTACAGTTTGTTTATTTTCAAGGCTACGAAATCTATTTCTTATTGTCCATACTGATACTGCTCTGATCAAGTCAATCCTAAGCTTTCTCGGTTTTAATTCTTATATCACTATTGGATTTTTATTTGATCGCTTACAAGTAGAGATCAATGAGATCCCCAAATGTATTTTATATCCTCCCTTTGCAAATAGAAAAGAACAAAAAAACAAATAACGAAATAAACCCACGAGAACAAAAGAGCGAAAAGATTGACGTGTTTGCTTCTTATGATCAAACTACTAATGAGTAATGACTAATGGAAAGCCGAAATTTCTTTCTTACTCCAGATAGTAACATACAAGCATACAACTGTGGTAAGATGAATTACCATGCTTTGACTTTAGATTATGTAATATACTTATATACACAAAAGTACTTTTACTTTGATTGCCCAATATTTCACCCTGGTAGAGCCAAAAATCGCACTAAATTTCCAAAATTCTCATGCATTGAGAATACTATTCCTCTCATACCTATAACTTGAAATATGCATAAAGTAGGTAATAACTAGTTAAACTTTTGACTGCTAATCAATGTCCATCTTCTATGTAGTGCTGTCATCTAAGTGCCTAAACTTGCGTCTATAAAACAAAACTTCTCTGTCAGAACTTCTCTTTTGCGAATCATTGCTGGCTGAATCTAAGCGCCTAAACTTGCGTCTATAAAACAAAACTTCTCTGTCAGAACTTCCCTTTTGCGAATCATTGCTGGCTGAATCTAAGCGCCTAAACTTGCGTCTATAAAACAAAACTTCGCTGACAGCACTTCTGTTTTGTGAATCATTCATGACTGAGTTTTCTCTCATGATCAGACCCCTGTTGCGTGTCAGAGTCTTTATCGGAGTTGAAGTTGAACCTGTAGCACTAGGCCTAGTGTTTACTTGACAAGGGTCAGGTAACAGAGCACAAGTTACCAAATTAGAAGACCCAGGGCTGACTCCATTGATGTTGGATGCCAGTGTGGCATATTTTAGCAGATTAAAAGAATCAGAGTTGTCTTCGCTGATGTTGGATGCCAGTGTGGCATATTTTAGCGGATTAAGAGAATCAGAGTTGTCTTCACTGATGTTGTATGCCAGTGTGGCATACTGTTCTGAATTAGAAGGTCCAGAGTTGGCTTGGCCAGTGTTGGGTGCTAGTGTGGCATAATTTAACGAACTAACTCTATGTGGCATTAACTCTGCTCCTGGTGCCACCATTTCTCTCATTGCCTGCAAATTGCAAAGGAAAAACCAGGAATTAGTGCTGGAATTGTTGGCTCATGCTACCATATGCCCACCTCAAACATACTTCACATTGGCTTGCCTACCTGAGTACATCAGGAAGCATCTGAACCATTAGTCATGTATCCTAAAACGAACTGGCCTAAGTGTGCATCGTTCAGACAGTCCAGATGCTGCCCAGAGTGTTCAGGCACCCAATAAAATTTCCCATAAACCCAGAGAGGTGGATTATTAGGTCAAGTCTAGGATCCTGGTTGGACCTGCTGGTCTGGTTTGGCCTAATTTTATTTTATACAATTCAAAGATAGCTTAATTTAAACAAAATCAGAGCAAGACTGCTAAAATAAACTATTCTTAATAGGTTAAAAGTGTTCTTACCTTATAAGTGGTACACATAAAACTAGCATTCAAAGTAAAAAGAAGATATTATAAATAAACAAAAAGTCAATTACCTTCCAGTCCTTAACATCAAATCGAAATACAAAATGGCTAAAACAAACGTCTCCAGATGTTATGGCAGCAGCTGCTGGTGCATTTCTTAGGGCTACATAAATTGGTACAACAAGATACAATATTTTTAATTTTGGTCTCATACTTCAATTAACCAAAAGGTGTAAAAATATAGACAAATAAATAAATTACTTACAAACAAAATGGAACCCGTTCTTGTCCACAGTAATCTGTGCACGGCCATCCTTCACCAAAAATGAAAGTGCAAATACGTTCTCAACTGTTTGCGCAAGGGAATGGCGATTTAGCACCAAATACTCGAGTTTTGCCTGTTTGTGCTTCCTCAAGATAGCAAACATCGTTAACATGTTTCTGTCAGTATCAGTTCTTTTGGTGGGGTTGCCATCTCTATTACCAATCTGAGAAAGGCATTAGTAATTAGATTAAATGTAGCAAATTCCCAGTTGTCATAGATTATAAGTGGTGATCACTATTAGTTTTACAGTTATTTATTTTTGTGCATAAATAAATTTAGATCGCAATAGAAGTACAGCCAAACACATTTAACTATAAATTACATAACAAAATATGTTATATTGCAACAAACATACTTGAACACAAGTGCAATTAAATATCTTACCATTGATGAAACAGAAGAAATGATCACTAAACTGTAAACTTTCCAAATGAACCAGTTCAGAGCTGATGCCACTGCCTGTTGTTGCAGTTGATGGTTTCATATCATTGTGTATCTAGCTATCAAGCTTCAAACAAGTTAACCAATCCTCAGGACTTCAAAACAAAGGGCTGGCAACATAGTACACACAAGAAAATAAGAGGTCAAGGATTCTACTTACATCTTCTGGTCGAGAAGTTTGTGTTGGTCTTGTTCGCTTTCGACGTGCTATGGACCGTCGTGGCTTTACCTCAGCATCCATCGGCCCATTCCTACCATCAAGAAATAAAATATTGTTAAAAATAAGCATACATATATACTAATTAATAATAAATATAAGGTAAGAACAAGAAATTTACATGGTGCAATATCCATGTCCCCTCATGAATATTTGAGACACTGACATTCCAATCCTAGCCCACGAAGCTTTGCTTAAATACTTAGTAGAGTTGTAAATTCTAGGCACGCCAAATTTCCTTATTAGTCCATCCACAAAGTCTGATGGTGTAGGCCCGTTTCTTAGAGATCTGGCAGATGTGACTAAAGAGTTCGCAATGTCAAGCAGAGTCTCGGCATCTGACACCTGTTCTCTCGGCCTTTGAACTGCATAAAACGGTGAAAATAAAATAATTTCAATATTCAGGAGCAGTTTGATTTCTCACAAATATTCTGATCAAATCTGCAAAGTTCTTGTCCTTATTTTGCGGTTTTAAGATCAACGTACAGAACGGTTATATTCACTATTTTATTTTCTGGTAAAGTGAAAATGCAAATTTATCTCAATTTGATAAGAACGTGAACTGAGATGTAATTAAAACCTGATGCTTATTAAAGGAACAAAAAAATATACATATGAAAAAGGTAAACAAATACCATTTTGATGAAGGTTCTCGAGTTCTCTGATGACCATAGAGAGTTTATTGGAATCGACATTCCCTACATCTTCTGCAAATATATGAAACTCGCACGCGCGAAATTAAAACAAATACAAAATACGACTAAACAAGAATAATTTAAACGTGTAAGCAAGCGATAAAAGCTAAAATAACAGAAAAGAGAACACGAAATTGAGCTCGCACCAGAGATTTGGCTCTTCACGGAAAGGTACTTGTATCGAAGGAGGCGTCTCTCCATGAGTCCCTGCTGTCTACCTCGGCTCTCGCTAGCGTTATCCATCGGAAAACCCTAAATTGAATTGAACTTCACTGTGCAAAACTAATATAGAAAATCAGAAACCTTAACCCCAAAGGAAAGAGACGACAGAGAGAAATTTCAAAGGTTTCTTGCGAGTTGCGACTAAAACGGGAAATAAGGGATCGATACTCCGGGCCCAATCGCTTTTATTTTATAGCACGATTAATTAGCCGACTTTTCCTCTGACCGCCACTTGGCAAGTCTTTTTTTTAGGACCGGGCCCACCTATCAGTCTAATAAAACCTTTTATATCGGGTGCAGGGAAGGGAGCTTGTTAAATAAGGTACCTTAGTCTGGTGTTCCAAACGCGTCATGTGAATGTTGTGTCTTCCGACCTCCGAACATGTCATTCATTTTTTCATCCAAAAAAAAAAAAAGAAAAGGCATGGCATTCATTTTCAGTTTTTTTTTTACCCCTTTTATGTTATATAGCTATAATAAATAATAAAGATGTGTGAATGGACACAAAATGTGCGATTGAATAGGTGTTTATTTTAATATATATTTCATATGGTATTATTTAAGAGATGTCTTACCAAAAGATGTAATCGGATGGATGCATCAAAACATGCGATTAAAAGATATCTATTATAACATATATTCTATATGGTGTCATTTAAAAGATGTCTCGACAAACAATGCATCGAGTGGATGCATCCTCCATTAAAGGATGCCAACATATTATCTATAAATAGTAACTTTCTTATTCAATTTTTTCATCATTTTTTTCACTTAAAAAATAAAAAACATAATAGATATAACACTGGTGTCATATAAAAAGCTAGACTTGATACGAGCGCGGATCAAAAAAAAAAATCCTGCAATAAATTCATAGACAGAAAATACATAGAACATGAATTTTGTTCAATTATATAGTAAGGTAAAAGTTTATAAATTTTATTTTTATTTAAGGAATTTTTTTTATCAAATATACTTTTAAATATAAGATCCTTTCTATTAAAATCATTTATTCAAATCAGCTATCAACTTAAAAAAAATTAACGATACTCTTCCGGCCGCTTAGTTGATAGTCTGACAAAACTGAATGAATTACTATGGTCTATGGAAGTTTTTAGGAAGATTCCAGCCGCTTAGTTGTATTGTTAAAGATGAATTGCAAATCAAAAAGACCATAAAAATCAAATCAAATGCGGTGAGCGTGGATCGAACACGCGACCTTCAGATCTTCAGTCTGACGCTCTCCCAACTGAGCTATCCCCGCTTTGTTTTCTGTTGCCGTTTTGTCCTTGTAATTCTTTGCTATGTTCTTTCATTCGCCTCAATCCAAAACTTCGCGCAATCTGTTTTTATTTTATTTTTTATTTGGCAACACAATAGTGGTATTAGAATAAGAGATTGAATATATTTTTCTCTCTCCTCTTATTCACATTTGTTCCAATACAATGACGGTATTAAAATAAGAAATTGAATAAACCCTTATTCGAAATAAGACTTATTCAAAACGCGTTTGATTTCATCCCGAATAAATCTTACTCGAAATAAGACTTATTAATCCCATAACAAACATACCAATATTTCAATTTTATCTTCAGAGTATAACTATTAACTAATCCCTCAACGAAGTACTAATATATTAAAAAAAAAACTTAAATGTTTTTGTGGTAATTTTATTACGGAGGATATATTTGACTTGATGTTGAACTTGTGTTTTCGAGCAGTTATGCTTTGATTTTGAACTTGTGGTAATTTTATTAATTTTATCTTCAGTGTTCGTTTGTGTGTCTTCTCAAATCTAGAGAGAGAGGATGAGCTTTAGTAACTAGATATACCAATAATTATAAGACAAAAGTTAATACATTTGGGGCCATTTGGATCGTTTAGGAATTTGAAAAATTTTCTATTTCTAGACATAAATTTATTGGGAAGTGTGTAATTTTGTGAAAAGTTTAGATTGTTTATAATAAATTTATACCTAGAAATTGGAAAATTCCCAAATTCCCGACACATCCAAACAGGCCCAAATAATTGGGTCATGTGTAAAAAAGTTCAATAGAATAGCATCAACCAATTATTATAAACCGACTATCTTGTTTTTTTTTTCTGGGTTATAAAATATATATCGAACCTCTCATATCATTAAGTGTTTATAAGAAATCAACCTATTTAGTAGTTGGTGCTTTACATGGCAAAGAGGACAAAAGTTAAGTTAATACCTCTACCCCCAAAGGCCAAACGGAAGGTCATTGAAGACATTGCATATTTACAAGGTAATTAAACCAGTTTTAAATCTACCAGCTGGCACTTTTCTTTTGAAATTATTAGAATTATCAAAACACACCCTCAAAAAAGAATTATCAAAACACAGACGTGGGCATATTTCATTGAAAAAGATGTGTAAAGGTTTTGAACCTACCGTTTCTATTTCCCTTCTTTTTTTTTACGATTTTATTCTGTATAATAATGATTCGCTCACTCTTGTCAATCCAAGAATTAAGTATTAGTTTGAAAACTTTTCGACTGAAAAAGAGGGATAGGTCGAAATTGTTAAAATATCATCTTTTATACGTCACACACTGTCCGTAATCTAATGGTTCATCAACACAACTACACAAGCTTAGCATACTCACTTCGTAAACATATTGATGTGTGTTAAATACCAACTATATTTATTTTATTGTTTAAAGCCTGCACATATTGTTCAAGGCATCAACAGAAAAGAGCACTGTGGTCATGACCGGAAGTAATGGCAAAATGGGCAGATATCGTGAGTGGCAGACCGCCGCCAAAACCATGAAAGAAAAATGAGGCAGAAGAAAAGATGAAGAGAGAAAGAAGTACAAAAGAAGAAAGAATAGGAGAAGAAACCACAAGCACATTGCGTGCATGTTCCCATGTCTTACCACCGGCGGCCAGTTGCAGTAGTCGATGAATATTGCCAAACAGGTTGCACCATTATGTTAATTGTTAAATTGCTTTACAGCATACTTCTACTTTATTGTTCATTGTTAAAACTGTTGATATTTCACATCTGAGTCTGACGTCTCAAGTGCATTATAATTTCAACGACAAAGTCTACAAGGAATAAAATCCTCGAAACATTTCTTGGCTAAACCCTGAACATTGTCGAGCTGATTAATCTGATACATATTGACCATGCCGACTTTTCCAGAAATAAAACATACTAATTTTTCTCCCCTTTATTTACAAAATTTAGTACGGATAAAGTAGAACCATCAGTGCCGAGAATCCGAGATATGTAAACAAAGGTTAGATATATAAAGAGTTGCTAATAATTCTAAACATAATGCCATAATGAGCACAAAATTTAAAAAGTCCACTAAGCGAAATTACTTGATGTTCAGTGACTGATTCAAAAATTTTGAATCTGATTATACAGCCATTTTCATTTCTATTTTGTTGTGGGGGTCATATCCAACAAGCTTAAAATCAGACGCTTCAAATGAATCTATATCCTTCTTCAGAGGATTTATCTTCAAGATCTACAAAATTCAACACAAAATATTGTAACTATTGCAAAAGTTCTTCATTGCTGGAACAACAAAAGGGCAAATAAATACACTAAAAAACAACGAATACCAAATAGTACTAAGAATGTGTTAGTAACTGATACTTCTATTCTTTTTTTCCACCCTTCAAATTTATATTAACTAGCAAACGAGCCCACCCGATTGTGTGGGAATAAGAAAGAAAATTTGAGGCGATTTTGTTAGATGGCGAATTTAGTATGATGCGAGAGTGTTGATTTATTTTTTCTCTTTCCTTTACTATGCGCACAAATTAAGAAAGAATAGGAAATGAAACAACCATCTGAGCAGATGTTAACACGGTCTAAACGAAAGGTTTAAATCTTTTATCTCATTATTAAATCTACACCACTGATCTGATCAAATCGCAAAAATGCACGGTTCATATTGCATTAGGTAAACAATTGTTTGCTCCTTTTGGTTCAAATTTTAGATAGACCTTTGGATTGGTGCTTTTTATAAGTAGTAAAGATTTATTGCAGCGAAAATTATTTCCTTTTTTTCCTTTGTTAATTCATTCAACTACTAAAAAACATATCTTAAGGAGAAAACTAAATATTTACTGGGAAAGGTTTGGGCTGCTTCTGAATTTGATCCTCTAGAGGCTTCACATGTGTTCGATAAATATGAGCATCCCCTATTACATGCACGAAATCCCCTGGCTTGAGACCTGTATACGTGAAAATTGAAGAATGAAGGCCCTTTGTCTTCTACACGAAAATATAAACTTGGGAATCAGGGATTAAAGAGCATAAATGCAAGACAACATTAACATACCACACACTTGGGCTATCATGTATGTCAGCAGGGAATACGAGGCAATGTTAAAAGGTACCCCCAGCCCCATGTCAGCAGATCTCTGGTACATCTGACATGAAAGCTCACCATTTTCCACATAAAACTGCAAATGAAATTACAAAATATCCTTTCATCGTTCTTGTAGATGAAGCAAAACAACCATACAAAAATAATTCTAGCCCTTAATCTGGTTTCCAAAATGTCAGTTTTATTTGTTCCTGTCAGGGTCATCTGATAAGACACTTCACGAAAAGATTGTCATACCCAAAAAAAGAAAAGTACAATCAGTAAAAGTATATTTGCATGTATAAATGAATGGAAAGATAGATTGGGGGAGAGAAGATACTAACTTGAGCAAACATGTGACAAGGTGGGAGTGCCATTTGTTGGAGATCTGAAGGATTCCAAGCAGAGATAATTATGCGGCGGTCATCAGGTTTATTCTTTATCTTATCAATCACATCTTTCAATTGGTCGAAGCCTTTCCCTGTATAATCTGCATGCATGTCTGTGTATCTGTTCCCAGAAATAAAACAAAAGAATCAATTTTGCATATACCCTCAAAAATCCTAATTTTCTCAAAAACTAACTCCTATATGAAAACTCAGCGCTCCCACTGAAAATTTGGGATTCAGAAAATTAACTGATTGTCATTCTCACCGATAACATTCAAAAAAGTCCGAAAGAAATTTAAAAATGGAGAATAGAAAAAAGAGCTTACTTGGCACCAAAGTGTCTCCATTGGAAACCATAAATTGGACCCAAGTCACCTTCTTCCCTGTGTGCTAATCCAACACTGACAAAAATCTTGTGTTAGCTCAAGCCAGAATTTTTTTTTAAAAAAAAAAAAAGAACAGAGAGAGGGGTTAACTGTTCCAATCAATGGGTTGTGAAAGATTGACTTTTTTGTGGGGTTGGGGTGGGGGTGGGGGTGTCTGGTCCCATTGGAGCAATGCAGGTTTTCATAGTGCTTGGCTGGTTCGATTATGCCACTCAAAAATTGGGGATTACAAACAAATTGCCTAGTAGCTTTATTTACATTTAACTTCTGGTTCATGCTCTTACTGCCAAAGAAAGTTTTTTGTAATAAGATTGGGATGTTTGTAGGATAGGTAGAGATAGGTGGATAGAATTTCAGGACAGCTGCTGAGCAGGAAAAACCAGGTTTTCATAGTGCTTGGCTGGTTCGATTATGCCACTCAAAAATTGGGGATTACAAACAAATTGCCTAGTAGCTTTATTTACATTTAACTTCTGGTCCATGCTCTTACTGCCAAAGAAAGTTTTTTGTAATAAGATTGGGATGTTTGTAGGATAGGTAGAGATAGGTGGATAGAATTTCAGGACAGCTGCTGAGCAGGAAAAACCTGTTTACCTGTCAAGGTACTCTCTTGTAGCATTTCCATCCCATATATGTATGCCTTTTTCCTGTAATACCTGCAGAAATATCATCGAATTATTTCTTTTTAAAAAAAGCAAGCATAGATAATGAACTAGTATAATTTTCATACTAGACAGTGTTAAACAAACAAGTGATCTTTGTATATGATTCACAAGATATTGTTAATCATAAAATAGGGTTACCTTTGCATTAGTAGAACCACTGATGAACCAGAGGAGCTCTTCTACCACACCACGCCAGAAAACCCTCTAAAAATTCCACAAAATAAAATAAACATTTTTTATTAGAACATACAGGCTACAGGCTTTAAAATTCCTCAATAAATAAGACTATTTTATTAATTACAAGAAATCAATAACACCTTAGTAGTCAGTAAGGGGAGTGACTTCCTTAAATTGAACCGCATCTACAAGTTAATACACGAACACAAATAGTTAGATCCTTATTGATAAAATAATAAGTACAAACTACATAGGAGATTTATATGTGACAATTACCTGGCAACCAAATTTGGATAAAGTCCCTGTACCAGTACGGTCATTTTTGGAAGCTCCATTCTTTAATATATCCTCAACAAGTCTAAGGTACAAATACTCCTCATGCCTTTCATAAACTAACTTAGGTAGAAACAAAAAATTATCCACCTCAAATTTGTCCTTTTTCGAGATACCATTACTGTTTCCATTATTATTCCGAATGCGAACATATGTCACAAAAGAATAGCGGATGTTATTCTCCTTTACTGGAAATGAAGAATACCATGGTTGAAATACTGATGAGTCGATGGGAGGGATGAATGTGTCACATTCAATTGGCACCTCAATATCAGTGAGGTGAATCGCCTCACACTCAGGTGCATTGAGGGATTCCCTGAAGTAATGTTTGGTATAAATAATAGAAACAAAAAGAAATTGATTTGGCTGGATAAGAAAACTGTAACTGAGGTGGTAAAAAGACACAGCTTGAGTTATATTTGTTTTTACATCTATAATTATTTCCTCCATTTGCCTTCTGCTTGTATGGCCCTTTCATTTCATATTCAGAAGTCAGGTCTACACAATAGTACACTAGTAAATGATGCAGGTAAATACTGGTACCTCCAGGTACCAACTAAACGTAAAAAGGTATGCATGCAGGCAAATACTTAATTGGAACAAATAACTAGAGTAACTGGAACGTGTAAGGCTAAAATGAAAAATTTTAATCTCTCTGAAAATAAAAAGATGTACTCACCTCAAAATTTGGCCACCTCCTATGACAAAAATTTTCTCAATTGAGAAACAATAAGGTGTGGAGGCCAATAATTCAAGTGCCGACCCCATGCTTCCACAACTAACAACATTCTCCAAGGTCGCTATATCAAAACTACCAGACCTGGTCAGGACCACATTCAGTCGACCTGGTAGCGGTCTGTATTGGGAAGGGATGCTCTCCCAAGTCTTCCTTCCCATTATAACAGCATTCTTCTTGTTTGGGTCTGAGGTCGAAAGAGTAATTTGCTTAAAGAACTTGAGATCAGATGGGAGCTTCCATGGGAGTTTGCCATCTTTGCCGATACCCATTTCTTGGGTTGCAGCCACAACTACTTGGTAGGGTCGGAAGCCGACAGGTGGGACGTTTCCATTGATCGAGCTTGTCGAGGTGTGAGAAGCCATTGTTGGAATATTTTTGGTGGGGTTTCTAATCAAAGAGAGATGTTTTATGTTGAATGAAGTTGCAATTCGGGCTTGAGGGGCCTTCAAAAAAAATAATAAGTTGGGAGCACAAGCAATTGTGTACAAAGTAGCATACAGAAAAGGCACGGTACAGAATTTTTGTTATTTAGAAATTCATTGTACAATTACAATATTGATGAATCAAGCCAGTAGCTTTGTATTTCACAAAAGGGGAAACAAATTCTGTGAAAAGATAAAAAAGAAATTGAGGAAAGACCTTGAGATATAAGTTGCTTTGAGAGAGTAACTTGAGAGAGAACATCTGGACTGGGAAATAAGGAGACCATAGATTGATGGTATGTACTAGTTGAAGGATCTAAACCAACTAAAAATTTGAAAGATAAAATGAAAAATAAATCAAATAAAAGCCCCAATACTCCAACAGATAAATTATGAAATTGTAGAGAGTAACAATACATACGTCTAAAAGTATCAAAACAATGACAAAAAATAATTTTGAAATTTTAGAAAGAAAAAGAGAGAGAGAGAGAGAAAATTTGAGGTAGAATTGAAGGCCAAAAGAGGAGCAGGTTGAAGGTCAGATCCAACACTTATAAGTAAGAAATGTTACCTGAATTGAGGAAGGAGAGACGGAGGAGAAGAGAGGCAGAGAGAGAGAGAGAGGAATGGGAGATGGGATTTAGGGTTTTGGCCTTTTGGGTCGAGAGAGAGCGATGAGGCGGGTCGCGCAGCGGGTCAGGAGGGAGGTTTTAGTGGTAGATCCATTCATCTATTCCCGCCTATACTTCGCTTTTGATGCTGCTGCTACTTCAGAAAATTAAATTAGGCGCCTCGTGGTTGTGGACAATTGGCCCATGGGACTTGACAAAATTAAAGATAATAAATTAATTAAAAATGTATAAATTAATCCCTGAAATTTGGGTACCTAACACAATACAATAGGCCCCTTAGTCACTGACCTGGGAGGCTGGGACCCGCAACCGCATCCTCGGCAGTCAAAAAAAGAACTGCTCCAAGCAGTTCTTTTCATTTTTCTTAATTTTTTTAAATTTTAAAACTCAAATGGAGAATCCAAACCGTTGATCTTGTTAAGTTTTATCGGCGATGCATTTTCATATAAGTTTTATAAAATTTGAAATTGATTTGATATTTGATTAAGTGGTCAACAAATGAACGAACCTGGTTTAATTAATTCTAATACGTTCATAATTTAGTCACTTAATCAAGTATCAAATCAATTTCAAATTTTATAAAACTTATATGAAAATGCATCGCCGATAAAACTTAACAAGATCAACGGTTTGGATTCTCCATTTGAATTTTAAAATTTTAAAAAATTAAAAAAAATAAAAAGGACTGCTTGGAGCAGTCCTTTTTTTGACTGCTGAGGATGCTGGTGCGCTGGGACCCTTTTTATTCGTATATGTATCTTATCTATCGACTCGTCCTATCATCCCAAAAATTAATCGTACAAATTAATCTATGTTCTGGACGTGTAAGCTAGATTGCAAGGCACTTAACAAGATCAATTAGGTGTGATTTTGGTGCAATACTTGAGAACAATGGTTAATTATGAGTGCACCAAAACTTAGCATGACTCGACTGTTGCGTCATTAAAATATGTATATCATTTTCTCAAATTTGTAATTTTGTACGATGAATTGAGTCGTTAAATGACGTGAAAAACAAAACTTTTGATGTCATTTAAAGAAATGGCATGAAAATAGTGTTGCGTCATTAAAATATGTATAGCATTTTAATTTGTTATCTAGCCTATTTGCGCCAACAAAAAATATACTTCTCTATCAAATTGTACTTCCTAGTCCTCTTTATTTGATGTTCTGAACCTAGATTTATTCATTTTTTTTAACACCAAAATAGCGTCTTACAGAGTTACGGGTATAGAGGTTCATACTTCATACTATCTAATGGTATCGTCTTGAAACAGGGAAAACTAACAAGCGTAGCTGAATCTCAATGACACAATCAAGAAACCAGTGCAAAATAACATTTTGCATATCACCTAAAATAAAAATTTTCAACATTAATTTGCATCCAATAAAATGAATTAATACACAGCACAGAGATACAGCAAATCACCCCCAACTGGCAACAGGCTCACTAACACAGAGATGAGTTCCAAAATTAATATATAACAAATCCAGCCAATTAGTAACTAATCAACACTACAGGGGACTCATTTCCCTAACTAAAACCATTTATTAAGGCCAATAGCAACACCAAATACAATGCTAACCCAACCATCTGGATATATCTAAATCATTATCGCACAAGGTTAGAAGTTCAAAAACTGTGTGCTTTCTTCAAATCTTCTCTTCAAAGCGATTAAGCATGTAATGTCAGCATACTTCACTGTAAATTACTACTTAATTGTAGTTGTAAGATCTTCCATTTCTATCCATATGACGATCTCCATTGGAGCTTTCATGTACTTCACGTCCTTCTGTTAAGTTTTAAATCACAAGGTATGAATTGAATCCATCACAGGTGAATGATTTTTCTTTTTTGTTTCTAATTATTTTTGCATGGAAATTAAGCCAGATATCAAAGTTTAAAGAAAGAGAATAATAAACCTATCTATCTCTACTGCACATTTTTTGCACTGTAAGTTTATCTCAATCTCAGATTGTATAAGAATTTTATTTCCTCAGATGAATTTATCCTACACAATTTTGAAATCTTTACTCTCTAAATAAAAGATGTACCGCTGTCACAATCAGATGCCTCAGCAAGCCTTGCGATTGCTTCAAGCAAAGAATGTTCATGCTCCTAGAAAATTTATGAACAGAATTACAGAAATATCCAATGTTAGCCTTCTACTTGGGGCTAAAAGTAACCATATAAATGCTAGGAGACAAGGCACTACCTTAAGTAGCTTTCTTGCCTTTTCAATCTCATGTATATCTGGATTGCTTAAAACCCTCTCCACCTGCAGCATGAGACATGTGCTTAATTAGATACATTACAAGGATGACTACTATAACAATGGCCCTTGATAATGGAATGTTGTTTTCCCTCCACTAAAACATCCCAGTTATTAATGAAGCATGAGAAACATAACAGTTATTCATTAAAACAAAAGGTAAAGATAACAGATAAAGTACTTCAAAAAGAAATTTCTTAAAATAAATAAACCCAAAAGGCACAGTATTCTAAACCAGATTATTTCTTATTGAGAACCTCCTCAAGTTTCTTACTCTCTCTGTGTGGGCGTATGTCAGAAAAAAAAACCATCCAAAAGATATTTTGTGGGTTATAAACATCCTTATTCTCTGACATGCTGGAAGTCTGGAACAGGCTGAAATAGAAACTACTAAACTGTTTACTGTGGGATAAAAAAAAAACAGAGCGTACCTCCTTAATGATGGTCTCTGTATTAGGAACATGTATATTGTCAGAGTCTTTTTTCAGAACACCATTCTGTGCAGGCCCAACATTTTCTTCCTTCGGCCTGTGCTGTGATCCCGGTGTGTCTCTTTCCCTCGCTGCACCTGGAGCATGTGCACCATTGTGTAGAAATTTCCTTCCAGTGATGCCACCTAGGTCCTCACCTTCCCATCTTATATCATTAGGTGTAATCTGCAAGAAAAATCAAATAAATGAACAAAAGCTGATAAATATACAATTAAAAGATTCCCCTTTTAACTAAGGCGAGATTTTAACCTTTTTAAGATTGATCCACTCCCAAGTCTCGCTTGTCATGCCGATATCATATACAAGAGCATGTTTACCCTGAATGAAACGAGTTTGTCAGACAAGCAACAAAATGAATAAGAAATAATTAATAAAAAGAGTGAAACAAAAACCTTATTGGGATCATATTCTTTTATGATTGCCTCATAAAAGGTATTATCTTCTGGCCACCTTGTCATAATCTTCTTTCCAATTAATGATGCTGGGTTTTCAAGTCCTGCTAGTGGACCCTGATTGCCAGGAACTGGGAATCTATTACTGGGACCCGCTGGTGCACTCTGTATTAATGCACCCAGTAAGAACACATTATGACAAACACCTAATCACCATTTTTTTTTTCTCTTTTTTTCTTTGCATATGTATATCAGCATACCATGCTAAGCTGTTGGACAACAAGAAACTTCCCAACTTGCTTGTTACAAAATGTTTAAGAAAAGAAAAAGGATCTGTTCAATACAGATCCCACTATAACATAAAAACAACTTTTTAACTACTGCCAGGCATAGGTCTCATACACAAGAAAATGGAACTGTTACATATATTCGTCCTCCCATAGTTCATTATAATGAGAAGGCAGAGACTTGTGCACTTTTCAAAGTAATGACTGACGATCAAGGAGACATACAACAGATATTACATGTTTTGTTAGTAAGAGTGTAAGACAGTTCTAGGTCTATACTTTGGGTTTTGATACTTAGTCACAGCCATGTAGAGAATTGACAAGGAAAGAAAAAGAAGAAAAACCATAGAGAAAATTGACAAAGAAAAAAAAGAGAAGAAAAACAAGATGAAACATGCAGTCTAGACAGTGGCACTATAAATGCAAATTACCATTTTAGGTTTCTTAGACTTTGTTCCAGCAGATGATGGGCCCCAATTTGAGCTGGGCTGATTAGTAGGTGCTACAGGAGCAGCTACAGGAGATAGATGTCTCTTTCTAGATCCTGACAAGGCAGGCCCACCAGGCTCTGCTTGACGTCCACCTCGGCTACTCTGCGGTTGCATGCTAGACTGGGCCCCACCATTCTGTCTCCACTCCCTGAGTCAACCAACAAAACAAATTTTTAACACACTATGGTTGATAGGTAGCAAGGTTTATAGCAGCAGTTCACAGTCTGCCAGAATAAGGTTATTTCTATAGATGATAGAAATACAAATTTCTATATATTTTAAAATGACCTAAAGTGCAAATTTTTAAATAAGTTCTGTAACAAATCCTCAGTTCCAATACATAACATAAAGCCTGTATAAGAAAATGTTTCAAACTGAAAAGTGTACTAATTGGTACCATGTCATGGTTGTTATTAACAAAATGATAAAAAAGTAATAAAAATTAAATGTACGACAGGTAGTCATCCATTCCACTCATTCAACTTACCTTTTTATTTTCTTTTTTTGCAGAAAATCTAAACATTAAAGTGAAAAATTAATACATGTATATATATCAGTCTGTAACTTTAGATCATGCTATTGTAGCACCACAAAAGCAAACATAAATTATTAGTATACGGCTGATTCAAGGTACTGTCCATGCTAGTCTGTAGCTGATTATATTATCAATTGAAGTGACCGAGTTATAATGTTTGTTTACTACCTTTATATATTAGTCTTCTAATTTACAGGTGACCGACCATAAGAAATGAGTGCAGAAATTGGTATTAAGTACACTTTAAAATTGAAGAATATCTGTTGATTGCTAGATTGTGTTATATTGGCAATTAGCAGAACAAAACAATCCAAAAATTCCTCACATGAATCTTTAGCTTATAGATGCGTAACTCTATATTAGATCAAGAGCTGAACAAATAATGTGCTGGAAGCAGACGAGGGAAGAATCTATAGAAGAGACGGAAATGAGAGAATTAAGGATTAAGTGAACATATATGATCGCATATTCAGTCGTGCTAGGTGGAAGAAACAGTTGCTGCAAAGGACAAAATGACCGTGCTCTACAAGTACACAACAGCAAAAAAAAAATGACAAAGTGACTCGTATAGTATAGCAGATAACTGAAAAACTATGGCAAATAGTGGTATAGCAGCTTTAGCAGTCCGCGATAGCAGTTATAGCTACATTTTTCTTCAATCTTCATAGTATTTAGTGTCTAAGTATGACTATAAAGGAGTTGCAGCAATGCAACAGTGAGCTACATTGAACACTTTAAATATGCCGACTGTGTGCCCACCCTTGGCCCAGAGGAAACTTTGATCAGGTTTTCCAAACATTTGATTTTAAGAAGGTACTTTGTTTTTTTCAAATGCATCACTCCTAAATTTTTATTCCCCAAAATCAAGCCATTTATTAAGTGAACTAACAGCAAAAATTCCTTTTGACCCACCACCAAACAAGTCTCATCAGGATAATTTACAAGAGGTTCACTATCAAGAATAGTAAAATTTTATATCCTGCCACCTGCGATGTCCATACAATTGTCATTCTTAAAAATATGAATGGAACTATCATGCCAGGATTCCTGCCTGAAAACGAATATTTTCAACCCTTACTAGAAATTTTTCAATATTTTTTTACCATTCACACTTCCCCCACAGAAATTTGCACATTGCAGGATCCCGACCACAATTTACCTAGCAAAGACTTGTTAGTCTTGTTGATATCCAAAACCTCGCAAGTCATAATCACATTGTCCTTGTAGAAATTGGTTTCATTTTAAAAAGGCATATAATTTTCCTAATACCTGATGTCCTGGACAAAGAAATCTGTATATCAATCAAGCCAATTATAATAATTTTCTTTATATTGGTACCAATCTTAGGAAAAGAGTGTGCAGACCAATGCAAAGATCACAAAACGAAGAAGAAGAAGAATTATTGGTCCTAAAAATGCCATACTGCTCTTCAGGCGTCAGGACCAAACTATATGATGCAGTTAACACATCTGTCACTAAAGGGAACTCATTCTCAACATGCATCATGTTTGCTAACTGTACATGGGATTTGTAAACAGCCAATTATTATCATGACCATCCATGAATCCTTGTTTCTGATAAAAGCCATATTAATACCTAATACGTTTGGTGACCTCGTCAGAATTGACTATGGTTAGTAGCTCTCTGTGCTCATCATCTGACAGCCGCAATTCTCTCCTCAGGTCGGTTATAAGATTTTCCTTCTCCTGAAAAAAAAATAAAAAAATGCCTCAAAAATCCCTCAATATCGAATAATTTATATTGCTAAAGAAAAAAATAATAATAAATACCCAGGAAATTGCATCTGCTTGGGCTTTAAATGCTCTTAGAACTGAAGTGTAAGCTTCACGTTCAAGCTGATGTATCTCTCTTTCCATATCGGTGTTCTGTTGTCTTGGATACGGGTATGAACCTGTATTCCTACCGTTCCCAGTTGGATGGGGCCCTCTTATAGCCCTGTTCTGACTGGCCGGGGGAAGATCATCATCAGTACCTGTAACAAAAATTCAATGATAAAAAATCAATCTGTTTCATGATTTAATCATAGTTAATGCATAAGTAGGTGAAGCAATTTCCAGAGCATTAATCTTCGAAAATTTGCAAATTGATGCAAGTAGGTTTTATTCCAGGCTAAGAGAGACGTTAAACGTCATCAACTTTCAAAAATTGGTGTTCTTTCTCCATTGCCACCAGTCAAAACAACGATTTAAACCCTAATTCCTAAATCTCAAAAACATGCAAAGCTAATTCAATTGGGACAAAAATGCACTTACCACTGCTATCGTAAGGGTCATACTCCATTCCTAAGTTCTTCAATGGCGCGAGAATCAATCAATTCAAACACGAAATTCACCAGAAGATTGGAATTTCTCTGCAAACCAGGCCACAAAACGGCCTATAGACAAAGAGGTCGACTTCCCCTAGAAAATCGCGGATCCAAAGAGAATTGAACCCCCCAAGTGCCAGAGAAATCGAAAAGAATTTTTTTCCTGCTAGAAGCTGTTGGCAATTTTGTGAGTAGGGGATGTAAGGTAAGAGGGAGAAAGAGGAAGAGGAATCGAAAGTACAAAACCCTCGAGAAATCGCGGGATGTTTTTGAGCTTTGGAAAAAGGGGAAGCTGCTTAATAGAGATAGGCGAAGCGACGCAAGCACGTGACAATTCGACAGGCCTGTTCGTTATTTTAGCCTAGGCTAGTCGAGTAGTCGGTCGACTCGACGCTCCGCGTAGAATAAAGTTTTTTTGGGCTGTTATATAGGCCGGACTTAACGATGGGTTACCAATAAGGCCCAAATCCTAATGGTATTTTTATACACCATCCAAACACAGCTATTATAACTGAAAACCATCGCTGTAATTGCTGCTGTATGTTACAAATATTCAGTTTAATAATCAAATATGTTCAGTTAAATGCGTCAACTAATGGGCAGAATCGCGCGTGGATCAGAAAGAATTGCGCCAGAGAGCAGGGGTAGAGTCGAAAAAATTTTAATTTGAACCGGATCGGTTCATGACCCCTTCTAATTTTTTCATATGTTTTTTGTCCGGTTCGTGACCCCTTCACTTAATTTTTTTCTTATAACAGTTATATTTTATGTTATAACTAACTGAACATTTATATTTAAATAACACAACATTTGTAGTTTAATACTGAATATTTGGACAAAAATAAAAAAAATGAACATAGCGAATACTTGTAAAACAGTGAACAATTATAATACAAAGAGAACATTTGTATCTAATAAAGTAAACACTTATAATAATGAAATGAACAAAAAATAATGTGTGTGCTGGGTGAATAAAGAGAAAAGAGCGCTGCTCATTGAAGCGCGATGGCAGCAATGGCAAATTGAGCGATGGTGTTAATCAATTTTCATCAAAAATAATTTTTTCATCTCCCTCTTCCCGTGACTCTCCCTTCCCTTCCCCTTCCCTCTTCTCTCTCAATCTCTGCTCCTCTCTTCTTCTCTTTCCCTAGTGCACCCTCTCCTCTTCCTCTCCATATTTTTTCTCCTCTCATGCACCTCTCCTCTATCCTAATTTCTTTCTCTACACCTCTTTTTTTAAATATAAACACTTACAACAATAAAACGAGGAGACTAAAAAATATAGTTAGATAAACAAATAAAAAAAACAAATAATATTTACAACAATAAACTGAATATATAATTATATATACAAATTTAAGTAAGAAATAAATGATCATATTTAAAATATAAAGTGGACACATATAATAATACACGTTCCGTTTGGATGGGAGCAAGAATAAGGGTGTGTTTGGATGACCATGGAATAAGGAATAAGGATAAGAAATTTCGATATGCGTGCTTATTCTTATTCTTGTGCAACCCAAACAACACAAGAATAAAGAATTTGGACCCTTATTCCTATACTAACAAAACCATGGTATAAGAATAAAGAATTTGGATAAGCACGCTTACCGAAATTTTTTATTCTTATTCTTTATTGCATGCTCATCCAAACACACACTTAGGGTGTGTTTGGAAGTGTGGTGAATAAGAATAGAATAGCTTATTTTAGAACAAGAGTGGTGAATAAGAAATGTTAAATAATTGCTTATTCTTAGATTAAGAGATGTTGTTTGGGTGGTTCGTTAAGAATAAGAACAAGAAAAAATAATAAAATAATGATTTATTGTTGGATGGTTAGCTTATTCCATTCTAGTTCCAACATTTTGTTGGAACAAGAATAAGGACCCGAATAAGCTATTTTGCTTGTTCTAAATGTTGTTTGGCAACCTCTAGAATTAACAATTCCGAATAAGGACTTATTCCAAGAGTTCCAAACATCCCCTAAGAGAATAGCTTCTTCCTGCTCCCAAATTTATTATAAACAATCCAAACTCTTCGCAAAATTACACACTTCCCAATACTTCTTCCCTTATTTCTCTTATTCCCACACCATCCAAACGGAGCCATAGTGAACATATACAATAAACAAACCTAACAAATATACATATTGGAAACTTTTTTAATATTATTGCCTTAATAGATATTATACTACTCTCTTTGTTGTAACTAAGGTTCCGTTTGGATGAGCCCTGAGAATTAGGAAATAAGAAAATAAAGGAGTAAATTTATTATAAACAATCCAAACTATTTACAAAGTTACACACTTCCTAATACTTCTTCCCTTATTCTTCTTATTCTCGCTGTTAGAGTTATGTCCTAGAAGTCAATAATTTAATGACTTAATTATTAGTTTATGTTTTGGATGAGATTTTATCATCTGTTCCTAGGTTTATTATTGACAGATCATTCAGGTTGAGGATCTGAATTGTAGATCTCTGTTGATCATTCTTTAGAATGACAATAATAAATCTAAACGGTCCATAATCTTGATAATTAACAAGGAACATTAATTATCATAAAAGATTAGTATGCAAGTTAAGTGATGATTAAGTTCTACTAATCATAGGTAAAGAGTTACCAACTTAGTTGCATATGTGTATGTTATGGAACATAGCACAGGACTTGACCCATCGAAATAAACATATGGATTGTGTTATGTGTCATTGTTTATTTCGTTGTGATTTTGGTTCTAAGTTTGAGATGTTTATCTTTTCCACATAAGGATAGGTTCAATAAATACTGTCTACCGCTGATTCCCGATAAGGGCTGCTATACGGACTTTATTTATGTTCTCTTGAATTGTGCGGGGAAAAGTTAATCATCAAGAAAACCGTATGTCCCTCATTAATTCACTTAGTGAGTGACGATATCTGTTTGGGCCCCTTGATGGAGATAGATTGTTTGCATGCAACTTTATACAATTATCTCTAGATCAAGAAACGTATAATCTGCAAGAATGACACATTCCTATCTTGGATTATACGATGATATCGTGAGACATAAGAATCAAAATAGAGAAACATATTTATTCTCTTATGCAGGATTGAAATATTGTAGCAGTACACTATTTATGCGAATTGGGAGTCATAACGTGTTGCTAGATACCGCTTATGATTATTGGAATTAAATAACGATTTAATTCCATGGCCAACATAGCATAAATCCTCAAAGGGTCACACAAATAGGACATTAATCACACAGTGCATTATTTATTTATTCACAGCAGTAGGTTCTGTGGAAATATGATAAGATTGATTAATTAATTATATACCGTTGCGAACCATTATAATTAATTAAGTCAATGGATCATATAGAAATAAATTAATGCATTAACTAATCCTAAAATAATTATTAATGAGTTAATAATTAATTTAGTTCAACACTTATCAATATAAATGGTTATATTGATTAATTGGGCCGTTATTTAAATAGCAAATATATAGCCCAATTAAAGAGCAAAGTTGAGGGACCTTAATTATATGAATTAATGGTCCAAATGAAGGGGTTTAATGGCCCATAAAGGCCCATTTCGTGGCAGCCATTTATGGTGGTAGGTTGGATGGCATAGTTGTAATTATGCAAGAGGTCAATTAGGTTTTGTGCTCTATATAAGGACCACTTATGAGAGCCTCCACCTAGTTTTTTCTCTCTCCTCTCTTCCTCCCATTCTAGGCCGCCACCTTCCTCTTCTCTCCCTCTCTTTTGCTCATGTGTTGAGCTATTTTCTCTCCACTAAATCAAGGTTGTTGATTGATGCAAGAGAGAAAACCATAGGGATTAGGCTTGTTCTTTGGGTATGCTAGCACGTACCTTGTAGAACGTGATTAATCCTCCTTGGTGGACTCGAGGGCGGTTACGAGACGTGGTGGAGACGGTGGAGAAGGCACGCCATCGATTCCCATGCCTTGGTCGAGCCCCGCGAATACGATTTCGCGGGAGGTATCGATTTCCCCTTTTTTCTCGTGTGTTTGAATAGCTTGTGTACTAGATCTTGTGTGTGCTATATTTGCTTGGTTAATTAATTGGTAATTAGCATAAAAATGAAAATTAGCACACTTTCTAACAGTGGTATCAGAGCACATGGTCGTACTTAAGCTATTTTGACACTTAATTAAGAGAAATTAGCTAATTAACGGATTAGTAGAGATGATGCGTTTGTTTGCTGTCTGGAAATGGTATTTTCTGTGTTGTTTCGCGTTTTTCGCTTTGATAAGTTCTCTGGAAGTTTTTTCCATCTACATGAAAGTTGTAGATCTGTGGATTGTGATTCTTTTGGCGTTAGATTCACATTTTTCTGAATTAGTATGGATTTACTGTGAATAAAACGGCGACAGTGCGCAGAACCAGTTTCTGCTCGCACTGTCCTGTTGGAATGGCTTGAAAGATTTATATTTTGAATATAAGTACCAGTGTTCTATGGCTAGATTTAAAGAGGACTTGAAGCTCTTTCTGAGCATGTATAAATTGTTGCATGACTTGTATTAATTTGTGGGTTTTCAAGTATGAAAAGGAAGATCTCGTCAGATCCAGTTTGTAGAGCAAATCGATTGTTCTAATAAACTGTACCAACTGAGAACTCCTTTAAAAATTCTGTTTAAATGGAGTTGTTCTATTTTGAGTTAGGATTCCAGGAAAATTAATTTCATAATTTTTCGTGGAAATTTGGACCTTCAACTAGGTTAGAACATTTCGATCGACAGTCTGTTACAGTACAGAATTTGTTGATTGTTTAGTCTGTAACTCGAACTTTCTGAACTGAACTTGGTGGTTTTCTTTTCATGGATAGCTAGCCTGTAGTCTAAACTAGTTTTTCTGTATATATTGTATATATAAAAACTGGATAGAAGGTGGTCTTACAGACCAAATAGTGAGAGGATAATCTGAAAATCTCATAACGGTGTTTCGTGCACTTGTAAGAGATTTGTCATTTTTTGATTCTCCCAGATGGTGTAAGATCTCTTCTTGAAATTTTTACTGGTAATCACAACTATGATAAGGAGCTTAAGTAATTTATTTGAGAATTTTTGGAGACCTAAAACCTTTGCTTTTATTGGATTCCATTAGTTACGTTTTTTAATAAATTACTGTTTTTCTAAATATTCAAACTAGTTGAAATTAATTAGAAAACTCCTTGTTTGATCTCCTTTCTGTTATGGGATGTTGAAAGAACTTTCTAAATGAATTTAAACAAGTTTTGTTGTTTAAAATTGAGGATTTGTACACGGAATTTACTTATGGCAAACGATACGCAAAGATGCTTGAAAATCGTTAATTGGAAACAAAGTGCTTGTATGTGCTAACTTTGTTTTGTAGGTGGAAAGTGGGTTTAGTATGGCTCAAGACTAAATGCCTTGTGGTTGTATTTGAATGCATGTGTGAATGTTTGTAATGCGGCCTTTGGTGCCATTAATTAATTTTTGATTAATTTTTGATGTAACTTGTGAGGCTTGCATGCCCCTAAGGATAGGAAGGGAATAGGATGTTTTCACATGTATTTTGCACCTTTATTTTATATAGGATTTAGATCCTTATAGAATTTAGTGGGAGGGCAAGGATTAGATTAGTTTTGCTCCATGGACGATGTGGCGAAACTAATGCAAGCGGGAGCCATACAAACCCACAACTATGAGATGCTTATATGTGATTGCTTGTGATTGCTATGAATTGTCATAGGCTAGGTATGGGTGTATGCTTACACGACCACCAAACAAGTGTCATATGATTGATAGTCCCAACTAAAACTCGATTAAGTGAAATCGCCCTCCTTCTCTCTATCCCCTTCATGCCGATTGTCACTCATGGCGCGGTCCGCCCAAGCGGACGTCATGATTGCCAATTCGGTAGTCGGGGTGCAAATAGCTAAGATTTGCAAGGAGCAAATAGTGAGAGGTTACTTTTCGATGGACCCAACTAGAGTTTGGACATCGGGGCGAAGTTTGTAAATATACTTAGATATTCACAAACCAAGAATCATATAGAACGATATGATTGGTTGGAGAACCTACCTTGTCTAATTAAGTAGGGTGACGTGCCATAGCAGGCTCTACTTGATGAAAACCGGGATCTTGGAAAAACCAACTACATTTGGGACATTAAATGAATGTAGTGGGAGTTTTATTTGTTATAAATAAAACAATTGCATAAACTAATTGACCTTAAATTGATTTTGTTATAGATGTTAAAATTGTTAATTTTGTTGCGATCAATCTTTGAAAATGAACAAACTCGTTTCTAAAAGTATTCACTTAAAGAAGTAATACCGATTCCTAAGACACGATCTTAGCGAAGAGAAACTTGAGTATGTCAATTCCCAAAATTTTTCTCAAACTATCCGAACGTAGCAACGCGATGATTGATTGACTTTTGGCGAAAAGTTATTCAATAAAGCGTATGGCTAATATCCTCATTTGAAATTTCTAGACCTTTGAATTAGAGAATTCATATAGACTAGATTTAACTCGTACGCTCTTATCCACTTACTCAAGAAAGTGTTCTTGGAGAAAGTAGATATTAACTCCATCATTTATGATCGAGTATAAAGAGTATGAGTTGACAAAGAGATTCTTCTTTTATACATGAACGTTTCATTGGCTTACAAATCGAAAGATTTAAGTAGCTAATTGATAACTAGAGATATTGATCTCCGATATCAAGGATTATTGATATTGTCATACGATCTCTCTGAAATTATAAAGGATATAATGTTACCTTCTTCGCACACTTGTTGGTGAAAAAGGTAATTGGTTAAGTATTCAAGAAATACTTCACCAAGGTATGAGTTGAAATTTCGAGACTCTCATTTATGACCATACGTCACATGAGATATTTCATTTGCCGTTTATGGGAGGCATTTGAAAGGTTGTCCGAAATACCATGATTGTGACGATTAGAAATATTCTAATCCTAAAGTGTATTTGTCGTTCAAATATCTTACTATCTCTAATTTACACTAGTAACTTGATACTAGTTCATATGCTCGCATTTAACGAAATGTGTTAACAATGAAGAATAAGAGAATGTTCGAGAGATGTAAAGTAAACTCCGTATAGGAAATGACTTGTTCGTCTAAGTCATTACCATTGAATACGTAGAGTTGTCTTTATTAAGAGTTTGTTTAGGAATTGAAGGTTGCATGCCTTAATCCTAACTTCTCAAAACATCTCCATTTCATATTCAATGAAATGAATGATTATGTTTAATAAAAGACAAGTTCTTTTATTCTAGATTTGTTTATATGATTTCATGCATCTTGATTGAATTTGCTTGAAATAGATAAACAAGTTTTGAATGACAAATAGGATGCGTAAGACTTGACATAAAGTATTTGACTTTCATATTATATATAACCGCTTAGTCACATACATAAACGAGAATCGCATTACGAGAGTCTCCGTAACGTAGAGCTCGTAAATTCAATTCGATTTCAAATCGATTGATATGCGAATCATGTTTGTTAAATGACAAAAGAGCCTTTAACCTACAAAGGTTTAAGGACAAGTGACTTGATTAGGACTTTTACATATCGATGTATAAAGACCAATAAGTACTTGTGCGATGAAAGGTTATTGATACTTTACTACTTAACCAACGATCATTATAGATATTAACATATCTATTTGATAAGGTATAAGTATGAACCTTTTGACTAGTTCAAAGGAGTTCAAGTGTAAAGTTTAAAAGACCTTTCAAGAAAAATGGAAGTCTTACAATTAATCATGGTAAATAGTTAAGTCACATGATTTGAAATATTATCTTAAGAGTATGAAAATAGTTTCATAACTCACTCCATGAGGAACATTATGGAATAATGTGTCCAAGAATGGAGGTATCGAACAATATTTTGTATAGTTCGATCGATAATAAATCAAATTGACTTATTCGACTCGTATTAGGGAATTATGTTTGAGGACAATATTGTTTACACTGAATGGTGTTCCATCAAAGTCTATTGAGGAAGGTTTCTTACGAGATTTTGATCTCTAAGTATAATACTTCTCGAGATTTGGTGTTGAGAAGCTTATTTCAAGTATTGTGGACTTGTAAGCTTAAACCAAATAAGACACTATATATTTGTAGGATGCTTTATATTAAAAGGCACTACTTCCACGAATATGATAAGAACAAAGTAGTTGTTGCTAATCATAATGTAGTCTTGATGAATTGAAATTCTCAAGAAGAAGTAGTGGGAGTAAAGTGAGCATTAAAGGAGTTTATGCGTCACTACAAGAAGTACTCTTATGGGAAACTTGTCACTCCATACATGGTGCTTAGTGGGAGTTGAGCGGAACTTCATTCACAAGTTGTTTTGAAAAGAAGTTTAATAGTACGCTCCTTCCAATGAGGACTCAACCATATCACGAGTTGATGATGATTCGAGAAACTCATGGAATATATGAGGAGTCAAGAACTCGTTCAACAATTCATTGTGGAAGTAGTTCATGAACCTCAAGTACCAGTCCTACAAAAGATCAACGAGAGTTGATTGCCTAAGCCGTTTGGTGCATTGGGTTCACGACATTCTCAAACTTAGCATATGAGAATCCGTTGATAAACAAGAAAAACGATGGAACGATCCGATTCCACATATATGGTTTGAATTCATATGATCTTTAAATAAAATCCATGTATAACAACAAGGTATAGACCTTGGTTGACGTTCATGAAGGAGCAATCCATCAAGAACGTTTTAGATCTTCAAAAGGAAAGATCGACATGGATAACAAATCGACTATGTACAAAGCGCGGCTTCTCGCTTGTAGCTATGTCTAAGCCGATGACTAGTTGACTACGTACAAAGCACAACCTCTTGCTTGTGGCTATGTAAAAGTCAATAAAGATCATTCTAGCAATAGTTGTATTTCATATATATTGATATATGGAAAAACACATAAAACCGCCTTCTTCGTATGAATGAAGGATGATGTTGTGCATTTGACACAAATCGAGGTTTTATGTATTGCTAAAAACATACGCATGCTTCAAGAATCCATAAATGGATTAAAGCAAGTGTTGTGGAGATTGGAATAAAAGTTTTGACAAGGAAGTCAAGGAGTTGAACTTCGTCAAAAGTATCTTGTATAAACAAGATATTCAGTGGGAGCATAATTGTATTACTTGTATTGTTCAAGATAACAGTTCATTAATTGGGAATAACATTAAGAAAATGAATATTGTCGAGATCTCTTTGGAGAATGCTTTCTCAAATGAGAACTTGGGCGAAGTCACCTAATCCTAGGAAACAAAATCTATAAAGATAGATTATGATGGATGTTAGGTTTGAGCAAATATGCATATATTAACGAAGTGTTCTAGAAACACGAAAGTTACACTCCAAGAAAGGATGTCTAACTATACGTCACATGGCATGACTTGAGTGTTTTAATTCGGTCTATTGCAACTCGATTCGAGAAAGTGCATGAAATAGTTCAAGCATTCCTTCATTATGAGTTTCATTGTGTACGCCATATTTATGCATATGCCCCAATGTGTAGTATCCAAAAGATATGACAAACAGTTGTCGAATGGATACAAGAGAGACACATTAGGACGATAGTCAAGGATATCCTCGAGTACCTTATGAGAAAGAGTGATATAATGTTTCATCTCTTAAAAGGAGCTCGTGTAAGTTAATTACACTAATGCTAGTTTTTCGAAAGATTGATATAATCACAGTTGAACTACGTATTTTGCTAAAAGGTGGTGTTGTAAATTTAGAAGGTGTTCTAAATGGAATAATTACAACCGTTTCCGTCACCAAAGCAAAATACATAGCAACTTGTGAAGCAATAAAAGAAGTTTATTTCGGATCGATTTCTTAGTTGAGTTATTATGGTTCTACGCATCTCGAACCATAACTTACTCCTAAGAGCCCAATGTTACATTGGAGATTCAAATATGATCTATAACGATATCACTTGATATCATATGATGGTGATCAAGAATATATATAGGAGTATATATATATATATAGTCAAACAATTTTTGGATAGGTTCGCGAACACAGCGAACACTCTAGCACGACCTCTACCTTGAGCAGTATACGAGATGCAGTTATGCATCCATACGTGGTGGACGTATGAGTAACTAGCTATAAGCGTATTATTTATTTTGAGGTCCGAGACATGTATATATGTAGATATATGACATTGTTCTCAATTCTTCGTTGGCTAGAAGTCACTACTGATTGACTCTAGGCCAAGTGGGAGATTGTTAGAGTTATGTCCTAGAAGTCAATAATTTAATGACTTAATTATTAGTTTATGTTTTGGATGAGATTTTATCATCTGTTCCTAGGTTTATTATTGACAGATCATTCAGGTTGAGGATCTGAATTGTAGATCTCTGTTGATCATTCTTTAGAATGACAATAATAAATCTAAACGGTCCATAATCTTGATAATTAACAAGGAACATTAATTATCATAAAAGATTAGTATGCAAGTTAAGTGATGATTAAGTTCTACTAATCATAGGTAAAGAGTTACCAACTTAGTTGCATATGTGTATGTTATGGAACATAGCACAGGACTTGACCCATCGAAATAAACATATGGATTGTGTTATGTGTCATTGTTTATTTCGTTGTGATTTTGGTTCTAAGTTTGAGATGTTTATCTTTTCCACATGAGGATAGTTTCAATAAATACTGTCTACCGCTGATTCCCGATAAGGGCTGCTATACGGACTTTATTTATGTTCTCTTGAATTGTGCGGGGAAAAGTTAATCATCAAGAAAACCGTATGTCCCTCATTAATTCACTTAGTGAGTGACGATATCTGTTTGGGCCCCTTGATGGAGATAGATTGTTTGCATGCAACTTTATACAATTATCTCTAGATCAAGAAACGTATAATCTGCAAGAATGACACATTCCTATCTTGGATTATACGATGATATCGTGAGACATAAGAATCAAAATAGAGAAACATATTTATTCTCTTATGCAGGATTGAAATATTGTAGCAGTACACTATTTATGCGAATTGGGAGTCATAACGTGTTGCTAGATACCGCTTATGATTATTGGAATTAAATAACGATTTAATTCCATGGCCAACATAGCATAAATCCTCAAAGGGTCACACAAATAGGACATTAATCACACAGTGCATTATTTATTTATTCACAGCAGTAGGTTCTGTGGAAATATGATAAGATTGATTAATTAATTATATACCGTTGCGAACCATTATAATTAATTAAGTCAATGGATCATATAGAAATAAATTAATGCATTAACTAATCCTAAAATAATTATTAATGAGTTAATAATTAATTTAGTTCAACACTTATCAATATAAATGGTTATATTGATTAATTGGGCCGTTATTTAAATAGCAAATATATAGCCCAATTAAAGAGCAAAGTTGAGGGACCTTAATTATATGAATTAATGGTCCAAATGAAGGGGTTTAATGGCCCATAAAGGCCCATTTCGTGGCAGCCATTTATGGTGGTAGGTTGGATGGCATAGTTGTAATTATGCAAGAGGTCAATTAGGTTTTGTGCTCTATATAAGGACCACTTATGAGAGCCTCCACCTAGTTTTTTCTCTCTCCTCTCTTCCTCCCATTCTAGGCCGCCACCTTCCTCTTCTCTCCCTCTCTTTTGCTCATGTGTTGAGCTATTTTCTCTCCACTAAATCAAGGTTGTTGATTGATGCAAGAGAGAAAACCATAGGGATTAGGCTTGTTCTTTGGGTATGCTAGCACGTACCTTGTAGAACGTGATTAATCCTCCTTGGTGGACTCGAGGGCGGTTACGAGACGTGGTGGAGACGGTGGAGAAGGCACGCCATCGATTCCCATGCCTTGGTCGAGCCCCGCGAATACGATTTCGCGGGAGGTATCGATTTCCCCTTTTTTCTCGTGTGTTTGAATAGCTTGTGTACTAGATCTTGTGTGTGCTATATTTGCTTGGTTAATTAATTGGTAATTAGCATAAAAATGAAAATTAGCACACTTTCTAACACTCGCACCATCCAAACGGAGCCTAAATGAACAATTCATGGAATCTGATCCAAGCGCTACGTTTTAAATTTGAGATAAAGAAGGCAAACTGGGCCCCACTTCGACCAATGTGAGTATTTCAGCTTCTTTTATTATTATGGTTGCGGAGGATGTTTGGTAACGGTCTTGCACATAAATTGATGGTTAATCTGAACCAAGGTTCCGTTTGGATGATGTGGGAATAAGATGAATAAGAAAAAAAGTATTAGAAAGTGTGTAATTTTATGAAGAGTTTGAATTGTTTATAATAAATTTAAGAGTTGAAAGAAACTATTTCCTTATTCCTGCATCCAGACAGATAGTGTTGAAAATGTCCCGGCAACAAATTGCAAAGTGTATAATAAAATAACTAAATAGATCGGGTTCATGCAAGAGTATTCTGTGTAGTACCCTTTCAATATGTCACACCAACAAAAACTACTTGTCACTTTTATTTCGATGTGAAAATCTGATGTAACGGTTTGGGTTTAATTAATTCTGGATCGTGTTAATTTAAAATTATTTCGATTATTAATTAAGGACACATTTTCAAATTAAAAGACATAATTTTATAAAGTAAAATTTAGCTTTATGCCAATATAAATTTTGTTAATTTGAAAATACCATCCTTAAATAACTAATTAAAATTATGCCACTCTAAAATCCATAAAAATAATTTTATGCCATTAGTTCCTCCTAAAATATAGCTGATTAGATTTATACCACTCTAAAATTTGTCATATTTTTTTAATAATATCCAAATTACTCACAAGATATTAAATTATTAAGGAAAAAAAAGAAAATTATATCTGTGACACCCAAAAAAATACAAAAAATTTAATAATTTTAAAAATATAAAATATGAATTGAAATTCTAAAAATTTCACAATTTCTAAAATGTTCAAAAAAATTTATACTACAAAACATAATATTTCTTTTATTGTGACATTTTTCTCATTTTAATGCTTTGCAATGGCATAATCAAAGCGGTCAAAATGGTCGTATCAATAGACCCATTATAAAACTAATTTTCATTATCTCACAGTGACATGAAAATAATTTATCATTTAGTGATAAATATCTCAAATTTTAAAATTTTGCAGTGACATATATCTAAAACACCTTTTTTACTGTAACTCAAATTAAATCAATTAAACAAAGTTAAATATTATGCTTGAGACAAGTCAAATTTACCATGATGGACTATGCATTAACAAAGTTAAATATTATGCTTGAAACAAAGTTTTTATATCTTTCCGGATGGCGTTGATGTCGCTATGCATTGACATGGTAGCAAACTTTGTTCAATCACGCCTTAAACAAATATATTTTTACTTTTATGATTTATATTTGACATAAAACTAAATTTTACTTTATAAAATTATGTCTTTTAATTTGAAAATGTGTCCTTAATTAATAATCGAAATAATTTTAAAATAACATGATCCAAAATTAATTAAACCCAAACCGTTGCATCAGATTTTCACCTAGAAATAAAAATGAGAAGTAGTTTTTGTTGGCGTGACATATTGTGGGGTACTACACAGAAAACTCTTGCATGAACCCGATCTATTTAGCTATTTTATTATACACTTTGCAATTTGTTGCATGGACATTTTCAGCACTATTTGTCTGGACATTTTAACAACTTATCAATAGATATTTGGTTCAAATTAATCATCAATTTATATTCAAGACCATTACCAAAACATCCTCCACAGCCATAATAATAAAAGAAGCTGAAATACTCACATTGGTCGAAGTGGGGAGTAGTTTGCCTTCCTTTATCTCAAATTTAAAACGTAGCGCTTGGAATTCGATCCAGTCGAATTCTTTTAATTTTTTTTTAACACTACTTTGAAAATTTGAATTTTTTTCATTTATATTGGAGTGAACAGTAAAACTACATTTATTTTTTTCGGACTTTTATAAATGTTAAAAACCAAAAAGAGAAAAACTGAAGGTCCTTTCAACTTTTCCATTTCCGGAAACAAACAAAAATAAGGCCAGTGTCCACATCATGGAAATCAGAAAATCCAGTGTCCACATAAAAATAAGCCCAGTGTCCACATCGTGAAAATAAAAAAATCCACTTACATTAACTGATTAACATAACATTACTGACTCTTTTCGTTCCCTTTCCCTCTCCATTAATGCTCTGTTTGGTTCGGTGGTAGAGGACGGGAGGGAAAGTAAAATATAAAAGGAGAAGGAAAGGGATGGGATGGAAAGAGAAATAATTGTACTTTTTTTGTTTGGATGAATAATGAAGGGAAAGTAAAAATAATTTTCCTTTTCTTCTTACATCTTGTTTGGATGGATTATTATAGTGAAGGGGAGATATAAATTTTTGACTACTTTATCCCTACACCCTTTATACGTTACTGAGCAAAACAATTTTTGACTTATTTAAGCAAAAGTCAATATTAATACTAAGCTGAAGCATTCTATTTGAGATTGATGCAAGCATACTTTCATTTTTTTTTTGTGGTTATTTAAATTTACAAAGTGAAAACACAAATGTACTAAATAATACATAACGGTCGTGAGTTTATCCTACATAGTATGTGCCGTACATTGATGTAGAATTATTTAATTTAAAATCGATAAATTTGGTTTATAGAGAGAAAATATGTCAATGCTTACAAAATTAGTGAATTCAAACCTTCTCACATCAAGGAAACGTAGCATAATTAAAGTTTTATACTATCGTCTCTTGCAAGTTGCATACAAACATAGCATAATCCATAAGGAATCAATACTAGCACAAGCACAAGACAAAGCCCTGGACCTAAAAATACAAATATCTGTACAAAAATTCACATTTCCGAACATAATAGCAAGTTCCAACTTGTACAAACAACAAAGAAGCTCATTTCTATTTACCAGTACTTGTGACCGTACACGTTATTGCCCACAAATTGTACCACTACTTGAGCCAAATTGTGGTACTTCGCCAAGCAAATTGTACCAGTACCATGAAGTTAATCCCTTTACTCTAGACTCCATAGAAAAGAGTGCTAATATCATCAATTTCCATAGAAACAAAGCACGTGATTAAGATTTCAAACATAAAAAAATGAAAATGAAAGGAGTAAAACATGACTAACCTATTTCTAATTAAGATTTAAAGCCTTCGACTACATATGTATCAGAAATAAGCCAAATCAGTTAAAAATAAATAAATGTAAAAGTAATTAGAAAAGCCTTAACAATAAGAAAAAAAATGAAGGAACTCTCCTATGGTACATCAGTAAATACCAGTAAACCAATTTGAAATATTTTTACTGTAAAGATGCAACTCAAACCATGAAACTAACATATCTAACCACTTATTTGATCCCTGATTTGCAATCTCAACCCGACCCGATAACACTTTTTTACATCTTAGTCCTCGAATTTTGTTGATTTTCAAGTGTTGAAGGAAAACTGTCAAAAATTAACTAACCACTTTTTTACACTAACATATCTAACCACGTTTTTACACTTTTAAAGCTCGAGAATTTAGTTAATCCAAAAAAAGAAGCAAGCATCAACAAAATCAAAATTTACAGTAATATTACGTTTTCTTTCAAATTTCAAGCCATTCAATGAATCAATCTTATCTATGTTCCAGTTGAGAGCAATCTCGACAATGAAGTAAAAAAATAAAAGTACAGATATAAAGGGAGAACATGTAGCCTACTCCATATAGTTACCATCAGAAATTGCAACAAAGATCTAAGAAAAACAGTGTACCTCTGCGAGCTGCTGAAAGAAAGGGAAACAGTGAAGGTTTTCTGGGCTTGTGTATCCTATCGTCGATTTGGAGAGAGGAAACGATAAAAAATTAATCGATCAAAACAAAACCAAGCCTACAAATTCGAAGTCTAGAGAAAGCAATAAAAACGGAGCTAGGGTTACCTGAGCTGAACGATGGCCAATGGAGAGAAGAGGCAGCAGGCAGAAAGAAATAGGAGCAGGTCGCGCCAAGAAAGGGTAGCGGTGTCAATCTGCATCTCGACTATTTTCGACGATTCTTCTTTCCCTTCATTCTCCGCCGATTCGGAGGGTAATCAATTTGTATAGGAGGGAAATTTGGAAAGGGAATCGGATCCCCTCGCGTAAAAACTCCCTCTCCGATTCACTTCGATCCAAACAGAAATTTTTTTTCAATTTTTCCTCCGTTGCCGTCCCTTCCCATCCAGTCCCTTCGTACCAAACATAGTGTAAGGGTCTGCTACTCTGCTCCAGGAACTCAAATTGGAGGGAGAGGAAAGGAGAGTAAGAGAGACTTTACTCTACCCTAAGTGCTACTTGCTCCAGATAGAAAATTTGAGGATGGAAGAAAAGAGAAAAGAGAGTAAGATAGAGTAATTTTGTGAAGAATTTACTCTCAAAACCTACCTCTCTATTTGGGAGTAACAAAATCCGGTCACTCTCTCCCTCCTTTTCCGTTCCTCTCCTCTAATGGTAGAGTCGTGGAGTAGACCCTAAATTTACAATATTCTATTCTTTCCTCGAAACTCGAAAGCAAAAAATATTAATTATTCAGAGATTAAAAATAAAGAGTGTCAGCTGATCAAAATCCAAACGACAGCACCCAACTCTCACTTCCTCCATGGAGCCTTCTAGAAGGCAAGGTGGTGATGGTCACCGGCGCCTCATCCGGCATTGGCCGTGAGCTCTGCCTTGACCTTGCTCGCGCGGGTTGTTTTATCGTCGCTAGCCCTAGACGGACTGATCATCTCCAGTCCCTCTGCGACGAGATCAATGGCGCTGGTTCTGCCCTCCGCTTGGTTCTAGTCCAGCTGGATGTCAGTGGGAGCGAGATGGAGATAGAAAATGGGGTTAAAAAAGCTTGGGATGCTTTTGGTCGGATTGATGCTCTGGTGAATAACGCTGGAATTAGAGGTGTTATTGATCGAATTACGAGCATTGTTGTGAACATAACCTGTAATTTATTTATCACAAAAAAAACAGAATAATGCAGTTTACTATGTTTTATTCTAATAGCTTGGGTTAGTAGTTATTGATATTTCCTCAATCAATGCTGTGCGTTTAGCTGCACGCTCTATTGTTGACATGGCGTATAATGTAGCGTGATAAGAGTTGCAATTTGTGTGACATTTAGGTGTCAATGATGTGATGCTAGTGCATCTTAGTAGTGTGGTGTATTTCTACGGGCGAGTATCCTCTGGATGGTTGTATTCAACCATCCAGTGGACGTCTTTTGATCCGAGCCGTCCGATTTAATCTTAACGGTTAGATTTTTTTCGAGCCTATCAATCTTGGTATTATACACGGGGCATCTATAACCGTTGAGATTAAATCAGACAACTGAGATCGAAAACCATCCATGGATGACCATCCAGATGATGTAGTTCTATATTTCTACTAGCATGTTGTATATTGGTATGAGATCTGAGTACAGTAGTGTGAGGGAAGGAAACGCAATCAATCTCTGATTGTTTGATTGCGTGAGAGATTGATTGTGCTAAGTAATTCTCGAGTTGAATCCTGACTATTTTACGGATAATTATGGTTAAAATCACATACTTTTTGACCTCAATATATGATAAGCATTTACAGGATCGGATAAGAAAATAATGGAGTAAAAGTTTATGATAGGCATATTTTACCATTACTTTTGTATTATAAAAAGAGACTGGGGTTATTTTCACTCTAAAGTAAACATAGTTAATTGTTTTTTTCCTTTTTGAACCAAAAAAATGTGGCTCGGGCGCTCGGCTCCATGCCTCGGCTCAACTTTTATAAATGTTAAAAACCAAAAAAGGAAAAACTGCAGGTCGTTTAACTTTTCCAGTTTCGGGAACAAACCATAAAATAAGCCCAGTGTCCACTTTTTTCGTCCCCTTTCCCTCTCCATTAAATTTACAATATTCCATTAATCTATTCTATCCTCGAAAGCAAAAAATATTAATTATTTAGAGATAAAAAAGAAAAAAAAAATGTCGGCTGATCAAAACCCAAACGAGAGCACCCCACTCTCACTTCCTCCATGGAGCCTTCTAGAAGGCAAGGTGGTGATGGTCACCGGCGCCTCCTCCGGCATCGGCCGTGAGCTCTGCCTTGACCTTGCTCGCGCAGGTTGTTTTATCGTTGCTGCCGCTAGACGGACTGATCGTCTCCAGTCCCTCTGCGACGAGATCAATGGCGCTGGTTCAGCCCTCCGCTCGGTTCCAGTCCAGCTGGATGTCAGCGGGAGCGAGACGGAGATAGAAAATGGGGTGAAAAAAGGTTGGGATGCTTTTGGTCGGATTGATGCTCTGGTGAATAACGCTGGAATTAGAGGTGTTACTCTTTTTTTTTTCCCCTTTTTTTCTGATTTGTTTTGTTGGGTATTATTGAAGACAGGAATTAACGAAAATGGGAGCTCTACTGTACCAGTAGTGTGGATACTTGCTGGTACTTTGACATTGTAGCTGGTCTGATTGCAATTTGATTCTTCGCTCCTAATTTTAAGTTTTCTAACTTGTATATTATTATTTTTTTTGAAACAAAAATGACATAAATATTTTCAGAGAAAATAGCCTTTGTGGTATCTGTTAGAATAATTAGACAATTATGTACGTACCTAATTTGTCATATCTTAAGATTTTGAGAATGTAAGTTCTTATGGTAATGCATGTGATACTGATATATTTATCAATGCACCCGCACCCTAGTTGAATCTAAACCTATTTATGTATCTAATGGGCTAATTTTTTTTCTAGGTGGTGTGCATTCGGTACTGGAATGGTCTGAGGATGAATTGAGCAGCATTGTCAGAACAAACCTAATAGGACTATGGCTGGTAACAAAACATGTTTGCATACAGATGCACAGTGCCAATCTCAGTGGTTCTATAATCAACATTTCATCTACTGGGGGTGTCAATCGGGGACACTTACCAGGTGGTCTCCCTTATATTGCTTCTAAAGGTGCTGTAAATTTCTCTACAAAGGTATTTTTTTCTAAGTTCTTTTACGAAAGAGCAAAAAATGAACTTACTTTGAACCTTCAAATGCTGTTTGGTTGGGGCGCTTTTTTTTTTTTGTTATGGTTGGGGCTTTCTTTTTTGTATGGTCAATTCTATGAGTTAAATAGTACAACAACAGTATAGTTCAGGTCTTAATATATCTTGCTGAAAAACTTGCTAAACTTATAAAGCCCGCAGTTTACACTTGTTACGAGCTTTGGTTGGGAGTAGAAGGAAGAAGAGAGACAGAGAGATAAGAGAAAGACTATTTGTTATTGATTTCTGCTTAATTTCTCATACAATACTTCAGCTCAATATATAGAGCATTTCTAATATGGAAATAACTAAAAATACAGCAACAATCGTAAACTAAGGAAAGATGCATAATAAGGAAAGATACATAATATCAGATTATATTTAATAAATCTGATTTTAATGGAAACTAGAATCTAAATTATATAATCTATTATATTATTTCCTTGGCTCATAACATTCCCCCCCTCCATGAGGTTCAGCTTGTCCTCAAGCTGAAAAAAATGCAAATATTATCCAGGCGCTCCTTGGATAGTCAACAATGATGAATTCTCATATTCATCATCGTTCATGACTAGTAGAAAGAATAGCAGCTTCTTTGTGTATTGCTCATCACAATTGAAGCACAAGCCCTTCTGTTGTTGTCTCTCAGCCATCTCAGTTGGATTGAGGTGGCATAAAGAACGTTGAATAGGTCCAGATCCTGATAGTGAAAGTATCACAAGCATTTTAGGAGATTTAGGAAGAACACTAGTGATAGGGGTCGTGCGGGCTAAGCTCATGTCATGTTGCACGCCAAAAGGTTTATGTAACTCGACATCGGTGCGAAGAAAATCGAAGAGACCAGCGGTGAAGACGTGCATCTTTTGAGTTGGAGTAACCAAATCAGCAATGGAAACATCCATCTGTTGAGCTGGAGAAACCAAATTAGCGGTGGAAACGTGCATCTGTGTTGACCCAGTGGCACAAGATTGTGGATGATGGTTCTCACCGATTTTAGAAGGGTTCTCCAATGCGAGCAAACGACCTTCAACTTTACTCAGGAGACACATGATCTCGTTATGGCCCTGAAGAAGCTGTTGAAAGGCGGCAACGACATCGAAGGGTGGGATCTTGTCATTGGACATGTTGATTGGTTTGGATCGTTTTGGTCTCTGATACCAAATTGTTACGAGCTTTGGTTGGGAGTAGAAGGAAGAAGAGAGACAGAGAGATAAGAGAAAGACTATTTGTTATTGATTTCTGTTTAATTTCTCATACAATACTTCAGCTCAATATATAGAGCATTTCTAATATGGAAATAACTAAAAATACAGCAACAATCGTAAACTAAGGAAAGATGCATAATAAGGAAAGATACATAATATCAGATTATATTTAATAAATCTGATTTTAATGGAAACTAGAATCTAAATTATATAATCTATTATATTATTTCCTTGGCTCATAACAACACTTAAACCATAAATATAGAAACTTAAATTGAAGTCATAGTGTAAGCCTTGAGTCAAAACCTCAGTAAAAGAACACTGAATAATAATGATCCAGCACAAGTAAGTATTATGTTAAAGACTCTGACAGTGCCCAAGTGCAGGCTTTAGATAGTCTAGGGTTTTTAATAATGTTGTCTCTGAGATATTGCTCTCAGATGTGCAATAGTTCTTGTGCCAAGGTAATTCCAGAAGGCTTTTGAATATTGTTATGGTTCTTGTTATGGTTCTGTCAAAGTTGCTATTGTAGTATTCAAGTCTCTAGACTAGTACCCATACATTCTGTGCATGGAAAAATGCTTGTTTGGGAATTATGCACAACAGCTTGCGGTATTTGAAAGAACACAAAAATTACATTTATTTGCTAAAAGGAACTCCGAAATTAAGGTTATATCACCCACCAAGAACTTGAAATTAGCATCTATAACCGAGCCTGAGGCTTGGAATTTATGATGCCCGATACATTTGGTATCAACTTAAAAGCAAGGTTTGGGAGAAACATCTAATTCTGGTTGATTTGCCACCACACCCTCGAACATGTTGCATGTTGCAAAGATGAGAATTGCTGTTTTATTTGCAAAGAAATACTGGTTATTTATTAGCCAAAAGCTCCTTAATAAACTTTATTTAATGTGTGTAGGTCATGGCACTGGAGTTGGGAGAGTACAAAATACGGGTTAATTCTATTGCACCAGGTGTGTTCAAATCTGAGATAACTGCTAACCTGATTGAGAAAAAATGGTTCAAGAGTGTTACCAGCAAGATTGTGCCTTTAAAAACTGGTGGAACATCTGACCCAGCATTGACCTCATTGGTGCGCTACCTGATCCATGACTTGTCAGAATATGTCACAGGAAATATTTTTGTCATAGATGGTGGCGCTACCTTACCTGGTGTACCAATTTACTCTTCCCTCTAATCCCTTCTGGATCAGAGGAAGAAAATCATATTTAAAGTATTGTGTGTAAGGAATTAAATATATTAAAATTTTATGTAAGTACATATAGTTTTTCTAAAAAGACTATAATCTGAACCAAACACCGTATCAACAGACTAACAAAGAGTAGGAAATATGTATGACTGGAAGTGCCAAGCTATGTGTCAAGTATTAGTTCATTTATTGCTTCTTTTGATTGTTGATGAAGTGCTAAGCTATATGTCAAAGATTAATTAAGATCTTATTTCTTTGTAATATATATGAAATGCTTTGAGTTTTTGAATAAGAGGTCGATTTTAGCAGTCTAATGAAGCAAGGGTGTCAAGGAAAATTTGAGTGCAAATCTTCTGATAAAATAAAAAAATTGGAGTGATCCTCCTTCTTTGGTTACCAAGAAATTTACCTTGGGAAACATTATTTCTTGTTATTTTGGAATGTCACTGGTAAAATTTACAACTTGACCATGATTGGCATTTGACAAAACTATGGAATTAATATGAAGTGTCCACTAGAATTTCATGGATTCGAGCATTGTTGTGAACGTAACCTGTAATATGTGCATCACAAAAAAAAAAAAAAAAAAAAAACCCGAATAATGCAGTTTACTATGTTTTATTTTAATAGCTTGGGTCAGTAGTTATTGATATTTCCTCAATAAATGCTGTGCATTTAGCTGCGCGCTCTATTGTTGACATGGCGTGTAATGTAGCGCGATAAGAGTTACAATTTGTGTGACATTTAGGTGTCAATGATGTGATGCTAGTGCATCTCAGTAGCACGATGTATTTCTACTGGCATGTTGTATACTGGTATGAGATCTGAGTACAGTCAGAGGTGGAGCTTGTGTTAAAGCAAAATTGAGGACAGGTTGTGGTTGACCTAGGACAGTTGGTTCCTTCAGCTTAACATGCAGCAGAACAGGGGTGGGGCAATGCACAACTCCGGTTATAGTGTAGATTCTACTAGAATTGGACTCAAACGAGTTAATGCGCCTTTGCCTTTGTTGTCCAAATAATTTATGTCAAGAACAACATCAGTTAAAACTTCTTTAATACATATAACATATACATGTAAATAGCTGTCAGGTGAACTCTAGTCGGACAATAAATGGAACAGTCAACCAGCTAAATAAGGTTCAGGAGTCGTCTAAAAGAGTGATCCTGTCGTTTGCTTGAGTCAGTGATCCTCTCCACCTCTGGGGGCCGCCTCTTCATCCTCTGCACTAGCATGCGCTGATGCGCTCATACACATGCCAGAGGATACTGTCCTTTTGACTGAATAATACAACGAACAAATTAAAAAAATACTAAGAACAACTGCATTAGTTCTTAGTTCAGAATTGGCCGAACAGGAGACTTGTCATTAAACTTCTTTATCAGTTGGGTTTAACAATCAAATTTGGATATTTCGTTATTTCATTCTTTAGGGTTGAAGAACAGCAAGAAAATTATGCCAAATTCCAAGAAAGATTGAAGCAAAAAATATCAGAAATTTATATTGGAGTAATAACTGATTTAACTGTATATGGAAAGAAAAACCTGCACAAATCAATATACTTTATCCAAATGATGTGTTTGTCCTTAGTAAATTCATACAACAGAACTTTCATCACTTTGTTCATCCAAAAAAAAAATGCTCCTAGTTTGCACTCCCAGGAGAACTCAAAATTGATTTCTTCAACATTTCATAATGTTTCCTTTTCTCTGGGTCATTATCCACAAAATATTTCATAAACCGTTTCTCAGAGGTTGCAAGCACGGTACTCAAAGCAAATCTCTCACCAATCCTTTTACTTATCTTTGGTTTAGTTGGCACTACTCCTTTCTCCTCTGTAAGCCACCTCACCATCTCAAACCTAAGCCTCACTCTATCCATCTTATAGCACAAAAAGCTGGGAAACTCAATAAGAGACTCAAGTGGATAACCCACTTGGGTTATAAGATAGTCTATCTTTTCATTTATGACATCAGCAGTTTGGTTCAATACCGCAGGTGCCATTTTTATCATACTAACTACGTCATGGTAATCTATGCCATTATTGACCAGACAGTCGAATCTCTCTTGTAGCTTATCACCTCTGCCTCTAAACAGAGAAGCCACTTTTGCCATCTCATCTGAGCACTCCGCAAAACCGAGTTTTAGCAAAAACTTGGTTTTGTCCTTTACAAAAATTTCTTCATGCCTATGCACGGGATCAGCAACATTCCTTGCACAAGCCAAGCTGGTAAATTTTGTGGGGTCTGCCTTTATAGTATCACTTAAGCTTTTTGGGGACAACCTCAGGCGGCGCAAAACAGAATCTGAGCTCCTGCACAGAGAAGAGCCAAATATTTGGGGGTTGGAAGATATAATTCTAGCTATATCACCAGATTCCATCCCAATTTCAGCAAGGAACCTTACTGATTGACCCAAATATTTCACGAAATTTCCAATCAGAATATGAGGATTCTTCGTAAATAAATTCAAAATCCCATCAGTTTTAAGGCCGACCTTAATTAATATGGCCACAAGCAAGTATATGTTTTTCCCTGAATCATGAAAAACAAATATTGGTGTCTCCTTAATGAGAGCCGCTAAAGCCAGTTTGTCGAAACCCATTCTGTCCAGAAAGGTTAACATTTCAGAAACTCGGCCCCAATTGTACTTGCTCTTGTCAGATAAACACTGGATTGCCAAATCAAACTCCACTCCAAGACTACTTAGTTTCTCATATACTCGAAGAATATGAGAATTTCCTTCCCCGACAAGAATATTCGGGCAACAAGTGATTAATTTTACAATTGCTGCTCTACCGAGGCCCATTTTTTCATAATTTCTCAGTTTAGATATTAACACCCCCTCACCGTGTCTAAACACCTCTGGCGATTCCAGGTAGACTCTACCAATTTTAACTCTCGGTACCCCATAATTGCACAAAACTTGGTAATTTTCAAGTAAGAATGGCTCATCAGATAAATATATCAAGTCTTTTGGTAACAGATGATTGTATTGGACAGGGGATAAACCGATACTTTCAAAAAAGGGCTCAAACTCATTAATTGGATGATATCTAAGTAACCTACTGATAGATTGCTCAAAGCTTCCATTCCTCTGTAACTTTGAAACAAGATATTCGAGAAACATAGGAGCATTTTTACTAATGAAGTCAGCATCAGTAAATGCATAGCCTCTCGTGCTATAGAAATAATCGCAGAGATCCTTCTGAGCAGGACAAGGACTGGCTTTACGGGCCTTACGGGTCCTTGTTTTTTTCTCCATAGAAAGGTCTCCACAAGCACTAACGGCCTTGGAATGAACAACCCGGCCAGTGGTAAATAGCCGACAGCCGTTTGATCTATGGATCAATGATAAATTGAGATTTGGACCGACTTGTACAGGTCGACCAAGGGTAAAATTGGAAGAGAAGGAATGGTTTTGGCGCACATTGGGAGATGGAGCTGTGCAAAAGCGCGATACACTGGAAGAAATTCCAAGTGAGGTTGCTTGATTGAGCATCTTGGAGAGAGATATCTGGAGGTATTTGCGGTATAGCATGACTTAATCCAGGACTAGTAAAAAGATATAGAAAGAAAAAGTTTCTCAGTTCTTACCAGAGTTTGTTGGCGTTCATCCAGGGATTGTATCACTTCGCTCGTGGGCTTTGGGGGGTTTTGGGGAGAAAAACAGGTTTGTTAGTCAAAACCCTAGTGTGAGGTTTTATTTGGACCGCGGAGCGAGAGAAAGCAAGAGAGGCGGAAGCCCTTCTCCTGTTAAATTTTTATATTTAAGCGGGTTTAAATGAAATTTGGATAAAATAGTAGTGAGCCTCATCGTTAATTTGGTGATTGAAATTGGATGGAATTTAAACTGTGTATTGTTATAATTTATAAAATTTCCTACTTATGCTAGTTTTTTTTAATAAAATTTTTTAATTAATAGAAGGGAAAAAAAAAAAGAAATATGTGGCAGCAAAATAAAATTCATAACGTCAGTTCAGTGAGTCAATATATTTAAGTTTTCTTCTGAAAATGTGCTTTGTATGAATTAGTTCTTTTAGCTCGATTTGAATCATATTTTTTTTCTAAATTAATCACGATCGTTTATAATTTTGAAATATTAATCTAACTTTTAGAAATTAAATTCATATTAAAAATTGGTCCACCGCTTAATTTAAATTTTTTTTTTTATACCTTCTTTGGATGTAGCTCGTCCGATGGAAACCATGACAATTTAGATATATCTGCAAGATACAAATATAACATACTAACAGAGAGGCTATTTTACTTTGCAAATAATCGAAAAGTTTGACTTCGAACTCATCTCTAAAAATCAAATTTCAAATGGCTGATAAGTCTTTAAATTTATTGACAATGTTGAAATATTATTAGAGACTTTTTACATTTTTTCTAATTTTTTTAATTTTTTTGTTATTGGATAATTAAAGACTGTCAATTTTTGAAAATTAAAAACTGCAAGATTTTAAAATGAGATTTATGTGCTTTAGGTTGAGTCATTGATATGTGTTCAGTGCTCTAAAATTGATTTGCGTACGACTATCGTCTAATTATTTCGGCATCGAACCACAAGGACAGTGTAAAGTTAATCAAGTTCTATTCTATTTAGGCCCTGATCGGAATGATTTTTGAAAAGAGTTCAATTCATTTCAATAGAATAGAGTTCAAAAGAAATGATTTTTAAAGTGAAATCCGGTGATCAGAATAAATAGAAAAAGAATTGAAGGGAATTCAATTTTGTGATCGGATACAAATAAAAATAAGAAAGAAATGATTTGATCTCCATAAATTTGTCTATTTTACCCTTCTTATTATCTTTAAAATGAGAACTTGTTTGTTTCAGGAGGGATTGTTCGGTACGTTGTGGTACACCCAGCTAATTGTGCACGGAACAAAATACAACACAAATGATCCGAAACTAGTAAATTCAACATGGAACAAACAAAATCACTTGGGCACATGCGTATGGAGGGATTGTCTCAGCATAAACCAAACAAAAACACAACACTGGTACCAAAGCCTGGTACCCTTTTAGTACCACCCAGCTGTTGTGAGCAAGAACTCCTTATAATGATGACATTATTCACTGGACTGAGCCCCTCCTCGCAGAAACAATTATTACAATACTTCAATTAAACGTATGTACAGACTTGACATTATTAATTGAAAAGTCTTCAAAAAATAAGCCAAAAATTCAACAAGTAATCTTTCAAAATGACCTAGCTTTGTACTTCTTCAAGTCTTTGTAGGAAAAATACCTTACGGAATGATTTTGCTAATCCAAGTCCTTTATCGAATATATTTGTGAATGATTTTGTTGTCCTTTACCAGAAATACCATTACAAAGACAAAGGTAAATGAATCAATAGAAAAAATTGTTCGATAATCTTCATATCAATAAATACGGGTAAAAAGTTTGATTAACCAATAGGTAAAAGACAAAGGTAAAGAAAAAGGAGACCTTACGGAATGAAGAAGGGAGGTTTGTCGTGCTTTGCTTGCCTACTAAATAAATTGACCGTGCAGAGAGGACAGCCGCAGTAGATGGGTTTTTATCGCAAGAGAGAAGCAGGAAAGAGGACATAAGAGTCTAAAATTTTCGCGCCGCTTTTCATCCAGCGAAATCCTCAGAAATTCCTTGCTTTTTCACACGATTTCGACAGCCCTATTTTTTCTTCCCAAATCGCACAAAATCGTCGGAAATCGCGGCCCTCTATCCATTCCGATCAGAAAAGATATATTTTCCGTCAATTCCGATTGACGTTGGCGCTGTATTTGATCATTCCAATCAGGCCCTTAATTAACTAGATCGGATACAATTTGCTAGAAATGTTGGTTTGTAACAATGTAGAGGTTTCAGTTGCAAAATAATAAATTCCTAAGTTAACAATTCGAATTATGAAAGGGTTTAATTATCTAATTAAGGCTTAAGGGTTAGGTTAGTTACTTCTTCAGTTTATTCCAGGTTCAACGACCCATTAGATGAACCAGCAACCCGCTAAAACTTAGGTCGCTGACAACAACTGGCACAGACAACCCGCTGAACCCTACAGCAACCCATTAAATTGGTTTTAATGTTATTTTTGTATAGGTTAAATGTTTAACTAAGGTTCCTTGATCCCATATTCGTTTAAGATTAATTAGATTTGCATTAATTAACTCAATTAACCTTGAAAAGATCTTAGATTTTAATTTTCGTTTTTTTGTCTTGTTTCATCAAGTTTATACTATTGTGCATTTCTAACCTATGACTTCCTAGACTTTCGCCATAGAAAAGGACTTAACTATTTCTAGTTCTTGATCTTGGCTTAACCTTCGGGCTCCATTCTCGTGTTAATCATAATTGTGTCTAATATTTTAAGTTGTTTGGACTTAACCGCCTAGAAATTAAATGAGACCTCAACTTAACAGGTGTGAACAAATCTATTTTGATTATCAAGACAAATCAATTTAAGCAATTAAAGCAAGATATAAAACACAAACGTATCAAATAAAACTAATATCAATGCATAATATCAAAGTAAACTAAAGGTTCACCACCGTAACCCCTAATCAAGTATCTACTCACGCATATACATGACAAAAACAATTACAGGTATCTAAGAAATAAGAAAACACTCCTATGGCTGATATCTGGAAAATTTTTATAAAAGATAAAAATACCCCTAACAATTTTAAAAAAGACAAAACAACCTCTGAAAATTTTAAAAAGAGCACAGCTATTGCCGCTATAAGTCCAGACTTATAGCGGTAATGCTATTGCCGCTATAGTTTTTTTTTTTTTTTTTGCACGTCTGACATATTCTTTGTTTTTTTATGTTTTGCGCAGGTTTCTTTTTTTTTTGCTTTGTGTCGGCACCTTGCTTTCCAATTTTTTGTTTTACATTTTTTCTTTTTGTTTTGTTTTACATTAAGTGTATATAATGGTTGATATTTTTTATTGTAATTTTAAATTAATTTTGTAAATTAAATGTTCGTATTTGTCAGATTTTTACATGGCTTAATTACATCTATGTAGGGTTTTTCAAAATGACACGACACGACACGATACGAGTACGGAATTAGCACAACACTATCGCGTTATCATGTCGTGTCATAATCGTGTCATGTTGGCAATCTTGAAAATTTAAAATGATTTAACACAACACGACTAACACGCAACACGATACGAACATGAACTAACATGACACGATAACACGAATTTAATTTTTAACATTACCAAAAATAGTATCATAAATCCACTTTTGGTTTTAAATTGTTTTCCTAAAAAATAATTTAATTTTATTTTATTTTATATTAAATGTTAAATTATAACTTTACTTTCTTTAAAAAGTCTATTTACTTTTTTAAATATTTTATTCTTTTAATCCGTTCAAACAATAAAAAAATGAATTAGCATAAAAAATATAATCATCAATTAATCTTTTAACAAAAATATTTCGATAATTTTGTACTAATATATATACACTATTAAAAAAGTAGTTCGTGTCAACACAACACGACACGAAACTCTAACACGATCATATTTGACACGATACGACACAACACGCACAATTGGATCATGTTAAAGTCTCGTGTCGTGTCGTGTTGATACGAACTACTTTTTTAATCGTGTCGTGCTGAGTGGTGAGAAGAGACAACACGACACGCACTCTGATACGATCATGTCGTGTCATGTTGACAGGTAATTGATTACTGTCATCTGCAGTTTTGCCATCCCTGCCATCGCTAAATATAAAGTGAACATATACAACAAACAAAGTGAATATATAGACCATCTAAGTGAACACATACGAACAAATAAGTTCAATGAAAATAAGTTGAATATGCATGTAAACTTCTGAACAAGTGATGACAACACTTATTTGTTTGTAAGTGTTCACTTAGATCATCTATATGTTCACTTTATTTGCTGTATATGTTCACTTTGTATTTAGCGATGGCCGGGATGGTATATTTGCCGATGGCACTTATAATTCCTGATGTTGACACGTTGTGTTAGTCATGTCAAAAGAAAGTCATTCTCGGTATATAAATAGATAGGAAGAACTCCAATTAGGAAACTTTTCTTTATTTTGTATAACGATTTATTAAAAACTGTTAAAATATTAAAATGGAGAAAAAAAATATGATTGCAGTTTATTTGATTATTCTAAAAATACAGTATATATATCAGTACAAAATTATCTGATATATTTTTGTTAAAAGATTAATTGTTGATTATTTTTTTTTGCTAACTCATTTTTTTATTGTTTGAACGGATTAAAAAAATAAAATATTTTAAAAAATTAAATAGACTTTAAAAAAGAAATTACGATTATAATTTAAATTTTAATATAAAATTAAATTAAATATTTTTTTAGGAAAATAATTTAAAAGAAGATGTGTATTTATGATGCTATTTTTGGTAATGTTTATGATGCTATTCGTGTTATTGTGTCATATTCATGTCGTGTTAGTTCGTGTTCGTGTCGTGTTGCATGTTAGTCATGTCATGTCAAATTGTATTAATTTTTCAAGATTGCCAACACGACATAATTATGACACGACATGATAACACAATTATATCGTGCTAATTCCATACTCGTATCGTGTCATGTCGTGCCAACACGATCGTGTCGTGTCATTTTAGAGAACCCTACATAGATGCAACTAAGCCTCGTAAAATCCGACAACTACGAACATTTAATTTACAAAATTAATTTAAAATTACAATATAAAAATATCAACTAATGCTTAATGTAAAACAAAAATAATGTAAAACAAAAAAAAATGAAAAGCAAGGTGCCGACAAAAACAAAAACAAAAACAAAAAAATACCTCAACACAAAAAAACTTGGGCAAAATATAAAAAAAACAAAGGATCTGTGTCAGACGTGCAAAATAAAAAAGGGCTATAGCGGCAATAGCATTGCCGCTATAAAGCTAGATTGTAACGGCAATACTATTGTTGTGCTCTTTTTAAAATTTCAGTAGTTGTTTTGTCTTTTTTAAATTGTTAGAGTTATTTTTGTTTTTAATAAAAATTTTCCCTGATATCTCAATTAGGAGAATAAACTTCCTCAACTTTTTAACCCCTACTTCGTTGAAGTCTCTTGTATTTATGATCTCTGACAGTTCTTAAAAGTAGAGATGGATGCAAAATTGGCTGAACTAATTTTGAAAAGTGGTTTCTCCCTTTCCAAAGGTCTGCTATCGATGCTAGCAGCCCGCTGGTGACTTTTACGTCGCCAGTCTCACTTGCTACCCACCGGGCCACCGTGCTCTTCTGTGGATCGCCCAAAGGGTGAATAGGTCGCCAATAAAGGTCAAAATGGTGATTTCTTCATTGTTTGGATAGCCACATCAGGTACCTATACAAAATCACAAAGGCTACGGCAATATCTAGATTCTATCCTAAATTATGAAGTTAAATCAGAAAACACATATAATTCCATGAAATTAAGTCCTAAATTCTATTGAAATGTATACATGAAAATCGCTTATAAGTGATGATTTAGCACTTATCGGTGATAAAAACGATGATAAAACGAATAAAATGATTGTGCGGTATGAATGAAAATCTAGATAAAACGAATCAAGCGGAGTTTTTAAAAACTTGAAAAAAATGTAGATTCTTTTAACAAAAGTATAAAATTTGGTTTTTAATAAAAAGTCAATCGTTGGAAATTCGGATTTCGAGAAAACATATCCGAAGTAACAATCTTGAAATATTTAGACATCAAAATAACAATTATTCTTCATAGAAACATTTTAGTGTTGCCAAAACACAACATAAAAAGGAATCAATAAGAATTAAACCATACACCGCCTGAATTAGTGCACTTGGGTTTATTCGGTGCGTTGAATGGTTGTTAATACTCTGACATCAACAATGCATCACATAGAAAATTGCTCAGTTTTTTAAGCTCTTGCAAACGTATCGGATGTGTTTGGATGGTTCACAAATAAGGGACCAACAAAGGTCCACGAACAAAATCAGTTCGTGAAAATCGGAAAATTAGAAACAAGGGGAGAAGTTTACGAACAGCCTAGTTCGTGAGTTGTTTGGTTCACACGAACTACGGCTGTTCGTGAACAGCCTGTTCATGAGCACATTCAAACACACTGAAAAGAACAAACAGCGTGTGTTAATGAAGTTGTATACAAGTATACAAACCAATGGTCACGGTTAGCTTTCTTTCTATTCAAATTCTCTCAATCAATGCCTATATTTGTAAATTTTGATTTGTTAGGAGATTTCAATGTGTAGATTAAATTTGTCAATTTACACAAATTTTGACGAAAAAGATCACGATGCATAGATAGGCCTATGCGTCATAGTGCATATTAAACTTAAAAAAAATTTCTACCTCATCTGATATACGTTGGAACTAATGATAACTTGATAACTATTGACCATTTACTAACACTTTGTGCCAAAAAATAACGGAAAATATTTCACAAATACGTATATAAAATGGACTACATACCATGAATTCCTAACGTGGGTTCATTAAACTGTGACTGTATTCCTAATGTCGGTATTATTTAAACCTACAATCGCAAGACATTTCATTTTCAATCCAAATATCCAATCCTCCGTGATTATATACATTGTATTTTGTACTCAATTCATTTAGTCATCGAGCGATTCTAGACTAGTCGAATCGATTTGATAATAAAAATTTTCATTAGTTTGGGATTGCTTTGTTATTGGCTCCGTTTGGATAGGTGTGGGAAGAAGGGAATAAGGGAAGAAATGTGAAAAGAAGTATTGGAAGGTGTGTAACTTTGTGAAAAATTTAGATTGTTTATAATTTATTTATTCCCTTTTTTTCTTCTTCCTACTTTTTTCTCAACGCATCCAAACGGTGCCATTATAAGGGGCGGAGGGAGCACGGGGTTGTGTTGGGCAATTGAACCCCCGTGGTTTGAATTTTAAGTTATACTGCGTTTATATGTAGTAAAGATTTATGAATTGATTTAGTTGTTTGTAAGAAGTCTCTTTTGGAAAAATTTTGTCCCTCCTCCCAATTAAAGTGGAAGCTCAATCAATCATGTCTCACTCTCGCATTAGGTCCAAAGTTTCTTTTTTCTTTTTTGGATTCAATTGGAATATTGGGGGTATTGTCTCAATTTTTTTGTTTCTTTTTTACGTATTTTTCGATTGGCCGATTGGACACGTACAAGTAATGTTTCACAAATTTAGTATGCTAATTAATTTCATAATTCAAATTTTTTTTCAATACAAAATTTTATCGATAAATAGGTTTTAATTATTTGTTTTAAGAGACAGGAATTGTAATATTGATTGAAAGAAAATAATTGGATTGACATTTTTTTTAGAACTCAATTTTATTTTTTTAAAAATACTGTTAATTTATTTCCATTGTTTTTGCAATTTAATGAAATTCCATGTACTGACATCTAATATCATAATAATTTCTCCAAAAATGATAAAAAATACTATTCACTTAAATACAATTTACGAAAACAACATAAACAAAATCATCCATTAATTATCTCTAATATAATTTTTGGGAACCATAATGGATTCTTTCATCTTAAGATGAAATTGTTAGCGAAAAAAATGTTTCTTATTTAATTAGTAATAATATTTTTAATATTAAAGCTTTATTTTTAATTATTTTATTATGTTATTTTAATCATTCTTTTACATATGAATTTTGCCCCCCCCCAAATGAAATTCCTGGCTCCCTCTTGATTGTAACTCCTGCCAGTTCTTTCATTTGTAAATGGTTGTAACTTGCAATGGTGCTTTCAAGCAAACAATTTATTTTTAATAACTATTCCCATGACACAAATAAATTTCTTGTAATTTCTTCAATCACGTTAAGAAAAATAATATACACTTGTCTATTGCAAAGTGCATAATTAATTACTAGCAAAAAGATGTTTTCATATGTGGTCAAATAAAAAAATAAAATAATATTAGACAATAAATATATGTTGTTCAATCTATCATCGATAGATATTGTTGCTCAATTTTTTTTTATTAGACAGAAAATAAAAAATACAGTGTTGTTTATAAGGAGTAAAGATAGAGACAGAAGTAGAGATAGAAATGTATAATTTACGCTTGTTTATTTCAACGTAGTTTAAACATAGTTGTCACAAAATACAATTTCATAGCTATTAATTATTATTTCATTTTTATGATTTTATCTGGACCGCCTGTGCTTTGTTTATGTGCAAGCACATCAAGAAACTGATGTGGTACAAATTGGGAATGGGTAACATTTCATAATTTAGTGCAGATATTCCGACAAGAGCCAAACTGTAATACAGTGACTCCATGTGCAACCCATGTTTCTCAGTCTGCATCTCTAATTTCAATGTACTAATTCATCAGCTTTTCTGTGTTTTCTTGAATAAAGATAATCATCCATTCATGAATCCATCCACATTATAAAGTTGGCACCATAACGAAACTTCATTGTACCAACTTTCTCAATGGCACACAGACACAGTCTCCTCTTTGCTTGTCTCTTCCTAGTTCTACTAGCTTCCCCCACACTAGCATCAAAATGCGACAGTGGTGACCTAAAAGCTCTTTTGAGTATCAAACAATCACTTGGCAACCCTAGTATCCTCTCATCATGGGTCCCGTCCACCAGCTGCTGCTCCTGGGGCCACCTGCAGTGTGACCGTGCCGGCCGAGTCAACAGCATTACAATCCGTGACTCCAACCTCGCCGGCACTATTCCACCATCGGTCACCGATCTGACGGCTCTCATCAGCTTGGCTTTTATCGACTTGCCGGGTTTAACGGGTCCAATCCCTACTTCCATTTTTACACTAAAGACTTTACAGCAGGTCACTGTAATCCGAACATCAGTTTCAGGTTTCTCAGGTCCAGTACCAGATTCAATCTCTCAACTTAGTCAAATTGATACGTTAGACTTGTCGGCTAACAAGATAACCGGACCCATACCGGCATCACTTAGCAAATTACCCAAATTGCGGTTCTTGGACCTGAGTCATAACCAGCTCACCGGATCCATACCTTCCGGTCTGGTACACGGGAACTTCGCTTTCCTTATACTCTCTCATAACCTTTTAACTGGCCGGATCCCGGTAGATTATGGGTCTACTGACTTTGACACCATCAATTTGTCTCACAACCGACTAATCGGCGATGCATCATTCCTGTTCGGTGCGCAAAAGAAGACTACTGAGATTTATCTGGCATGGAACCGACTGGAGTTCGATATAAGCAATGTGGCTTTCCCGAAGGGGCTAACCGATCTGGATCTGAGTCACAACAAGATCACCGGGCGTGTGCCGGTTTCAATTAGGGACTTGGCAAAGGTGCACAAATTGGACCTGAGCTATAACAAGTTGTGCGGTCAGATCCCGAGTGTTGGCGTGAATACGCACTTGGGCGTGGCTGCATTTGGGCACAACAAGTGCCTATGTGGTGGACCATTAGCTCCATGCCATAAGAATTAAACTCTTAAACTAAGAAGGTGGCAAGTGCCTTCAGTTGCAATAAGAGTATTATACTTTTGGTATTGTGCTTTGCGTTGCTTATGCATTTTGTATTTTGAGGATGCTTGATTTTGTTTTGAGAAAATAGAGTGTGAATCCATGTACTATGTATGTTATGTCCGGATTATGTAGTATTAATATTATGAACTAAATAGAGAGCTAATATCACTTCCTCTTGAATGTCAATACTTATCATTAGTTCGGTTGAATGTCAATACTTATCATTAGTTCGGTTGAATGTCAATACTTATCATTAGAGAGCTAATATCACTTCCTTTTGAATGTCAATACGTATAAATAGGGGAGCATTTGTGTTTGGACGAGGGCAAGAATAAGAAATAAAAATTAAAATCCTTAAAAATACGTGATTGTTCAAATTTTTTATTCTAATACCATAATTTTTTTAAGGCTCCGTTTGGATTCTATTTGGTTGTGTTTGGATGAGTCTGTGAATAAGAGAATAACTTCTTCCTATTCTTAAATTTATTATAAATAATCCAAACTTTTCACAAAGTTACACACTTTTTAATACTTCTTTTCTTATTCTTCTTATTCCCACACCATCCAAACAGAGTCTTTGGGAAGAAGGGAATAAATTTAGTATAAACAATTCAAACTCTTTACAAAATTATACACTTTCCAATACTTCTTCTATTTTTCACAAAATTATACACTTCCCAATAAATTTAGTATAAACAATTCAAACCCTTCACAAAATAAGAAATTTGAAGTTTATTTTTATCCAAATTCTTATTTTGCGCATCCAAACACACCGTTCACTCAAAATTCGTGATATTTGTGTAGCATCCAATCCAAATGTGAAATGTGTCTAGTGTCAAGGCTGTATTAAACATAATTGCAGATTGAGATTTGAGGAGTCTTACTAATTGATATCAGCCCATAGGCCTGTTCAAAAATTGGGCCTTCATTTATTTTTCAGCAAAAGACGAACTAAGATACCAGTACCGGATCTGACTCTTGATTGTTGTACGAATTAGTGGCTCCGTTTGGATAGGTGTGGGAAGAAAAGAAGAAGGGAAGAATTGGGAAGAAATATTAGGAAGTGTGTAACTTTGTGAAGAGTTTGAATTTTTTATAATTTTTTCTTCTTCTTTCTTCCAACGATCCAAACGCACCCAGTGATCTGAAAGTACTTTCCTTGGATGGGTTTGGATAGGTGTGGAAAGAAAGGAAGAAGGGAAGAAGTGAAAAGAAGTATTGGAAAGTGTGTAACTTTGTGAAGAGTTTGTATTATTTATAATTTTTTTTTCTTCCTTCTTTTTCTTCTTTCTTCCAACGATCCAAACGCACCCTTGTAAGATAAATCTGGCGGGGGTCATGCAGATAGATCTTTTATGTTCAATGCCTTATATAATTTGTATAAGATAAAGACATCCTAAAACCAAATGATATTTGTTCTGAAATAATGGAGTACGAATCAGCTCAGAAAGGGTCTCGGTTCATTTTTTATTTTTATTTTTGATAATTTAGCAGCGGCTGCTAAGGAGGTAAGAATGCATTTTTTATTCATGCTTGTTAGCTGTTAGTTATTATACAGTGAATTTTGCCTTTCCCCCATAACACGTGCATGTGGGGTCCGCAAAATCAGATTTTGTGGGTAGACTATTCTATTCTGCCAACTAGCCTTGACCTAGCAAATACGTCTATTTTTTAACTTGCAATAAAAAAAAGGATAATTTTTTCTGTGCCACTCAAAATTTGTGAAATCTAACAATTGCCACCCGAAAGTTAAACCATCTGTTTTTGCCACCCAAAAATGTGGTCACCCTTATGATTTTGCCACTTTGAGTAAAATTTTCTGCTATGTGTACCCAAAACTGTGTACCCAGATTATTAATTAATCTTCCTTTACTTTGCCAATTTTAAGTTGGTTTACTTTGGTTATAACCTCACATCATCGTGTTTACCCGCGATCTTCCCCTTTTTCCTAGGTACTGTACGGCAGGATGATTCTTTTGGTTTCTTAAAATTTCACTCTTAACTGACGTTTTCTGGTTGATTAATTTAAACAATTTTATTAGTTTGGTATAATCTCCCCCTAGGTGCCTACCCAGAATAATTAGAAAATTAGAAAGCCATAATATTAAGAATACAAACCTCGCTCTGATACCAGAATAGAATAGTAACGATCGGATCGACTTTGATACTTCTGATTACTAAAGAATACTGGTTCCAAAGTTTTGAAAAGAGAATGAGGGAATTTTATTGATATCTAGGAAGTGATACAAGAGAAGAAGAGATGATTACTAAGTTGGGTCATGCCCTCTTAGTGAAACATCCTACTGCTTATATAGAAGGAACGCTACCGGTTGGTGAGCTCGATAATTGAATGCGGGTGCGCATATGGGCCCCATCGTCCATTTCAATTATTCGTCTACCACAGTTGGTATGTCCTTAGCAAACTAGTGGACATCTTTAGTACAATAATTGTCCAAAAGAAATAAAAGCAAACCACTCATTTCGTGCCAACCCATGTGACAGTGAATAAAGAAAAGATGCGCACTACCGTAGTGGCACCGAAAGCAAACACAATAATGTGATTCCCTTATAATGGTGGGACTCACTAATAATAATGGCCTTGCTGGATCGATCGCATCTTTTGGTGAATTGCTAACAGCTCATCAATGTTATGATTAACTGGTCCTAGTGCAGTACTAGCCCAGTTGTCCTTGGATGCCTTCTGCTCTAGGCGAATCTTTTGCAAATAATTCAAGACCATGAGCCTTTCGACTTCATCGATGGTCCTTTGTATTTGCTCCTTATGAATTTCCTCAAGCCTAAGTAGCATGGTTCCTTCCCACTGAAAAGACCGTGGGTACATTGTTAGTAGGTCACCAGTTATTATTTCATAATTCCGAAGAAACTCTTCTCCTGAGGTTGCCCATCTTTCGGCCTGCTGAAATGCTTGCCGGCTTCCTGGTCTGAACCCGGTTGTTGAACTTCCTTCATGGATTCTCATGAGGTTCCTCAGATGATCAAGCACCATTTTTCTGAAAAAGAAATAAATTCACACAAAATAAAAATTATAAGAAAACTAAAAATGTCAGTAGCTTTCCGTAGATTACTACCAGACAGTTCCTAAGATACAGGGTATAGTGGGTTTTTCCAGCGGTCCACCATGCCCGCTTATCGCCTTGCCCTAGAGGTTTTGAAAGAAAGGTTTTTCATCTAGCATATTATCAATATGTCCTATAATCGTTGCCAGATGTTTGATTATCTCCTCAGGAGCTCCTTTTGTTTCTTCGAGCACCTTTTCTAAATCGGCCAATTGTTCATCAGCGAAATAGCAATTTCCGGTTTTCACCATATTTGCTGTTAATCGTGATAACGAATCAGCTAGCACATTCATTTTGCCATCAATGTGCTCGAAATTTACTTGCACTCCTGTTCCTGTAACAAAGTCAACAAAATTAATCCATCGGACTCTTGAAGGTTTGTTTTGTGCTGACTTGTTATAGAAACTAATTATGGCCTGTCAATCAGTTCTGAGAGTGATCTCCTTTTGATCCAGGTAGTGAATCTTGAGTGCCTTCATTGTTTTCATGCAAGCATAGATTTCTGCATCTATTGTGGATTTAATCACTGGGAATTTCCCGCTTGCATACGCACAAACTTTCTCCGTGTTTCGGGGGTCATGCTTTGCTTTCTTCCATTTCCATACTCCACCCCATCCTTCCATACATCCGTCTGTTTCAAGAATGATGTAGGATCCTTCCGGAGGTAGCTCGAGATCTGGGAGCTGCTGCACCGCTTGCTTGACCTTTCTGATTATCTCGTAGTCTGAGCTTTTGAGCCTTTTGTCACCGTGTTCGCTTGTTTTTGAGTATAATGGCCCAAGTAATGTTCCCAATTTCGGTATGTATGATCTGGCATAGTTGAGGATGCCAAGCCATGATCTCATACCAGCCTTCTCCTTCAATTTTTCTTCATCGAAAGAAATGATTTTCTTGATTATGTGCGGCTGAAGTTTGATTTTTCTGTTCCCAATAACTGCACCTAGGAATTCGATTTCCTGTACAGCTATTTTCATTTTAGTTGGGGAGAGTACAAGCCCCCATTTCTCACAGATTGTCAGCATGGTCTCCAAGTGTTTGGCATGCTGTTCTTCATCTTCAGAAAACACCAGTATATCATCGATGTAGACTGCTATGAAGTTTTCCGTTCCCCGGAAGCAGTCATCCATCTTTCTTTGAAAAATTGCTGGTGCATTTTTCAACCCGAATGGCATAACTAGCCATTCATACAAGCCATTTGGAACGACAAAAGCCGTCCATTCAACCGATTCAGGATCCATTGCCACCTGATGGAATCCACTTTTTAAGTCGAATTTCGAGTAAATCCGACTATTGCCGACTTTCTTAAGGATGGTATTAATTCCTGGCAGGCTGTATTGGTCTTTATGGGTATTGTCATTGAGGGTGCGGTAATTAAATACCATACGCTCCTTGCCTTTGATTTCAGCACCAGTCTTTGGATCTATTGATGTACCTGAGTTTACCATCATTGTCATGGTTCTGTGTCGGCTCTTACCGGGTCGTATCACTCCAATCTTGAGTAGCGCCTGAACATGCTTGTCAAATTGCTCTTTCATTGCTGGTGTGACATGTTTCAGGGGCTTGTCTTGGATTGTGATATCCGGGTTGATAATGTCTAACTTGCACTTAACCCGATTCTTTTCCCAGTGTTGGAGAGGATTTTCTCCAATATACCCTTGTTCTTTTAATCTCTCCAAAAGGGGTCTGAACCTTTCCTTGAATTTCTGTGATTCTTCACCACAAGAGTATGCAGTGATTCTCTGAATCTCAAAATATTCTAGCTCAGACAGCTCTAGTTCTACGATTGCTGCTGAAGCTGCTACCTTAGCGTCGACTTTTGTCGCGATTGTTGTAACATTTTTGTAAAATGTTACCATTTGGCCCTCAATCCTAAGCCCTCCTTGCATGGCTCGGATGAAATTGTAACCAATCAGCATTTGGATCCCATCCCTTTGCTCCATTGGGAATGCGTAAGTGAAAGGGATACGAAAACGATTTTCCTCAATAGCCATTATTCCGCCTTTGAGTTTTTGGTTGGCTATTTGAGAAGAGTTAACCCCGTTGATTTGAATGGGGTACGCACTTGGCTCCAAAGCTTCTTTTGGAACTGCATTCTGGTCTATGCAGCAAACTGTTGCGCCAGTATCCAAGATTGCTTGGATTTTGAAATTCTCAACCCCTGGTATTTCCATTGTCAGCTCAATATTATAGAGTCTGTTTAAGACTCTTTTCCCTTTTCTTGGATCCGGAACTTGGGTACTAATGTATTCGTTTCTATCTGTCAGCATCTTGATTACTACTCCATTTTGTCTCTGGATATAGTTTTCAATTGCTTCGTCATCCGAATCTACTCCTTCAAGAATTGGCTTTTCCGGGACTTTTCCTTTTGTTGGATCTCGCATTTCGTCCCGATCCTTTCCCATCTCCAATTCTTCAATTCTTTCCTTTAGCCTTTGATTTTTTGCTAAGAGAAAATTTGTATACCCCATCAGCTCATTGATTAGGGTATCTTTGTTGTCATACTGGGGATTTGATTTTTGTATTGTTAGCCTTCTTCCCAGGTTGAATCTTGAACACATCGGGCAGACAGTCAGATGACATATACTGCAATGTGCTCTCATCCTTGGATTAGTCTGTTCTTTGCAGAACAGACACTTCATGAATTCTTGCGCCACTGGACTGTTATCCTCCCATTGATGCGCGCAGTTTTGGATTTCTTGAGACACTGAGATCACTACCCGCCATGAGATTTCTTCATTTGTTATCATCATTGCGGTTTCGTATGGTACCTCATTTATACCAGCCATTAAAGAATGACCAGTACTTCCTTCCCCTTCAGAAAATGAACAGATTGCATCACTATCTGGTTCATTTTGATCTACCGAGAGCACATCCCAGTCGTCATCTAGATCTAGATTTTCGACTGTGGCTGCTCTTGCAATGTTGCCCTTTTGTCTTGTGCAGTTGCGGGCAAAATGTCCTTCTTCTCCACATATAAAGCACTTGCATTTTCTTACTTTATCTGCATGCTTCCTTTTGAATACTCTGATGTGCGTATCATCTGGTTTTCCTCGGTATGTCTTTGCCTTTCTAAGACCATACTTCTTGTTCTTTTGATAATAACCTGGCACTGGTATGCGGCTACAGAATGAGAGATCTTTGAGGCTTATTTGGAGTGCAACTCTCTTACATTGCTCTGCCAGGTACTGGTAGGTGAAATGTATTCTTGGAATAACCCCTACAGTATTGCCTGGGTATTTCTCAGTGAATGCCTTCTCAATTTCTCCACCAATGATCGGAGGCATTTTTCTGAAAAATTTTGTTGAGAGTTCAGGAGATATGTACATTCTTCCTGATTTTGCCGCTAAGATCTTATAATCGTTTATATAGTCGAAAAGATCTTTCACATTGTGGCATGAAAGTCTCTCCAGGTCGTTGTACGCTCGATCTTGCTCTTCAGTGGACCCGGTTGTTGGGTCCTCCAACAGGAACATTCGTCTGATTTGTGATATTACATTTTGTGGATCATCGGCGATGTTCACTAGTTCTTCATATTCAGTGGGGAATGCCATTCTCCACTGAATCCAGGTCTTTTTCTCCGTTTCACCTAGGAGATTTTCAATGTAGTTGACCTTTGATTTGTTATATGCCCAGTTTTTCTCATTTATCAGGTTGAGCGTGATTGATTCCCATCGGGAGATAACTTCTGAGTATAGCCCAATATCTTCTGGTAAAACGAAGATTGCGCCTTGACTGGCTTGGGCTGTTGGCAGATTAAACCTTTCGTTCATTTGCCTTGCATAACCGCCGCGGATATTGCCCAACCGTGCTTTTATCTCTGGGATTTAGGGATTCTGGGGTTGTCTTGAACCAGGTGGGTACATGGCTGGTCCCATGATTGGTTCAGGTGGTATCCTTGTGAGTGAAGATTCTGCCGTTGAGAGTACCGTCTCCACTTTCTTTTTGAGATTTTTGAATTGTGGGTATTCCATCTCTTCTACCATATAAACCGTCTCGAATAGATCCTCGTCCCACTTTGTTTTGGAATTTGGGGAACTAGCATCTTCCCCACCACCTTTCGCTAGAAGACTTAACAAGTCTTCACCTTGGTTTGTCGGTGCATCCAATTGAGATAGGAATTGCACCGTAGAGAGTGTCTCATATTCATCTGACTCATCCCATTGACAAGTCATCATGAGGGCTTGTTCCTCAAACCACTCACTTTCGGCATCAACGGTTTCTAGCCAATTAAACTCTGTAAATGTCATTTGTACGAGTTCATCTTCGCTATCTAGCTGCTCAATAGCAAACCATTGATTCGGGTTTATTGGTTCCAACATTTCAACTGTTGGTTCAGTTTGTTCAGCCTTTAGTATTGCCAAGAACCATTTCCCTAATAAGGAACCATCATCTTGTTCAGTCCCATCATCTTCACCGAATTCCTCAGGATCTGAATAGATTTCTGGGAATTCTGGGTCATCTTCGTATGGCCAATCATCATCTATTGTGAGTAGATTGATGAATTCTTGTTCAAGTTTTTCCTCATCATTTTCTCCATGAATAACTTCTTGTTCGGAGGTTGTTGTTGCATACCCCGAAAATCTGACAGAAAATGAGCCGTCTGTCCTTGCTCGAATTCGTGCTGCTTGGGGATTCTGAACTTGTGAGATGACAGCTGGTCTCACAAGCCACTGCCTTCCACGGAGTTCTGTGGTTGTACGTTGCGAGCCAGGGATGGCCCGAACTCCTCGACTTGCCAGGTGGTCCGCCACGTTCTGAACATTGTATCTGAAATTTGTGTGGCTTGTATTGGACAATCGCCCAATTAGAGACCTTGAGAGTAAAAGGTTACTCTCTCCACCTTGCCATCCTTCATACCCGTGAGTTTGAATCACTAGTTGAATGTGATCTCTGAAGTCACGGATACTTAGAGTCATATCTGGGGCAGTATATGCCAACTGCGTTCCAGATGTAAGATCCATTTCCATAGAGCTAATAACAGCTCTATCATCTCGCCATCTAGTGTCCCTGATTAACACTAGTGCATTCACACCTGCACTCCGCCTGTGCAGCGTGTATAACCAAACCATAATTAGTCCGATATGCAAATGTTGGAGTCCTTCTTGTAAAAGCCTGTTAAAGCTTTCTTCAGAAATGAAAGGTAACTCTACTTGCTGGCCATCTGTGACCAATGTTCTTTCATCCGAGTAATGTTGGTATACCCGGTGTCTTCTTTCTGACCATCCAGCTTGGTACATAGTTTCTGCTGGGACTTGCTGTGCTCGTCTGTATTGAGAGATGTTGAGCTCAGCATCAAGATTCATTTGTGACTCAAGGCTTCGCTGGTACCGTCGAGATTGACCAGGGAGCCTCCTTTGAGCCTCAAATCTAAGTCTAGATCCAAGGCGATAGCCACGGATCTGATCTTCAACAGTAGGGGTTTGGTTTGTGTCTCTTTCTGACACTGATGGTCTCGCCGCCTCTGTTGTTGTTTGTGTTCTGCTCATGCTGCCTTCTTTTTCTCGGCTTCAAATATTTCTTTTGGGTTTTTGAACACAAAAAGTTTGCCTTTCGGTTTTGGTACTACTTGCTTACTGGGCTCTCCTAAGCTCAGCTTCTGAAGTTGTTGCTGGATCTGGTCTAGGGAGTCAGTCAGGTCGTCAGGTTGAGTGCCTTCTTTCCCTTTCACAGCCTCGAGCCTTTTGACTGCTACCTTCAGATCCTCGATTTGTTCAGTCAATTTAAGCAACAATTGTATGATTGTGTTATTTTGCTTAAATTGGACTTCTGTTGTTCTCCCGGTTATGTCCTGTGGCTTGACAAAACCGACCGCCGGTGAATGGATTGATTCGGTTGCTTTGAGTGCTTCTCTGTAAATTGTGCTGTTCGCGCTGAGACGCCAATCGCTCATAGGGAAAATAAAAATTTTTATAAGGATTTTTAGAATTTCTACTGGTTTATTCTTAAATGACTTTTATTTCAAAAATATTCTAGGTCGGCCTTTTCAGGTTTGATTATACCATCTGGTTCTTCTTGGGGACAATTCTTGGGGTTCATGTAGCACTTTTATATGGTCATAGTGGCATTTATAGAAGAATTAACTTTTGAGTGGCATTTTCACAATTTTCTTCTTTTGGAGTGGCATAAAAACAATTTCCCCTAAAAAAAATATTCTTTAAATTTATTGCGTAGCAATTATCACCAATTTCATTGACTCTACCATGTTATATTTACCAATCCCACCTAATTGTGACACTTTTTTAGTTTTTTTATATATTAGTTAGGCCCAGTGGCAGATTCATTTGAAGAAATGAGTACATTACCAATTTCATTGACAAAGTATTAATTTCAATAGTAAATATGTAATTTGTTTAAAAAAATACATATTTGAACAATTGAACTCCAGAAAATATTATCTTTGTTCTATTATTGATCTTTATTAGTTGCAAATTATATTTTATGTGTAATTATTATAATGATATATAGATTTTTTATACTTTGTCGATCTTTGTTGAATAATTTTTCTGACGACCTAGGCCTGTTCATATTAAGGAGACAGTGCGCCGATGTACCGACGAATGATGATTCACAAATGTTACTGTTAATGGCTGGTAGACTGTAATTCTATTTCGTTTGAAACTTTATTTGAAAATGTTGCCGATCGATAAGTACTGAATCAACAATATACAGAGCGCACTAACATGAGCCGGTCATTTGCTTCTGTTGCTGCCGTCCGTTTCACACGCATCATGATTCATGAGGTTGCATTTCATTCCACACAGCATGAACGCGGACACACGGAAGGAGACGCATACAAGTATTAGCTTTTGTTACAAAATTAGTGTTTGCGACAGACTGAATCACTGACAGTTAAGTTAAGGAGCCACATAACAAGGTTAAGGATGCTCAGATTGATCTCGGTGGATATTTTCCCCCCTCCTATATATAATTAATCTCGGGTAAATGGTAATTTATGCATTATCATTCTTTTTTTTTTCCCGTTCTTTCTTTCTGTTCATTTTTTGAATGAGATCTTATCCTGTGTCTAAGATGTAATAATTTTTTTTTAGTAATAAACTCATGTTATGTTCTATCAACGATGTTTTTTTTTTTTAAGACTTACCATGTTATATTTCATAACGTTTAATTAAACTTTGCACACAAAATTTGCTAAATGTAATTTTCTTCAACATATATTTCTTTTCTCATACAAACTGCAGAATAATTCTCATTTTAATATGTTTATAGACTGGAACATTTGCCAATATCTTTATATTGGTCCAATTTTATACCACTTTTTTTTATTAAGTTTTCACTGGAATTAATTATTTTTTCATTCCTCGTACGATCTAGTTTGGTGTCAAAAACATTCTAGACAATTTCTTACATATAGTTTATTTTAAAAAAAATGCTAGTGTTCAATATATAGGACGGATGAGTCCGTCTAATATGATCGTTTTCATATTTTTAAATTTCAAATCATCAATCCGAACTGTTCAATACGTTCTCCATATTGAAAAATTACAAAAAAACCAATTCTTATATTTTTTTTCGAAATTTTTTACTATTTTTTTATATTTTTGTAAAGACTAGAGTTCCGGTGCCACAAGTTTAGGGTGCCACAAAATGCCACAACTTTACTTTTTCGTTAAAATTTAAAAGTTTAAAATGTAAATTTCAAATTTAAATCGTTGATCTTCTTCATCTTAACGAGCGATGCATTTCCATATAAGATTTATAAAATTTTGAGTTGATTTTATACTTGATCCATAGGTCAAACCATGAACGTATTATAAATAATCTGTTATAGTTAACCATATTCGTTCGTTTTTTTACTTTTTGATCGAGTATCAAATCAACTTCAAATTTTATAAATTTATATGAAAATGCATCACTCATTAAAACAAATAAGATCAATGGTTTAGATTGGACATTTACATTTTAAAATTGAAAAAAATAATGAAAAATTAAAGTTGTGACATTTGGTGGCACCCTAAACTTGTGGCACCGGAATCCTCCTCTTTTGAAAATTCATGATCTAAACATTATGGATCGTCCAATAACAATGATTTTCTAAAATACCAAAAAATATAGTAAAAAATTTCGAAAAAATGTAAAAATTAGTTTCTCACAAGTTTTCAATATGGAGAACTTATTGAACGGTTCGAATCGGTTATTTGAAATTTAAAAATAAAAAAATAATCGTATTAATTAGACAGAGTTTATCTGTCCAATATATTGGACTCTAATATTTCTCTTATTTAAATGAAGTCTTTACAATTTAAATTGTTAGGTTTTTTTAGAAAAAAATAGTAGCCAATTAAGTTTGACCTTCGTATTATGAAATTCAAGATCCGCCCCTATATGAACACGTTTTCGGTCGGATAAAGACAATACATGGCCTACATTCGTGATTCGTGTTACGGATGTAGGAATGTAAGCATATCCGTTGAACCACCTTGACCACCGAAGTGGATTGTCATCATAATATATATGTATATCAATAAACAAAAGGAGTATATTCAACATAACCCACCGAAGAGAGTTTTTTTTTTTTTTGGCCTTTTACAATCAACATGCGAAACTGGTATCTTTGATGCATAATTATAAATGGACTTTTGTACCATCGAGCTTTGCAAACTAGAAATGCTTTTGTCGTAAACTATAAATCATTTTCAAGCCAAACAAGATATCAGTTCTGACGATTCAATGCATAATTATATTTTGGGCGTTGGCGTTTGTTTCATATGAATTAATATATTTGGTGAGAGAAAATTATTAATAATGAATAAAGATTTATAGTTGAATCTACATATCCCTTGAAGTTTGCTCGAGGCATAGTTTGTTTCAAGAGTATTAAAGGATATACATACAATGATATAAATATTGCCAAAAAAAATACTTATATATAACTGATATTGACAATTATTATATCTTTTAAAGGATTGACAGCTATAAATATGTGAAGATTGATAGCGAAATGTCAGAATTCTTCTTGTTTTGAGCTCCTTTAGAGTTAGGACTATAATAATAAATAATGTTTAATTTTTCATGGAAGAGAGATTTGCGAGGACCCACAGGTAGATAAGTTATTAAAAAAAGTAACTTAGGATACTGACACATGGACGGTCCAAATTTCGGACAAAAAATTAATTTAGTGCCATGTTAAAGTTGGAAAATTGCAAAATTACTACTCCAAAGTTGAACTTTAAAATTTTCCATCCATCTAAATAAATAAAAAATATATATATTTTTAAATTTTATAAATCATTCTTCTTTATACTAACTAGTGGGGAATGTCGCGCGTTGCGCGACCTATGTTTCCACTCGTCTTTTTATTGAATTTTACTATTACAATATATTTTATTGCAGTTCAATTTATTACATCTATTAACCACAGTGCAAATTGTGTCGTTGATGATCATATGTGTTCGAATAAATTGCCACACCAAAAGTGATCATTAATCCATCAATTGAAAAAAAGAATTGCATATTAATTTTTTTGGTCTTTACATATCGAACAAATCGCTATTTTTTTGGGGCAAAACATTAACAAATAGAACCAAAACATAAACCGTATAAAAAAAAAAACTATTGGAAATAAGTGATAGCTTATCTAGCTAAAATGATGACTTATAACATAGTTTTAATTAAAATTATTAGAAAATATTATTATGTAATAATGACAATTAGCAATATGGATATATTACATATTCTATATTTACCAGCGGTTACCATTGATGGAATTTGAAATGAGGAAACTACGTTAAATAATTCAACGTATCGAGTAATTGATATATGACGTTAAATATTAAATTTAAATTAATTAAATATCATTATTTACTCGTATCAGTTACTCTTCTATATTCTAATTGTTAATAGAGCAACAAATCGAGTTTAAAAAAGAGAGGGAGAGAGAGAGAGAGTAAGAGGTGAACTATGTATATTAATGCCAAATTAAAAATAAACGAAAAGTAGTTCTTTACATTTTATAGCAGTTACATTATAAATAAAATAAATTGGTAACTGGAAAATAGATAACAAAAATGATAGAGCTATCTTTCAAATTCTACCCGAAAGTTATTGAAAGTTAAACTGCACATTACTAACTATTTATTATCAAAGAGGGGCACATCGAGCTTCGTTCGATCCAGACTTTCTATTATTTTCAATCCAGAATAAAAGACAAAAGAAGAAAACAAAAACACATTATTAATGAATCAATGCAGCAGGACCCGGTACAGGGAATATACATGAAAGAAGCACAATACGCCCATAATAAATTACAGTGCTAACCCTTCCAGCCCTTAAGACATAATATCTCTACAATAACGACATATACAGTTTTTATCTTCGTTGCATTTAAAAGCATAGCAGCCAAAGAGGGAAAATTATCGAAATAAAGCTAAGCTCACACACAGATGATAGGATTTTCTAATGTCTTATATGGGCATCTAAAGTGTGCTAAATTATGATAAAACTTATTTCACAACACTTTTGTAGAACGAAGGATCACGTTAACATGAGTAGAAAAATGTAGCAAGCTGAAAAGACCAAACAAACATAAATGTTAGTGTTTAGTAACCTAGTTCAAATCAATTCAACAGGTAAAACAAAAGTGTAGTAATTAGATAGTGGGAATATCTCTCTAGAAGGACCAACTTACACGCACTAAGGATGACTGCCCTTTGATTTGATTGTACCACAACTAATGTGGCATTAAATGAAGGGCAACAAATTTACCATATGATATGCTAACCAAAGACTTTTGATATGACACTACTTAGTTTGTCCACCAACATTATTTAGTGTGAAACACCAGATTACCTAGTTATTCGTCAAATCCTCTTTGCTGATACCAGCACACTTTATTTTGTAAATTAACTTATCATCTCTCATACCATCGCTACATGCACCAATATGAAGCTCCATACTTTCTTCGTGTACCACTACTGTTGCAAACTCAAACTTCATTTCCTCATTAAGCACACCAAATTAAGCACAAAATAATTAATAATTTCTTCAAGTACAAAATCTCTGATTTATTGATGCAAAATAAATAAATAAATAGATTTATTTTCAACCTAATTAAGCTCTCCAAATTTTTTTATGTTAACATCTAACTTAGTGCACAAAATTACACACACCCAAGAGATAAACTAACCGCAAAAGAAAGGAAGGAAGAAAATATTTACTTCAATGGTAGCTATTGTTTACTTGGTCCTCTCTTTTCATCCTATTCTTTCATTTTTTGCACCTCTCAATGATTGATTTCTTTCTTTTTCTTCTTTCATCTCTTCTAGCTCTACTTAAATGAATCCACTGAGATCAAAACTGCAAGGATTGTATGCTGGTGAAATTATTGCAAGGATTGAATCCACCGACCTTTAGCATGAGGGCTTCAAGTACCAGTTTTTTCTTTTATTTTGTATAGTTGCTGTTGTACAGTGTTTTCTTTTTTTTTATTTTGTTAGTTTGATTTGTAGTATGTGGTTGGGTAGCAAGTACTGGGCTCCACTCTACAGTACATGATTTTATTGCTGGTTCTAGTTTTGTTTTCTTTATTTTATTTCTTTTGCCCATTTTGGTACGGGAGCCTAGCATACCAAATGTACTTGGCTTTGTTTTGCTTTGATCGATATGCAATTGAATCCCCCTTTTTGGATTTGAAGTTTAAGAATTTTATTTCCTAATAGCTTTTTTATAAGCTTAATTGTATCCTTTGTATATCTGTGATTTCTATTAGAAGTCTTTAGCTGTAACAAATAATTCAAAATAACAAAGAAAACAGTTTTGTATTTATTGTACATAAATTGGCTTCAGTTGGATTTTGAGAAGATACGCCTCTTCCATACTGGTATATGGTGGCATGCACGATGAAATTCATCATTTCATAGGTAAGCCAACTATTCCGATCATAATTAATCAGTACCAGTGGCCAGTATGGGTCCCTCTTGAATTGTTAGCATTTAGAAACTCATAAATAGGAGTATTAT